>CM053772.1:242549765-242647157 GCA_028658325.1 Potorous gilbertii | reverse complement strand
GGAATAGCCACAGTGGGATGTTACTAGAGAATCAACAAGAGATAAACCTAAGAATTGTGGTACCTACAATAAAAGCCATTTGAAGTTAGAAATGCAAACGTTTCATTCAATTCCACAGATATTAAGTGAGTACCTACTACATCCTAAGTATCTCAGAGGATGAGGCCAAGTCTCTGCTCTGAAGAAATTTATAATTCAACAAAAAGGAAAGCAAACCTGCAGATAACTATAACCCAAGGATGCACACCATTCGAAACAGAACTGAGAAAAAGATGGATTCGACTGGGGGCAGGATCAGGAAAGACTTCATGGAAGCAGGACTATCAGGTATCCACAACCACTCACTGGTCTCTGACACAGACATGCATGAGACTACGTAGGGGGCGCCTCTGGAGGCATCAAAAACACGATGAAGTTCTCTTTGGATTTATGAAGCCAAGTGACCCTGACCCCCGAACTTTGGGGTGTATTTTGCACTTAAAACCTAAGGCAGTATGCTACAAAGGCTGGTGCACAAGCTTATTCCCAGGAACGCATGTAACATCTACACAAAGGAAGACACACAGAAAAAGTCAAACAATCCAATAAACATTTATTAAGCACCTTCTTCTACCAGGCACTGTGCTAAGCCCTAGGATGTAATTAATAAAAAGAAAGACCATCTCTGTCCTCAAGGGTTTACAATCTACTGGGGAGAGACAATATACAAAAGAAAAGCAGTAAAAGTAGGGAGAGAAAAGAGAAGGAAGATGCAGGAAGTACCTAGCAGAGAACATCTTGTTCCAAACAGGAAGAACCCAGGCGCAGAGTTGTTATTCAATTCTGTCCAACTCTACCTGATATGACCCCATGAACTTTGTCTGCGAGGTCTTTTTTGGGCAAAGATACTGGAGTGATTTGCTACTTCCTTCTACAGCTCACTTTATAGATGAGAAAGCCGAGGTAAAGAGGATTAAGTCACTTGCTCAGAGTCACACAGCTAGGAAGTGTCTGAGGCCAGATTTGAACTCAGTTTTTTCTGACTCCAAACCCCCAGCTTTATCTACCATGCCATCTTGCTGCAGAGTAGAGTGAGGGGAAAGGAGGCTGAGAAAGGGGGTGTAAGTCAAGGTTTGAGTTAGCAGCATAGCGATGCGATTGGAAGTGATGAGCTTAACCTGGAAGAGACATGTTATCCCATGGAGGTGAAACCTTAGCAGACAGAGAGTAAAGTGAACCAAAAAGTCTAGTTTAATATAAATAACAAATACAAACAACCAGACTCTCCGATGTTCTCCAGGTCTCATCTGCCTCGCTTGCTCTCCATCATGTTAACATACTCAGCTTTAGACTCACAAAATAAGGACCATTTCGGGGAATACAAATTCAGATGCTTGGGTTCTCCCTACTTTTATCTACTCCCTGAAGGTAGTCAGAGAGAGAAAGAGAGAGAGAGAGAAAGAGAGAGAGAGAGAGAGAGAGAAAGAGAGAGAGAGAGAAAGAGAGAGAGAGAGAGAGAGAGAGAGTCAGAGACAGACAGACAGACAGACCGACAGAGAGAATTTCATGTCCTCATTTTAGTTATTGGCAGTTGATACTGCCTGCCCACCACATAGATCCACTGTCTACCTCTTAGATGATGGTAAGAAAATGCTCTTCTCCCCTTCAAGATGGAGTGATGAACTTGCTTTACTGAGTATTTCTGGTAAAGAAATGAGTAGGGGATGAAAAATCATTTCTGTTCTTATTCTTGTCTATGCTTGTCTAGAGTCACCATCTGAGGCAGTGCTTTCTTATATGTAAAGGTCTTTCCAGTCTGATTCCATCAATTCCTGTCTAACCCATTCTTTCGAAGGATCTTCCCAGGATCATTGATTGGAAGGAGCGTTAGAGGTCTTCTATTCAAACCCCATCATTTTACAGATGAGGCAATTGAGCCTAGAAAGATAAAGTGATTTGCCCACAGCTGTACAGATGTTACTGACCTAAGATTTGAACACAGTTCCTTTAACTTCAAATCCATTGTTCTGGCTGTTAGGTAATGCCATATTGCACAGAGTGCCTGGCTTGGAGTCAGGAAGACTTATCATCTTGAGTTCAAATCTGGCCTCAGACACTTACAGGCTGTGTGACCTTGGACAAGTCACCTAATCCTATTTGCCTCTATTTCCTCATCTGTAAAAATGAGTTTGGAGAAAGAAGTAGCAAACTGCTCCAGATTCTTTGCCAAGAAAACCCCAAAATAGGGTCACCAAGACTCAGATGTGCCTGCAACAACTGAACAACAACTACATACTTCTTCCCTGGCCTATCAGAAGGCTGACTAGCCTTCAAAGCCATGGTAATTATTTCTTCTTCTCTGCTTTGTACCTTCAAGCTCCTTCTAAGAAGCTAAATGGATGACTCCTAAATGGATGTCTCTTCTTTATGGAAACTTGTACTTGAATGTCTGATCTGTTAAGATCTCTTCTCATCCTTCTATGGATGAAACAAGATACAGATTGAGCTGGTTTCTCCACCTTTAGTTAGTTTTCTGTCAGTTGAATACTGGATTTTGTGATATGTATATCTATCAATACACTTCATTGTTCTCTTTTGTTGTGTTTTGCTCTCTCTTCCAAACTACAATTCCCCAGTTTTCTTTAAGACTCAACTCAACAATCAGCTCCTTTAGGAGGTCTTTCCATGGTCCCCCTAGCTGCTGTTGCCATCCTCTGTAAATCTACCTTTAATCTACTGATTTATATATGATATCTCCTCCATTAGAATGTAAGGTCATTGAGGGCAGGGATTGTTTTGGCTCTTTTTTTGAATACCTAGTTCACAGCACAACGCCTGGTTAGTAAGTACTTAAAATGTTTTTTGACTGATCATTTTTAATTCCATGTTTTTTACAGCTTGGATATTACTCCAAGGAAATGTGCAAAAATTGTAGCTCTTACAAAGCATATTTCAATGATTATTAGAGAATTTTTATAAACTGTTGGTGTGGGAAAGGCAAGCATTTCAAGGTTCATTGAAGCCTACAATGGTCAGTTATACTGTAATGCTGAGGAAAATGTGGTCAAAAATGGAAAACAATTCCAAGAACTACAAAATAATTTAATCAATTCTCAGAAAACAGGCAAAGATGTTGAGAGGGACTTGGCAGCCAGCTAAGTTGTTATTGATAGCACTACAGTGTGCTATAGGTTTCTTGAAATGGAAAGAATAGTTAGAAAATCAGTGAAAGCAAAAGCTTGTAACTGTTTCTCTAAAGAAACTTTTTTTTGCCATGGGCAAAACAAAGACTGGAGCACTGAAAATTGGAGAAATGTCATTTATAAAAATCACCTTTTCATTTAAAGTTATATCAGAACTATTGTCCAAAGTCTACATAAGCCTATAAGTAAGATCTTGGCATCTTCATCAGAGTGTCAAACACCCACCCCAAATTTTTTGAAGGATTTTTTTTTTACTTCCAATGGACCAGAAAGTCTTATTTCCATTGAGAAAATGATGAATTCTGAGCAAAATATTGATGTATTGAGAAGCAACATTGTTCTAGAATGACAGAAATTCCTCAACAGAGATGAACTACCAAAACACAACCTTGACCATGTCACATCTCATGAAAGGTTAAGAAATTTATCCAAAGGGTAGAGATAAATATACTTCAGTGGCCTGGAAATTCATCTCAGTTAAACTTCATTGAAAATTTATGACCTATAACCAAGGCAAGTCTTGGGAAAATATCCTATTTGTCAAAGGCATACTTAATAGTCAACATAGTGATTATGATATCATAGTGAAGAATTAAAAAATGTGTCAAAATCTTGTGAACTTAATACTAAATAGATTAAAATAAGTGATTATAGCAGGTTAAATGGTTTTTTTAAGATATAAAAAATGTAAGACTTATTGTATGTCAATAAATGTAACTATTTCACTTGGTCCCAAGTAATTTGAACATTGTACAAGTTCACCCTTATTACCATTCTCAAGACCAGAAGGCCCCTTCCTTCAGGTTACTTTAACTCAGGCCTCCAGCTGCTACACAAATCCCCAAAAGGGGCTTCCCCTCCTCCGTCAGAGGAACTGTGCACGCCTCTCCCAGGTTCACACATAACCCCAGGGAATACAAACACAGACATCCTGGGGAAGTCACCCAGGTAACCAGACTCCCCAGAGCTACACTCTTCTGCCAAGAAGAGGCCTCACCTGACATGCTTGATCTTCCCCTTTCTGACACAATCAAACCTACACCCATAGTTTAAGGGTCAATTTAGGAAAACCAGACCAAAGAAGTTAGCTTACCCTGCTTTGAACTGTCCCATAAAGGCATCCAAAGAATGGTGGCTGTCCCTCTGAAGACAACTGTAGCAGCTGCTCTATCCCTGCCCCCGCAGTTCAAGAACTCTGACTTCCTGCTTGTGGTAACAGGTGGCATTTGGGCGGGGCTCCTGACAGATGGCAATGCAGGGGAAGGGTATTTGATGGAGTGGGAAGGACATGGGTAGAGCTGCAAAATAAAGGAAAGGAGGGACATTTTCAGGGGACAAAGAGCAGCCCACTTTGAGCAGAATATAAGCACATGTAGGAGAATATTAAGTAAACAACTTGAACGGGTAGTTGGTTGCAGGTGGTGGAAGGTCTTGAAATGTGGACTTTATTCCATAGACTGTGGAGATGCCAAAGATTTTTAAGCCATGTAGAGTTCTTGGTTGGAGTTCTGCTTGAAGAAGATTCATTTTTTTTAAGGAAGCTAAATCTTGCCATGGTGAGCAGAATGGACTGTAGCATCAGTGTAGAGCTGGGAAGGAACTTAGAAGTCATTTTAGTCCAACCCATCCTTTAAAAAATGAAGAAATAGAGGTGATAATAAATAACAATGAATACTAGCTAGCATTTATTTATATAGCACATTAAGGTTTCTAAAAGCTCTTTATAAATGTGATCTCAGTTCATCGTTTTCACAACCTTGGGAAGTAGATGCTATTATTATTCACATTTTATGGATGAGGAAACTGAGGCTAACAGAGGCTAAGTAACTTGCCTAGAGTCACACAGCTACTAAGTGTCTGAGACTGGATTCAAACTCAGGTCTTCCAGACTCTAAGTCCAGAAATGACTTGCCTGACGTAGTACAAAAATAGTAAGGAACAAACTCAGATTTTGAACCCAGGTTTTTTGGCACCACATCTAGTACTTTTTCCTCTACCAGTCATTCTTAACGTGGAGCCTATGAACTTTAAAAAAGTGTATTTTGGTAACTACTTCAGTATAATTCATTTCCTTTGTAATAATGTGTTTTGCTTTGTTTGTTGTATTTGGAAAGATGATTCTGAGAAGAGGCCCATAGCCTTCCCCAAACGGCCCAAGGGTCCCTGATATACAAAAAGGCTGAACAGCTCTATGCCTTCAGGATTAAGACTAGGTAAATAAGGCCAATTAGTATTCCTGCAGTAGTCCAGGCAATGAAGATCTGAACTAGCAGCCCAGATGTTTTGGAGGTGAAATTTGGAGGTACAGCAAAGTTAAGGGTAAGGGATGCATGTTAGGTGAAAGTATGGCCACATGTCTTGGTGGAGAGAGTCCTAACCTGGAATACCTGAGTTCAAACCCTATCTAAGACAACTTCTAACTGTAAGCCTGGGCAAGTCACCAAAAGTCTCTTGGCCCCAGTTTCTCATCTGTAAAATGAGAAACCCGATGGCCTATATAACGGCTCTACTACCTCTGGATGTATCATCCTTTGTGATTCCAACATTTTGAGCCTGGGTCACTGGTAGGATTGCAATGTCAATTATAAAAATGGGGATCTTGGGAGGAAGAGCTGACTTGGGAGAAAAGATGATGAATTTGGTTTTGGACACATTGAGTTTCAAGTGCTTGCAGAAATGAGGCGGAACAGCTCTGGAGAGTCATCTGTTTGAATATAATAACAGAAAACATGGGAGGGGATAAAGTAACCAGGGGAGATAAAAGAGAAGAAAGTGAAAGACAGACTCTTGGAAAACAACTGCCTACAGGTAGAAGGAGGAGAAATATTTGGAGCCTGGAAAGGAGCAGTCACAGAGGGAGGAGAGGAATCAGAAGAGTGTACTGTCATAAAAACTAAGTAGGTAGGAGAGGAATTATCCAGAAGGAAGGAGTGGTCAAAAGGGCCAAGTGGAATGGTGACTGAGGAAAGGCTCTTGAACTTGGTGATTTGGTCATTGGTATCCTTGGAGAGAGGAGTTTCAGGAAAGAAATGGGAAAGGAACTCAAATACAGGGCATGAAGAAGTAGACTCAGTCTGCCAAGAAACATTCATCAAGCACCTACTATGTGTTAGGTATTGTGCTAAGTACTGTGGTTACAAAAGAAGGCAAAAAATAGTTCTTGCCCTCAAGGCAACTCATAGTCTAATGGGGAATAACATGCAAACAATTATGTACAAACAAGTCATATACAGGATAAATTGGAAATAATTAACAGAGGGAAGGAATTAGAAGGGTAACTGGGAAAAGGTTCCTGACAAAGGTCAGATTTAAGCTCTGTGAGTATAGACTACATTATCAAGAAGAAATTTGGCAGGGAAAACAAAGAGAGACAGGGGATGATAGTCTGAAAGGAGTGATAGATTTGAGGAAAGGTGTGTTGTTTATAATGTTTTTGCTGAAGAGATAGGGGAGATCTCACACAGTGAAAGTAGAGCCAAAAGAGGAGAGATGGAAGATATGAGAAAGAGGTGATTGCTGATAGAGGAAGGTCATAGCGAAGAGTTCCTTCCACAGAGGAAAAGAATACAGAAAAAGGTCTTATTCTGAGCTGTGTAACAGAAAATGGCATCCGAGATGAGGATGGTGATTTTTTGGCCTATCTCCTCCTTGGTTGATCACAACTGGAGTGTTGTATTCAGTCTGGGACCTTATATTTTAGGTAGGATAGTGACAAATTGGAGTTGGTCCAGAGGAGAACAACCAGAATGCTTAAGTGGATAAGTGATCATGGGCTGTTGATGTTTAACTCAGAAAAAAGAAAGCCAAGCAGGGAGGAACAAGATATCTGTCTTCAAGTCCCTCTATGCAGAACAGAGATTTGACTAGTGTTATGTAGCTAGAGGTCAGAACTAGGAGAGGGGGTTGGAAGTTTTGATGAGACAGATTTCAGTTGGACAGAAGGAAAGATTTTAATAAAACATATTCATCACATATCTACTATGAATGATACACTTGACTAGGTATTGTGAATATGAAGAAGAGACAAAACACGATCTCTTCCTTTAAGAAGAGTTTAAAATCTTGTGATAGGAATAAAACAAATACATAAATATTGCAGGGTAATTAATCTTTGATCAACTTTCCAGACCAGAATCAACAAAGAAAGAATTACTTGGAAGGGAGAAAAAAGACTTCATTAAGTGCCTACTATGTGCCAGTCACTGTACTATGTGCTTTTACAAATATTATCTCATGTGAGCCTTACAACAATCCTGAGGAGACACTACTATTGTACCACTGAGGAAACTGAGGCAGGTAGTGGTTAAGGGATTTGCCCAGGTTTGTACAGCTAGTAACTATATGAGGTAGATTCCTAACTCAAAGCTTTCTGATACCAGATCCGCCTAACTACCCACTGCAGTCACCTACCTAGGTATCAACAAAGGCTGTTTCTACCTTTCTTTATACCCCCAGATTTTTGTACAATTCCTGACCCATAGCAAATGATTAATAAAAACTTATTGACTGATGCGACTATAAAACTGTCTATAAAAGTGAATGTATTCCCTGATCCTTTCATGATAATGTGAACACTTTTCTCTGATGGAGTTGAAGGAAGCAACCTTATTGGATGAGCAAAAATTAGATATGTTTTTGGAAGGCTTTAAATAGTGAAGAACTCAGAATAGCACTCAGTTTGGGAGAGTGCAAATTCAAAAGTACTTTGTGGAGGAGACTCCTATGGGATGGGGGAGGAGGAGATTTCTCTTGCCTGCTTCTCCTTAGGCCATGAATCTAACAGCAGAATGAGAGGTATCCAAATAGAAGTCAGAGAGTTTAGCAGTTGGAGAGAGTTTAATGAACAGAGGAGGGAGCAGAGATAGAAACTCTAGACAGACCCAGACACAGAAAGGCAGATATGTGAGGGAGAAAGCAGCTTCATGGCAAGGCAGCAAAAAAGAGAAAGGGTTATAGAATGTAGCAGACTCTGGGAATGCTGCAGATAAACCTGCCCAGCTGGGATGCTGCACCTGCAAAGAAAAAAAAAGTCTTCTAGGCTCTCCAGTATTGGAGATAGTTGGAAATTGTCTTAGTACATGGGTATCCTATAAATATATCTCTCTTCTATCTCACTTTAATTTTTTTGCCCACTCATCCCATAGAGGCTATGTCTTTTTTGTGGGAGACTGTAGCACAGGTTTCCAGATGAAGAGGGGGGAAGATGATTTATAGCTACTCTTCTTATGATGCTATCTTAGTAAATGCCTTAGCTAAGACCCAATCATGTCTGCTGGCTGACTGTTGAAAAGAAGCACACAGGAGGGGGCTTGTAAACTAGAGTTTTAGGATTACTCCCTAGAGGGTAAAAGTAGCCATCCTCTGAAGACCCGGAGTGAGTGTAAAGTTGCCTAGAGATGGTGCTCTATTAAATCCAAATTATAACATGGTAAATACATAAGGATGGGAAGAAGGAGAAGGAGAAGGAGGAGGAGGAGAAGAAAGAAAAGGAAAGGAAGAAAGAAGAAAGAAACAAGAGATTTAAGAAAACAGAGTTCATTTATAGTCGGCATGATTACAGAGTGCTTGGTGGAAGGGGTGACATACTTAAAGGAGAAGGATTTCAATGAGTAGAGATTTGAGTAGAGACCCCTCTGGATGTGGAAGACAGTATAGACAGGGCCAGGAAAAGGCAGGATGAGATTGGGAAAGGCCAAATAGTCTGATTTTACTCAAAAGTATCACATATAAAGGAGTATTTGAGATGGCCAGAAAGGTAGGAGCCAGGTTTTTGAGGGCCTCAAATGCTAGGTTAAGTAATTTGCATTTTATTTCATGAACAATTAAGAACAACTGAAAGTGTTTGAAAAGGAGAGTAACATGATTAGACTTGTGCATTAGAAGATCATTCTTAATAATTAGAGCTGTCTGAAAATGGAATGGGCTGTTTGCAGGGTGTGTGGGGAAGTGGTAGAGAGGTCCCTGTTGCTGGTGGTCTCCAAGCACTTTCTAAATTTTAAAGCACTACAGAAATGTGTATTATCATTATGGTGACTATATAAGGCTGCCATTGAGAGTGTTGATGCTTTGCGTAAGAGATGAATGAGATGATCTCTAAAGTGTCTTTTCATGTTGAAAACTAGGATTTTATGAATTTGATTTATCACAGCATCATAGATTTAAAGCTAAAAGTGACCTTACCGGTTGTTTAGTCCACACCTTTCCTCTCCCCCATTTTACAGATAAGGAGACTGAGGTGCAGAGAGATTAAATGACTTGCCTAAAGTCATATGGTATGAAAAAGCAGCAGTGAATATTTCAACCCAGATTCCCAAATCCATTTATATTCTTTTCATTGAAGGTTGGATTATTTGATTGTTTTCAGTTATTTCTTGACAGAAAGGGGGGAAACAGTTTTCGGTGCCTTTTAAAAAGTGTTGGCAATAAGCTTCATGATTTAGGTTATAAATCGGAGTTATGCTATGTAATTACAAAGAAGGGGAAAAAAGCTTTTATTAAGTGCCTACCATGTCCTAGGTACTGTACTAAGTGCTTTAGAAATATTATCTCATTTGGTCCTTACAACAGCCCTGGGAGGTAGAAGCCATGGATACTGATTGAGAAAGAACATTACAGGAAAGTTACATTGAAGAGGCAGACATGGAAGATGCCATGGTACAATGGAAAGACCTTTGGATCTGGAGTTATGAGAACCAAGTTCAAATACTGCTTATGTCACTTATGGAACCTTGGGCAAGTCACAACTTCTGGGCCACAATCTTCCCATCTGTAAAATGATGGGGTGGGCAAGATGAATCCTTTCAAGCTTTCCAGCTTCAGTCTATGATCCAAGTAAGGGAGAGGATATAATGACCAGGAACTACTCTGTACTGTGAGGTACTATCTTTGTCTATAAACAACTGAAAGGAGAGGGTGGGAACTATAACTTAGACATTTGTCTAGGGTAACCTAGACTAAGCCACTTAGCTTTATTTGGGCAATTTTTTTTTCTTAATGAAGGAGTGAATGCATGGGTTGGAGGGGCTGAGGACAGTCTGCTTTTGTTAGGAGAAAGTAAAAGTACTCCCCTGCTAAGCAGGACAGAAGAATTTTGGAGCAATCAACACCAGCCCTCTAAGCAGGCAGGAATAGATTGAGCTTGGGATAAATCCTAGGATTGTTCTATAGGTGAGAGAAAAGGTTACCTAAATGCTATTTATAATAATGAAGTTTAGAGACAAGAGGACTTTTATTTCTGTAGGTGTTACATATTATTTTGAACTTTGTTCTAACTCATAAAAAATCTTATTATAGATTATTTAGAATGTGCTATCAATTTAATATTTTGTTTAAAAATGGAAATACGCATGAATGAGTGGATTGTATGCTATGTTCACATTTCTCTCAGTTAACTATCCCATTGAAAAGTTAAATGTTGGGCTTGTGTACCCATTGATGGTTGTTCACTTGAAGACAGCCGGGTCACCCATTCAAGTTAAAGTAAAATGTGTATGATTCTAATGGAATCATCGTGCAAACACACCACAAACTTTTGAACATTCAGAGTTTTAGGAGGAGAGTTGAGAAATACAGGTCTAAAACAGTCACACAATGCTTAAATGACAATTTATTTTGGTTTCTGTTTTCTAATCCATAAAATGGGTCTAATATCTCACTTCAGACAGTCATTTCAAGACTAAGTTAACATTTGTTTCTGACCCTATAGAATGAAACTTTGTTTATAAATAAAAGACTGATGATTATCAAATGAGACAGGAAAATGAATTTTTATTTAATTTTTAAAATTTAGGGAAACTCATATCTGGGTATTAAAAATTTAAGTATCTAAAAAAGTATTTAAACCAGTATTTAAAAAATTAATTCCCTGAGGATCAATGAGATCAATGGAAAATTCTTTGAGTCATTTACCCGGAAGATTATGTCAATCCGGTAAGATAGCTAACAACATGAATGGGTTGCTAACCCTTTCACTAATAACACTTTTAGAGGGCTTCTGTTTTATTCTCACTCACTTTGGGTTTCAAGAAAACCTCACCTACGGTGAAGACCTATAACTATTTTCACTTTAATGTCAAATGAAAATTGGGTTGTGAAACTGGGTCTTGAGAATCAAGAGAAAGCAGCAACCAAATAAAGGGGAACTCGTAAAAAAGGAGGCCAAGACGTGAAGCATTGGCTTACGAATCAGGACACCTCAGTTAAATCACCGTTCTGCTCAGAAGAAAGTGAGGTTGGTGACCTTGCACAACACACCCTCACTCAAATCAAACTCAACTGCAAGTCATGGCATCGTCTTCATGTCACGGTCCTCTTCCAGAACGAACCTGCTAACTGTGTAACCTTGTCCAATATCATATGATCTTTCTGAGACCATTTCTCCATTCCTCAACTGACAAGGTTCGGGAGGTGGGGAGTCTCCATTTGAAAAAATGAAGGTGGAAAAAAATCATCTTTCACCTGTCGCAGATGTTGTTTTCCTTATGCACCTCCTTGCAGAAAATCTCTCAATTGTTGCTTAGCAAGTGAAATCCAAACTTTTTTTCTTGGTATTTGAGAGCTTTTCCCACCTCCCCCGGTGGGCAGTGCATAGAGCATGGGCCCTCGAATCTGGAGGACCTGAGTTCCAATGCCGCCTCAGACACTTACAGAGTGACCCTGGGCAAGTCACTTAACCTCTCTGTCTCAATTTTCACATATGTGAAATGGGTCTGAGGATCACATGAGGTGATTAGCACCGTGCCTGGCACATAGTAAGTACTATATACATTTTAGTTATATAATTTTTGTAACTATATTTATTGGTTTCTGCATCCATGCATTTATTTGATCATGCCTATAAATAAAACACCGCCGACTCAGTACACCTCCATCAGTTACAAGTGCTTCTAAAACCAACCAAGGCTATTTTGTTTGAATGTCATACACATTCCACGCATTCTAACTTGTATTCGGAGTAATCTGTGTGCATCTTTTTCTGCCACTCACTGGAAACTCCTTGGGGACGAAGCAAAAGTCTATCTCTCTTACACTGTATAAAGTACGAGTTTAATAAGTGTTTGAGGAATGAACCCAGTCATAGGTTTTCAAGGAGGCAAACTCCCTTTCTCCAGTGCTCTGTATAACGTAGAATTTTAAATCTTTACAATGCTTAGTGCCTAGAACACTGGGAAAGGGGAGAGGGAAGAGAGTGGTTCAGAACTCTTGGTGAACAAACTCCCTTTACCAAAAAACTTTCTGCTGCTGGAAGCACTGAACAGTTAAGTGATTTACCCAGGGTCACACAGTATACGAGAGACTGGACTTGAACCCGGGTCGTCCTAACTCCGAGGCCAGGCTGGCTCTGCTCTGCCACGCTTTCGTTAATGAACCCCTATTGTTCAGAAACTTCGAAGCTGGCTCTATTCCCATTTCGCAAACGTGGAAAAACGAGGTACAGAAGATGGAGGGCGGGCCAGTCTCCCAAAGTTCCCACAGCCAGTCTTCTTTCAGGTAACTTGATCGGCACTCCCCGCCCTCCCACCGCGACAAGGTGCCGGGCCCCTGCTCCTCTCGGCGCCCCGCCCTAGCCACGGACAAAGCGGGAGCTCCAGGGTCCGCAGAGAAGGAGAAACTCCACCCCCAAACTCGGGCCCAGGGGCCGGAGAGCAGGCCGGCCCTGGCCGGGGGCCGGAGGCGCAGCTCGGAGCGCACGGCGAGAACGGCGGCCGTGGCTCCGGGAGCGCACCGGGGGTCCCCTGCCAGCTCCCGGGCCCGAGCCCCAGCCCCCGGCTGTCTGCACCAGCCCGCCCCTTCCCCCTCCTCTCCCTCCCTTTTCCTTCCCTTTCTCCTCCTCTTCCCTCTCCTCCTTCCTTTCCCTCCTTTTTCCCTCCTTCTCCTCTCCTCCTCCCCTTCTCCGTCCCTCCTTCCCGCGACTCCACCCCCTCGCTGCCCTGGACTTCCCTATGACGTCACCGGCGGCGGCAGGCCCCGCCCCCGGTCCCCGGGCGGCCGGCTGCATGACGTCACCAAGGTCCCACCCCTCCGGAGCGAGTTCGGTCCTCGCGTTCATTTCATTCCTTTTCTCATTCCGAACATTCTTAGCATCGCTCGCGCCGCGCCGCCCGAGCCCAAACAGCCGCCGCCGGCTCGCGGGCACCGCTAAGCACTTTTCCAGACTTGGTTAAATCCTGCGGGCAGCTCTGGGCAGCTGGGCCCGGGCAGCCTCTCATGCAGTGAAGCCCACAAAAATAGCCGGCAGGAAAAGACCCCGGCCGCGCAGCACCGGGGAACCGAGGGAGCGGGGGACGGGCGCCGGGGAGCGGAGCGGAGCCGGGCTGGGGCCGGGCCGGCCAGGAGAGGTGGAGAGGTGGGGGCGGCCAGGGCCGGGGCCGGGGGCTGGGGCCGGGCCGGACCGGGCCGGGCCGGGGAGGGGTGGGAGAGATACCGGAGAGTGCCAACAGCGCCCGGCGCGCGCGGCCAAGAAGTTTGCAATTGAATTGCAAAAGGCTGGAGGTGTTTATGCAAAGGTGGAGTGGAAGGTGAGTTTCTGCTGGAGGTGCTGGTGCTGGATGCCGCTCCGCAGGGACCCTTGCACGAGCGTCACCCTCTCTTTCCTTTCTCCCTCCCGAGCTCTGTCTGTCTGCTTTGTGTGTGGCGGGCGGGCGGGCCGGCCGGCGGGCAGCGGGCGCGGGGCGGGGGATGGGGGGTCTCCTGTTATTTTCCCGTGGCCTCCCTGATCCGGGCCGCTGACCCCCCTTCTCCCTCCTTCTCCTCCCCTTCCCCTCCCCCGGGCCCCCCTGCAGGTGACCCGGGCGCGCGACTGGGGGGGAAGTGGGGAGAGGCGCGAGACGGGGAAGGTGTAGAGCGTGGTCGGTCCATCTGTCCGCGGGCTGGGCTGAGCTGACTTGAGCCGGGATGTGGGGAGGGACCGGAGCAGAAAAGGCGAGAGAGCGCGAGCCTGGCAAGTTGTTGAAATGGAGTTTTGCTGCGGAGTGTGAAGCCGGCGCTGCAACAGGCGGCTGCTCCGGTTCCAGCCCTGCTCCTCCTGTGGCTGCTTTTCCTGACTCAGTGTTTCTCACTTAGCCTGACACACACACACACACACACACACACACACACACACACACGCATACACGCACACATGCACACATACACACAGAGCTCTCGTTCTCCCCCTCACCCTCCACCCTTCTCGCTTACACACACACACACACACACACACACACACACACAAGCAAGCGCGCCACATACGCACAAAACCTTTGACATTTTTCACATTTTTTTGCCAAGAAGGAAGAAGTTAGTAGGAGCGAGTCGGAGGCTGGGTAGAGAAGCAGCCGCCACCGCCGCCTGTAACAGCCCCGGCCCAGCCCCGACCCTAGCCCGGGCGGCGGCAGCAGCAGCGCCCAGCCAGCCTGACATGAGCCCGCGCAGCCCGGTGCCCTGAGAACGCCCGCCTCTGAAATCCAGCAGCAGACACACAGAGACAGCCAGGCAGACAGACAGGCAGACAAGACAGCCAGACAGACAGCCAGACCTCGGGCTCCCGGGCTGCTTCTGACCGTGGTGCTGTTTGGGGGACTTGGGGGGCTTCTGAAAGATGAAAGAAGGCATGTTCTTTTCTACTGCTCCTCTAGGACTGCTGCTGCTGCCGCCGCCGCCGCCGCTGCTTAATTGCACATTCAAGTGGAAAATTTTCGGGAGTCAGCAGAAACATTGTGTCCCTAAAAGACTAAGTCGCAGTTACCACCAAACCCAGGAGGAGATTCTCCCTGGAAAACTTCCCTTCGGTAGGAAACCTAGGGGTTATTTGTTTGTTTGCTGACCCAGAAAAGATCCAAAGGAGAAAACTGGAGCGGGTTGTGGTTACAGCCTTTGTTCGGCTCTCTTAGCCCTGCTTTCCCAAAGTCCTGCGGTACTCTTTAAAGGCAGTAAGAAGTTCAGAATCTTTTCCTTTTCTTTGCCGGGGTTTTGTTTGCTTTAATTTTCTTGAGGCGGAGCGACATTTTATGTAGCAGAAAAACACCGGGGGCTGACTCAGACCTCTTTTAAAAATACAGATCACGATTTTTATTTCTATTAGTATTTTCAAAAAAATGTTTTAAGTTGCATAGTGTTACTGTATAAAAACATTTATGAAACAATGAAATACCAGTCACCACCATTTCTCTGGAGACTTGTTAACTTATTAGAAGCAAGTGGCTGCCTTTGATTTGCAGAAATGAAAATTGACCTCAGTAAGTACTGGAAACTTAGAGACCAGTTACTCTGCCTATAAAAAAGGCGGCCATGCATTTAAAAACAAAAACAAAACTACCTGGGAGGAAGAAGCCCAGAACTGAAAGAGCAGCCATCGAGTCTTTTTTGATTTCGCTGCATTTTTTATTGAAAATATGCTACAGGTTGGAAATACAGCCTGTTGCACAGAAACTACAGTATCACTTATTCCCCAGCTCAGGTTAACCACATGACTCCTTTCTTTTTTTCTCTTCCTGATTTTTTTCCCTTTGAACTGCAGGCTAGTTGCTGTTTCAGGGGTGCTAAGTGCAGGCAGTTACCTGAATAAACAAGGATTACAGTTCTGTACTGAATAATTACATTTTAGGCAGGATGTTTTGACATTCTACAGCATAGCAAAATGTATAAATATACACATAACCTCAAATAATATTAAATGGAAATATTCAGCTGAAGAACCCAATGACATCCTTACAACAATGTATTAAAATAGTCATTGGGAGTCACAGAATTTTTTTTCCTGGTGATTCTTAGATTTTAAAATGGCTTCCTGAAGGATTTGCGTAGCAAATTGTCATTTCTAGAAATAGCTAAGGAATACCTTTATTAAGTCTTTAGGCAGCTTTAGCAGCAAGGGCTCACTCTCCTTAAAAAGGGGTACCAGGCAGGCAACTTGGGGAAGAAATCCCTTCCCTTTGGAAGGAAAGGCTAGGACTAATTAAAAAGTGACTCCTGAACTCTTAAATGGATTGATTAGTCTTTGTAAACTAAATAATTTTGAGGAGAAATGCTTATTTTTTTTTCTAATCTATGTATCTCCAAGAGTGGTCCTAGATTTTCTTTTTAGGTTTTCTTCTAATGGAAAACTGTCAAATATTTATTGTGTTGTGATGAATAATAACTGATTCAGAAATTAAGTGCCAGAGGAATATTTGTTTCTTGATATCCAGACCCAGTACTCAGACCCAAGTCATTTTTATTACAAGAGCTGTTTTGACCAATAATTTGGATGGAATATCAGAATATTTTGTTTTTATTCTTGATTTTGTCCTTTTAATCGGAAAAACAGCCCAAAGAATGACAAAAGTGTAGGGGAAAGCTTTGTGCTTAGTTCATGACCACTGTGTGTGATGCTCTACTAAGTGCCTGAAACTGAGTGCCAGCTGCATAAGAACATGTAAGGAGAGATGTTGATTTTGATGTTTTTGACCTTAAAAAAAAAATCCTCACATCTGCTTTATGAAATTTAACCTAAAGTTGGGTGGGGGGATGCTCACTTCGTTATGAAAGAGACTTGAAAATGAATCTTAAATTTGAGAGAATGAATTCTGTTGTGTGAGGGCTTTTGCAGGAGAGCTGTTGGCTACAGGAAGAGGTGTTGGTTTGGGGAAAGAAGGTCAGAGAGGGTGCTGGATTCAATTTAAAGATTTTGTTCTCCTTTTACTGACAGGATAATACACCTACTTTGTAGGTAGTCTCATTCTGGAGATTTTGAATGTATATTTCTTAATCTTTCTTTTTTCCTTTTTTTTTTAAGAAGTAAATTGATATTAAGAAAAAAATATTTTTTGAACTATCTGAGCCCATGTCTCAGTTTCACAAAAACTGCTTTTTGACAGTATAGAGCAGCTGCAAATAGAAAAAAACCAACAAAAAACTAACCCACTTTAGTGAAACAATTATGGGTGAAAATTTTAAAGTAGGAAATAATTGTAGTTTGTATCAGCAAAGATGATGTTGTAGTCATGTTTTCAGGAGAAATAAGTTGTTGAATTTAGGCCTCCAAATGTAAAGATTTTGAAAAATATTATTAAATGCAAGAGAGATACCTTCAAAATTTGCTCCCTTTAGAGATTACATGCTTCTTTATGTATCAGAGAGACATCATCTATTCTGATTACTTTTCATCTCCGTCTTAACCGTTAAGTTAATTATACTGTCCTTAAGTGGAAATTGAAATGTAGTTGATCTTCTAGGTTTGTACAAATATACGAGAGTGGTAATAACCACTTTCATTGTAGAATGTCTGTAACTCATCTTTAAGCTCGAAATATTTTGGACCTAGGCTTGGGCCAGATTAGCAGCAAGAAAAAAATCACTGAAGAAGAAAAGGTTTTCAGAGAACTCATATCAATTCCTGGTAAAACTTGGAGAGCTTCACCCCTAGGAGAGCAGGGAAGTTGGAGCCTCGACTTTATCTAAAAAATATGCAATGCATTGTCTCTGAATTGTTGTTCACCACATGCAGTTTATTTAACAGAAGTGGTTGGTTTTCATTGGGCATATCACTGGATTCTGAAAGCAGTATTATAAATTGATTCCCTTTTTGACAAGTTCAGGCCCATTTGGGAGACCTAAGAAGTGCCTGTGTTGATGATTGATAAGAGGAACTGTGGATGACTTAAAAGTTGAATTAGGGTTCATGCAACCAATATAGAATTTAAATTATAGGCCAGACTTCCTTTGAACCTACATTAATATTTTCATTTTGAACTTTCACAAAGTTGATAAAATCAAGTAGCCTACTTGAACCACCCCTCCTTTTATTGCGACCTCAATGTTTATGATTTTTTTTGGTATGGTTTTTTAAAATTAGCCAACTTAGTCCCCATTCTTCCTATTAGTTCTTTTTTCCATCTTAATATATAGTTTGTAACAGTGAATTTCTTGTTCTTTCAATTTTTTAATTTTTAAAACATGCTGTAAACTTTAGAATATGTGTGTTTTCACAACCTGAATTATCTCCTGAGACCTCTCATCAGAATCTCTAATGTTTTGATTATGAACCACCACCTCTGTCCAGTAATACCTGAATTCAGAGTGAAAGTTCATAGGTTTCTCTGGACCCTTTTGGACTTTGTCCTAGTAACAAGATTAGTTGCTTCTGACCATTAAAAAAAAAAAAAAAAGCTTGTTGGGAGAGCAACTTTCAGTCTCTGGACTGGGTTTTTCTTTGTTCTCTGTATTCTAACTTGGGGGGTGGAGGGGGGTGGTGGGTACTCCAGAAATGCCTTGGACAGTCCGGGAAACTTTGCAAACTGTGGTAGACTGTTTCTTTGGATTGGCTAAGGCCATAGGACCCTTCAGGATTTGCTGCTGCCAGGGCAAGGGCATCCGTCACTTCTCACTTACCCTTTGTCTCTTTTTTTTTTTTTTGCCTGGTCTATCCTGGCTGTCCCTTGTTTAACTATTCTTGACGCTTCCCCTGACGCTGGCTACAGTTTGTTATTTCGCTGGGTCTTCCTCTGTAGTTTTAGTTAGAATGGCTTCTTCCTGAGCCTGCTAATGAATTTCAAAGAAGAGAGAGCTAGCCTTAGTCATTGTGATTTAGAATCACAATCGGTAGCCTCCAGCCGGGTTGGGATTGCCGGTAGGTATTTGACAAAGTTTAGACTTTTGTGTAAAGTGACTTAAACATTGTTGACTGAGTGTAAAACAATGTCAGGGCTGTTGTTTTTACAGAGATATAAACTGAAAAACTGCAGCTAATGGTGGGAAATGTTAATTATGTGAGAACATATTGAACTTATATTCTCTGGCATGAACTTTTTAAAATGCATCAACTGCTTTTTTTTTTATAGGCACAGCTTTCTAATTATCATAATTCAGTACAGCTCTGCCTTTGGATGGAATTCAAGTGAAATCTCAACTTAACATGAAAGGGGATCTTTTTTTTTTTAACTAAGGATGTTCACAAAAATTGGAAAAGCTCATCAGGGACTGTTGTTATACATAGGTGGGGGTAACTGGGGAAAATAGCATGTGTGCCTCTCGGTGCTCATAGAGCCAGCCATCGCTGAGGCTGAAGAGATGGGTGTTGGATTTTTGATCTCCCAACATGCATCCCCACACATTTGTTTTTCCTCTTTTGAATGCCACAGGCTGATGAACTCAACGTTGCAAACCAGTGGCCTCCTTTCTTTTTGTCATTCCTGAAATAGTAAATTAAATAAATAGATTAGCATATTATTGCCATCTGTTAATAGTCCCTGAAAAGATAGATGGTAGGGAACAAAAATCCAGGAAATCCTGTTGGATTCACTTGATAAAACCATACGTTTTCTTCTCTGTCAACTCGAGCATTTACAAGTTGGCTTTGTCTACTGTTCCGCACACCTTAGTCTTATGGCATTTGACTAAGTCATTTCCAATTCTCTGGTCTTCAGACCCTTCTCCGGAGATTCTTTTTTTCTACTTCATTTAAACTTGGAATAAACAGACACACACTGAATCACTAAAAATTCTATGCAAACATTAACTCCTAAGGGAGTTCAGATTTTAAGTTTTGTGGCTTGACTTTTAACCTTGATGTGTGCACCCATAAAGCATCACAGAAATGCAAAGAAAATCCGTGGAAACAAAATGACTTCATTTGCTCTGGCTTAGGAACCAAATTCACTTCCCTGGTGGTGAAATAAAAGGAGCCAAGTGTTTTAAATAGCCACTCCCCAAGGCCCGCCCCACCCACCCGCCTGCCTGCTTTTCCCTGTGTTTGGAGAAAAGCTCATTGTCTGCACTGGAGCTGCCTCCTGTAAACCTCCCCCACCAGGCAGCTCCATTTCTGAAGTTGACATCTGGTTTACTCTTTGTTCACCTGATACACACAGAGTCCACATATCTACCCTAGGTCTGTGTGTGTGATGTGTCTTGAAGAGGGGGTGGTAAGGAGGGGGGCGGCATATATCAAAGTGGATGCCAGGGCATGAGTGAAAATGCAAATTAGACCAGGCACTGGACTGGCGCTATCAAATTGGGCTTTCTGGCCAGCAGTGGTGTGGTGGCCTTTTGTTGTGAAAGCAACAGGCAGAAGAAGTTTGTGGCACCATATGGCTGGGATGTGCTTCAGATAAGCTATCTGCTGATTGAGCTTATCAACTGGGTTTTTTGATATGGGATCCTTCGGAGAAAGCCCATTCATTGCTCATTCCTACCTTGGGATTCCCAAACTCTAGAGAGTAGCCTTTTCCTGTGGGCAATCTTCACCTCCCCGCCCCCTCCTTTTAAATTCAGAGGCTAGGAGACGTTAGCAGTGAGGTTTCTAATGAGGAGCTTACACTTTTAGTCTCTGGGGGGCCTGAGGCAATGGGGAGCCCATCTGAGAGCACCCTTCTCCCAAAAAGATTCACCTCACGCTAATGTAGTATACAATTTCTTTTGAACAAATGAAAAAAATTCCTTTGAAACAAAATCTTTTAATTTATTTTTCTCTTAAAGGTAATGTCAGTGTTATTATTTTAATTGTGGGGAAGGTATTGATTTTGATTTGGAGGTCAGGAATAGAGAAATAGCTTGGTCAGGATCAAGAATTTTTCAAGTGGGAAATGCCTCCAAATAGCTGCTTCTTTGACTAATGGACCCACGGCCTGTGGCATGAAAACAGCAGAGGACTTCCTTGGGCTTGAACTTAGCCAGAGGAAGGCTCAGCCTGATGGCTCTTTGGGTGAAGGAGGGTGACTTTGTCCTTCCTTGTGTCTCTCCTTAGGGTACTGTTTCTCCCACCTTCCGATCCATAAAAACAGTGATTAACTTTTAATTCTCTTTACCCTCTCTACCTCAAAAATTTCCCTTCTCAGACTAATGTTGCTTAAGGAGGGAGGTGGAAGGAAGGGATTGGGGAGGAGGGGGAATATTATCTCCCTCTCCCTTTCTGGTTCTAAGCACTTAACTTACTTTTAATTGGGCATTCACAGTGCTCCGGCAGACTGGGAATGTACTTTCCAGCACATAAAATTGTACCACAATAGAAATTTTTTGTGTGTGATAGAACCTTGTTTGCTTAATGAAATTTTACCTGTAGTTGTACAGTGAACCATCTATGTCCTGAGTCTTTATGGAATAAATCTCCTGGTCATGTTGAAAAATACGCCCCTGACTTCCACTTGGGAGTAATGCAGTGCTGGTTGTAAGAGGAACAGGATTTGCTGTCTTTTTGCCTGGCATAAATGGTTCTTCACCCACTCTTTGGGTGTGGGTGGGGAGCTGTGATCTATGAGTATGAGGCCAGCTGTCAGCCAGCTTTTAGGGAGGTGTTCAGAGTGCCAAGTCCTTGTCTGGATGCCCTCAGTGATCACACAGGGATGGCATTGGGAAGGGGATGTTTGGGTAGGCCAAGGCCAGCTGCTATCTATTCCTCATCACCCTTCTCCTCCCTTTCCTTCCTGCTTTGGCATTGCCATGAGCCTGGTGGTTCTCAGTCCTATGTAACTCTATGACACCCACCTAGCTCACCTCACATGCCCTTCTTGAAAACAGAGTCAAACAGGTGATTCATAAAAGGCCAACAAGGTCATCTGGGAAACACAGAGAACGCACATGTGATAGAGAGGGAATTAGAGCTCAGGGACAGGTGAGGAGATAGAGAGCACCTTACCCCTTTAAATTAATATACCTTCAGATCCTACCATCCTGAAATAACTTGTAGACTTGACTAACAAACCATTGTTGGTAATTTTTGCAGAATTAGAGATGACCAACTAATTGTGCTGGTTTAAAAAAAATGTGTTTTGGATAGTGTATAGACTTGATAAACATAATTCCTAGGATCATAGAATTTAGTGCTATAAAGGCTCTTAGGGGTCATTTAGTCCAATCCTCTTGTTGATATGATAAACTGAGGCCCAGTGAGAATAAATGGTTTGCCTGAGATCACCCAGTTATTAAGTGGCAGAGCTGAGACTCTAATCGAGGATATTCAGTTACAAACCAAGGATTTCCACTAGGGCATGCCCTCTCACCTTAGGTTTGGATTCCCAGCCAAATTCTAGAAAAGGTTATTAAACAAATGGATCATGAGCATTTGTGAAAAGAAAGAAGTGATCACTAGGAGCTAGCATGGATTCATGAAGAAAAAGTCATGGCAAATTATAACTTCATTTGAAAGGATTGGTAGATCAGGGAATATATTCCAGAAGTGTTTTCATCAGGAAGGCATTTGTCATATTATCTCCTGACATCATGGTGGGAAAGATGGAGAAGGAATGTAAGCTGGATGGCAATATTGGTGGATTCTTAGGTAACTGAACAACTTTAGGCAAAAAGTGTTAATAACATATTGGTCTCTAGACATGGTCTTTTACTTAGCTCCACACCTTCATGTTCACCCTGACATTTTTCAAGCACCCCAGATCAACCTGTCTTAAACTGTGTTACTCTTCATAAACTCCTCCTCTTCCTGACTTCCTTCTTTGTGTGGCACCATGATTCACCCAGTCTTCCTTGTACATATTAGCAGGTGTGGTATATAGATCTGAAGTCAGAGGACCTGATTTTACTCCTGACTTTTTAGCTTATTACCCATGTGTCCTTGAGCTACTTCTCTGGCCTTTAGTGTTTTCATTTGTAAAATGGGAGAGCTGAACTGGATAGCCTAAGGGCCTCTCTTAGCTATAATACTTGGACTGTTTCTCCCTTTCCCTTCTCATATCCAGTCACTTACCAAGCATTGTAGATTCTATTTCTGAAATATCTTTTGCACTTGTCCTCTCCTCTCCATTTTAGGGCAGCCTAGAAGTGGATCTATTTAGTGGATAGAGTCAGGAAGGATTTGAGTTCAAATCCAGCTTCAGACACTTACTAGCTGCTGGGCAAGTCACTTAACCCTGTTTGCTTCAGTTTCCTCATCTGTAAAATGAGCTGGAGAAGGAAATGGCAGGCCAGTATCTCTGCCAAGAAAACCCCAAATGGGGTCACAGAGAGTTGGAAACAACTGAACAACAGCTCCATTCTAACAACCACCATTATAATATAATTATATTATATTATAATTATAATATAGCATCTCATTACCACCTACCCACATTATCTTAAAAGCCCACTACCATCATGTTATCTATACCACCTTCCCTTTCATACAACAATGAAATGTCTCTTGTACTAGACTAATTTTTCTTATGTATTTGGTCATGTCACTCCTACCTCCAAAATATTTTGTTTGCCTTGCTTGTTGGAACATTATACAGATGGTATCTACTCCCTTTCTAGTGTTCTGCTGACCATCCTCCCCCTGCTTCCTATAACACACTCTGCTCAGATTAAGCTAGTCTATTCTGTACCTGCTATGCTCTCTTCCTGGGGTAGGGGTAGGGGTAGGGGTGAGGAATCCAAATTAAACAAAAAACCCAACACACACAGACACACTCACACTCCTCTTTTTACTTCTTAAGTATCTTCTTGGTAGATTTTTCCTTAGACTTCACTGGTCTCTTGTGGTCAAAAAGCAGGAAGCTGTACTAGATGCCGGGAACACAATCACAAAAATGAGTGGTCTCTGTACTCAAGGAGTATACATATTTTCAGGTCCATGAATGCAAGCATGTAATGTATCTACACATGCCTAGGGATACATAGAGTGGGTGTCTGAGGCAGCACATGGGTCTTCCAATGTCCAGCATTATACCATGATGCCTCATGCCAATCCCTGACTGAAGGTGGGCAGAGTGCTCCTTAGATATGAGGTATTATTCACAGTTTGGGGAATAAGTTCTAAACGTAAGAGGAAACTCTGCATCAGCCTTCTGTGCTCATAGTTTAGGCATTGGGTGAAAAAGGAGGAAGGTGCTATTTTATAAACAGAGAGATTTCTACTCACTATGGGTTAAATCAAACCCAAATCTAGTAGGGATCAGTATTATTACATTGCATCTTGTCAGCTTCAGCCCACTCTACTAGTCATTGAAGATTTGGGGTGCATCTTGATTTTTTTTGTTGTAGCCAACATCTTTCTCCTAACTTTGTTTTGTTAAAAAAAAAAAAGGAAAAATGTTACCTCTGATTTGTTGCAAATCTCTCATAAATTATCTGCTCATGAAAGCATGTATTTAGCAAATTCAGTTAGGTTCACATTAAGTACATGCTTTTCAGAAGACATCCAAAGGGAAAAAAAATGTCTTGGCCTCAAAAAGCTTGTTGTCTAATGGATGGATCTACAAGAGTAAGGCAGAATGAACCAAGGGCAGAGCAGATTTCAAGGCAGTGCACTTAAGAATTTTGAAGAGGTAATAGTTAGGATATAGGAATTTTGCCAATGATACAGAACTGGGATATAGTGTATGAGTATTGTCATGCAACATGGTCGTGCTGCTACGCTAGATGATACAGTAGATAAGAGTGCTAGGGCTGGAGTCAAGAATACTCATCTTTATGAGTTCAAATCCTGCCTCAGGCATTTAGTAGCTGTGTGACCCTGTGTCACCCAGTTTGCCTCAGTTTCCTCATCTGTCAAATAAGCAGGAGAAGGAAATTGCAAACCACTCCAGTATCTCTGCCAGGACGATCCCAAATGGGGTGACAAAGAATAAGATACAATGAAAAAGGACTCAACAACAATAAAATTGTCATGCAAAAAAAAAAAGTATTGATTGACAGTCTGGAAAGATGGGTTGAAACTAGCAAGTTAGAATTTAACCTGTATTTAGAATGGAAAAGATCAACTTTAGCAGAGTAGGGAGGGGAAGTGGTCATCCACTAAGCATTTATGTACAAATGCATTCATGTCAAAAAAGCCTAGGTGTGGTGGTTGATTCACAAGCCCAATATGAGTCAACAGGGTAACATGGCAGCCAAAAATAGTTAATATGACCTTAGGCTGCATTAATAGAAATAGAAAGCTTTATACATAACAGTTGCTTAATAAATGGTTAATGAATGAATGCATGAATTGAATAGATGGTATTCTAGTCATGAGAAAGACTAGCTAGCTCCACAGCACTTTGTACTGGTTCTACTACTTTCAGAGCATTGTTTTCAATTCTGGACAGTATGTTAAAGGAGGATATTGATCATCTGGAGTTAAGAATAACCAGATACCAAAAAGACTTGAAAACCTTGCCATAGGAAGTAGATCCGATTAACCTGCAGAAAAAAAGAGCTGATAATAGCTCTGAAATTTGAAAGGCTATCACAGAGCTGTCACATGGATTTCTGTTTTAGCGTACCAGAGAGGAGAAGCAGGGCCAGTGTGAGTAGAAGTTTCACAGAGGCTGACTTCTGATGAATAGAAAACATTTCCTAAGACATAGAATTGTGTAGTGATGTAATAGGTTGTTGCCTGATGGTGTGAGCTTGGGTCACTTGAAATGCTCCAGTGGAGGCTAGGTGAGGACCTGTCAGGGATGCCTTCTGTAGGGTGTGGACTACAGTAGAGGTGTTAAAACCTCAGCCTTCAAACTCTGGAGTGCAGCTGAAACAAATGAAAAATAATTGGGAAATGGTTAAAAAAATAAATAAATACAATAAAATATATAATGTTAATTTGTGGTTTTCTAAGTCAATTATATGGCCTGCTGGAATCCGTAACTATTTGAGTTAACACAACTGTGCTAGAGGACCTCTTAGTTTTCCCCAACTCTAGAATTCCAAGAAAATGAATTCACTTGCTGCTGCTTCCCATTCTGTTGAATACCAGTGATGCGCTAAAAACTTAGAGTTGTGTATTAATTACTGAATCCTGCTAAAATGCCTATTTCTCTTCCCCCTCCCCCACATCTTTAAAGTAATCAGGATTTACTCACATAAATATGCATGAATTAAGATTTAGTTAGGATCAGTGATTTTTTTCCCTAAAGGGAGAAGAAATTACCTCTCACCTCTTCTGCTGGAACTTTGTAGATAAAAGTCTTAGAAAGTTGCCTGAGGCTAAAAAGTGCTAGTTCCCCTGACCTCGGTTGTTTTGCTGGTGTTGGGGATTTTTAAGCACTGAGTTTCTTGACCCCTGATTCCAGTACTTTCTCTACTTTGCAGTCTCTCTGCACATTGAATATACTCAGGAATTCTCAGTAAATTGACTGTGGACTGTTTGGGACAGCAGTGAGCCATAGCTAAGAGATCAGAAGTATTAGATAAAAACTAGTAGACAGGTTGGAAGAGGGAGCTTAGGAAATATATAATAAGTGGCCTTAAGACAAATCGCTTAACCTCTCTGGGCTTCCCTTTGCTCACTTGTAAAATGAGAAGATAGGAGGACCTTTAAAGTCCCTCTAGCTATGAATCTGAGATGTCTAAGCAAACTCAGGTTCCTAAGATACTTAGTTGCACTCTGTAGAGTGCATCCCAAGGTCCACAGAGCAGGTACCCTGATAGGAGAATTTCTGAAGAGTTCCATTAAGGTGGTGCCAATAGCAGAGTTGTACTTCCAGAAGACCAGGTGAAACCCTGGAAATCATTTAGCTGGTTTACTTTTGGACCATGCTGTCTTCTTCTAGGGCTAATTTTTAGTCATATGATCCTGTGATTTTTCTCTTCATAGCCTTTTGAGATTCTCATGAGCTCTTCAGAACAGAGGTGCCTAGAGTGTAATATTTAAACATTGACTCATTTGCCTTGGAATGACTGTATCCTTTTCCCCCTTCAAATTATGATGGTTTTACACCTAGGAGAAGTTTTCGGCTTTGAAGATTTTATTTTAGAACCTGAAGAAATATTGCGTATCTATAATCCTTATGGTCAGTTGGTTTAACACTGTAAGTTATGTCCCTAAACCTTTATGTGTGTGTGTGTGTGTGTGTGTGTGTGTGTGTGTACTGTTGTGCTTAAATATGGGGTAAAAAGGTTTTAAAAGTATTTTAGGGTTTTTCAATTCCTGGTGGTTTCTTTTGGCACCACTATTGGTTTAGCTATTTTGAGTCCTTATTCCAGAAATCTTGTGGTATGTATAAAGGGGAAGGAATGGAATAAAAACCATTATACCACCTACTATGTGCCCCAGGCACTATGTAAGCACTTTACAAATATTATCTGACTTGATCTTCATAACAATCCTGCGAGGTAGTTTCTGTGATTATCCCTGTTTAATAGTTGGGGAAACGAGGCAAAAAGATGTGAAGTATCTGGGGTTGGATTCGAACTCAGCTCTAACTGTGCCATTAGTTGCCTCAAAGCAGTATAAATAAGCTCATACTGGTGAGGGGAAAGGTAACGACTGATGTGATGACTTTTCTTGTTCTTTGTGGTTTGTAATATTAAGTGATACAAAGAAAAATGAGAGCCATGTTCTAAAGTCCACTATGGTTTAAGGAAATGATCCTGGAAGTTGAGACCTGAGTTCCAGTCTCTGTGTGACCCTAGTCCAGTGGGAATTTTTGCTTTGTGAAATGAGAAGGTTGTTCTAGGGATATTTGAAGTTCCTTCCTGAGCATGTCTTATAAGAGGCAAATAATGGAGTAAGCCTCCATTTAGCCAAATAATTCGGTAAGACTCAGTTTAAAAGCTTGAGGCAGCATTACACGGAGGAAGATGGAGTTGTCTTTAGGAAGTGATGTATGTGGAGAAGAACTTCATTTGAGGGAGGCTGGAAAAGATACTGCAGTTTCTCTTCCAGCTGGCTGAACTCGGGCAAGTCAATATGTGTGGGTCTCAGTTTCTTCCCATTAAAAAGGGACAGTTGATTTAGGACAGAGCTTTTTTAACCATTTTATACAGACTGGTGTGTATTATAGACCCCTTCTTAAAATGACATATTTACATACATAAAATCAAATATGTAAAATTGAAAGGAACCAATCGTATTGAAATAGTCATCAAGATAGATTTAAGCAACAAACCAACCCAGAAATGAGTTCACAGACCTCAGGGGAAGAACCCCTGACCTAGAACCCTTCAGGTTCCTTCTTCCCTCCATAAATGAATAGGATTCCATTGTATCAACCCCAAGTTCTAGAGTTGAGTTGTAAGCTGCTAATTACCTTGGACTCTGGGTGAATCATTTATTGTCTTTGGGCTGAGATGTATAAACACATTTGGAAGATGACCTGATAGAGGTCTCATCTTAGCTTTTTGTTAAAAACTCATAGAGTCAATTCTTTCTCTGGGGAAACCCCTCAGGAAAGATACAATCTTGTACAGCCTGCCTTGTGCCTCCCAAAGCAATGATTTACATATTCCTTGAGGAGGCTTTTGAATCTTTGTTTTGTCTTTTCTTCTTGTGGAAAGAGAAACATAATCTAAAATGTACTATTTCTACTTTTCTCCCTAACCCCAGCTGTCATTGCCTTTGTCTGATCCTTTCCCCTCTGGTGTTATTGAGGATAGGAAAGATTTCAGCTCTCATAAAATGCCATGGGAATTTTGGGTTCTGCTAGGACTCTTCGTGTCTCATTTTGAGGGTGCCAGAGGTGCCAAGACAGACCAAACCTCTCCAAGCCTCTATAGCAGTCAAGGGACTAAGTTTCGGAGATCTGCAGGGCCTGATTCAGGTAGCTGCTTAAGAAGTTGATAGCTGGACTCTCCAAGTCATTTTCAATCTACTTTTTGATCTGGGGTAGGAATGGAAGATCCAGTCTTGGCCACCTACCAGCAAGTTGTCCATTTCTAGCTCTCCTAGCTTTTTTTTTCTTTATTTCTAGAGCCTCTCTGAAGTTAGGAACCAGATTCTAGGCTATCTCGTCTTCTGTAAGAGATAAAACAGCTCTTCACTGGAGGGTCTCAGTTTGGATCGACTTTGGTCATTTCCCTGTATCCAGTGGTATGGGGAGCCCCGAAGGAGCCTTAGTCGTATACTCAAACATACATCTGAAACTCCTTTCCCTTTGATTATTTTCTCTCCCTCTGGATTTAAAAGAGTGATATTGCTTGGGATAGGCAGGGTGATATAGGAGGTGAGAGATCAAATCAGACCATTCTTCTTAGCCTCTTGGCTAATCCCTTTTGGGACTACAGAATTTATCTTGCTGTGTGTCAGATCAGACTACTGTCAAATGGAGCAGTTTCAGTCCCTTCGTAGACTAGCCAATTCTTTCTTGGCTTTCTGCTCTCCCATTTCCTTATTATTGCTTTACTCCCCATGTGCTCCCCTCCCCTGCCTGCCCCTGTCCCATCCTGATGCATCCTCTACTCATATCTACCTTCATCTGTAAAATTAGAGTAATAATCCTCTCACCCACAAAAGAACTGTTATGGGGAACAGATGAGATCATGCATTTAAACCTTGCAAAGACTATCTAAACGCTAGCTATTATTATGAAGCAAATTCTTGTCTCCTGAAGAGAAAAAGGACTTTGGAGAGAGGGTCCTGGGGTGGGGAAGAGAGAAGGAGAAATGCCTTTTGGGGTTTTATGTTGCCATTGTCCTTTTTTTCCTCCTTCATATAGTTAGTCCTGTGACTCCATCTGCAGTAACTTCTTAAAACCCCTGACTCACACTCTTCTTGTTCCATGTGCTGATTCTCATTCAAGGTCTTGCTGGTCTTGTGCCTTCATATTTAGGTCCTCTTTTCCTAAATCACTGCTTTGGCGGGTTCTTTCTCTTTTCCTGGCTCTTGCTTCTCCTTTCATCTTGTCTCTTGTTAACAGCTCCCGACCACACCTATGTACCCTGTTCTGGACTCTTATCAGCCTAGCATTGATTAGCCTCCACTCTGCTCACCCTGAAAGACGGCTTTTCTTGTGAAGGTGTCCTGGGCTTTCTAAAAGGCACCCTATGCTCTCTGGTTCATCGCCATCATCAAAGCAGAAAAAGATAGTAATAGCTAAGAGGCACCTACTATGTGCCAGACATTGTGCTAAGCTGGTTACAATGATTCTCTTTTCCATCTTCACTACAGACCTGGGAGGGCAGTGCTATGCTTGTCTCCATGTTACTATTGCTGTTATCTCATTTGGGCCTCACAACAACCCTGTGAAGTGGGGACCATTGTTATAATGCCCATTGTACAGATGAGAAAACCAAGGATAAAAGGTTTCCAGGGTTTACATAGCTAGTGTCTTTATGTTAGCGGTATTCTCTCTGCTACAATTGCAATAACAGATACAGGATGCTTTGTAAACTAAGTGCTGGCTACTGTTAGCCTCTCAACAACTGATTGACTAGCAGGGTGTTGCCTTTTAAGTAAATACTCAGTGTTTATATATCTATATCTATATATACATATATATGTATATGTGTATATGTATACATATACATATATATTTATACATCTGTTGATTTGTGCTGACAAACTAGCATTTCCTCTGCACACTTGGGCTCTTTCTTTCAGTTCTGTTTTGACTGGTCTTTCTAAAACCAACCATCTCTACCCTCAAAGCTGTGGATCGCAGTGATTTTACCTAGAACAGCTTCATCACCTTAATCCCCAACCTCACAGGGTTGTTGTAAGGAAAGGACCTCTTGGAGAGCTCTATGTGCTAGTGACTGGAGCTGCCAGTTATCATTAAGATAATTATTTTTTGTTTTCAGGAACCACGTGGGGACCAGCCCTCCTCTCCATGAACGACTCCTCCATCATCTTCTTCACCCAACCCAGACTATTTCTCTAATGCCATCCTTTCTACCCATTTCACAGCCCTTCTCCTCCTAGATGGTTTTATGTTGTCGCCTGCTGGTTAAATAGCTTGCTGATAATCTCCTGTCATTCAACAGCAAAATAAGAGACTAAGAAATCTAGCGGAACATTCCCCTCTCCCCCTGCTATTAATAATCTCTAGAAATAGCAGACAGTGGTAATGGTGGTGATTAAATGGTAGCAGACATCTACGTGAAGCTTTAAGGCTTTCCAAGCACTTTCTGTGAATTGGTTGTCTCATTTGCTCATCATAATGCTGTTTAGGTAGCACTACAGTTATCATGAACCCCATTTTACTGATGAACACCTTGAGTCTGACAGAGGTCCCATTACAGTCCATCTTTCAAGTCTGGGATGGCTTCTCTCCTCCCCTTGAATCCTTAAAATGGATCCCAAGTCCCCTTCAGCTTAAGATTCACCTTCCACATGAAGCTTTTCCTGAATTCTTCTATCTCCTAGTACCTTTACTTCTCCAAACACCCTTGTATTTTATACACATGCACACACACACACATACCCACATGTATATAATAATATATGGAAGAATATATAAGCATATTAATATATTTCCATATAGGTTTTTATATATGTGTATATATATACATATGTGTGTATGTGAGAGTGTGTGTGTGTGTGTGTGTGTGTGTGTGTGTGTGTATTCTTCCATATGTACATGTTGTCTACTCGGAAAGAATATAAGCTTCTTGAGGGCAGGGGCTTTCCTCACTTTTGTCTCTGTATGCCCAGCACTGGATAAGTGTTTACTGATAAGTGACAAGCCCATGTCACTATGTAAGAGGCTATGTAAGAGGCAAGATTTAAACCTGGGTCTTTCTGTTTCCCAGTCCATTGATCATTCTACTGTTTGCCCTGCTCCTTTTCATGAGTTCCCTCAAAGTAATTGTGGAATTGAAGGGGGAAAGGAGGAAACATTGGAAATTTAGGTTCAGTATTTGCTGAACTCTTGGAACACCTCATAGGGAGGACCTGATGGAACTGAAAAAATGTTAAAAGAAGGCAAGGGCTGAGGAAAAGTTTTAAATTAGTCAGTCCCACAGATTAAATATCTATTTTGTGTGAGGCCGCATGCTAAGTGTTGAGAATAAATCAAAATAAACTTGAGAGTTTACGCTCTATCGGGGGAAATAACATATGAGTATACTTAAGTGAATCTGTGAACTTACTGATTGGAGAGTTTCCTCCTAAGTTAAAGATTGCAGTTCATCCATGTTCCCCTTCCCTGCTACTCTTGTCCATTTTCTTCCAAGAGTTCACCAAAGAGTTCTACCCAATATACTGGGAGCCCTCCTGGTTTTATCAGGACATTACCCAGGGTACCAGAACTGGCTTTCAGTTCTTCTGTTGCTTTGATTTTGATTACTCAGTCCTCCTTTCCTTCTGTCATGATTTTTGTACCCTTAAATGTGTTAAGAATCCCTCATACAAATGTGATAATATGTAAAAATGAGATACTATGTGCAAAACCCTTTGAAAATCTTAAAATTATGTCAATATTAACTTATTACAATGTAAATATATATGAAGTAAAGAGTTTGCTCCCCTGAGCCCTGTGGGCTGCCTGGAGGAATCTAGGTTTGAAGGATTCCTACCGTGGCCAGTTCTCTAAGCAGCGTCTACCATACATATAGTGATTGTACACATCATGAGAAGGTGAGAGATTCCTTATCTTGTTGCCAAACTGCTTCGCTGTCCAGTTTCCACACTGCTTTAGATGATCCTGGAATAGCACATCTGTTCCAATTGATACTTGTTGAACTGAATTGGTGCTCCTCCCCCCTCAGGAATTTAAAAAGACATTCATTTCATGTTGTAGTCCCTTAGTGAGTGAAGAATTATTTCTGGAAGTTAGCCCTTTTTGTAGCTGCCCAGGTTTGTACCTTCATGTCCTAGTTTGAATACAGCTATTGCAGAAAGCTCTTGGCAGTCCTGAAAGTCTTTTTTTTTTCTTAATGTGTATATTGTTTAACAAGTCTACTAACAGACACATTTATAGTAATTCCTGCCTTTACTTCTTGGAAATCATTTCATGCCAGTGTTGGGAAGTTGCAGAATGTACCTTTGGAAAGGCATTGCTTAAGAACAGAAGAATGATATAAGGCTCATCCTCTTTTCGGGGAGTCTCCTTGGTGCTTTCTCTAGGCTTTGGACTCCTCCATTCATTTTTGTCCGCTCGATTGGGTCAGGGCTCTCTTGTGAGCTTGGCCGCCCTGTTTTCCCAGGGTGACTGGGAGCATTGGATAGCCCCAACTGAGTGATAATTCACAGTATCCTTGGGAAATTATTTAGTGTCCTGGCCTGTGAGACTTTGGAAACAAATTACATATGCCTTCTCCTTTGCAGGCTGCTTTTTTCAAATAGTTCTTCCACATGAGGGAAACTAGAGTTGTTGCAGGATTTCGCCTCCTCTCTCCCCAACTCTTCTCCTTCCTCATGAAGAGGGGGGAACCAGAAAGGCCTATGTTCAGCCACTGAGCCCTCTCTGCCCTGAGGTAAACTGATTTTCACAAAAGGAATTTTGATTATGGTCCTGCTCCGTGGGCCAGGGGAGCGAGCCTTCAGGAAGGCAAGTAGTGAAAAACTCCCAAAGAGAAGGCTGGATGGGAGCCACTGACGTCAGTCATCTGAGTAAATCTGTTGGAAGAGGAGAGAGCCATAAAACCTCTGCCAGGCCCGCCAGCCAGCAGTGCACTTTGGCCTTTCTTGGTCAACTGTTTTAACCGCTTTTTTTCCCTCCAAAAGTAGCCTGCTGTGTGTGTGTGTGTGTGTGTGTGTGTGTGTGTGTGTGTGTGTGTGTGTGTGTGTGTTGTTCCCCTCACCCTGCTTTTTTTTTTTTTTCTTCTTGTGGCCTCTGTGGTTCTGAAGTCTATGAAAGATTTTGAAACTCCCAAGCATAGTTTGGGGGGCATAGGGAACTGAAGACCCTAGGATGTCTGAGGGGTAAGGCCTTTGTCTTGACCAGTTTGCGAAATCTCACTTTGTTCTTGGTGGATGTAGAGGTGCCCTCAAATGTGGCTGTGTACTAGGGGGAGAACACCACATTCTCCTTTTTCCCCCTCTTCCACACCTCCACCCCCACATCAATAATTGTTTTAAAAAATTTTTGGAGGGAGAAGATGGAGAAGGAAGAAATACAAGGCTGGGTATAAATATAAAATTCAGTTGTCACTGTGGAGGATGATGATATAGGAAAACCAGTTGGGTGATGTGGGGCTTGTTTGAGATTCTCCTCCTGAAATAGTGAGCACGCTCTCTCCCCAATTCTGACCATACAACTCCACCTCTCTGCAGTGAGGTATTTATGTCCAATATTGACACCAGTTTGGTGCTGAACATATGGTGGTGCTATAGATATTTTTATATCCAAAGGGGAGTGAAGGAAGGGGGGGGAATGAAACCTAAAAATAAGTGTGAGCTTTATTTATCCCACCTTGTGATCCCCTTCTGGGCCTCTGGCCTGTGGCCGCTTGGCTTCTGGGAATGTATCTCCTCCGGTTCCCATATGCCCCAGCTTCTCTTTTATTAGGGGATTGTTTTCATTGTTTCCATTACCATTGGTTCTGTTTGTTTGGTGCAAATATTAGTTTTAAAATAGGAGTTAAGCATCACTCAGATGGGGTTTTGAAGTTCCCCAAGCCTCCTGATCAGAAACATATTAAAAGCAGTATCTTATCCATGAATCATTAGATGAGTCAGTTCCTGAAACCACTACCAGCTTCATAGTTCTTGGCTACAACCACGAGCAGGAAATCCAGGCTTCAATCACTTCCTCTCCCAGTACTGGCTTCAAGCAGTGTTAGCGGTTAGGTGATGCCGTTCTAGCAGGCAATAGGAAGATGTATGTCTGAGGAACAAAGGCACTCTCGAGTCAATTTACTGAAACGGTTTATAATTTGCGGGCTTGATTTGAATGTCAGGCGGTGCTGGCATACTCTGCTGGGCAAACCTAACAAAACCAAGCCTGTGGAGTGAGGGGGGTGTAGTAGGGTGAGGTGAAATTCTCTGGGGGAACACAAAACAAATCAGAAAACGTTTGAGGAAACTTTGATGTTCCCGAGATTCCTGAAACTTGTGCGCAGGCAGGCGTACGTTAGTGACCAATACTCCAAGGAGAGAGAGAGAGAGAGAGAGAGAGAGAGAGAGAGTGTGTGTGTGTGTGTGTGTGTGTGTGTGTGTGTGTGTGTGTGTGTGTGTTTAGAAGTCAGGAATTCTGTGTTTTGTCTTTCTCATAAAAAAAAAAATCCTGGCTAGTTTCAAGAGTTTTTTGAGTCCTGCTTCATTTTTTTTTTTAAGAAAAGAAAAAAAGAAAAGGATTTAGAAATGAAAAAGTGTCTGAAGCCTGACAAAACAGGTTAGCTGTAACTTCTGTGCATTTGGCTTCCAGACTGCTGGCTTCCATTTTGTTTGTGAATGTATTCCAAAGGCAGATTTGGGAGCATCCTTTGTGGATGAGTTGAGAAGGGGGGCAGTATGGTAGTTTATCTCTGTGATACTTATTCACATGACCTCTTACCTAGCTTTATGGATCTGCTAGGGATTTTTGGGCAAAAAATGTAAAAACAGGTGGGATGTATTTCATTATACTTTTTAAACTAGGATTATTGAATGCCAGATAGGACTATTTCCATTCTTTTCTCTCTGAGAGAGACTGAGCTAGCTGGACAGAATAAAAGGGACCTTTAATTAAACAGGTTGCTGTGACATTCAGAGTTTGGCTTGAAGGGCCAATGAAAAGCTATAGATAACGGTGGTTGACTGATGAGATGCCATTATGGTAAACAAACCAAGGATGAGCCAAACCATGAGGGCATTATGGATCCTTCATGGGCACAGAGGCAAAGGTATTCCAAACAGTCCTTCAAAGACTCTCACAAGGTGGTCTGTTTCCTGTGTCTTACTGGCAGCGACTCGTCATTTTTAACTCTTGTGAATGCTAAGAGAATATGTAAAAACCTTACTTGGTGCTTTACAAAGGATGGACAGTCCCAGTGTTGGAGTCAGGCTGTATGATTCTGTGTATAGTACAGGCAGTGTTACATGATGGCTAGAGAGCTTGGGGTCAGGAAGAACTGAATCCTGTCTTTAGCACTTAGTAGTTGTGTGACCCAGTCAAGCTATTTCCTTCTCTGAAGCTCAGTTTCCTTCTCTGTGAAAAAGAAATGATGACATACCCATGGCATTGACCTCACAGGATTGTTTTGATGCTGTGATATCATGCATTGCAAACTTGAGAGTACTAGAAAAATACCAATGGCTGTTGGGAGAGAGTGTGGTGGGAAAGATCTGGGTTCATTTTTCACCTTTGTCATTTCCTAGCTATGTTGTATGACTTCGGGCAAGTTACTTCTCAGAGCCTCAGTTTCCTAACCTGTAAAAGGGGGATAACTTCACAAGGCTGTGGTAAGTCTTAAATGATATAATATATGCAAAGTGCTTTAAATACTTTAAAGCACTCTATAAATGTCAGTTATTATTTATACAGCGCTGGCATGAAGTCAGGAAGACTCATCTTCCTGAGTTCAAATCTGACCTTAGACACTTACTAGCTGTGTGAGGACGTGACTGAAACTAATGAACAACAGCAAATTATTTATACTACCTACTACTCCCTCTTCCCCTTCCCCCTCTCCCAGAGGATAGTTTGAGGTGGGTAGTGTAAAATGATAAAATAATAGTGATGCAAAACCTTGGCCTGGGATTTAATGAAGGATGGGGAATTCCAGTGTTTTCAACCTTTGCAAACCTTAAAGAGCTATGTAAATGTGAGTACTTTATATTAGGCAGACTGGGCTTTTTTTCCCTTTTTCCCCCAATGGTAGAGTCTTAATTCCTCATTTTACAAAGGGGGAAACTGAGGCCTGGAGAGTGAATTTTCCTGGGCAAAGCTATTTCTAATGCTTTATATTGGATTGGTTAAAATAACAACTGGGAGTCCATTTCAATTCCTAAGCTTGGAAGCTGATGATACTGTTGGCAGCTTCTGAGTTTGTTAAGAAATGATGTTTTCATTTTTCTAAAATTTGATGAATTTAGAGTAGGAAACCTTCAGTTGTTCCCCAAGGTAGGTTGGGAGAAGTTGACTTCCTGAGCTGGATCTACTTATTGATCCTAAGAAGTAGCTTTGTCTCTTGCTGTGGGTTTCAGGTTGGAATTAGAGGCTTGAATTTTGAACTGCCTGCTGTCTCTGGACCAAGTTGTTGGTGGCCAGTGATTGATTCATTAATTAAAAACAATTTAAATGGATTTATAAGCTCTCCTGTAACAGATTATCTGATTAGCAACAACACGGAGCACCATACCCTCTGTGAGGAATGTGTTGCTTTGGACAAAACAGACTGACTTTCTGTTATGTGCTTTAGGATCTCTGCAAATTAGTGAAACGGTCTCACCTAATCTTATACCAAATAGGTTATTCCTGTTGAAAATTTTAATTTTCATTTTATTTTTAATGAAGCAGCTCCAGGAGACTGGATGGATTTCGGTCTGTTTGTGTATAGACATGTGTGTATTTTTGCCATCAAGAATGTTTCATGAACTATCCAGGCTGAGTCAAGATTACTTTTGAGACTCCTTGGGGGAGGAGCGGGGGGGAGCGGAAGAAAATGGAAATGCCTTCCAGTTTCATAAAAAAGAAATGTCACTTCTAGGTTTTGCAAAAAGCAAGTGATAAGAATGTACACATTGGATATATCCCAGAAGGCAGTGGTGATATTGAGGGCAGAAATAAATGGGACCTGGAGGCGTCCTTGGTCCTAATAATGGGGTGTTCTATTGGATAATTTTCCTACCAGACAAATTATCATTTGTATTTTTGACACTGCTTTTTCCCTCTGGGCCTTAGAAGCATGACCACATGACGTGAGTTCAAATCCCAGTTCCTCAGATCATTTGTTGAGTGTCTAAATTTTGGGAATGGGTTGAGGGGGAGGGATTTCTAAAATTTCTCCCATTTCCCCTGCCCTCCATTCCTGGCTTTTACACTATTTCTCTTCTCCCTTCTCCTTCCCCTTCCTTTTGTTGTGACTGTCTTCTTCCTCCCTTTTCCCCCAAGGTCTTAGAGCTATAGTGGAAGGGTTCAATAATAGCTGTGACTTCATTCATAAAGGGGGCAGTCTTTCTTGGTATAGTCAGAGATGTGGAGGCCTCAGAGGGAACCCCCCACCCCAGGAAAATAGATTTTGCCTTATGAGGTATTCTTAGAGGATGTTGCTGTTGTCCAATCTTTTCAGTCTCTTTCTGACCCCATTCTGGGGTTTTCTTGGCAAAGATACTGGAATGGTTTGCCATTTCCTTCTCCAGCTCATTTTATAGATGAGAAAACTGAAGCAAATAGGGTTGAGTGACTTGCCCAGAGTCACATAGCTACTGAGTGTCTGGACCCAGACTTGAACTCAGGAAGATGAATCTTCCTAATTCCAAGTTTGCTGCTCTATCCACTGTGCCACCTAGCTGCCCCTTTGAGGTAGAAGAAAACAAAAGAACCAGAGGTTTGGAGTGAGGTGCACTACCAGGGTTTAAATCCTGGATCTATCCAAAATTCAAAAATGCCCCTTTTAGCTCTGTATTCTTAGGCTACAGTGTTCAGTTTTCTAAAGTTTTATATTCCCTTTCCCATCCCCTTCACATCTAGTAGTTCAATCTTCTCATTGGGAATGGAATGAGGGAGGAAGAGAAGAGTGGATTATGTTTCCCAGATGCTATGGGCAGTGTGGTGTAGTAGAAAAAAACACTGAGCAGGATCTTGAGAAATGGGGTCATAAGAACATCCATTTAGAGCTGGTGGAAGGGACCCTAGAGACCACTGCATGAGCTCCAAGACCAGGGACTGGTTTCTGCTTCTCTTTGTATTCTCAGCCCTTAGTCCAGTACCTGGCATACATAGTAGGTACTAAGGAATACTAACTCCCTCCTTTTACAGATGAAGAAACTGGAGGTTGAGATGTTCTTGTTTTCATTCTTGCCTTTTGTTTTTATGTATATTCACTTCCACATATCCCTTTCCTCTTTCCTATACTTGCAACAGAATAAAAAAAAATAATTCTGCCAAACCAGTGCCAGTGTGGTATTAGTGTATGCAGTATTCCAATCTACATTTTTCTTCCTCTGCAGTGAATGAAGGGAGATGGGTTGAGAGCCTGCTGCCACTTCCTAGCTATGTGACCTCTGAGATAATTTTCATGAATGATTCTGATCCCTTTTACAATGCATGCCACCTGGGCATCAGTGTTAGGGATCAGCTAATCCAGCTGCTTGATTTCATCTGTGGGGAAATAGAGACCCCCCCCCCCCCAAGAGAGTAGTTTAAGCATTACTTGAGAGAGTGACGCATTTAGGACTGGAGCTCGTGCCTTTCAGTCTCGGGAGTTCCCAGTCTAAGGACTTTCTACACAATGTCATTGCTGCCCTCTATAGCAATTAAAGTATAAAGTCACAGCATTGAAAGGGATCCGAAATATTGCTTAGATCCATCCAAGCAAGTCAGTCTTCTGCTGAGGGAGGAGAGGTGTGTGGGGTGGGTAATAGAATACGGTTTAACATTTCCCCATAGACATGGAAATATCTCAATTCCCATCTCTATATAATTTTTTTTTGCTTAAAATTGAGTGACTTTAACATCCATAAGTATACTTTAAATATTTCATGTATTTAACTCCCTCCCCCTATTTTTATTGTTCAGTATATGCTTCCTGGCTTTATTTCCAGTAATTCTGAACATTTTATAGCTTGTCTCCCTCCTCCCAGGAACTTCACTTTTCATTTTACCTTCACTTCCCCCTTTTGCAGCCAAATTGAGCTGAACTATGGAAGGGTATGGGCTGGATGATCATACTGTCTGGATTCAGAGCTCAGTTAGTGACAGGTCCTGAAGAGTTTGGACCAGTGGAGTCCAGGACTTTCTTGGAGAAGTCATCCATCCCTAGGATGGTAGAAGAAGGAATGGGCGTACGCATACATACTTGTATTGTGTTCTGTATTTTTATTTATAAGGGAGATGAATGTGTGGATAGAATAGTTGTCAAATTTGTGAGTAATAGGAAGCAGTGAACAGTAGCTAATATATTTGTTGTCAGGATTGTGATCCCAAAAAAGATCTTAACAGGCTGGAACAAGAGATGGAATCTAATTATCCATTTACCTGAACTGTAATTCTAACAATATACTAAATCTCCCTGTTTCAAAGTTTTCCCCTCTCCCATCTATTCCTCCCAAAGCCCAGGTCCAACCAGGTCAGTCAAAATCAAGTGTTCATTCAGAGGAGAGGAATGGTCACACCTACGTGTATTCCATCATGTATGGTCAGGTGACTTCTAGCACTTTTGCTTCTAACTATGGACAACCCAAATTAGAAGGACTTTGACAAGGTAGCATCTAGAGGTTGGTGAGACAAGTGGAAACTACCATAAGAGGAGGAAATAGGGAAGCAACTGTCATGTTCTTTGTCTTTAGTTCTTATGGGGTTCTTCTGTGGAATAAAGATTAGACTTGTTCTGTCTGGCCTAGATACAGAGGCAGAATTTGACTCAGAGTAAGGAAATGTTCCTAACAGGGAGAATTATCGGAAAGGGGGATGGACTGCCTTGGCAGATAGCTCTTTCCCCTTCACTGAGGTCTTTGGGCAGAAGTGGCATAACCAAGGCTATAGGAGGGACTATTGCTTTAGGTAAAAACTGAACAGAGATGATCTCTGATGTCTCCCATTGTCCGGGAATCCATGAGTTTATGAAGCCTCCTCTGCAAGTCTGACCAAAACCTTTGGACCCATTATTACAGGTGGAACAGGGCTAGTCCGCCTGCCCAGCAAACAGAGCATCACAAAGCCTGGGCAGTGGGGCATTCTCCCAGCCTTTGTTGTCACTTTTATGAACAAGCTGGCCCTTGTGTTGCTACTGGAAAAATGTCTCATTTTCATTCTACTCTCCTTGGGGCAGGCACTACCCTGTTTAGAAGGTAGAATTTTCCCAAACAAAAGGCAATGTTCTTTTACTTATAGAGAGGATAAATTGTATGCCAGGCTCTGATTTGGAGGGTGTTTTTATTTCTTGACAGAATTACCAATCTTTTAGGACAAGAGGTTTTCAAAGACCGATGGATGGGAAGGGTATCTTTCAAGTAGGTACCGATAAGGAAGCAGTGGGATCCTTCAACCCAGGCTTGGGGAGGTCAAAAGCAAAGTCAAACTTTAAAAGTGGGTAGGAATTTTAATTAAAATGGTCCTAGGGTTCTTTACTTTCTGTCCTGTGCTTTAGGCTTCCTAGGTCATCTTCTTGTTAGACAAAGAATGTAGGACATGGAGGAGTCAAAGGAATTGGACTTGAATTCTAACTGTTCCTTAGTATGTGTGTGACTTTGGGCAAATGATTTCAATAACTCAGGTCTCAAGTTCCCTTATTTGTAAAATGAAAGGTTTGGATTAGGTAAACTCTAAGGTCCCTTCCAATTTTGTAGCTGTGATCCTTATGTCGATAGGCTAGAGAATTATGGAAGTATCTCTGAGATAGTTTTGAGAGACAAAAATAATAACTCCAACATCTGTTTTTGTTTTGTCTTTTTTTTCAGTTGTGTCTAATTCTCTGTGATTCCTTTTGGGGTTTTCTTGGCAAAGATACTGGAGTGGTTTGCTACTTCCTTCTCCAGATTATTTTACAGATGAGGAAACTGAGGCAGCCAACACGGTTAAATAACTTGCCTAGGGTCACATACCTCAAACTTGTCTGAGGCAAGATTTGAACTCAGGAAGATGAGTCTTCCATACTCCAGGCCCAGGTCTCTGTGCACTATGGTGCCATCTAGCTGTTGTTTAAAGTTAGTAAAGTCCTTTGCATAAGTACTCATTAGAGCTTCCCCACAATCGTGTGAGGGATAGATATGGTAGGTGTTATTACCTCCACTTTACAGATTAGTAAACTGAGACTCAGGTTAACCACAGTCACATGACTAATAAATGTCAGAAGCTAGATTTGAACTCATCCCCTTGACATTCCAAGTTCAGCGCTCTAGGTTAAAGCTATCCAACCCTGTAATTATAGATTGAGAACGAGGGACTGAGTGCCTGTTCAGTCCCCTTCATTTCACAGATAAGGAAACTGAGGCCTGGATTGCTTATTTGCCCAAGGTCACTCAGGTGGTAAATTGATTTCAATTGTGTCAAAGCCTAAACTTTTGGTAGACAAGATCTCATGCTAGCATAGATAATATACTTTACATATCTCATGATAATTTCCAATTTATCCTGTATAACTTTTTTGTTTGCATGCTGTTTTTCCCCATTAGATGCTGTGCTCTTTGATATCTGGGACTGGGTTTTTTTTTTTTTTTGGAGGGGGGAAGGGGAGTTGGTCTTTCTTTGTCTTCAGTGCTTAACAGTGCTTGGCACATAGTAGGAACTTAATAAATTACTTAGTGACTTGACTGGCTTCCTGTGGTAGGAGAAGCAAAGAAGGAGCTCAGTGTGGGTTTGTTGAGGTAGAAAGAGCCCTGGCCTTAAGCCCAGAGAGTCTGGTTCTGCTACTGCCCAAGTAGCCCTCGGCAAGTTTTACCTCCCGGGCGCCATCTTTACAGGGGTGAGGGCCAGTAATGACTGCATTACCTACATCAGAGGATTGTTGTGAGGACAGTTGAGTAATGAATGAAAAGCTCTTTGCAAACCCCAAAGTTTTCCATCAGCAATCATTTTCAGGAATAATAACTTCAGTTAGTCTTGGTAGATACACTTCCAGAACACACTAACGTTACCATGTTCTGTGGGCAGAAGCCAGACCTCATGGTCAGAGTTTGCACAAAGGGTCAGGCGTGTTGTAGCTGGATGGGGGTGAGGGGTGGGTAACCAGTAGTTGGGATAATTTCCAGTAGGATTGTGTTTCCAGGAAGGGTCAGGATATGCCAGATATCTGGAGAGCTGTTAACTCTGAGGGTCTCTGAGGCTGCAGAGATCTCTGGCAGGGCAGATTCAGTTACAGGTAGTATCTGGCGAAGTTTGCATTGAAGTATACTGTAAGCAAATGCTTGTTTACGTTTCCTGTATTATCTTGTTACCAGCCTGTGATAACATTGTTACTTGTAGAAACTCATCGTTTTTGTTGTGTTGTTTCATATAACCATAGCTTGGGCATTTCCTGGATCTGATGCAGCTCAGATGACTGACTTGGCCTCTCCCTGAAACCTTTGTAAGCTGTGGCTGTGCCATTCAGAGCCCCTGGCACATACAGAGAACCTGGCTGTAGCCACTCATCCCTCTTCTACCCTGGCATTTGGGCATCAGAATAATAAAACTCTAAGCCCACCCCATCCCTCCTGAAATTAACAAGGGTAGAAAGCTCCAGTCATAACACTCAGGCCATTCCATTGGGAATTCTGGGAAAGAAAAGGATTTCCCACAGCTCTGAAGTTAGTCAAACATTTGTTAACTACCTACCATGTGCTAAGTGCTGGTGATAGAAATACAAGAGAAACAAACCAGTCCTTCCCTTTAAGCTTACAGTGTAGTGGGGGAAGATACAATACAGGAAAGGGAGCTGAAAAGCAGAGAGTGCAGAGGCAAGAGGAGGTACCTGGCATTGGGATTGGGGTGGGGTGATGATGGAGAAGGCCCAGAGTGCACTAGTAGTTCTGGGGAAATGAGGAGAAGACTCTTAATTAACTAGAAGCTCAGGAGTTAATTGTCCTGCCCCATAGACTAAGAGTCCAGTTAGAAGAGTAGATGCTACTGATGAAATATGCGTACCGGGCAGATTCAACCGTTTGAAATAAAGACTGGTAGGTCTTTAGGCGTCACCTGGTAATAATGAGACCACTGAGTGGTTAGTCATCAAACAGTGATGAACAACTGATCACTCAGTGGCCTCATTACCACTGAGGCAAGGACATATAAAAAAATGTGACTGTAGAAAGGTCAAAGTGACTGGGTAAGACACATGGAGTATAGGCAGGAGAAGGCAGGGCCTGTGTGAAATCATTGTTAAAAACTTTGTTTCACCTCCTTTTTTATGTGACCCCCCATAACAGCCCTGTGACTTGGGACAGCTGGGCTACAAAGACTGAAAGAGGAAGAATTCATGACTTAGGGGTGGCTAAGATCATCTATTCAGTCTTGGAGCACAGTCACATAGTCCAGGCAGTTATAGGAGAAACTGAGGCCCAGAGAATTGAGTAGATCAGCTTTATTTGACTCCAAATATAAACTAGTAAGAAGTCCAACTAGGACTTTTTCCTAGGTCAGTCAGTCAAGTGCCTATTATTATGTCAGACTCTGTGCTAAATATTAGGCATATAAAGACAAAAAAAGAAGCCCCCCCCAAAAAAACCCACAACTGCCCAGTCCCTGTTCTCAAGGAACTCACAGGTTAGTGGGGGAGACAATATGCAAACAACTATGTATAAACAAAAGCTATTTAAATGATAAATTTGAGCTTAGCCTCAGGGAAAAGCCTCCTGCAGAAAGTCTGCAGACCACAGTGCAGTTAGTTCTTGCCATTCTGTGCAGGTGATCTTAAAGACCCCTGGATTTGACTTGGTTTCCAGTCATGACCACCATTCTGTCTGTGACCAACCACTTGAAATCTCAGTTTCCTCATCTTCCAAACAGCAGGGAGACTGGAGGACTCTGGGATCCAATGGAGAGCCTATGACATCAGTGCCAAGGTTGGGCCACAAGGAAAGGACCGGAAAGGTTCTGACCTTGTGGACTTCAGGGAGGTAAAAAAAGGGCACCAGGGAAAGAACAAGGGGAACTCTTAAACTCATAACATCTTAAATATATAACCCAGAGATGAAAATATACTGTTTTTAACAATCTGAGAAGAGAGACAAGGAGGCACCTTCTGTGAGAGCAATGGAATTTAGCAAGAGCTTCAGACACTGATCCCTCCAATAGGATGGTGTGTGGAAAGTGCTTTGAAATGCTAATTCGTTGTTGTTTTCTTGTTTTAGTCATATCTGACTCTTTGTGACCCCATTTGGGGTTTTCTTGGCAGAGATACTGGAGTAGTATGGCATTTCCTTCTCCAGCTCATTTTATAGATGAGGAAACTGAAGCAAATAAGGCTAAGGGACTCACCCAGGGTCACACAGATAGTAAGTGTCTGAAGCTGGATTTGAACTTAGGAAGATGAGTCTTTGTGACTCCAGACTTGGCACTCTATCCACTGGATTACCTAGCTGCCTTTAAAACATTAAAATGTTCCATAAATGCCTGTTTTTATTATTGCTTTTTTTTCATAATCTCAGTGTTGTATTTTTCTCTCAGTTGTCTGGAAGTGTCAGTGGGAGGTACTTGGTCAGTGACTATGTTCAGAAATTGGCATGTCCCTGTAGGTCACTCCGATGTATTCACATGTGGTTATTTAAAAACACACTGTTCACAGAAGATAGGCCACACCCTCTACTCTTGCAGCTCACTGGGGAAGAAGGTTCTTGCACTGTTTCATTCTCCCACCAGAAAACTGTCATATTTTAATTAGTCTTCTACCTGACCTCATAAAGCAACCTTGAAAAAACAAGGGGAGAAAAACCCTCACTATTCTCTTTCAAAGCAATTAAACAGAAAGGCATGACATGTATTTTCTTTCTTTTTAAATTTCACCTAGGTCATGGTGTAGGACACTTGCTATCTTTTCCATCAAAGATTGATCTTGTGAATTTTGGGAGGATTCATAGGATCATGGGTTAGACCACAGAGTCATAGTTCTACGTCTGGAAGGGACCTTAGAGGTCATTTGGCCCTATCCCATCATTTTTTATGGATGATGAAACAAGATGCTCCCTGCACCAAACACCTCCTAGTTCTCTCCACTTCCCCCCACCCCCCTCCTGCTTTTTAACTTCCTTTTGTATGTTATCGTGAGGTTATAATGTCCAAAAACAGGGACTGTTTTTCTTATTTGCACCCCCAGCACTGAACACAGTGTTTGGAACGTAGTAGGTGCTTAATAAATGTTTGTTGAATTAAATTAAGGCCCAGTGAGGTGGATTAGCTTTCCAGGAACAAACAGCAGAGCCAAGATTCACATACTGGTCTCTTGACTACAGATCCAGGGACTGTTCTTTTCCACCTTACATTGTTACCATAGGTGGACCACAGTCCACAATACTGTCTGAGTTCTTGCTCAAATGGGGTCAGAAGATGTTTCCCCTTCCATACAAGTCATCATCATCATGATATTTTCTTTTCTGCCGGTTATTTTAATGCCTCCCTTTCTTGTAGTGACATCAGATACTGGCAATGACCATTCAGCAGGGACTTTATAGAGAGCAAGGCTTTGCTGAAGTTTCTTTCTCAATTAAGCTTGAATGAGATTCTAAGAACAGCCTCATAGAGTTACCTTTGTTCTTTCAAAAACTTTGTTTATATGAGGAATAGGATTTTTTGCCTGAAAAGGTCTAAAGGTGGGTTGCTTTAGAAACCCAGACAGACTTCCAAGTGAAAAAACTTTGTATCGAAATAGACCTCCTTGTGGTGCCATCTCAATTCAACTTAAATTCTTTTTCATCTAAAATGCAGGAGTTAAAACAAAGAAACCCTAATAATGTGAAGAAGCTATGTATTTTAAGGACATAATGGATAATAAGCGGATCCCAATATTCTCTATGTATCTAAACTCTGATAATATAGTTTCCATATCACAGGGATAAATACAGCATGTAATTAGAGTCCAAGAGATTGACCAACATACCGTGCAGTCATACTGAAAGGTTTACAAAAGATGTTCTTCATTAGAACCCTGCAAGTTAGAAGAATTAGTGCCTATTTTTTTAAGAGGAGGAAAGCAAGATTCTAAGCAATTCAGTAACTCTACTTAATGCCTGGGTGACCTTGGACAGGCCCTTCTCAGGGCCTCAGTTTCCTTAGTTGTAAATGGAGGGTACCGGACGTGGCAGCTAAAAAATTTAATAGAATCAGGGTATTGTTAATAGAGACATGGTACCCAGGATGAGGGAAGTGATGGTCTTGCCCTGTTTTGCGCTTGTCCCACCATATTTGGAGCACTCTGTCAAGTTCTAGGTGACACATTGATGGAATGACATTGACCAACCAGTGCAAGACCAGAGAAGGTGATGAGGATGGTAAGAGGTCTATAGTGTTTGCCATATGAGAATTAGCAGAAGAAGCTGGGGAAGTTTAATCTGGAGAACAGAATTGATCTGGAGGTCCTGTCTAGGTTGGCGTATTTGAGATATTCTTTTGGAAAAGGGATTATACCTGTTCAGTTAGCCAGAGGGCAAAACCTAAAGCAATTCAAGGATGTTACTGAGAAACAGCTTTAAGGCAGTGTAGTTTTTTCTTCTTTTTTTCTTTATAGTTCTTTGCACAGTAGTTATTTAATTAATGTTAATTATGTTAACTTGATTTGAACTTCCTAGCTTTTGAAGCTGTCTAAAAGTGGAATGGTGAATCTTGGTAGGTAGGAGCTCCCCAGTATTGGAGATCTTCATTTTTATTTATTTTCTCTTTGAAGGAGCAATAGTTTTTTAAAGCTATATCTGCTGCTTTTTACTTAGATTTCCCTTGTAGTCCTCTTCTCTGGAGTAATTCCTTAATAACAATTTTTTTTAAAGGAAGAGGAAAAAATTCAGCAAAAGTGATTGTTGCATTGAAAAAAAAAAGCCTGTCCTTCTATGCAGTACTCCATGTGCATGAACTCTTCACTTCCTGGAGGTCAGAGGGGAGATGTGGAGGAGTGTCTTCTCTTCTCTTTGGGGCTCAGGTTGTTCTTTATATTTTCCCAACATTGTTTGGATTGCTTGGTCATTCTTTACGTTTACATTGTTATAGTCATTGTGAATATTGTGTTCTGAACTGTGGCTGTTCAATTTTGCATTTAGTCCATATTAAGTCTTTCCATGCTTCTTGTTGTGGTTATCATATTTGTCATTTCTTATAGCCCAATTGTATTCCATTACATTAATGTACTATAATTTCTTTAGCTGTTCCCCCAGAGATAGACATCTACTTTAATTCTACTTATTTGCTACCAGGAAAAGTACTGCTATAAATATTTTGGTGTATGTGGAGTCTTTATTTTTGTGACCTTCTTTGGGTTTATTCTTAGCAACAGAATCTTTGGGTCAAAGCTTTGCAACATTTTAGTAATTTTATTTGCCCAATTGTGAATTTCTTTCCAGAATGATTGTACCAGTTTACAGCTCCACCAACAATGCTTCAGTATGCCTATCTTTCCATAACCCCTCCAACATTGACATCTTAGGTTTTCTTTGCCAGTTTGTTGTTTGTGGGGCAAATGAAACTTAAAGGTTGTTTTGATTTGCATTTCTCTAGTCACTAGTGATTTGGAGCATTTTTTCATTTGGTTGTCAATAATTAATTCTGAAAACTTTATATCTTCTGACCACTTTTCTATTGGGGAAAGGCTTTTGACCTTAAATGTTCTTGTTGTCTTAGTCTTGAAAAGATCAAAACCTTATTAGAGATATTTGATAGAAAGATTTTTTTCACACCATTTTAAAGTAGAGGTTAGATGGACATTGGGTCATGTTGTATAGTGGGAATTCTGGTTTCTGTATGGGTGGGATTAATTATTTTCTGAACTTTATGGTTTGGTGAAAATAGATTTTATTAAGGGAATATCCAAGTGGATTAAAAACTTTGGAGTCTGGAGGACCAAGACCTGCCATATCTTTTAACACCATTTAAACACTAAAGAGTTGGCTTGAAGAAAGAGAACTCTACTACTAAGACTTTCACTCTAACAAAATATAACTGTACATTTGTGTAATTAAGGATGACTTACCAAAATACAAACTGAATCATGGAAGAGTCTTTGAAGAATCAAATTTGTGGGTAACCCAGAGGTCAGTGCTCACTCAGTGCTTGTTAAGTAGGTTGTAGTAGATCTGAGGACTTGCCTTTAAGAATGGTACGTACAAGAGGGTCTCTCAAGGAGAAATGTATGATGGGGAAAAATGCATGTGTTGAGAATAAAGATTTTAAGAGTTGGATGGCCTTAGCATTGCATTGTTACTTACAGAATCTTAAACTAGAGGAAAGCCTCCAGCACATAAAGAGGGGATTATGGGAAGATGTGGACAGACGTTAACTTGAGGAAAAGATCTGATCTTCCCTCTTGAAGGGAGTAAGAACATCTGATAAATCATAGATTCACCAAGGTATCATCAATCTATCAAAAGATCTTAGTATCTCAGGGGAAGAAGGGACAGAGGTCGTCTATTCTCACCCAAAGTCGAATCATGAATCTGTGCTGTAATGTCCTTGACAGGTGGTTGGTCTTGCGAACTTCTCTTGAACACTTTTGGTCACAGGGAACTCACTGTCGCATAAAACAGCCTATTTAAATTTGAAACAACTATAATTGTTTTTGTTAAAAAAATATAATTTTTTGTAAAAAAATATAAATAAAAATAAATAAAAAATAAATGAGAACCTGAATCATATAGCTATTAAGTGTCAAAGTCAAGTAGTGAAAAGATGCTAGAGTGGGAGTTGGAAATCCTAGAGTTGAGTTCTGGGTCCTTATTACTTAGCTTTATAATCTTTTTTTCTGTTCAGTTGTTTTTCAGTCATGTCCAACTCTTCATGATCTCATTTGGGGTTTTCTTGTGAAAGATATTAGAGTTCTTTGCCATTTTTTCTCCAGCTCATTTTACAGATGAGGAAACTGAGGCAAACAGGGTGAAGTGACTTACCCAGGGTCATATAGCTAGAAAGTGTCTGAGGTCAGATTTGGCCTTAGGTCATCCTGACTCCAGGGCTGGCACTGTAATCATTGTGCCTCTTAGCTGCCCTTATATAATCTTGCTTATTAATCTACCTGAGAAGCCTTGTTTTACTTATCTGTAAAACAGGGGTAATGATATTTGCTTCCCTTGAAATGAGATAAAGGATGTAACAAGTGCTCTGAAGATATGTGATACATGAATATTTGGGCTGTTCTATCTGGAAGGAGAGTTAGGATTTTACTTATAAAACTGTTTCCATGTTGGTAGCCAGGTGGCTGGTCTCCAGCATGCATTGTAGGAAAACAAAAGATTTGAAGGAGCTCTTCTTAGGAAACAAGTATAAAGGAAGATTATTGTTTACTTAAGGTTAGGGGTAGGGTGGGGAAGAGTGAATGTAGTTTCTTTAATTCCCTTTCATAGAAGGCGAGTATGCTAAGAAATTCCTCAGTTATCTCTTGGTTCCTATTGGGATCGTGAAATCTGTAAAGTCCTTCCTTCCAAGAGGAGAGGACCCTCCTGCCTCTGCTTTTCTCTCTCCCCACCAACCCCAGCAGAGAGCTGTACTATTTATGTTGCTATATGCTCATTCACTTTTTCTAATTTGAGATCTATTGAAGGGATTCAGGGTATTCTTTTCTCAAACTTAGTAGGTCTGTTTGATGGGGAAGCTGGATGGCACAGTACTGGACTTGGAGCCAGGAAGATTAATCTTTGGGATTTCAAATCTGGCCTCAAACACTTCCTATATTTTTGACCCTGGGCAAGTCACAACTCTGTTTGCCTCAGTTTCCTCATCTGTAAATGAGAAGGAAATGGCCAAATGAGAAGGAAATGGCAAACCACTTCAGTATCTCTGCCAAGAAAACTCCAAATGGGGTCATAAAGAGTTGGACACCGCTGAAAACAGCTCAACAACACAATATCACCAGATGCTCTGAACAACAGTACAAGAAAATTGGGTGCCAGTGTGCTTGCCAGCATCAGTTGTATTAAAACCTAATAAGAAGATCCCTGGGAAGTGATTGGAGATGTGGACCTCCATCAGTTTACTTTGTGAGACCAACGTATAGAAAAGCACTTTGCCAACTTTAGAGGGCTGTTACTGGTCATGGTTAGTACTTAATAACTATTTCCTTTAGTCACTCAGTCAGCTAGCATTTATGAAGTGCCTACTATGGACCAGACTGTCTTCTCCTCCTCCTCCTCCTACTGCTACTACTACTACTACTACTACTACTACTACTACTACTTGTTCAGTCATATTGGATTTCCTGTGACCTCATTTTCTTGGCAAAGTTACTGGAGTGGTTTGTTATGTACTTCTTCAGCGTGTGTCTCCATTTTACAAATGAAGAACTGAGGCAGATAGGAATTAAGTGACTACTTGCCCAGGGTCACCCATCTAGTAAGTGTCTGAGGTCGGATTTGAACTCAAAAAAGATGACTATTCCTGACTCCAGGGCTGACACTCTGTCTACTGCACCACCTTACTGCCCACCACCACCACTACTACCACAGTAGTAGTAAATTTAGTTGTTGGAACCCAGGCAGGAAACCAGACTGGTCTGTGAGAGCATCCTCTTCACACAGAAACTGTTGCCTCTCTCTGGTATTTAATTTCATTGAGGAGAACATGATGGTATAGATGAGCTAGCTGTGACAATAAAAAGTCAACTCCTGGAACTTAAAAATACCTCTATTGCCTTGGGCCTTTCTGTGTAGAAAATAGCCCTACCCACTGCAATAGACCCTGAGGAAATAGTCCTGATGCTAACCTTGAGTCACAGCCTGCCTGTCACAGAATGCTTATGTTCAGTAACTATTTAAGGAGGCAGGGCTAGGTCATGAGATTTTGGAGAGAGATTTTTATCACCCATAGTTAAAATAAACAAGTTGACTTTCATTGGAGTAAACGTCCATAATTGAAAAAAAAAATGATTCATGCGGAACCTTTCTGGGGTTATCCTGAATAAATGAGTTCAGACTATATAGAAGTGGAGAGAGACAGACTTTATATTCAACAAACCTTTGTTGAGTATCTCCTTTGTTCATCTCTGGAGCTCCAGAAATAGAGCTCCAGTGGGCATGATGCTGAGGAGAACGCATAGAGGACTGACTCATCTTCCTGTCCTCAAGGAGTTTATTTCTCTATGAGTAAGATAATACAAATGTAAATGTCTTTCTGAATGGAGTGGGTAAGTGTGTAAAAGACTATTGCAGTATGCTATTAGAAAGATGACCTCTTGTCAGACAAATGTGTGGAACCTAGACTTTAACACAGATTAGTTTAGATGACCATGGGCAAGTCTCTTGGCTGCAAGCCTCAGTTTCTCCATCTGGAAATTGGGGATCATACATGAACCACCTACCTCATATGGTTGTGATTGGGAAGTCATTTTGTAAACCTTACCTGCAGTATAAATGTGAGTCCTTTGTTATTTTTGGAGGTCTAAAGCTACAGGAAAAGAAACTGACTTTCTCAAATGATCAGGCAAAGCCTGGTGAAGAAGAAAGCACTTTAGTTGGGTCTTGGAAAGGATTTCAGCTTATGGATTTTGTGAAGGGAAAACATTCTAGGGAAAGACAGGAATTTCAACTTGTGTGACTCATGATATGATCTATTTCAAAGGTGGAGGCAGGGAAAGAGCTCTGGATTTGGCACTGGAAGATTTAAACCTCAGTCTTGTTCACTTACTTATTTGATATAACCATCTTTCTGAGCCTCAGTTTCCCTGACTTGTAAAATGGGGTGATACTTGGACTATCTTAAACAGGGTTGTGAAGAACAAATGGAATAAATAATCAGTATGATATGCTTTGTTATTGTAAAGTGCTGTATAAATGTTAGGTGTGGAAAACCTGGGAGAGACCCGTGGTCAGGATGAGAGAGCATGGTGTTCTGGGACTTAATTTCTTCTTTGAAAAATTGTGATTTCCCTGAGTAGTCACCAGAAGTCAGGAACTTCTTGGCTTCTCACCCCTCCTCCTCCTCCCTGAGCTATCTGTGTCAGCTGTGTTTGAACACCCCCTTGCCTTCCTCCAGTTTCCTATGGAGAGCAGTCCCAGCAGAGTGGGTTCAGCAATCAGCTCCATTTTTGCTATTCCTAATGACTATCATCGTGGCTTCTGTTAATTAATCGGTCTGCACAAGTGCCAGATAAGCCTCTTTCTCTTCATTTGAGACCCAGATCCCAGCCTTCTTAGCTTGCCCACTGCCCCATGCCACCTAGCCAGTAATCCTCTCTTGGGCCACCGCATTATTTAAGTCTTAATGGATTTACCTTTATTCAAATAAAGTACAAACATCTTCCAAAAATAAATAGAAATGATTTTTGTCTTAGCTTTCATTTGGAATTACCTTTGTCACCACTTCTATTAGCATAGATGACTGGGAGTTACCTCTAGTCATTAAAAGTATGTATTCCAGTGGCTCACAGCCAAGGGTTTTGCTGGAGACGGCTTGAACTGGTTCTGAGAGCCAATTGTTAAAATTTCAGTGTGGGCATTTATACTTGGGAAATGAGCAAACACTGTAAATCAAGGCTTGACTTACTGTTCTTCTGACTGTCTAGACTTAAGAAGGTGATGGGGAAAATGTTGATTATGCAGATTCAATGTAAATGTGTGCCATGTATGTTATTTCCCCCTCCCCCAGCCAGTTGTTAAATGTTTATCAGCATACAACCCATCCGTTTCCAAGAATTTGTTGCTCTAAGTCTTTAATACATTCTACAGGTAGGCACTAAAGGGCCATTACTGTACAAAAAGTCATTAAGTGATGATTAAAATATCATGCATGTTTAGAAACTTGAAGACAAAGCACCTGGAACATTGAAACAATGGAAAAGGGTCAGGATCTATAGAAGAGAAGAAGGAGGGACTGAGCTATGGTGTTGAGAGAGGAGATTGCTGAGTGGACCATTGCTGAGAGACAGTGCTCAGGAGCAGGCCTCTGGGCCAGTGAGCTATAAACTAGGCTAATCTCCCCTCCTGATTGATTCTCTGAAGGCCTTTTGAGTTCCCCCAGGTGATTCTGAAGCATTAGTCAGATTTCTCCTTCAACCTCTCTCCCTCCCTCCTGGGAGTCCTACCACCTGTCCTCAGGACTCTCCTCTAGACCCTCAGCTCCAGGTTTCTCTCTGGTTATTGATGGGATGGGGAGGTCAGTAGAACTTACAATAGATGGAGCTACCCATTCGAAAGTTGAAAAGACTTAAGGAAGACTTAAAATACAAATTGAGATCAAACATCCTTTGAACTGAAGCATAATCAGTTAATCAACTAGTAAGCCTTTCCTGATTTAACCCAGAAAGTGTGAGAGTTCATTTGAGTTTGGAGACCTCGGACATAGGACATCATGACACAAAGACTCGGAAGTAGGAGGAAGGCTGCCTTTTTTTTCTGCCCTTTTTCCTGCTCGGTGGAGAATGGCAACATTGACAGGTGGTACTGACCACCTTTTGGGGGTGGGGGGTATTAGAGAGCTGTAGGGGAGATGCTAGAGGCTGGGGGAAGACTGGGATGAGTGAGGAGGAAGAAAGGTCAGGAAAAAGAGATGAAAGAAGGAGCCACTTTGTGGGGCCCTTCTCCCCTTTACTGTGAGCTATGCTCCGACAAAAAGGCATTTTTATTTTTCAAAGCCCTGGACATGTTGAGTTCTGTGAGTCAGGCCAACTCTGCTTTGCATGATTTATGAAGACAGATATATTGAGTGGAGCTGTCTTGCTGTCTTCATTATAAAGAAGCTTTGTTCCCAGAGGCTTGTTAATCTTGGGTATTTGGATTTGAAAATAATTGCATTCTAGTAACTGTAAATGTTACTTTTCCTTATGCAGTCGGGTGTTTTATTGTTTAATTCATGCTTTGAGTCTTGTTTTCCAGAGTTACTGGCACATGTAAGTCATCAGATGGAAATTTATTTGGAGCCATAAAACCTAATGGTGAATCGTGAAAATGGCCCTCCGGTCAGTTGTCCCCAGGCCTCTTCTTTGGGACAGATGTTGTCAGGTGACTAGGTCAGGTGCATTCTTAAGAGGCTCATGAGTTAGTTTTGTGACAGTCCCTGTTCAGAGCGGTGGTTGCCAGGTTTGCTGGAGAAAGGTTTGTGTGATTTCATTTGTGGGATTTTCTTGAGCTTTTAACCCACTCTTTCTAGATGCCTGTCATTGGTATCCTAATACCATAAACTCATTTTATAATAGTCATAGGTTACAGTACTAAGAGGAGTGATTGGCTAATAAATTATATGGATGAATAACAGCCATACTGAATACTGGACAGCTGTTTGCCTCCCCTCTAAAGCTACACTGGGCATACAGCTGCTGCTGCTGCTGTTGCTTTGGGTGTGAGCGAATGTGTGTGAGTGTGTGTATGTATGTGTTTAAATTGGAAAATCAAATTAGGCTTGACTTTCTGTCACCAGATGGAGTATAGCCCGTGCTAGAATGAGGGATTAGGAGGCTCGACTTTCACCCCTGGGTAGCCTTGACTGATGGAAGCTCTGTGTTTGATGGCGATGAGGGGAGCTGGGTCTGGTGCAGCTGGACAATGGAATTAACTTCTCCATGGCAGAAATCTCTTCCTGACCAAGAATCAGGTTTACGATTGTGCCCTGTAGCAAAAGAACACAGTGCAGCTCTGTGGACGCTGCCCTGTTGGCCTCTGGTTATTAGGTTAAAAATATCATTACTGGATAGTGTGTGCCTCCACACACGATCCCTCAGCAGAAACCAGATAAGGGAACACCATTGGAAGGAAGAAGCGGGCTTGTCTGTGATGTTATTTCTGAAACTTGGAGCTGCCTGAACAGGGGGGACGTTTGCACAGAGATGAAAGTCAGGTTGTTACTGGGTCTGGAGCTGTGGGGGCCTCCCATTGATATCAAGGGAAACACTGCCTTAGGAAAGACTTTTGTGAATTGGGTTAAGTGTATAGTTCTGCCCAAGGGGGTAATTCAGGAGCCCCACAGAGGTCTAGCCATCCCGCCATTCCCCACTCCATTATTTACAATGACTCTGAGTGCATTATGTGAATAAGGAGGGATCTAAGAAGATTGTCAGTGTAAAAGTTATAATCAAGAGATACTACAGAAAGTCCAGCTGCCGCTTCTTCAGACCTTCTTTTAAGCATGACTCCCTAAGAACTGTTAAAAATTTTGCTTTATCACCATTTCTGGCCATACCACCTCCTCTTCTTGCTGCCTTTTTCAGACCACTTTGGGGGATCCTCCTACACAGGAGTCAGTCATTCATTTAAATAAAACTGGTCCTAAGTACCTAAGTACCTACTGGCCTTCCTGAGGCTCATGGGGCATTTCCCAAAGGGGAGAATGTATAAAATGACAAACATTTTTCATTGTTTTAAGTCTTGGTGATGCTTATTTCAGAATCTTTTCCTTTCCTTGGTATTATGTTTCCCATGTGTGCTAGTCTGTTTGTTCCTAGCACTGATTAAAAACAGGCTAGAAAGAAAACAGTGCAGGTGTTATCACTGATCTGGTGTGTGCTCATGAGTGTCTGCGTGCACATGTGTGCACGTGTGCATGTGCATTCACATGCATGTGAATTTATTATATTAATTTACCTAGCTCGTATTTTTTCCCGTATTCCTTCCTTATTTAATCCTTCTAATCCCACTATTGCAGTGCTAAGGCATATAGTGTCATAGGCAGCATTGAATTTTGTAGCCAACAGATGAGGGTTTGGATCCTGATTATTTGAACCTATATGACCTTGATTGGATAAGTCACTCATCTAGAGACATCCTGGCTTAGTAGTAGAGAGAGGGATGACTTTGGAGACAGTAAGCTTTCCTCGCTTCTGACATAAACTAGGTGCCCACTGTCTGCCCAGTGTCCTAAGAAAAATTAAAATTCTAGATTACATTCTAGATGAATTAAATGGGTAGAGAGAATTTCTGCGCTTTTCCGCACCTAGAAGAAAGTATGACAGCACACTTTCTTTCCCCATCCTGGTCACTACATTTACCCCCAACCTCTTCCAAAAAAAAAAAGTCAGGTGCTCTGAGCCTGAATTTCCTAGTCTATCTGATGGGGTTAAGTGATACTTTCTATCTTTGCTCCTTGAGTTGTTTTGAGGATCAAATGAGCTATCGAAAGTTCTGTTAATAGTGTTTTTCCTGTCCTCCCTTGAATTCCTCCTAGGCTACAACTTCCGTTTTATTACTTTTTTCCCCAGGGAAAACCGGCAGATTGCTATTGGGACAAACAATTCACTGCTTTTAATCTATTATGCACATATCAAATCAGTGAAACTTTACTACTTGATCAAGACTACACAAATGCCTTCCTTCCTTCCTTCCTTCCTTCCTTCCTTCCTTCCTTCCTTCCTTCCTTCCTTCTTCCCTCCCTCCCTTCCTCCCTCCCTCCTTTCCTTCCAGTATTCACTTGGTTCAGCTTTCCTCATTCTGTTATTAGTTCATATAAATCTTTAAACATTTCTCTGAATTTCTCATGTTAAATATCTCTAGGGTGTATAATGAATGTACTGAAAATTCTCCAAAATAACCTAATTGATGGGCACCTATATTGTTTCTGGTTTTTGCCACTATGAAAATTACTGCTACAAATATTTTGATACATATTGGACTGACTTTGGGGGGGCAAAGTCAGTGACTTTGACACATTTCATATTTTAAAAAAATACCTCTTGTAGTAGTAATACTGCAATGGGTTATTTTATGGTCTTATTAAGAGGCAGCTAGGTGCTCAGTGGATAAAACGGGGTGGGGGGGCGGGGAACTTGGATCCAAGAAGACCTGAGTTCAACTGTGGGCTCAGACGCTTATTAGCTCTGTGACCCTGGGCAAGCTATTTTTTTTCTCCTCTCAGTTACAGTTTCCTTTTCTGTAAAAATGGGAGTTAAAAATAGCCTCTTCCTCCCAGGGTTCTTGTGGGGATCAAATGAGATAATATTTGTAAAACTGTAAAAAAAAAAATTAATTGTAAAAAAATTTGTAAATTTGTCATTGTAAACCTGAATGTGCTCTCTCTCTATATTCCTACACTTTGGAGAGGTTTTTCCTTTTTTCCTTCTTAGATTGCCTCTTCTGTTTCTATTGCTGGGTCCCATTTCATACCTGTTTCATCCTTATAAGCACTCTTTTCGTATCTTAGAAGCTCCAGAACATAAAACAAAAAAATCTGCTTGTAGTAATGCCATACTTCTAACTTATAAAATGTAGGTTGCTTAAATTATGTAGTGGGAGGTATGAGGGTGAAGAAAATCACTGAACAATTTTAACAAATTGCCTTTAACTGGATTGCAAAAGCAAACCTTTCATCGGAAATCTTAGAAAGGTGTGTTAGAGGGTGTAATCTTAGCTTATGGGGAAGTGGAGTTAAGCTGGTTTTTCTGGTTCGCCTGGAATATCTCTGTTCCTTCTGGAATGCCCACAATCTTCAGGATGACTGAGCTTGCCTCCTTCCTCAGGGGCCTTGATGACAAACTCTTCTGTACCAGAAATAGTGTTTATCTTTTACACACCATGGGGCCAGAAGAGGTTGGTTAGTTTGTGGAAATTTTTTCCAAGTATCCTCTCATTAACGAAGTAAAACCAGTAGCTAAGATTGCTTATAGAGTCTCTCAAAGGCCCCTCGGTGGTGCATTGGGCTCAGGAAGATCCCGAGTTCAAATTCTGACCCTGGGCAGATCATTTAGATTGTTTCTTTCTCAGTTTCTTTAATTGTAAAATGGGGGATAGTAATAGATTGTTGTGAAGGTCGAATGAGGTGTTTGCAGAAAGTTCTTAGCTTAGTACCTGGCGCAGAGTGAGCACTGGAGAACGCTTACCTTCTTCCCTTTACCTTCCTCCTCCTCTTCATACCAGTGGGTCCCATAGTTAGCTTTCACTACTATTCTTTATTTGGGAGGGGGGGAGTATTCTTGAGGTCTGTTACGCTTTTCATCTGTGTAAGAGGTGTAAATTCTTGAAACAGAGAGAACTTCTTGTGTCGCATGTTCTAGAAATGAGTAAAGCTCTGAATTTTCGAGCGAGCATAATGAAGTCCCTGCGTCTGAACCCCATTCACTTCACAGTGGGGAGACTTAGGTCCAGAGAGGTGAGGATCCTTGTCCCTGACATCACACAACACCACTACCTCTCCAGGTCTGGGGTCTTCTGGTCTGGGTCTAGTTTCGCTAGTCTGCTTTTTCATTTTCATCACATACTGAGTGACTTTTCTCTAACACAATACTCAGGGTACCATATGAATATTAGAAGCCTGAGATTGTATTATGTTAAAGGATATGATACAGGAGGGGAGCATTTCTCTATAATAGCCAAGTTTACGTACATAAGAGAACTGTTGATGCTTTATTAGGGTTTAATTTGTTAATGAAACAAGATGGAGTGAATTCCTCCTACAATGCATCTCTTTGGACGTTTGAGGCCAGGCACAATTAATTTATTTGTACTGTCTGTGTGGGCGTATGCCAGCTAATGTACTGTAAGGGCTTTTATCTTTATGTTTGTAATGAAGAGAGGCAAGTTTTTGGCAGGTTGACAAGGATTACTGATGACTCACTCTCTGTATTACAAAATGCTTTCTTCTCAAAAATTTTTTTTTTAAAAAATGATAGTTCCTGTTTGAAATGGGCACGACCATTTTGGGAAAGTTCAGGTTCCTCTAAGAGAGGGTCAGATTAAAAAAGGGAAAGGCTATTATTCTATTTATAAAACTGTAACTGGCTTTCCTCATATAGTAGAACCCCTGCTCCTTAGCTGGGTCACTGACTTGTGAGTGCAGAGACTCTCGGTCAGGTTTTGTTTTTTTTCTTATGTAGTGTGCCTCTTGATGCCTTGAGTCTTTTGGAAATAGAATCAAATGAATAATCCTTTTCTCAGATACCTCTGAGTTGTTGGTCCTGCCCTGGGTACATGTCTGCCACCACCCTTCATGGGATCATAGATTTGATGCTGGAAGGGACCTTGGGTCATTTTGGGTCATTTGGTCCAATTCTCTAGTTTTGCAGAAGAGGAAACAGAGGCTCAGGCAAGGTGTCACATGGGTAGTTAGTAGAAAAGCCAGGAATTGTACCTTGATTTTTTTCCCCCTAAATTTATTTATTTGTTTTCGATTTTAAACAGTCACTTCCATAAATTTTGAATTTTCTCCCCCTCCCTCCCCAAGATGGCATGCAATCTTATATGGGCTCCTCCCATACCTCGATTTTTAGACACAAAAATCAACTATTGCTTTTTATTTATATTTTTTGGTCTGTTAAATTTACTGTAAGCATCTATGGGTGATGCAGTGAAAAGAGTGTTCAGATTGGAAGACCTGAGGCATTTTTTTGGCTGTTTGACCCTGGGCAAATTATTTAGTCCCTGTTGGACTCAGTTTCCCTAATTGTAAGTGGAGGATAACAACACTTCCTGGAATTCAGCCTTATTAGCTATCTGATCCTGGACAGGTCATATAACCTCGGTTTGCCTCAGTTTCCTTAACTATAAAATGACTACTAATAGCACCTACCTCCTAGGGTTGTGGTGAAGATAAAATGATATAATATTTATAAAATGCTTTGCAAATCTTAAAGCCCTGTGTAAATATCTGCTGTTAGCAAATTTTGTTTATTTCAATGAACAAAAGTAGATTTTCTTTCTCTCTGATCCCCCCCCACACACACTACTGGGAAAAACATCCCTCTTTTTTAACAAATGTGCATAGCTGAGCAAAATCAAGTACCAGCATCATCCATGTCCAAGAAATGTTTCATTTTCCACTCTAAGTCCATCCATCACTGCATTCATTCTCAGGGAGCTAGGTCCTTGGGAATCATGGTTGCTCACTGCATTTGATCAGAGTTCTTAAGGCTTTCAAAGTACTTGTTTTTACAGTGTTGTTGTAATTGTGTAAATTGATTTCCTTTTTCTGCTCAGTTCACATTGAATCTGTTCATTTAATTCCTCTGGTGTTTTCGATGAAAACACTGCCCTCATGTTCTCAGCAGGTTAAGTTTGTGACACTGACTTCAGATGGGATTTTCTGCCTGGAGTACACACTATATTGAGTTTGTCTGGACAGCCTGTTCATAAATGTTTGGTTCACAGCGAGATCAGGGTTAGCCAGGCTGAGGGTTTTGGTGGGTGACCCTTCAAGTTGAATGTTTCAGATTCAGCCTATCATGGCATTTCCCAAAGGCAGACATTTGAATGTAGTCCTTGAACTCAGCTGTTCAGATCATTCTTATATGCCGGTCACAATGAATCACCTCTTTCCATTTCTGCTGGATAGTCATACCATCAGGGAGCTGAATGTGAGAGACTGGATGAATTTTTTCAAGTGAGTATGGGGTCTAATGGACCAAAAGGATAGAAGAAAGCAGTCCTGTTCTTTTCATTTATATTGTACCTAAGAATCAAAGGAATTGTAAAGTAATACCCCTATGACTGTGAATTAAAGATAAACTATGAACTGCAGCGCTCCAAACCCTTTTCTCCCTAAATTATGAAATCTGTGGAATGGGGGTCCTTGGCAACTCTACAATTTGGAGATCTGGAAGAAACATTGGAAGAATAGTAATGGTAACTAATATTTCTGTACCTCTCTTATTTTCACAGCCATTTTCTCCCAGCTACCTAGAAAATACAAGCAGTATTACCCCTAATTTAACAGAAAGGTAACAGACTTAGGGTGATGCAGCTTGTAAAGTGTCAAAGATGGATTTGAACTCACATCTTTCCTCACTCACTTTTATGAACTTCATGATTTATCCAGTTGCTGACCTTGTTTCTCCTACAAAGGAGAGGACCTGGGTTTATGTCCTATTGAGTTTATGCTGTGAAAATAATATAAACCTATATATGTTTTGTCACATGATCCCAGACATGAACATGGTCATTTAACCTCCCTAGGGCTCAGTTCTCTCATCTGTAAAATAAAAAGGTTGACCCCAGTGGCCCCAGAAGACCCTTCCACTCTTACATCTCTGGCTCATGCCTTTGTTTTGAGCTTTCTTGGTGTCTCAAAGGGCCTGCCTCGTCTTACCCATCTCTTAAGAGTCCTTAGCTTCCCTCAGAGCTCGGCTTAAGTATTCTCTTAGCAGTTTTTTCTGACTTTCCTCCTATTCTTCCTCTTCAGAAAAGAAAAAGTAAACCTTTAAAAATTAATATTCTATTTAGTTATTTCTCCCATTAAAATGTACACTTCTGGAGGGCAGGGGCTGTTTTGATTGTGTTTGTATTCCTATCTCCTAACAGTCTATCAACATTTTTAAGTGCTTACTGACGTACTGAGCAGTGTATTTAGGCACTAGGGAATTGGAAGCAGTTGCTGTCATATACCTCTAGGTATGTACAAAGTACATACAAGGCCTTTTGGGGGTGGCGGGTGTCGTGAGCTGCAGTTAGAAAGAATTTTAAGAGGCGGAGGTAGAAAGGATACCTTGGAGGCACACTTGAAGTGTGCTATAGAGTCCCTGTGTCCGTGTACCCTTTTTGGTTTGGTTGGGGAACGTAAGAGAGGCAGGTGAAATAATGGATGAATGAGATAGCATTGTGCATGATCAAGACATTTTAAATCAAACCAGGAGCTTCAGACTCAAAAGCCTGCCACGATTTCCACTGAACTGCTCTGCTTCACTTTTATTGGTCTATCAAATTTATTATCGGCAGCTAGGGTCGGATGATACGGCTGGCTGTACAGCTGATTATGTTGTACAGACAAGGACAGGCATTAGAAGAAAAAATGATTGAAGTTTTTGTCCCTAGGACAAGAGACTGTAATTTTGGGAGGGAGGGAGAGAAGTGGAAGAGCTGGACATGGCACATGCTCACTTCCATCTTCCTATCCATTCCTTTATAAGGGAGCTTGTTACTGTGCAAAAGGGCCCTGGATCTAGGACTAGAACCATGTAGAACAGTTCTAGTGTGATATGAACCTTTCCCACATTGATTTCAAACAGAGCATTAAAATTTGTCAGTTTTTGTTAGATGCATGTTAAATTCTAGTCCAGAGACTTTGGTTCCAAGCTTTATTGTGTAGCATCCACTTTCCTCTCTGGGTCTCAGTTTACTCAACTGTAAATGAGTGAATTTGAATTTTCATGATTTTTAAAGATAGTTGCAACACAGTGTCTGATGTTTGGCTTTTTCTTCTTATGTCTTTTTATATCTCGTTTCCTGTTTATTTCCTGTTACCTGTATTTTGACTTATTTTTAATATCTTTGTCTCTTAAGCCTTTTGTTTCTGGGTCTATTGCTTAAGGTAAAAAGAAGCGCATGTCTGTGTCAGAAAATCTGAGATCTGGAAGAGACCTTAGGTGAGCTTCCTCTCATCTAGCTCTCTGTGAGGAAACTGAGGCAATTCACATAAAGAGGAGATCTGTGTGATTTGTGGCAAGCACTGCTAATTGCCAAGTGTGGTTACGAAAGCTGACCTGATTAAAGGGAGCTGAAGGAAATCTATCATTGTCAATGTAAGAGTCCCTTTTGGAAATGATCTAGTGAAATCATCATCCAGGCACGATATTGACAGAGGTCAGGAAGCTGCCTGACCCAGAGCTGACAGGTCCTCTTGAGTCCTAATGGTTGTTGTGGGTATTCATCACTTTCCTGATATGATATACCATCTACTTATAACTCTGGGCTGGTTATCTTGATCATAATAGTGCTGTTGCTACCAATAATTAGAATAGCTCACATTTATGAAGCATTTGGAGTCTTACAAAATCTTAAAGCACTATAAAAGTGCAGTCAACATTCTCCATCCTCAAGTTCCTTTGATCCTCATGGTAACCCAGTGAGGTAGATGTTTTTATAATCTTATTTTACAAATGAGGAAACTGTGATCTAGAGAGGGTCCCATAGCTGGTAAGCCTCTAAGGCTAGGTTTAAATTAAGATCTTAAGTATATTCACTGTGCTACCTTCAGATGTTTACCTTCAGGAGGGCAAGGGAGAGAGAGAGAGAGAGAGAGAGAGAGAGGGAGGGAGAGAGAGAGAGATAAAGACAGGGAGAGGGAAAAGAAGAACAAGCAGAAGAAGAAGAAAGAAGAGAGGGAGAGAGAACATGCTTCTTTTTGAACATAGAACATGTTATAAACATGGAAGTCACAAATAACTGAACCAGAAGTCTGAGATTTCGTCAAAGGCATTGCAAATGCCTCCCCATGTCTTGGAGGTAACTTGGGGTCCTCATGAAGCAGGTCCTGCCCATCCAGAAAAGCTTCAAGTGATGGACTTGGGATTTTACTTAAGTACCAAATTATTAACAAACATTTATTTGGCATCTACTGTGTACTGCTCTGCACCAGATGCTTGGGGATAGATACAGGGGCAAAAATGAAACAGTTCCTGCCTTCAAGGGTCATTCAGTTGGCCAATTTAGGAAAGTGTAAGGGGATTCATCACTGGAGGAGAGGCCGCTGGGGGTCTTTTGGTGGGCACAGCAACGCAGGAGCATATACTGTAACCATAGCAGAGGCATAACCTATCATCTTTGATCCTTAAAATCAGCCTGAAAGGTAGGTGCTATTAGTGTCCCCATGTAACAGATAATGAAAGTGAGGCCAGCAGAGGTTAAGTGACTTGCCCAGGGTCACAAAGCTAGGAATTATTTGAGGGAAAATTCGAACTCCGGTCTTCCTATGTTGAAGTTGGCTACCTTAGAAAGGAGGGAGGCAGCTTGGAAAATGGTAGTGTTGATCCCAGAGGTATAGGAGTTGGCCTGTGTAGTGGGGAGAATTTCTATGGACAGGGCCAAAGTGGAGGATAGGAATTAGGAGAGAGACAGAAACAGAGAAAACTCAAGCTCCAGCCCATATAGGAGTCAGCTCGAGATAAGATCTTTTGTGTGTTCCTTCTGGCTCTTTTTGCCAGGAGCCATTCTATTGTCCGCCTTGTATGGTGGTTCCCAGAATGTCTGTCTACATTTGTAAGGTCCCTGTAGTGAGTGATATTTGACTTGTAAGCTTATGATTCAGGAAAAAAAAATTAAGACCATAAACCTCATTAGGGAAGGATTTATTCTGAGGGAGGGGGTGGTTAAAAAAAAAGTGTGAGAAGCCTCTTTTATGTTTCTTTTCCCCCTCAAGCCTTTAAGACCAGATTCCTTTAATGTTCTATAAGAGAAACTATTTGAGGAATGTACACCTGCGGGGTTGGGGGAGGAGGTAGGGGATGACAGGACTGGCCACGTGTGCTCAGATGACTTGGGATGTAAGCATTGTGTGGGTGGCTTCACTGAGTTTTTTGGAGAGTTATAGGCAATGACACCTGCAAAATAGTGGAGGGGCCAGGGTAGAATCTAACTCGCTAGAGTTGCATGGTGTGAAAACGCTCTCACTCAGCAAGCTTCTCTCCCCATTTGCCTCAGGACAGGTTTACTTTGGCAGATGGGGAAGGAAGCAACCCTGTCTGCCAGTTGTGGAGGCTGGCCTCTTCGCTTGGAGGGAGACTTCTCCACAGAAGATTACAGAGGCTCTGTGGCTGGTGGTGTTCCCCAGCCGTGGCATTGTTATGACCGCTCTGCAATTGTTTTAAGATTGGAGGGCTGGTGAGGCTTGCAAAAACAGTGGGCTATCCATTTGGAATATTTCAGAAGAAGCCTATGGCTATGTATTAATACGTTCCCCCAAAGGATGAAACTGAAAAAATAAACACTCAACTGTATCAGTCTCTACTTTATGAAATAAGTCAATCAATAAGCATTTATTAAACATCAGCTACATACCAAGGACTGCGCTAGGCACTGGAGATGCACAGACAGGAAACTTTGAAGGTAACTGGGAATTCTGAGAGGTGAAGGTACATGCCCCTGCATTCTAGGGATGGGGCCATGGCCAGAATAAATGCATTGAGGCAAAACATAGAATGCCAAGTCTTAGTAATAGCAAGTGGGATGATTTGGCTTAAGTGTAAAATGCGTAAAGAGGGAGAATATCACATAAGCCTGGAAATGTAGGCTGGAACCAGACTGTGAAGGTTTTTAAGCTCATGTTCATCCTAGAGGCAATTGGAAACTAGTGAAGTGTCTTGAGGATGTTCAGATTTGGGCTTTAGCTTATTAGCTCTATTGAGGATCCCTGGGAGAGGAGAGAGACTTGAAGTTGGGAATGGAAATTATGGGGCTGTTATGGGAGTGCAGGTGGGAAGCAATAAGGCTCAAACTAGCATGTTAACTGCTGAGTAGCTAGAATTAGAAGGATGTGAGTAGCAAGACTTGGCAGCTAACCACTAACATTCCTCTCATTCTTTATAAATCCATCCTGCATCTGTCCTGCTGAATTGATTATGAAAGCACAGGCCTGACCATGTTGTTCCTCACCAAAGATGGCTTTTCTCTCCCTTTATTGCCTCTAGGATAAAATACAAACCCATCTGCTTGGTCTTCAAGGCCCTTCAGAGTCTGACTCCAACCAGTCACTCTTCCCAGGCTAATTAGACCTTATTTGCCCTCCCACATTTCATGCTTCATTTAGCCAAATGCCTCCATGCCGTTGCTTGTAGAAGACATTCATTCTGTAAACTCGACAGCCTTACCTCCATGTCTGTCCTTTCCAGGCTTAGCTCAAGTGCCACCCCCTACAAGAGAAATTCCTTGATTTCCCCCAGTGGTTAGTGCTCTCCTTTGCCCCCTACATTCTTGCTTAAAATCATGTTTGTAACTCTTTGTAAGCCCATGTTTTCTCCCTGCCTGCTCCCTTCAATATCTGACCAAAGAGTAATAGCTTCTTCCAGTCTTGTACACAGTAGATATTGCATGGGATCATAGATTTAGAGAGGTAAGGGACCTCAGACAGCCAAATCCAACCTCCTCATATAACAGGAAGAAACTAAGGCCCTGAGAGATTGTGAACTTGAAAGCAGGGACTGTCTTTGACCTTTCTTTATATTCCTAGTACTTACCAGTGTCTGGCACATTTTGTTATTGTTTGTTTCGGTCATGTCTGACTCTTTATGATCTCATTTGGGGTTTTCTTGGTAAAGATACTGGAGTGGTTTGCCATTTCCTTCTCCAGCTCATTTTATAGTTAAGGAAACTGAGGCAAACACAGCTAAGTGACTTGCCCAGCATCACACAGCTAGGAAGTGTCTGAGGCCAGATTCAAACTTAGGAAGAGGAGTCAACTTAGAGTCCACTGAGCCACTTGACTTGACTTTCCCAAGGTTGCACATCTATAAAGTGTCTGAGTTGGAGTTTGAACCAAGTCTTCTTGTCTTCCAAGTCATTTTAAAACAACTTCTGGTTGTCCTGGGCCATTGGGTACTGGTATTTGGGAATCTTCTAGAGCGGTGGTGCCAAATTCAGATAGAAATGGGGGGCTACTAATTCCTGGCATCCACACTGTAAATTAGTTTTAAAATGTAATATTATCTATGTTATTGTATTTTCATTTATTTGGTTAAATATTTCTCAGTTACTTTTTAATCTTGTTGAGGCTACACTGGGGAGTATTTCCAGAGCATGTTGGACACTTTTGTTCTAAAGGACTGGATTTTCCTTGTAATTTACTCAGGCTTCATCCAGGGTTAGGACTGCAGACAAGTGGATTGGAATGACAATAGCATGAATGATAGTTCTTTCATGTGGAGTTGGTTAAAGGAACTAACTCTTGCCGGTAACAGTACAGATGAATTATAACTTTTTAGTGAATTTCCATTGGTGCCATATTTTCTGGAGTGTCTCATTTTTGCTTCATTTGAGGATTCCTCTTATTTCTTTCTGAAGTCAATGGACTGATTTGCATTGACTCTATTTTCATTCTGCCACCCGTTATTTAAATAACTCAGTCATAGGAAACTATTAATGATGTATGTTTTAGCTAAGATATCGTCACTGTAAATTATATGCCACATGTATATAATAACTTGTTGTATCCATTATTAAATCACAGAATAAGTCTACTCCTTCTCCCACAAAATCACCAGTTAGATGTTTAAAAGCAATCATGAATTGTTCCATACTTCTCTGTCCCACAAAAGATTTCTTCAGGTTTAATTTCTTCTGTCCTTCCAACATCAAGATAGCCTTGTGTAATGAGAAAGAAACTATCATTTAGCTCTGTGACAATGGGCAGTAAGTCATCTTGCTTCTCTGGTCCTCACTTTCTTAATCTGTAAAATGAAAAGCTTGAACTCGATGACCTCAAAGGTCCCTTCCAGCCCCAAATCGATGATCTTACCACCTTTTCCTTCCATGGCAGCCTTATTCCCTCTTACACTTTGTTCTTATTTTCTCTGATACATACCTCTTTGTCAGTATACCTCCTCAGATGGATCATCAGAACCAAGATGCTTCAGATGCCCTGGCTGCAGAGCAGAGGACCCCAGAACTGTTACCTCCTTTGTTCTAATCTAGGCACACATGGATGTTCGTAAATGGAACCGAACATCACAATTTTTGGGTAGGCTGTAACAGTTATTCTGTGGACTCATTAACCACTAAAATTCCACATTTCTCTTCCACATAAACTATTTTCTAGCTGTATTCTGTACAAGACTACATGAACTCAACGATAAGTCTTCACATTTAATCTTGACAATATTTTTCTTGTTAGTTATGGTTCATTGTTCCAGCCTGTTATGAGTTTTTGGCATTTTGATTCTGTCATCTAGGATATTAACTTCTCTACACTTTGGGAACTAACAGTCTGTTTAGAGGAAAGAGGAATTAGATCTAAGGGATGCAAGAGAATGAAACAGGTCAACACAAATGTCTTATTCCTGCTGGAGGACTGATTGTGTTGTCCTTGTGTTTGTGTGTAGTTTCAGTTCATCACTGCATGTTTAATTTGAATGCTTGCTCTGTGCAAGGCAGCACACTGAAAAGTTCTGGAGAATGGGGACAGTTTTTTCCTTTTTTTCCTTTTGTATTCCCATCACTTAACACAGGGCCTGCATACAGTAAGCCCTTAACCAGTGTGTATTGACTGAGTGATTGACTGATACAGAAATCAAAATATACACACCCAAGTAAATGTACAGTATTTTGGGAAGGATATCTCCACTCACCCAGATAAATAGTGATTTTGAGAAAAGAGAGAGCATGAACCAATTGAGAAGATCAGAGAAGCCATCATGGCCCCTGAGCTGTGCTTTCTGAAGGCAGTTAAAGATTCCAAAAGGTGGAAAGAAGAAGGGAGGACAGGACAGACATGGTGCAGTCACTTTGGCACAGGCTAGTGTAGCTTGAATGGAGGGTTGACTATAAGAAGGAACTGAGATTTTTCTTTTTCATGGAGTTGGCCATGGCTATGCTTATGTTGATAGAGGAAGTAAATGGACCCAAGAAGTCAAAGGAGAAAAAGGACTCTTAGAGGACATTTGGTAGACCCCAAATCAGACAGTCAGTAGTCAATCAGTGTTAAGATTTGGATTTAGAAATCACCTAATTCCTTATTTGACAGATGTGAGCTCAATTCACTAGCTTTTATTAAGTAACCACAATGTGCCAAGAACTTCGCTAAGCACTAGGGATATAAAAAAAGTGGAAAACATTCCTTTCTTTCAAGGATTGTACAGTCTAATGGGGAGGACAACAGACAACTATGTAAAAACCAAATACATGCAGAATAAATCGAGAGGAGTCTTAGACAGAAGACACTAAGAGGAAGGATGACTTCAGCTGAAATTTGAAGGAAGCCTGGGAATCTGGGAGGCAGAAGTGAGTAGGAAGGAGCTCTAGAGATAGGCGAAAATATTTGGAGCATCATGTGGGATCAGCATCATGGAGGTCAATGTCACTAGATGTCAGAGTACATGGAAAGAAGTAGAGATAGGAAGACCTGAAAGGTAGGAAGGGCCAAATTATGAAGAGTTTAAAAAACCAGACTGGGGAGTCTATATTTGATCATGGAGGCAATAGGAAACCACTGAAATGGGTTGATTAAGGTGGAGGGAGGTGAGATATGGTTGGAACTGCACCTTAGGAGGATAAATTTGACAAACAAGTGGAGGATGTATTGAAGTTGGTGGTCTAAAGGTAGAGAAACCAATCAGCAGGCTATTGTAATAGCCTCGGTGTGAGGTGAGAAAAGCCCATGCTTGAGTGGTTGCAAAATCAGAGGACAACAAAGGACATGTACTACAGATGCTATGAAGGTGGAAAATACAAGAATTGGTCAGAGCGTGATGAGAGAGTGTGGGGCATTGAGGATGACACCTAGGTTGTGAGGCTGGTTGACTGGGAGGTTAGTAGTACCTTCAATAGTATGAGGGAAGTTAGGAAAAAGGGGAGAGCTTAAGGGGCAAGTAGATACAAGAATCATCTCTTTAGAGATGTCAGTTGAACCTCATGGGAGCTGGCAAGATCACCAGCTGAAATTGTATAGAGGACAAAGAGTAGGGGCTCAGGACAGATCCTTTGGGGACACCCATGATTAACGGATGTAACCTGGATGAAGATTCTACAAGGGAGACAGAAGGAGTGGTCAGGTAAGGGAGGAGGAGAACTTAGAGAGAAGACAGTGTCAAAGAGAAGAGGGTGGTGGGCAGCATCAAAGGCTGCAAAGAAGTCAAGAAGGGTGAAGAATGAGGAAGGGCCCTTGGTTTTGGAGGAAAGGTGGACTGACAAGGGTGTGATGCTTAGGTGAGATGACTGACCAGATGCTTGAGTCTCAGGCTGTACAAAGACTGGAAGGGATTGGAAGGGATAGTTAGAAGAAGGATGAATGAGAAATCAGCATGCCTTTTGCTTCTTGAAGTTGAATTTAGTGTGATCTCACATGTATGGAGACCTTGATGGGTTTTGAGGTACTTTTACCCATATTATCTTATTGTGTCCTGATCAGTCATGTAATGATGATGATGAAGACAATGATGATGAAGATAGCTGGCATTTCTGTAGTACCTTAAGGTTTACAAAGTTCTTTACCTCCTTTGATCCTGAATACGTCCTTATGAGATAGATAGATGCCATTGTCCTAATTTGATAGTTGAGTTAATTGAGAATCAGAGAAGTTTAATAACTTGCCTAAGGTCACAAAGTGAATTAGAAATTAGAGTCAGAACTCAAATCTGAGCCTCTTGATTCTGTTGACAAAGACAAAATTCTTTGAACTAAATTTTCAATTAACTTACTGTTTCTTTCCTTCCCAGTGTGATCTCCTTAGAAAGTAGAAGAGGAGGATATTATTCCTTCACTGGCATTACTATGCAAACTTCTAGGAGTTATAGAACAATGAATATAACAGCTAAAACAGACCTTAGAGATCATGTGGTCCATTTCACTAATTGTATCCCATCTCATCCCATCTCATCCCATCCCATCCCATCCCATCCTATCCCATGCCTTTCTTGTTTACCTCTTTCCTCTCCCTTCCTTTTTTTCCACCAGGATGGAAGTACAAAGGCTACTCATGGGCCTAATCCTGCTCTGATTTCTCTTTAGACATCCTGGGGTCCCAGGCCCTCTCCCAGAGACTTTACTAATGCTGAATTTAATGTGGACACCTGATTGGTATAGCCTGCTACATCTCAGAGCCCAAGTATTCTGCTAACCTCAGTATCTCCTGTCACAGGGATTCTAGGTGCATGGTACCATTCTTGGTGGTTAAGTGATTTTCTCAACTTACACATATGGCTAGCAGTAGAGTAAGGCCTGGAACAGAAGTCTCTAAGATCCCCAGTCTAGGGTTCTTTCTTTGGTACCAAATTGCATTTGCAGGTAGACAGAATGTGTTGTAGGGATATTTCCTCATGTGAAAGAACAGTGCAAGTTTTTGGCTTTGTGTTTATTAAAGCTTCTGATCTTTCTGTTTCTTTGGCACTGATATTTCACATACTTCTCTCTCCCCTTTCCCCAGTCTCCAGGCCCTTCTATTTAGACAAGTGAAATATGAATTTGCCTTTAAAAAAATACACTTGTGATTTCAGGAGGTTATTACTTCTTTGAAGAGTTTCTTCTGGGAATACAAATTTCCTATAAAATCTCAGGCCATTTTTGTATAGATTATAGATTTGGTCCTAGAAGGGACCCTAAAGCTTCTAGTACAATCTTTTCATTTTACAAATGAGGAAATAGGCCAAGAAAAGTGAAGCAACTTGCCAAAAATCATGTTGGATGAAGCAGGCAGCTTCATCCCCAAAGCCAAAGTATCCTGTGCCCTGTCACCATCCCTTTCTCTGGATCAGTGGGTTCTGTTTTGAGTTTCATGCTTTGGGAACATCTATAGGGCGTTCCAAAGTGACATTCTCAATTGAATAGGATATTGGTTGTTCATGTTTTCTAAGCCCAACCCTAAACTGCTAATTCTGTAAAACAATATGCAGCATTTTTTTTGAGGGGGGATGGTGGGGATAGCGAGAGAGAGAGAGAGAGAGAGAGAGAGAGAGAGAGAGAGAGAGAGAGAGAGAGAGCGCAACCACAAATAGCACATTAAAACTTGGTCCTGGCTGGTTCTCTTGGCTCTATGAAATATTGATGTATTTCCATTCTTTTCAGTTAGTAGAAGAAATTAAACCAAGTAAAGAGGGGATGGGGAGTGACTTGGATTTCTTATTAACAGTCAAAGTCAGCCCACAAAAAGCATTTTTAACCATGTTAAAGTTGAAATTTCATCTTCTTTGCTGCCTTTCCCTGGCTTAGCAATTTTTTTTCCAGTTTTTAAGTAATGAGGAATTTTGGTCCCGAGGGTTGTTTTTCTCCACTTTCTCTGCAATTTAGCTTTACTATCTTTAAATAGCCTTAAAACTATTTATCAGTTTTCAGGAACCTAACCATCTCCATGGATGGAGAGAGAACTCAAGAGCAGTTATCTAGTGTGCACCTTAAAGAGCTCTGGGAATTTGTCTTGGCTGTGCCACCGACTGGTGGTTTAACCTTTCAGCAAGTCATGGCTAGGTCTCAGTTTCCTCAAAAGACATTCCCCAGCAAATAACCCAAATTAAAAATATAGTCATTACTTATGTTACCCAGAATAAAAGTCAGTTATTCTTAAAAGTGATTTCTCCACAGATACTGGGAACAAACTGCTGTGATTATATGACTGAGCAGGAAGGCGACGTAGGAATACGTATCTGCTAATGCAGAATAATGGATTTGAGTAAAACCGTTCAAATGGATAGAGTTATCCTCATGTAATCCTGCAAGTGAGCAGTTATCCTCCAGGAGAAGTTTCTCATGTGTGTATGTATATATGTATGTGTGAATGTATGTACATGTATGTATGTGTATGCATATGTGTATGTGTGTATGTATACATATGTGTGTATGGGTGTGTATGTGTGTGTGTATGTGTGATGGGGCCCAGGCCAATCCCTAAATAGAATTCTCCTGTCTTACTTACTACTTGGTCTTGTGTAACTTTCTGTTACTGGACCCCGGGGATCAGAAGTCCTTTTTCAGTATCGTGGCCTTTCCCCCAAACTTCTGCTAAAATCTTCTTAGTCATTTAAAGGGTAGAGATTGCTAGACTCAAGGACTCACTCATCCCTCCCCCATTCCCAGCTCCACACCGTTGGTTTCTCTGATCCCCATACTTCAGACACCATCTTTTCCTCTCTCTTTTTCCCAACCCCAGTGGCTACTTACCTGAAATCCTACTCTTACTTAAGGTCCAATTCAAATCCAGCTTCTCAAGGGAACCTTCTCTGATCTCTCTCCTCCTGACTGCCCTTGGTCCTGAATTCCTTTTGTCTGTATCACCCATACCATCTAACTGATCTACATTCTGTTGTGGTCATTTTTATTGGTGTCTTATCCTCTGTTCCAGATAAAACCCTTTAAAGGCTACACCTGTTGTCTTCATCTCTATAGCCTAAAGGGTCCAGCTCAGGGCCTGGCACAAAGCAGGTCCTTAAAAAGTGTTGCTTAAAAAAAAAAAAAACAACTGGAGTTATTAGGGTGTAAGACAGTAAAAACAAGGACTGTTTCATAACCAGTGAGATCATATGATTGTAGCTTAGAGCTAGAAGGAGCTTTAGAGACCATCTGGTCTGAACCTCTCCTTTTACAGATAAGGAAACTGTAACCCATGAAAGTGAAGGAATTTAATGAGAATCACACAGGTAATAAGTTGTCCAAGGCTGGATTTGAACCCAGGTCCTTTGACTTGGCCCTCTGTCATTGCTTTTTTCATACATCACTCTGCATCCAGTGATGATACATACAAGGGATTAAATGATTAAGGTTAAACAACAACAAAATAATTACAAATACAAAGTAATTTGCATGCAAATTATGTAGGGATTTTAGTAAAATGCAGACTTCACAATTCAGAAGGGTAATATGGCAGCTCATTCACTGAGAATGTCCAAAACAAAAATGGTCATAGCCCTGCTGTCCTCTGTCATTTCATCTGAAGCATTCTGGTACCACATTTCAGGAAGGATATTGGCAAGCTGGGGGGCGATATTCAAAGAGATGCTATCAGGATGCCAGAAAGCTCAAGAACACTGAAGGAATCGGAGATGTTCAGCTTAATGAAACTAACATGTATTAAATGTTACTTGTGTACTAGGCACTGTAGGCACAAAGATAAAAATGAAAGTCCTTGCCTTTCAGAAGAGGCTTTTTCTATTAAAAGAGAAAAACCATGAGTCGTGCCTTCCAGTATTTGAAGAGGGATTGCTCTGGAGCAAAGTGAGCTCAAGGACTTGGAGCATTGACTAGGTGGAAAGTCTAAGGAAGCGAATTATACTTATTTTTTTTAATTTTATTTATTTTAGTTTTAATTTATGAAATTAAAGAAGCATTTCCAGAATGTAGTAGAATAAAAAAAAAGGTGATTGCACATGAAATTGCAATTCTCTTCTATTTCAATATAGGGAAAAACAGAAGTTTGAAAAACGGCATGAGCTGCCTTGTGAGATACTAATAGAATTCTTCAAGGGAGGCTGAACCATCCTTTGTTGGGGACATAGAAAAGATTCCTGTATCAGATGGAGTGACTGGATCTGGGGACCTGGAATCACTGCCCACTTTCAGATTCCTTGATATTTGTTAGCTTGGTTCTTGTAAACCTGCACACCTTCTTCATAATCTGTCACCTCTAAACTTAGAATACTGTGATTGTTTGCTATTATATTCATCACACTTCCTGTTGAAACTCTGGTCCCTTAGGGTTCTAAATTCGATAAAGGAAGATCCATTCTGTCTGGTCCATGATTCTACTTACTTTCCAGCTAAGCTGTTTTTCTCTATGGTGTCCTGCATTTCCTATAGCTCTGGAGTCTCTCTTAAATGGACACACAGGCCAGCCCTGGACGAATATCCAAGAGAAACTACTGTGCTCTTCCCTCCTTTTCTGTTTTCCAGTTCCCTGAAAGCCTCATTTTTGATCTTATCTCTGATGGGTTAAGTCATTAGCATCTCACTCTATGCAGTCTCCCTCCAAAGGAGCAGTGAACTCATGTGTAAGTTTCCAAAAAATCTTCCTGTCTTCTCAGTACCAATATTAGTATAAGCCTTAGCAGATTTGCAACCCAATGATGTTTCTCTTATGGCTGCCTCAGCCAGACTGTTAATCCACACAAATTTTGGAAAGGGGTTTTATTCTGCCACAAAGACTCATTGTAGACTGTTCTCTGAAGACACTGGGCCAATAGGCCACAGCAGCCAGAAAGGCCCACAAAATGCTGGACACGAGGAATGGAATTAGAAAAAAACAGAAAATACTCTCCTCCTCGGACTACACTGGGATGTGTTTGTACCTGGGATGCAGAATGCTCCTTGGGCTGCTGCTCCCTAGGGACATATATGATGGAGCTAAAATAGGCTGTCAGCTAAAATGTCCAAGGGGTCCAGAGATGGGCTGGGCTGGGGCTGGGGGCTCCCTTAGGACATTAGATTATAAAGATAATGATATTACATTCTGGAAAGCTGTTGGCTGGGAGAGAATTCTTTTTTCAAAGTACTTGGCACCAGCCTTTGACTTTTTTTCTTTTGTAAAAAAGTTTTTGTGCCTTTAAAAACCAAACCAAACCAATATTGTTACTTACCAGTGAGTCCCCGCCCCTCTCTCCCCTTTAGCATAGCAAAGCAAATCAACACCTTGGCTGTGTCTATGATCGGACACCTCATTCTATACCACTTTTCTACCCCGGCTTGTTCAGTAGACATTGCTTTACTGTCAAGTCCTCTGAAGTCAAAATTGGTCACTCCATGGTCCAAGTCCTGGAGTTATTTTCAGTTATATTTTTGTGATCATTAAGTAAGTTGTTTTCTTGGCTCAGTTGATTTTTGTTCTGCATCATTTCATGCAAGTCTTCCCTATTTCTCTGAATTCTTCACACTCATTTTTTTCATATGGTACAATAATATATGCCTATGCTCCCAGGCTTTATTTTGTATAGCTATTGTCCCACAGTTTCCAGTTCTTTGCTATTACAAAAAAAATGCTGCTATAAATATTTCTGTATATACAGGACCTTTCCAATGTCTTTGACCTCCTTAGGGATACATGCCTGGTAGTGGTATTATCGGGTCAGAGGTTTTGTACAGTTTGGTCATTTTTTTTTATAATTCCAAGTTGTTTTCCAAACAGTTGGACCAACCAGCAACTTTCCCATCAGGACTTTAATATGCCTTTTTCCCTAAAGACCTGGCAACATTGGATCATTTTTGTTTTTTTGTTATCTTTACTTACATGCCTGTGAGGTGAAAACAAAGAGTTGTTTTAATTTATATTTCTCTTTTCAGAATATCTTGTGTGAATATTTTTCATTGAGGATTGGTTTTTTTTGAGGATGAGTTTTTTATAATTAATGGCAATGTCATATTGTTTGTCAGTGCAAAAAAGCTTTTCATTTTTTCATCATGGAGATTGCCCATTTTATTTTCTATGCTAACCTTTGTTTTCTGTTTATTTAAGAGATTTTGCCAGCCCTTGTTGTTTAAGGATGCTTCTTTCCATTCTGCTTTGATTTTTTTTTAATAAGGTGATCTTTTATGCTTAGTTTGTATACCCATTGGTATATATTGTAGTATAAGATGTTGGCATTAACCAGATTTCTGCTAAATTACTTTCTACTTTTCCCTGTAGTTTTTCTCCATTTGTAGTCAAATGGAGAGTTCTCACATCAGTGATTGGTGTTCCTGGTTTTATGGAGTTTTAGGCTGCTATGTTGGATTGCTTCTAGACTGCATGCTGAGTCTATTTGATGAAAAAACTTATGGTTTTTTAAGCTTATAACAAATAGTTTTGATTATTACTGCTTTACATCTGGTAATGCTAGCCTCACTTTGCTCCTTTAATTTTTTTAATTTAATTTTAATTTTAATCCTTTGTTTCTCTTGAGATTTTACTCCTTTGGATGCATTGTGATATTGTTTTGACTATTTCTGTAAGGTAACCCTTGGAAGCTTGCTATAGCACCATATCAGTCATTTACTTTGCATTCTCATTGCTACTACCCTAAGTCTAGGTCCTAGTCCCATCAAGTTCAAGCAGATATTCTTAATCCGTGGTTCGTGGACCTTTAAGGCTCTATGAGTAGACTTCAGAAGGCTTATGAAATTGGATAAGAAAAAATCCTTACTTTCATTCACCTCTAACTGAAATTTAAGATTCCTTTTAATTATTTAAAAGCATTCTGAGAGAGACACAGGTTTCACTGTGCTACCAATAGGGTTCATTACATATCAAAAAAAGCTGAAGCAGTGAGGCTTCCTGAAGGAGAGACAGTATGTGCAAAGCAGATCAAACTACCACCACCATCTTGACCACCTCAGACTTTGATGGACACAGCCTAGGACCCTGTTCCCAAGAGACTTTGGAGCAGCAATGCTTCCAGCCCAGTGCCTTTAGCCATCATCCTAAGAAGCTTCTCATTGTGGAAATTCCTCTTGTTAACTGCTCCTGAAGGTGCTAGAGCCAAAGCTACCAAATTCCCCAAAAAGAAAGTACATGTTGCCTAAGTCTTTGGCAACTTCAGATGGCTTAACATCAGGAAATATTAGGATTTTATCAGTAGAAATGAAATTAAAGAGAAGAATATGAGGTTTTTTGAGAGCAGGTACTGTCTTACCTTTTGTTTGTTTCTACAGTGTTTAGCATGGTATTTTGCACATTCATTCATTCATTTGTGAACCCTTGAGTTTGAGTAATATAGTAGATTCTTAATTTTTCTGCCTTCATTATCTTCCCCACCTAATCAACCCTGTTGCATTAAAATTGCTTTTCTTAGAACATCCTTTTAATCATGTTATCTCAATACTTTGAAGAAAGTCAAGGATCTAGTATTTCTTTGCAAACATCTGATTATTTATCTGTCTTAGGAAGTTGCTTGAGGGGCAGAGAAATGAAGGAACCAGCCATTGGTCATCTACCTAGGTCTTCCAAATTCCAAGTTCAGGACTCTGTTCACATCTAACTCTACATACCCTACAAGCCATACAACCCTACCCATACATTTTGACCCCAGCCCTGCCCCACGTTGTCTTATCTGCCCTCAAATTTCCAGCGGTTTTTCATTCCCTGCAAAATCAAATCTGACTTCCTTATTGCTAACCCTGACTACCCAGTTGGTTATGCACTGGTTGTTAAGTGGACCACTACTTCCTCCAGGTCAGTATTCTTTGTTGCTTGAGTACATGACTCATTCCTACCTTGTAATTCCTTTGGCCTATAAAATCTTCATTACTCTTTTCTTTCTATTTGCAATTAGGTTCAAATGATGTTGAACTTTTATCATATATACTGTCTTTCTAACTAAATTTTTAAGTTAATAGTAATGGCTAGCATTTATACCGTATTTACTGTATGCCAGGTACTGTACTAAGCACTTACAATTATTACCTCATTTGATATTCATAACAACCCTGGGAGGTCAGTACTAGCATTATCCCCATTTACAGATGAGGAAACTGAGTCAAACAGGGCCAAGTGACTTGCCTAGGGTCACACAACTAGTAAGTGTCTGAGGCTGGATTTGAACTTGGGAAGATGTAGTCTTCCTGACTCCAGGTCTAGCACTCAGTGTATCATGGTGCCACCTCTCTGCCATATGTCTTCTGTTAGTTCACTTGAAATCTTGGGCCGCTCTCATGATTTCCCACTGGTTCTTTGGGATTTTGTGTGAAGGTTCCTCAGTTCCTGGACAGGTTCATCATACCTGCTTAACTTTTCTGCCTCTTTCCTAGCTCCCTTCCCACTTTGGAGAAATGTCATCCCCAAGAATTTGCTCTTCTGATTGGTGGCTCCTGGCTGGGACCACTGAGGGATCCCCAGCCAGGTTCGCTTGGGCTTCTCTATTTGGCACAGTGGATAGAACACTAGTAATTTTTTTCTAGATTGTAAGGTTCTTGAAGGCAGTGATTTTCTTACTCATCTTTTCAAAATCCTTTTTGAGCTCTTCCATGGCCTGAGCCCATTGGATATCTATTTCAGATGTTTGGGATACAGAGGCCTTGACTCCTATGTCTTTGCCTGATGGTAAACATTCTTCTTCCTTGTCAGAAAGGAAGCGGGGTATCATCTGTTCCCCAAGAAAGTAACCTTCTATGGTCTTATTTTTTTTCCCTTTTCTGGGCATTTTCCCAGCCAGTTACTTGACTTCTGAGATTCCTCTCCACGGCCCTCCCCCCTGGCCTAGATCCACCCAGCTAGTGCTTGGGGTCTGAGATTCAAATGCTGCTCCCCAGCCTCAGGGCTTTCGGCAGAAGACCTGGCTGCTATTCAATGGGAGCTTAAGTTCTGGTGCTCAGGTGGGGGCAGGGCCACCTCCCAGGCTCAGTTCCCTCAGGGGGTTTATGCAGAGACCTTTTGTAATGGAGCTCCTGCTGAACTCCTGCGTGCTCTGGGAGCCTCTGGCCGCCCACTGCCTCTGCCACTGCCTCCTGAGGGGGCCCGAGTCATGGAGACACACTGCTCCCCTCTCAGCCCATCCAGACGTCTCTCTGACCTGTGCATCTGGGGATGGAGGGACCTTCGCGGCCACTGGAGATTCCATCTCTGAAGCCTGCTCAGATCTGCTCACTCCTCTCAGTGCCGCGCGGCCAGGGCAGGGCTGGGCTCCGCTCAGTCAGGTGCGGGATGGACCTTTGGGGTCGGTTTTTCAGGGCTCTCTGGAATGGAAATCTCCTTCACTGTGTTGCTGCTTGGCTTCCACTGTTCCAGAATTTGTTGGGAGTTCTTTTTAGAGGAAATCCATGGGCTGTGGGTTCGGAGCTAGCATATGTGAGTCTTTCTACTCTGCCATCTTGGCTCCGCCCCCCCCTTTCTTAATCATCTTTGTGTCTGTGAAGGTGGCTGTAACGTTTAATAGCTATTTAGAAATCTTTTTTTATATATTAAATTATATATATATGTATATATGTATATATAGCACACATATATACACACACATATACATATGATATTCTGGATCTTTTTAGTGACATGGCCCTCTTTGGCAGTCTGGTGGACTTCTTCTTAGAAGAAATGCATTAACTAAAATACATTGATTACAAAGGAAACTAATTCTATTCAAATGCAGTTATCAACAGGGCGGGAAACAAGTTCACAAAAGCCAGATGAAGAACCCTTGGCCTATGGTAACTAGTACCTCAACTGGGCCATGAGGTTCAAATGACATTATTTGTGTAAAATTACATATTGCAAACTATAAAGCGCTATGAAAATGCAAGCTGTTGTTTTTATTATTAGTAAACGTATTGAAAGAATGATGGGTCTGATCAGTTACATCTGTAAACCTTAATCCTAAACGTTACAGCAGGAAGCAACCTTGCATCATCTGGTACCAACTGTATCTGAAGAGGAAAACTGACCTCAACAGGTACGCCTCCCCCCAACAAAAATGGCTTTTTATCCATTCTCTTTTTAAATACTTACAGGAATGGAGAATTTACTGCCTCTTGAGGCAGCTTTTCCCACTTTTGAAAAGTGACATTTGTCAGACATTTTCCTGCTACAGAATCAAAATATGCTGGTCTGTATTTAACTGATTACCCTCTGGGGTCAAGTCTGGACAATCTTATCCTTCTGGGTGAAAGTCCTTTAGTAACTCAGATACCTTTCCATTTTCCCTGTTCCCTCAGTGAGGTCTTTCCTAATAGGTATCAATTTGGGCACAGTTCGAGTCAAGAAGACCTTCTACCTCAGTCACTTACCAGTGTTGTGATATTGAGCAAGTCATCTGTACAATGGAAATAATAACTACCAACTCCCCAGAGGATCTTGAGAAATTCCAAATGAATTCAAAGTGCATTGTAGATCATAAAGCACTCTACAAATATTAATTAATAATAATACAACTTACACAATTTCCTTGGCAGATTCTATATGGGGTGAACTCTACTTCTCCCTCCCTCCTAGAGAGCTTAGCTTTCAATTTTTCAGTGTCTACCATAAAATGTGCTCCAAGGAAGAAAGGCTATACTCTTACCTTGTCTAGATCCTCCATTCATGTGAGAACAACAACCTGCTTGACTGCCCCCCCAAAAAGATAAAGGGCCATCATTGCTTTCCTCTCCATGTTCTTCATCTTCCTCATCTTCTTTCCCCTTTATTCTGCCTTTTTCAGCTTTGCCAACTCCTTTTTTTACTCACACTGGGTTTTCTTTTAGCCATGTACATGTGTATATATGTACATATGTATGTGTACACACACTTGTATGCTCTTAAGATACACAGAGAGTGCTTTGCCTGTGGTTTCTCATTTCATCCTAATAACAGACCCGAGAGGTAGGTGGGTATTATTCCTGGTTTACAGAAGAGGAAACTGGAGCTGAGAGTAATGTTAAGTTTCACACAGCTAGAGAGAACCTGAGTCAGCATTCCAGCTCCAGGCTTCCTGTCTCAAAGTCTAGCATTCTGTCCACCGTTCCACCTAGTCCTGGTTCATGTTTTAGGAATGACATTTCTAAGCTGAGGGGTGTCCCGAAGAGGACAGATGGGATAATAAAGGACTCTTGAGCTCACCTCATATGAAAGTCTATTGGAAGAATTGGGAATTTTATCTTGAGGTTGACTTGGGCAAAGTGGGCATGATGGCATTTGAGGAATTATTAGACTTTATTTCGTGGCCCCAAGGGGGCAAGGACTAGTCCTAGCTTTGGGTGGAAGTGGCAAATTTAGGCTTGGTGTAAGTTAAGCTTTGCAAAAAATGAGAACTTCCCCAAAGAGGGGAACGTTGTATTTCAGTTCATGGGGTCACGGGAGGTCTTCAAGGAAAAGACACAATGCTTGGGCCACAGTGGGTACGTAATCCTTACCTGTGCCTTTTGATTGCATGACTGCTTGTTAGAGGTATTGTCAAAAGAAAATCTTGCACCTGTGACCTTACACTAGGTGACCTCCCTATTCCTTTCCACTTCGGAGATGCTGTAAGAGGGCGGAATTACGATTCTTCACATTAGAGATTGGTGAGTTTGGCATTGATTCCAGGCAGAATTCTGGAATCTGTTATAGTAAGAAACGATCGCTCCCAAGCAGTATGGGATCATTAAGGACGAGTCTTGACAGTTGGACAACATTTCATTTTAACCAGGGTTACTAGACTGGGAAATCAGGGAAATGCCCTGAATGTTTGATAAGTGCCTCTTTGTGGGCAGGGCAGAGTGGTGGGGGTCAGATGAAAACACAACGTGGTGGACAGAAAACAGTCCAGTCAATTCCCAATCATATTGATAAAGTTATTGGTGAGTTGAAGAAGAGCATACATTCCATATGTAATCAAATTTTTTAAGTGACACAAAGCTGGGAAGGATAAATTATAACTTGGATGAAGGAATTAGGACCTAAAAAAAGATTTCTAAGTTAGAAGAGTGGGTAAAACTAACAAGAATACATTTTTTTAAATGCTATTTTATTTTTTCCCAATTGCATGTAAAAACAATTTTTTAACATTCATTTTTAAAAATTTTAAGTTCCAAACTCATTCCTTCTTTCTCTAAACACTTTGATGTAGGTTATACATGTGCAATCATACCAAACATATTTTCATATTAGTTGTGTTGTAGAAGAAAACATAGACCAAACAAACAAAAGGAAACCATGAAAAAAGTAAAGTGAAAAATAAGATGCTTCAATCTACATTCAGACCCCATCAGTTCTTTCTCTGGAGGTGGATAGGTTTTTTCATCATAAATCCTTTGGAATTGTCTTGGGTTATCGTATTGCAGGGAATAGCCAAGTCATTCAGTTGATGGTTGCACAGTGTTGCTGCTATTGTGTACAATGTTCTGGTTCCGCTCACTTTACTTTGCGTCAGTTCATATAAGTCTTTCCAGGTTTTTCTGAGAGCATTGTCCTCATCATTTATTAGAGCACAATAGTATTCCACCACAATCATATACTACAACTTATTTAGTCATTCCCCAATTTACAGATATCACCTCAATTTTTAATTTTTTGCTACAATAAGAACAGCTATAAATATTTTTGTACATATAAGTCCTTTCCTCCCTTTTTTTTAAAAATTTCTTTGGGATTCAATATTGCTCAGTCAAAGGGTATGCGCAGTTTTAGAGTCCCTGTTCTCCAGAATGGTTGGATCAGTTCACAACTCCACCAACAGTGTATTAATGTCCCAATTTTCTCACATCCCCTCCAACATTTGTCATTTTCCTTCTCTGTCATATTAGGCCATCAGTTATCTGATGGGTGTGAGGTTAAATGATCTCAGAGTTGTTTTAGTTTGCATTTCTCCAATCAGTAGTGGTTTATAGCATTTTTTTTTCATATGACTATAGTTAGCTTTGATTTCTTCTTCTGAAAACTTCCTGTTCATATCCTTTGGACATTTATCAGTTGGGGAATGATTTAACAAGAATAAATTCAACAATGTGAAGTTGTAAACTTGGGTTTAATTTAGGTCTCAGTAGTTGGAAAGAGAGTTCATGAACCTTCTTTCTGCCTTTCCACCCAGCCCTTAAACTAGGAATATACAGAATCGAGATGCAATCTGAGAGATTAGTCATTTCCTTTTACTTTTAGAAGTTATTTTTCATATTGTGACTTGAACTACCTGGGGAGTATTCAGGCCTCCCTCTCCAGGGTTTTGCATGGGAGGCACAGGAAATATTGTCAGAGAGAATGATGTTATTGATTGTCATTGTTGTTGCCCCCTTTTTCATAGAAAAAGTTCAGTGCACAGGATTTAGCTGGTTTATTTTGATGTTTGAGCAGGGTGTGAATTAAGAGTCAGAGAGGACTGAATTTATATCCTGACTTCCCCTTATGGCTACCCGATTTTCCTGGGTTTCAGATTCCACATCTGTAAAAATGAGAGGGTTGGGCAAGTTGATTTCTAAGAACTAGTCTAGTTCTGAAGCGATGACCCTATGACTTCCTGGACCAGTAATCTCCCCCCTCCCCCATCTTACCATCTGTTGGAATCCCCACAAATTGGAAGAATAGGAAGGAAAAGGGAAGTGGTGTCTGTTCCAAGTCAGTTTAAAGAATGGACTCAGTTTTTACTTTCCATACTTCTGACTTCTTTCCTTTTGGACTGCTTTGCTGACGTTAAACTCTTTACCCTCAACGAACTAATTTCTTCCTGAGCTTGACTCATTGCTCCGCCAAAAAAGTTTTTCAATAGTTTGTTTTACTTACTGGGAAATTATAAAATGGGCCAAGAGGCAGCGTGGTAAGTAGTTGATGGAGAGGTGGCTTAGAGTAGTAAGATCTGGGTTCAACTCCTGCCTCTGACAATTGGTTACATACCCAGCTGCTGGTCTTAACACCTATAGGCTGTTTTGGTCTCAATCATTTGGAGAAATTCCTGATTTTGGAGGTGAATGACTTGAAAGAATTTATTCTCCCTTTGACCAAAGCCTCCCAATCTATGGATGTTGTATTTTAACTAGGGGATCATTCATGTCATTACAATTCATTAAAAACCTGGTCTAAGTGTCCTGTAGAAGAGTTGGAAATCTTGCCGCTAGGATTTCTAAGGTAAGTGAGCGTGGTACAGTGGATAGAGCTCTAGACTTGGAGTCAAGAAGTCTTGAGTTGAAATATGACCTCAGATAATTACTAGCTGTGTGACCCTGGGCAAGTGCTATTAACCTCTACCTGTCTCATTTTCTTCATCTGTAGAATGGGGACAATAACCCTAACATCCAGGGTTGTTGTGAGGACCAAATGAAATAATATGTCTAAAGCATTTTGTAAACCTTGAAGTGTTATATAGATGCTACATATTATTACATGGTAGTGAATTTTTCAAGTCCCTTCATCACGTTTTTCTGAGCCTCAGTTTCTTTGTTTGTAAAAAAAGATAATCTAAAGCTCACCTCTCAGGTAAGGGGATGACATCTATATGACAATAACAACCAGTATGGGAAGTGGGCTGAAGGTGTTTGTATTGTATTCAGTCCAAGACTAAGTGTCGGTTGTCCTTGGAAGAAAATAAATATTTCAATCAATAAAGAGAATCCAATTTCACTGAGGGGTTACAGATTCATGGGGTGGAAAATGAAATAAAGTATATTTTTAAAAAGAGGTGATGTCTTTAATAAAAACAAAAGAGACAGGACTGGAAGTTTGAATGAGTCAACTGCATGGTGTAGAAGTGAAGGAAGTTAATGGCATCTTTAGAATATAGCTTAAGAGGAAAGGATGCTCTGTGAGAGCAGGGGTTGCTAATTTTTTTTTCTTTTTTTTTATCTTCTCAGTACGGTATCTTGGACAGAGTAGATTTTCAATAGGCATTTGTTGAATTGACATTAATAGAAACAATTTCTAGAATGACAGACCCAATTATCCTGTTTTTCTTTGCCTTATTCATTGCACCTTTGGAATAACAGTTTTGATTCTTTAGGTTTTAGAGGCAACAGTGACAAGCTGAATTATGTCCAGAGAGAGGTCATTAGGATGATGGGGTGACCCCAAACAAGGTCATGTGAGAGAAGTTAAAATAACTGGGACTGTTTACTCAGGTGAAAAAAAGACTTTTGTGGACTGGGAGAAGGACATTATAGCTTTCCTCAAACATCTCTAAGGGCTGTGTAGATTTGGGTAAAAGGGGTTCAGTCTAACCAACAACTATGATTAATGAGTAAGTCTTAGGGGTGCTGTCACAGCTCTTAAGGGCCCCTATAGGCATACAGTCTAGGTAACTTAAGGGGTTGAGGGAAAGGTGTCTGGGCTGGTAGGGACTGCTCAGTATTAAGCCATCAAGCAGAAGGTCTCTGTTTTATGAAGATGTAGGCAGTCTGAACTCTCTAGGGCCTTATCCTGTACAATTCAGAGCACAAATGTGGGGACAATAGAGGGAAGTTGGGAGGAAACATATTTCAACTTCGTAAGAAAGAACTTCCCATAACAGTCAAAGCTATCCCAAGATGGAATGGATAGCTTCATGAGTGTTGTTGACTTGGCATAAGGCATAAAGTGAGCTCTGTCACTGGATGTATACAGTCAGAGAATGATGCAGTGACATCTTGTCAAGGGATGCTATGGGCAGGTTCTTGTTCAAGTAGGGAGTAGACTAACTTACTGAACTCACTTCCAACTCTGAAGTTATATGATTCTGTTAATCAAAGCTTTGCTTCCTTTGTTTCTCCCCAAGGGTTGGATGAGATTGAAGTAGAGATTAATTCCGAAAAGACTTGGTAATTTACATTGAATAAACACGGAGAAGAAATAAGAATATAGCCGAAAGAACAGACGATGTAGGAAAGCATTTTCAGTGTCTACCAGACACAGCTCCCTCTACCCCAATGTATTTGTGGTCATAAGGGATTTAATGTGAAATGTCTGGAAAGAACATTTCCTGATTTTAACTGTGGGAAGAGGTGCTTGAAAAATTTTTAATCCTATGATTTCCCAGTAAGTACCTGTGAAGAAGAAAATATCCATAAGGTCTAATAAGCGAAGGAATGAATCTCTGAGTCTTCAGCCTAGGATTTGGAAGGGAGAGAAGGTTCCTAGCAAGCATTCTCAGGTGACTGAGAAAGAAATCCATCCTGTTTGATTGAGTGAGAGGTTAAGACAAGAGCTGCAAATGCCTCAGAGAGCCTCTCTTGTCTTTTTATTTTATATATGTATATATATATATATATATATATATATACACATGTAAATGTACCTGCATACATTATATAGACACAAATATATATACATATATTTATATATAAATATGTACGCACATATACATACTTACATATACATATAAGTGTGGCGTGGGATGAGGCAGAGATAAGGAGCTGAGGACCGTAATCATCACAGCAGCCCCTCAGGAGCAGGTATCACCTCTTCGAAGAGCTGAAGAAGCTCTCTGTATTCTGTAATATTGCCTGAAGCCATAGCATTGTGAATTTAGAACTACATGGATCTCAGAATCATATCTAGCCTAATCTCTTCATTTTTCAGATAGGGAAACTGAGTACTATTCTGACTAGGTATCTTCAGAGCTATTAAATGAAATGAATAGATTACATTTAAAAAAGAAGCAAAAGAGGGTCAGAATACATTAGTAACTACACATAAAGAACAGACTCCCCTTTTTAGTCTAAAATTGATTAATTGGAATGAGTTGTGCCAAATCATTAATTAATGAGAGGATAGAGGATCATAAATTCAGGGCTGAAATGGACCTTAAAATGTGGTACAATAATGCATAGGGTGCTCTACTTAGAGTCTGCAAGACCAGGGTTTTAATCCTGCCTCAGACTCTGGCAAGTATGTAGCTCTGGGAAAGTTGCTTAGCCCTGTGAATTTGACTCGATGTTCTATAAGGTCCCATCTGGCGTTAACCCTGTGATCCTAGCTGGGAGTGGTCATGTACCCTTGCAATCCTTACTCTTGGGGATGCTGAGGCTAGTGAATCACTTGCTCTTGGGGCTTCTGAACAAAGCTGATGGGAGTTCTCACTATATGTAGCACCCATGTGGTGAACCCCTGTGGAAGTTTGTAAAGGGGGAAGGCAGCTCTATGCAGCTCAGGTTGGAAAAAGACCAAACTTATACCTCCGATCAATCAGTGGTGAGATAGAGAAGCCAATCTCCAGCCTGAGTGAGATAGCGGGATCTTTACCACCACCCCCCAAAATTTGATCCTATGTTTATGGTTATCTTTTTTTGTCACTTTCATTTCATTAATTAGCCATCCTTTAATAACAGAATTAAGGAAAAAGAGAAACCTTTTGCAAGGCTAACCAACATATAATCTAGAATGACATTTTATGTAGCATTCCCTGCAAAGAAGGCAGAGACACCCTTTTTATAATTCTTCTTTGGGGCTCATCTTTGCCATTTTCACAGCATTCAATTTTGTTGAGTTTGTTCTAATCCTCTTATTTAGAGGTGAGGAAAGTGAGGCTGGGATAGGTTCACTGATGTCCTCAGAATCACCCAGGGGTAGGGGGCAGACTCAGCTTTGGAGCTGATGCCTTCTGATTCTGATTCACTGAGATGAGTCTGGAAAGAAAGGTCTTCTCTAGGCATACCTGCTAGGCTCAGACTGTGCTTTATGGTCTTCTAACACAAAGCCACCACCCCATTTCTACAGTATCTTGCCCAGTGTTTGGGGGGTAAACTGATGATGGATGACATAGTCACAGATGACTTCTCTCCCTGAAAACTTCTGGTCTGCCTATGGTTTCAGATAATTTTAGGACCTGGGGAGGTGGAAAGAGGTATGGAATTTGAGAAAGTTCAGTAGTAAGACATCGGTAAGTAGATTTAAAACAAGAAGAGAGAGAGGTTCCAAGTCCTGAATTTCTGTGAGATCTGGTTGAGAGACATTGTGGTACAATTAAAAGAGTGCTACTTTTGTAGTCAAAGACCTGAGTATAAATCCTACCTTTGTCACTTAAGAACTATGTGACTCTGGGCAAGTCGTTTCACTTCTAATACCTAGGCATTTTGGGTTAGAGTTGAAGTTAGGAAGACACTGAATTCAAATCTTGCCTCAGATGCTTACTAGCTCTGTGACCCTGGACAAGGCGTTTAACCTCTCTGCTTCAGTTTACTCCTTTGTAAAATTTCAATAATAATAGCACTGCTCTTATTAGATTGTCGTAAAGATCAGATGAGATGCCTTATATGAAATGCTTTGTAAACACTCAAGTACCACATAAATAGTATCACCGTCACCACCACCACCATCACCATCGGTTCCTACCTCACAGGATAGGTTTGTGCTCCAATGGGACAATATAATCGCAGTTGTTTTTGATGATAATTGTCGGTACCCTTTAGTATAGGGTGAGAATGGATTTTTTGGAAATCCCCTTGCTCCCAGTAAGGCAGGCAGACCTCCCTTATTAGAGAATGTCAGATGATTGCCATGGAAGCTTAAGAAATTTTAGCTTTGTCTTGTGTTTCATTTTCTCTTCAGAAAGGCTTTGGGGTTTTGCTGTGTTTTTATTTGTTTTGCTAGTGTCCCACTCAAGAGCATTGCATGAGAATTAACCAAAAGAAGAAAGAAAGAAAGAAAGAAGAGAGAGAAGAGAGGAGGGGGCGAGAGAAAGTTGGAGAGAGGGAGGAGGGTGGGGGAAGAGTGAATGGAGAAGGGAAAGGGGGGAGAAGGAAGAGAAGAGGGAAGGAAAGACAGATACCCAGACACAGAGACGGATGTAGGCGGGTAGAGAGAGGATCTAAGATATCTTTCAACATCTGATATTGGGACTGTTACCCTAGAAAGATATAGACAAAAGGGTTTGGGTGTTCCTGGCTCTGTAACCTTTCCCATTTCCAGCAATATCAGTGAGGATGGTGGTGAGCCAAGTTCACATTGTTGCCAGGGCTAGGATATAGGAGATGTTCCTTTCAGAGTGCTTTGTGTTTTATCATGGGAAAATCCAAGCATAAAGAACAGTAAAAAGGGTAAGGAGTCATCCAGCATCTTGAAAAGAATTGAAAGAAGCAACTTTTTATAACTCTTAACTATGGCAGAGGATTCCTCTCATCTTCTGCTTGATGAAAAGGCTGTCTAAATGTTAACCCTATCTAACCATGTGACTTTCTTAACCAAATAAACTTGATAAAATACAAGTACTTTTGTGTAATTTTTAAAGTGCAGCTAGGAGGTCCAATGGATAGAGCACTGAGCCTGCAGTCAAGAAGCCCTGAGTTGAGATTTGGCCTCAGACCCTTACTAGCTGTGTGACCTTGGGCACGTCACTGAAATGTTTCAGATTCTTCATCTGTAAAATGAGCTGGAGAAGAAAATGGCAAATCACTCTAGGATATTTGCCAAGAAAACACAATTGAAATTACTGAACACTTGAAGTCCCACACATTTTGGTCTCAATTATACTTTCCAGTCCCCCTCCCCCTACCCGCTCCTCCAGTTTATAGTCTAGAAAAGCTGGCCTCTCTACAACTCTCATACAGAAACTCTCTTCTCTTGGCCTCTGCACCGACTGTCTTGCCTGGAATGTACTCCCTCCTTACTTAGCTCTTTCTCAGAACCTCTCTCTTCCTTTTAGATGTATCTCAAACACTGTCTTATGCACGAAGCTTTTGTTGATTTCCCCCAGTCAGTAAGTAGTGGCCTTCCTCCAAAATTACTTTGTATTTAACTACTTTATTTTTTTTAATACTGCATAGATGGGGTGCTGTCTGAACCATTAGAATACAGAATCTTTGGAATTGTTTCATTCTTTGTAATTTTATCATTGACTCCTAGCACCATCTGAACTTAGTAGGCAACTTGGTTGATTGATTGACAGTCTGTTTTTAGAAAGGAGTCTTCATCCACTTTGTCTCTATTCTTGGATTTCTGATTTTGTCTTCTTATCACCTTAATCAAAGGATGGATAATGGCAAGACAAAAATGAAATTTAAGACCTATTTACCATGAATATGTTACTTTTCAATGGAAAAATTAATTACTTTAGTAAAGGTGGGCCAGTAGGTTTGAGTCCATTGGGATTGGAATGTTCTTGGCTGAGCTTATCATTCCCACATTTAATCATTCCAATAGATTGATTTTAGACAGTGGGTAATGGAATCATTGATCTATAGGGTCTCCTACTCCAACCCCTCAGAGCCTTATTTAAAAAAAAAGTCATTTGATTGATCTTTTGCTTTTTTGTGTATTATTGTTTTCCAAAAATATCCATCTTCTGCCTCTTCTTAGGGAGTTGTCCTTTGTGACAAAGAATTAAAACTAGAGGAACAGGGAACAAAGTTCAGCAAAATCAATCTGCACAGCAACTGAATCTGACAACATATTCAGTGTTCCACACCCATCGCTACCAATGAAAGGACCGAGGTCCATTTCCGCTTTTCTTCACGGTCCAGCTTGATCCTTATAACTATATAACATTCAGTGAATTTGTTTTGATATTTTTGTTTCCTTTTACATGGGTATTTCCTTGCTTGCTTACTTGGTTTTGCATTACTTTACATCAGTCATCCCATGCTTCGAAGCCTCATCTTAGAACATGTTTCTTTTAACAGGAGCTAGGAAGGGGTCAGCTACCTTAACTCTTCTTTATGCAAAGGAGTAATCTCAACTTCATCCACAGGAGGTTACTTGCCTTATAGAGCTAGTTTATAGATGAACAGATCCAACTGGCATTTCCAGCTCCTGCCTGCCCCCATAGAGTACCCTAAATTTCCTCATCTAACACTTTCTCTCCTCTTTTCTCCCTTCCATTTCCTCTCACTCCCCCACCTGCTCTAGGAACAACAGTAACCAAGTCAACATTTTTCCTCCTCAGAACCTCTCCCCATTCTGTTATGTATCTGAGAGGATGTGTGCTCCTCTTACCCAGGAATCTATTTAACTTTGCTACATGCGCCTGGGAAGACCAGCGGGGACTTTCCCTTCTCGTGGCTTGGTCTGCCCATTTGTTCTGAAGTGATGGCACGTTTAGAATTCAGGAATCATGTTTGTCTTTAAAAGGAAGCTGTTTGCTGGCTCGATGTTTATAAAAATACAAACCAAGTCAGGTTCTGCTCAGCCTCCAGGCTAAAAGGGGAACAAGAAGACGGAGTGGCCTTGGAGGGTTTTATTTTGTTTCTTCTTCATGTGGCCCTCTGTGTGGCTCTACTTTCCTTGCCGACCTTGTGGGAAGGTTACCTCCCAGGCTTTCCAAAGCTCTGCTAATTTTAAACCCAGGCAGCTAGGAGGTATTGCTATCGAGCAACTTGACCCCCCTCCTTCTCCAGAGATATGGCCAGGGAAAGGGGAAAGCCATATCTGAGCTTCTCTCAGACAGACTGGGAAAGGAATGGAAAATGATGCCTTTAGTGGTAAGATCAGCATTTCATACACAATGGTAATTAAAGGGTAAACTGACATTTGTTGCTTTCTTGTGTGGTTTACAGCAAGAACTTGTGTGAAAGACACTCAGAAGATATGAAGACTAGTCATAGGAAAGCTCCTCTCCAGCTACAGGGATTCTGCTAGGTGTTTACAGTTGACGAGGAAAGATAGTCATTTCTTAATTCATGCAAATCTGAGTTTACAAGGGTCCGAATTGGAGCCTATATGGGGTTCAGTTGTAACGTTTCAGATTAGGAAGGAGGAAAACTCCCAGTCTGACTGTAGTCTTTTCAGCTCAAGATCTGATTGCTGCTAAAACTGCCCTAAATGCAACAAGCAAACAAATAGTCATTCATTTGGCTTTGGTAGAGCAGTGGCCACAGTTCCCAAGGACAGGACCTTTTCTGTTCAGAACATTGTAACATAGCCATAACAAACTAGGTATTTTAAAATGAATATAAAGTCAGACAAATAACATGAAATTTTAGGAGCCTTCCTAACCAATAAACCTTCCAGGACAGCGGATTAGCCGATCGCTTAGAGGGCCAATTTTCTGTTATGTGCTCTTTGATTCCATTTAGTCGATCATGAAGGGCAATAGGTATTGGCCTTGATGTTGAGAATGTAATGTCCTTGTGAGTTAGATCTGTCTGTGAAATGGGGATAACGATGTTTGCATCATTTCCTTCCCAGGGGGTTTTTAGGAGAAAAAAAATGCTGCAGAAATGAGAAAGGTTGCATTGGTTGCTGAGCCAGTGAAAACCACTTTTCCCAGGTAGGATTAAATTATTATGGTGGGAAGCTCAGGCCAACCCCAGCCTAGCCCACTTCCTTTATCCTGGGGGAAAGAGCCAGTCAGTACCTGGAAGATTTCAGAACCAAAGACCTTGGTTTTCTACCCTCCCACTTATAATGAAAGAGGAGCGATTAGCTCATGGCGGATAAAGTATTGTGTCTGGATCTGTCCAAGATGAAAGCACTGTTTGAGGAAGGCTCAGGAACCTGCTAGGCTGCTGGAGTTACAGAGAGACTTGGCTTGGCATGTGCAGGCCAACTCAGACCACATCAAGCAAAACATGACTACTCACATGTTAACTTCTGTTTCACTTTTAAAAGCTAGTTTAAAATATCTTTATTGGCTTTTTTCTTTTTCTTTTCTTTTTTAAGGTTTCCTCATAGTTCAAAATACATGTAATTATGCCTGTTGTTCTTGGACTGTTTTCTGCCTGGTGTTCTGTTTAGGGTGAAGAGATTTCCTTTCTAACAGAACTTTCATTGAGAAAGCCCCGTGCCTCTTAATTTCATTAATAAAACAAGCTTCTCCGCTTTAGAAGCTGCATCTCAAGAGTCCTAGTGCTTTTGGAGTCCTTCTGCATTCACAGGCAGGCTGTCTGATAAAAAATCCAGGTTTGGAGGTAGAGATCTTGGCTATGTCCCTGGGAGATGGCTGGTGGGAACTTGGGTGGGCCTTTCCCATAGCCTTTCTCCTGTTTTGTAGTTCCCCACCCACTCTGGTCCACTTACTCTAGATTAGGGTTCTTCATCTTTTTAGTGGCATGGGGCCCTGGGCAAACCTGTGGACCCTTTATTTTTTAGAATCTTTTAAAAATGCATACAATCCATAGGATTCTAAAGGAAGCTAATTAAAGATGTAATTATTTTCCCCCATCTGAGTTCAGGCCCAATTCCTCAACCCTCCCCTGAAATCTGTCCAAAGACCCTAGGTTAAGACCTGTTGCTCCATATGCAATGGATTTCTCTCCTTCCATGTACAGTGAGTGAATGCACAGGCTGGTGACCATCCAGCAGTTATTTTTATGGTAACCCGACACCTCAGAAATGGGACTTCACTCACTCCCTAGGCCACGAGGAGGTGAGACAGACTGTGGCATAAAAGGGGGTGCTCCTTGCCCAGCATTTCTTCGGAAATGAGCTACAACAGCAGCTAAGAGGAAGAGAGGCGTGGATGGATTTGTGAGCAGCGGCCGGTGCCTGTACAAGGGCTACCTGATCCGTTTAGGCATTAGGACAGTTAGAGCCGAGCTGGTTCTGTGGTTCAGCAGGCAGCCCTTCCCCACTTCCATGTAGGAGACCCAACATAAGGCAAGCATTTTTTTTTTTTTTTTGGTTCTTCAGACAAGTAGGTATCAAAAGACCAGATTATCAGTCAGGGAGTGATGGGTGTAGCTAGAGGTGTCTTTGAGTTCTTCGGTAGGGCAAGAGCTGAAAGCAGATCTTGGTAGCCTGTGTGCATTTTGTTTTGCTGTGTTTCTCTGTATGTGTTTTTTTGTATACAAGTACATTTTTCATCTCCTGTTTCTGAAAACTGTTGTTTGCAAATTGTACTGGATTTTAAATGTTCTTAGGGGACTTTATGTAAAGGGGTCCCATGGAAAACTATTTTTCATAGTAAAGAAGCATTCTCCCCCCACCGCTGATTTAGTGCTTTGGTAAATCTAGATTTTCGTGTAAGGGGTTTGCTTAACTCAGATTTTAACTATAGTGTCTCAGGAACAGGAAGTTGACATCCAGGAACCACTGGGATGGAGTGGAGGTTATTAATTTTTTTTTGTATCCTGTACCCCTTTGGCAGTCTGGGAAGACTATGAATCCCTTCTTAGCATAATTTTTAAACACATAAAATATAGAGGATTACAAAGCATGCTAGTTATATTGAAATACAACAATCAAGACAGTAATTAAAAAAAAGTTGACAGACTGTAATTTCAGAATCCTGGAGACAGAGTAAAACTTGGTGCCTTGCATGTTTGGCTGTTGCTAACTTGGAAGTGTTCTTTTAGAAGGGACTTTTGGGTATCCTGTATAGTTGACACCTTAAAAGTTTATATATGTGTGTGTGTACATATATACATATATATATACATATACACATATAAGGTAGGTATAAACATATATGTCTTTTTAAAGGCAGGCAGCATAGTGATTCCTACTTCCCTTCAGGGGTCTACAAACCACACTTGGCTGTGAGTTAGAGACCTTCTCCACAGATGGTGGCTTCTTCTTCCTGCCAGAGAAATGACCTTGCCAGGCTGGTCCGATCTGCTCTGCCCAGTCCTTCTTACCCCATGCCAGTCTCAGGGCTTATCACTGAAAGCAGCCTAGCTGGGTGGGTGTCTTCTTGGTATGGAAGTGCTGGTGCTTTCCCAAGGGTGCCTTGTTTGGCCTGTCAACAGGATATGGTCTGAAGTCTCTTGGACTCTGCATTGGGACCAACTTGGAAGATAATAAATTCCCAAGGTAGCAGATGTTCATTTAGTTTTAATTGATCCTAAATTAAAGAATAAAGTACTGATCCCTTGGATTAGTTCATTTCTATAAGGCTTCTAAATGCTTTCCTTATGAGCCTGTAAGGTACATTGCTGGAGGTGGGGGGGGGGGCGGAGAAGATACCCATTTTATAGATAAGGAAACTGAGATTTTAGAGAGGTGAGATGACTTGCCCCAGGTTTATACAGCTAGTAAGTGTTGAGTGGAGGAAGTATGCTTGCCATTCTACTGAACTACCTTTTTTTTTTTTTGAAAGGTGACATAGAAAAGGGTGTAGATTCTGAAACCACTGTTAAAGCTACCATATCTCCCTCCTCCCCATCTTCCCTTCCCTGTATTTATTGTGCCTTTGGCCTGTTTGCCAAGTGGCCCTTAGGGAGTGAGTACAGCATAGCCTGCCCTCTCCTGCCCCCACCACTGAAGGCTAAAGATAGTTACCTCTATCATAGAAGACAGTATGTGTGTTGGGGGAGGGAGGGGTGGTGGCAATAATGCTACTTAGTGGCTTTTATGGAGAACTGGGCCCAAGTAGAATTCCATAAAAAAAGTAGAAGTTGGCCTTCCCTCAACACTTGTCCTTTCCACTACAAGTCCATTTCCTTGCAGGGATCACTGAGGACCATGTGCCAGCCTCTGTCTGTTACCCACTTCTCAGGATACCCTGAGTATTCTTTACTACCCTCCCTCCCTGAAGAATGTTTCCACCTTCCTATATTTCCTTGCCTTAATTGTATCAGATATAACTGTGTAAACTAGTTACATGCCTATTGATTTTTTTCACTGTCCCAGAATGTCATTTGGCTTTACAGAGTTACTAGGGGTTATATTTTGCGTAAGTGGTCTTTTGGGCTCCTTGGTCAGCCCTCACAGAAGGATGGAATCAGAATGGAGGTAGCAAAGTGAAAGTCTCCCAGGGAATGCCTGGGGTTCATCTATCAAATGCCATCTTGTGTTGTTTCTTGCTTCCTGTTTACATGTTTTTCCAATTTGACAGTGAATTAAATAAAACCAACCTGGAAGAGGTGTGGTGGTTCAGTCTTCCTTATTTCTTTAATAGAGCCTTCAGGCCTTAAGCATGGTGTTACTTCTGGGAATGAGCCAGGAAGAAAATAAAAACCATCCTTGTCAGACATGCTCTAGTGGTGTGCGTTTGCCAATGGATGGAGTCGGAGAAATGTTGATTTGACTTGGTCTACAGCCCTTAGTTTTTTTGCTTTCTTCCCTGACTTGTTCACCCAAGGCATGTCCTGGGTGAGTATGGAGATTTAGCCAGAAACATGTGCTCTGCTAGGCAGCAGTAGTCTTCTCTTGGGTGACCAGTGGTTAGTGCTAGGAAGGCTAAGGGAAGATGAGCTAGGCCTGGTCCAAATAGCCTTGCTTTCAGTGTTGGCCTATTTGATAGCATGGATTCCTTATCTTCAGGAGTGGGTGGGGAAGCCTAGCTGTCATGGTTTGCTTCCTGTTGACTTGTTTTGACTCCAGAAGTGTGAATCAAGTCTTTGGTTTGAGCTCCTTCCATAGGCAAGAAAAAAGCAGTGAGTTTTGTTTTCAGGAAAACCATGAAGATCTATTTGCTGAGCTTGAAGAGGACAGGTTATTATATAAACTAGGACACAAATTAGATCTGGGATGGGAGTGGGAGGTTGTGACCCCTCTGTCCCACCATGTGAAATCCTGCTACAATGATTATAAGATCATAGGTTTAGAAATGGAAGAGGATCATCTAATCCAGCCCCCTTGTTTTCTGGTGACCCTGCCCTTGTTGCTGTTTTTTACACATGAAGAGAAGGGAATGGAAAGAAATAAGTATTAAATGTCTCCTATGTGCCACAAACTGTGCTTTAGTGCTTTACAAATATTAATAGGAGGGAAGGTAATGGAATGTATTTATTAGATGCCTACTGTATGCTAGGCATTTAGCATATGTGCCAAAATGCTTTACAAATATTTTCTCATTTTGTCCTTAAAACCACCCTGGGAAGGCAATGCTATCATTGTCTCCATTGTTCAGTTGAAAAGAAATTGAGGCAGAGGTTAAGTGACTTGGTGTTAGGGTCATGCACGTAATGGGGGTTGATTTGAACTCAGGTCTTCCTAACTCCAGGTCCTGAGCTTTTTCCATTGTGCCCTCTCTGTGCCTCCTACATTCTATTCAGTCTCTTAATGGTGCCTTTTCCTTTGCTCTCCCAAATGTCTTGGCTCTCCTTACCTCCATCTCCTGGCCTCCTTCAAGACTCAGCCCAAGTCCTGTCTTCTGTGAGAGGCCTTTCCCACTGCTGATGTCCCTTTGAGATCACTTTTCATTTATACTGCCTGTGGTTTGTGTTGTTCTGTTATTTCCTTCTTTACAACATGAGCTTCTTGGGCATAAGTGGCTGAGCAACATGGTGCTGTCTTTGTATCCCCAGTGCTTACCACAGTACCGGAGGCAGAGTAAACCAGCTGACCATCTGGAAGCCGAAAATAAGGCAGGAAATCTTAAACAACTTGCCAAAAGGTCACACGTGGGAGAAGTGGAAGACTTGGGATTTGAACCCAGGTTTCTTTGACTCCCAGCCCTGACTGTGCAGTTGATAGGTGATTACTAAATGGGAGATTGCATTTCTCATTAGTAGGGTGGGGAATGTAGGTCAAATAATGGAAGCTTGTTTTTTGGCGGG
>CM053772.1:242518423-242539662 GCA_028658325.1 Potorous gilbertii | reverse complement strand
CAGAATTGTTGGATCAGCCCACAGCTCCACTAACAACGAATTAGTGTTCCAACTCTCCCACATCCTCTCCAACATTTATCATCTTCCTGTTCTGTCATGTTTGCCAATCTGATAGGTGTGATGTGGTACCTCAGGGTTGTTTGGATTTACATTTCTTTAATCAATAGTGATTTAGAGCATTTTTTCACATGACTGTAGATAGCTTTAATTTCTTCCTCTGAAAACTGTCTGTTCATATCCTTTGACCATTTATCAGTTGGGGAATGACTTGTATTCTTGTACATTTGACTCGGTTCTCTATGTATTTTAGAAATGAGACCTTTATCACAGACATTAGTTGCAAAATTTCTTTCCCAGTTTTCTGCTTTCCTCCTAATCTTGGTTACATTGGGTTTGTTTGTGCAAAATCTTTTCAATTTAATGTAATCAAAATTATCCATTTTGCACTTCATAATGTTCTCTATCTCTTGTTTGGTCAAAAATTTCTCCATTCTCCTTAAATCTGAAAAATACACTATTCCTTGCTCTCCTAATTTTTTTTATGGTATCAATCTTTATGCATAGATCATATATCCATTTGGACTTCATTCTTGTGTATGGTGTCTATGCCCAGTTTCTGTCACACTGTTATCCAGTTTTTCCAGCCTTTGTAAATCTTTAAAGCACTCCAGAAAGGTTAGCTGCTATATTTAAACACACTTTACAGATGAGTAAAGTGAGGCTAAGAGAAATGAAAGGAATTCTCCAGGGTCATACAGTTGTTGGTACTAGTTTCTCATATACAACACTCTTGGCACTGGATATTTCTCACGCCTAAAATGGTGACCCTTCTCATTTCAGTCTCTTAGAATTCTAAGTATCATTAAGATACTGCATAAAGTCTTTCCTGGTTCTTGGTAGTCCTTAGTGCCTTCCCCATGCCCATCTCTCTCTCTCTCTCTCTCTCTCTCTCTCTCTCTCTCTCTCTCTCTCTCTCCGTATATGTATGTGTATATATATACATACACACATCTATGTATGTGCATGTTTTCTGTTGTCTCCCCTGATGAAATGAAAGCATCTTGAGGTCAGGAACTGTTTTTTTGCTACTGCTTTATATTTTGGTGTCTAGGTCAGTGCCTGGCACATGGTGGGCACTTGATAAATGCTTATTGACTGGTGGATCTGGTACTAGAACAATCTCAGGGATACAATACATGAGATTCCGGCATTGGTTGATCGTCAGAGAAGATGATCCCAAAGTTCTTTCCCATGATCAGATTGTTTTACTCTGATTATGATCCACTAATTTTAGAAGAGAGGAACCCCCAGCCCTAATTCTGGCGGTGCTGGAAAGCTGTCCTTCCTGAAATGATCTGCGCGTGATAATGACTTCATAAAGGACACCAGGGAAGTTGTTGAGACTTCCAGTTACAATAAGGCAAAGATTTTTCTGCAGCTTTTCAGTTTATCAGGATTTCTTTCAATGCAGCTCAGTTACTACTATCATCCCCGAGGTTTCTGTGAGCAAACAACTTTAGTCTGCTTTGCAATTTAGCCAAGTGGGGCAAGAAGACTTGACCATCAATCTAGGAGAAGGGTCAAGAATTCATGACTGTTGATGTTTAATATTTATTAAGCCTATGCTGTAGGAGGAACTTCACAGAACATGCCCAACCTATGATGTGATTCTCTGACTCTCTAGGGATTGGCAATTGGAGTCATTTGACTCCTGGGACACTAAGGCCATGAGGGCAAATGTTTGTGGGGAAAGATGGGGGAGCAACTGAAGAAGGGTAAGGCCATGAGAGATTTTCATGACCCTAGTTTACCCATTCCTCCCTGCTGCGAGTTCCAGGGTAGGATTCTCAGTAATTCCAAGGGAGAAAAAATGTCATCCAGTAAGTTTTCAGCCTGACTCTAGGACCACAGGCAACTGTGGAAGAACAATTGTTAGAGAACATAGATTCCCACAGCCATGGAATTAGAAAATGTGGCTCTGACAAACCCAGTGCAACCAAGATTAGAAGGGAAGCAGAAAACTGGGAAAGAAATTTTGCAACTGGTGTCTGTGATAAAGGCCTCATTTCTAAAATATAGAGAAAACTGAGTCAAATGTACAAGAATACAAGTCATTCCCCAACTGATAAATGGTCAAAGGCTATGAATAGACAGTTTTCAGAGGAAGAAATTAAAGTTATCTACAGTCATGTGAAAAAATGCTCTAAATCACTATTGATTAGAGAGATGCAAATCAAACAACTCTGAAGTACCACATCACACCTATCAGATTGGCAAACATGACAAAACAGGAAGATGGTAAATGTTGGAAAGGATGTGGGAGAGTTGGAACACTAATTCATTGTTGGTGGAGCTGTGAGCTGATCCAGCCATTCTGAAGAGCAATTTGGAACTATGCCCTAAGGGCTACAAAAGTGTGCATATTATTTGACCCAGTAATATTGCTCCTAGGATTGTTTTCCAAAGAGATCATAAAAATGGGAGACGGTCCCACATGTACAAAAATATTTATAGCAAATCTCTTTGTGGTGACCAAAAACTGGAAGTCAAGGGTATGCCCATCAATTACGGAATGGCTGAACAAGTTTTGGTATATGAATGTAATGGAATACTGTTGTGCTATAAGAAATGATGAACAGGAAGACTTCAGAGAGGCCTGGAAGGACCTAAATGAACTGATGCTGAGTGAAAAGAACAGAACCAGGAGAACTTTGTACTAAGGTGAAAATGTATTTAATAGGAAAGTAAGTATAGAACCTATATAAGATTGCATACCATCTCCCCTCTGGAAGGGAATAAGAAGAGGGAGGAAGGGGGAAAATAATCCAAGATATATGGAAGTGATTGTAGAAAATTGAAAATAAAATAATTTTAAAAAAGAAAATGTGGCTGTGGCTAAGGAAATTGTTTGCTTTTCCACCCTATCTTATTCTCTTGCTCGGTCCCAATTATCACAGAATATTGACTATATTATGCAGTCAACATAATACACAACAAATGTAACTCAATGTATGACCACATAAGTAGCCCATGTGAGCTATGAGGAAACATCCCAACTCCCCTATCACAGCTAAATCTTAGGTAGATTCCAGTACAATTTTATATCTTTTCATCCCCAAGAATCAGAAGTGATTTTCTAATGCAGGGGGGTTCTTAACCTTTTTAATGACCCCTTTGGCAGTCTGTTGAAGCCTATGTACATCTTCTCAGAATAATATTTTTAAATGTTTAGGATTGCAAAGGAAACCAACTGTATTGAAATATAGTTGTTCAAAATTTGTCTTTTAGAGCAAGTTCTTAATGTTGGACCCAACATTAAGAAGCCCTGCTCTAATGCTACTTGGTTTGAGCCTTATCACTCAATATTATCAGTTGAGAATCATTTTAGTCAGTCAGCCTTAAGAAACTTTTTAGAAAGGGGTATTTACTAAGATCATACAGGAACAATTGAAACAAAATATCCCTTTCCCCCCAAAAAATCTATGACGTTCTCCCACTAATACATGCAGAATACCATGCAAAGTAGGCTCAAACTCTGAGAGCACATATTGCAAAGGGGAAACTCATAGCTTCTAGTTGCTGGACATTCTTTTTCTCCCATTAGACCCTCAGGTCTCCTCTATTTCTTTCTCCTTGTGGAGCCATGGATCAATATCCAGTCTGTCCTTGATTCTCAGCATAGATACGGCTATCATGTCCTAGGGACTTTGCTGTTGTTTGCCCTTTAGTTCTGAAAATGACCAATGACATCATGGAGTGATGTGAATTGCCTCGTATGTGAATTGGCTTTAAGTGAGGTAGAGTTGCACAAAGTCATCAAGCTCACTCTCTCTGTCAGAGTAATCAGAGGGCAGTGGCAGAACAAAAGTCAATGTGACTGGCAATGGCCTGGAGTGATGCAATGGATGGCCTTGAAAGTCTTTGATATCTGACCAAGTTCTAAGAGCTCCACGGAGCCTGCTTAACCCAACTTCACAACCATCGGAACAAACCGTTCTCGTCTGCCCTTTCTGGCGGAGAAGTCTTCACATACTTGGGGTAGACATTCCCCTAACTCACCAATGGGTTTGAAGCCTTTCAGTTACCCTCAACCTGGTTTAATCTGTGGTTTGCTAAGGCATAGCTGCTGTGCATACTACGGCTTTTTGGAGCCTCAGGTGAGATCTGGGTGAATCAGGGAGACACCAAAGGTAGATGAGCAGCCCCAAAATGGGGTCAGCAGCCCTTACACTAGAGGTGCGAGACCTTCTGGGATCACCCTCATCTCTATATGGTATGAACTCATTTATGGACATGTTGTTTCTTTCATTAGAATGTACGTTCTTCAATGGCAGGCATTATTATTTTTTATTTGTATCCCCAGTGCTTAACTTAGTGCCTGACACATGGTAAACACCTAATAAATGCTTACTTGCTTCATTATGGAAAGTGAGATGTGAGATATATTTGGAAATTTCCCTGCAGTAAATCCTGGGAGGGGACATTATAAGCTGGACAAAAACAACAGCAATAGAATCAACAGCAAAATAATCATTTCTGTTCTCAAGGTGCTTTTGTCTAAGAGGGAGAAAAACATGCTAACAACTCCATGTAGTAAGATACGACTGTTGTTGTCTGTCCTTCATTCTCAAGGAGGACTATGACATTGGGAAAGTGTTGCTATGACTTGCAAGTGAATTGGATTTAAGTGAGGCAGGGATGTGCAAGGTCACCAACCTCACTTTCTCCTCCAGAGCCATCTGAGTCCAATGGCCAGGCATAGATCAGAATGACTAGAGATGACTCCCAAGATATAGCCAGGAAAAATGGGGATAATAAACCGAAGGGTGATGGTATTAAGGGAGAATTGGGAGAAACTCCTTGATGAAGGTAGGATTTGAGTTGTCACTTGAAAGAAACCAGGGAGGGTAGGAGCTAGACATGAGGAGAGAGTTCCAGGCATGGGAATGCCTAGAGTTGGAAGGTAGGTTATTTTGTTTAAGAAACAGTAAGAAGGCTGGGTGTCATTTGATCAAAAAGTACACTGGGATGAGGGAGGGAACGTTTGGGAGAATTAAGGTATAAGAAGCCTAGAAAGGTAGGAAGGAGCCAGATTTTGAAGACCTTTGAATACTGAACAAAGGAGTTTATAATTTGATCCTGGATATAATAGGGAGCCACTGGAGTTTATTAAATTGCCTGGGGTGGAGGTGGGATGCGGCAGTGTTGACACTGATTGGAGCATGTAATGGATGGAGTAAGGAGATATTTGAGGAAGAGTAATTCAGGATTTCCTACAGGAAATCCCAAGCATGTATGATGAGGGGACTAAGGTCCCAGAGGAAGGGAGGACTGGTAGGCACAGTGAAAGAGGGTCCTTCCTTCACTTCAAGGAGCCATGCCCTTTGGACTGAGAGCTCCTGCTAATGGGAGCCTGCTGTTCATGTTCATTCAAATCTCAGCCTGTTTTGCAGTTGTCTTCAAACTTTGTTCCACTTTGCAGGGTGATGGAACAGTTTGGCCCATTTGTTATCTGAAAGACCACTTCAGCCAAAGAACAAAATGAAAAAGCTTGGGAACTTGATTCAGGGGCAAAGACTCATCAGGAAAAACAACCCCCTTATCATTCCCTCTTCTTTCACATCCCCTCCTTGAATCGTTTTCTCCAAGGTTTGATTCTGTCCCAAATGCTGCTTCAAAAACATATTTGTATCTTTGCTTTGGCTCATGTAACCATTGAGGGCTTCAGAGACATTTTCATTTTTTTCTATGTTCTTTGGGTCAATGTGATGGGCCCCTATAATGCAGTATCTTCTTGCCGATGGCATTTGAGTGTTGTATAATGTGGTGCTGATGGGTCTCTCTTCCCTCCTACAAGGAAGTACATGATTTGACTTGATTCAATTCAGTAAACAATGATTAAGCACCTACTATGTGCCAGGTGATGATACATACATACAACTGCAACAGTTTTTGCCACTCAAAAAAAGGAAATGGTTAAAAAAATAGTTCAATGAATAAAAGAGCACTTATTAAAATGCTTGTTGGTTGACTGAGAGGAGGAAGGGGAAAATAGGGAGAAGAGAAAATAAGGGAAGAAAGAGAGAAGGGAAAAGGAAAGATGAAGGAAGAGAGGGAGAAGAAAACACAAACGAGGTCATCTAACAAGTGAATGTAAATTTCATGAGATCAAAGACTGTTTAATTTTTGGTCGTATATCTCCAGTCCCTCCCTAACATGGTGCCTGGCACATGGTAATCTCTTAATAAATGTTTGTTGAATGATTTATACAGAGATCTAGAACTGGGAAGGGCCTCAGAGGCCATGTGATCCAACACCTTCATTTTACGGATGGGGGAACTGAAAACCAGAGATTAAGTGACTTGTGCAAAGTCACACAGTAAGAGTCAGAGGTGGTATCTGAACAAAAGTCCTGGCACTCCAAAGTCAGTGTTCTTTCTTTCCATTGTACAAGGCTGGCTTCTGATCATCACAGCTCCAGGGTCTGATTCTTCACTTTTTCACCCCATAGAATTTCTCTTAGAAGAATCCTTATCAAGCTATAGAAGGAAGATTCAAGTAGCAGGGTTTGGGCATGGATGGACACAGCCACCTGTCTTCCCTCCCTAACTCTCAACTGACTAGCTGCTATACCAGTGGAAAAAGGGGAAGGGCGAATCATGCCAGGTATCTTGGCACTGCAGCTGCACCCATGTTTCTGGTAGTTCTGGGTCAGTCTCCCCCAGAGAGCTTGTAGGTGGAAAAGCCTTTTGAGGGCCCCCTGAAATCCTAAATGGAAATCTGGACACAGAGGCAGGAAAAACAAAGGATAAGAAACACAAGGAAGGAACATTGAAAGATGGAAAAATAAAAAGGATGGAAAGGGTGGGGGATGAAGTATAAGTGGGGTGAGGCATCAGGAGAGGAGAAAGACAACAAAAGGGAGGAAAAAAACATGGAGAGGAGGTTTAACAAAGGCAGCCAATGACAAAAGAAATCACTCTGTGGATACCAGCTGTCTCCTAAGTGACAGAGGGAGTCTTAGGAGAGGCAAGCGCTGGCTGATCAGATTCAGGGAACTTACCTGAAATGATGAAAACACAGGAAGCTAGGAGGGCCTGGTGTTCATCTGCATCCACTTCAGATACATTTGAGAAGGAGGGAAGAAAAGAACCTAGGGGAAAAGTCTAGTGCCTTCCTGGCAGGAGGCATTGATGTTTTATCGAAATAGCAGAGGTGGCGTGGAGGAGTCTGTGTATTCATGGTGGGACAGAAGTCTCTATTGTATGAATAACTCTCCATTTTCTACAGCCCTTAAAGGGTTGCAAAAACACTGTCTTTAAAACAGTTTCATGAGGTAGTAGAGTTAATTGTTTCCATTTTACAGATGAGAAAACGAAGTCTCAGAGAAAGGAAGAGACTTGCGTAGGGTCACGCATGGATTACGGAGGAGCCAGAATTCACAAATAGAGCTCTCCTGAATCCTGTTCACTTTTCCAAGATGATGCCTGACTTTACCTCCATTGACAGTGAGTTGATGAGATCCATTGAAGATACAGTCCTATGTATCCCCTGTCTACCCCTTATCCTGCAAGGTGGTGCAGTTGGACTTAGACTCAGAAAGATCTAAGTTCAAATCTAACCTGAAAAACTTGCTAGCTGTATGATCCTGGGTGAGTCACTTCACTTTTGCCTGATTCGGTTTTCTCATCTGTAAAATGGTGACAATTATAATATCACCTCCTAGGATGATTGGAGGATCAATGAGATACATGTGAATTCCTCTTGAGTCTTTTGACCTCCTTCCCGGACTTAGTGAGATCTCAAAGCTCTAAATCAGGTATCCTCCACCTGAGGATCTGCGAACATGTTTTTAAACTATTTGGGTAACTATAGTTCAGTCTAATTGACTTCCTTTGTAATCCAATGCATTTTACTTTATATATTTAAAATTGTTCTTTTTCATTCATTTATTTTTAGTTTTCAGTATTCAGTTTCATAAGATTTGGAGTTCTAAAAATGTTCTTTAGAAAGAGGGCCATAGGCTTTATCAGACTGTCAAAGGAGTTCGTGGTATAGAGGAAGTTAAGAAGTCCTATCCTAAATGGGTGGCCCATGAATTCAGGCTAAATGTGCTCTAACCAGGTTGAATTTTTATTTAGTAAGCACGTATTAAGCACCTGCGATGTGCCAGGGTTCTGGGGATACAAAGTCAAAAATGAAATATAGTCCCTGTCCTCAATGAGCTTATATTCTCAGAGGTAGGAAGCTGGATAAAATGATAGACAGATAAGACAACATAAAGTAATTTGGCAATGACTAACAGTGAGGGGAGGGGATCAGGAAACATACCAGAATGACCACTTTTCTTTTTTTCTCTCTCTTGGTGTCTGGACTCCACAGGGCTAGTTAATATTTGTTAAAGGGGTTGGAACAGGAGGCAAAAATAACAAATCCTAAATAGTATGGGATTTTAGCCCATCCATTTCTCCCTTTGGCTGAATAACTGACTCTTGTCCTTTCCCTTCGATGCCTCAAAGAGTCGACCTTTGCGGTATCACAATTAAAATAACAGAACCAAGGACTTTCTCGACTTTGAAAGAACTTTAGAAATGACCCTCTTATTTTACAAAGGAAGGAACTGAGGTTCGTGGAAGGGAACAGTTGACACTGAAAGTTAGGGGTAGAGCGGGAGCCAGAACTCAGTTCTCTGGTTTCCCAGGCCAGTATTTTTTCTTCCACAGGGTGTCTTGGATATGTCCAGGTCTGAGGCATGGGGTCCTAGGCCTGTTTTGCTGGCCAGGAGAAATCACAGGTGTGCAGAGATATAGATGACCCCTGTCTCTGTGGGGCCAATGGAAAGGAAAAAAAAGCACACATAGACACTCCAAAAGCAAGTCACAGGGTTATGGAAACAGCCCAGGGCATACTGCTTCTTTCTGGGAATACTAAGTTGCCATTAGTTCTGGAGAACATATTCAGAGCATATGGAGCAGTCTGAGCACACACTTGTACTGTATTTCAGTGAATAAACATCCAGGCCTATTGTCCCTTGAAATATATTTTAAAATGGGTAAAAGTTCAACATATGTTGTGAGTTAAAGTCATGCAGTTTGTTCCTCATAGAACAGGGCTCTAAATCAGCAGATTTCTGGGGCCTGTTGTGGGCACAGAGGCAGGCCACAAGCCTCTACCTTTGCAAACTCTCCTCACCTATCAGCTGATTTTTTAAAAAAATTTTATTGAGTCTCTGTTTTTATACCACAGATACTTCCTGATACCCTACTCCTTCCTGAACACTGAAATCTTCCAAGTAACAAATAAAAATAGCTAAGCAAAGCCATCCATTAAAAAAAAAACAACCCCTGCTTGTCTGAAAGTGTATCTCACATTCTGTACCCATAGTCCCCCTCTCTCCTACTAATTAGAGTAAAGTATGTTTTATTGTCTACTCTCAGGCAATAAAACCTATGATTGATTACTGCAGTTCATTTTAGCTTGGCTACCTTTTAGTATTGTTTTTACTTACATTATTATAGTTGTTGTATGTACTACTGTTCCTGTTCTCTTTTTTTTTCCCAATCAGTACATTCGACTCTTTCCAAGTTTTTCTGAATTCTTTATATATGTTGTTTTTTATGGTGAAATAGTATACTTCACTATATCCCCACAATTTGTTCCACTAGTGTTGAGTCAACAGGCACACTTTGGTTCCAGTATTTCTTGACCCCAGAAAATACTGCTATAAATAATTCCCTCCCTCCCTCCCTCCCTTCCTTCCTCCCTTCCTTCCTTCCTTCCTTCCTTCCTTCCTTCCTTCCTTCCTTCCTTCTTCCCTTCCTCCCTCCCTCCCTCCCTCCGTCCCTTCCTTCCTTCCTCCCTCCCTTCCTTCTTTCCTCCCTCCCTCCCTCCCTTCCTCCCTCCCTCCCTTCCTCTCTTCCTTATCTCCCTTGCTTTCTCTGTTTCAATAGCAGCAATGATGATGACCATTATAACCAGCATTTGTAGAGTTTTTTTTAATGTTACAAATGTTATCTCGCTTGATCTTTACAATAACCTGGGGGGCAGGAGCTATTGTTATTCTCATCTTTTCAAATGAGAAGTAAAGGGACTTGTCTAGGATCACACAGCTGGCAAGTGGCCAAGGCGGGTTTGGAACTTAGTTCTTCCCTCATGAGGGGATATGCCTAGTAGTTTTGAGAGCTAAGGAAAGAGTTGATCCAAAATGTTTCTTTCTCTGGTCCTATACCAAGATATTTTCATCATGGCTATTGTGTTGAGGAGATTGAAAGCAAGAAAAGTTACTCCAATGGTTGAGGGGGCTGCCCTCTGCGGGGAGGGAGGGTTTGCTGACAGACCCTGGTTTCAGAACCCCCTGAAAAATATATTTTTGACAGCCTTAATAAGATACTGAAAACAAAAAAAAAATAGAACCACCATCCATCCCTGTGGGGAGTTATAAAGACATCAGAATGAAGCATGACTGTTCAAGAAACTCAGGAGACTTTTTATGAGAAGTCCCCCAAAAAACACACAAGTAGAAAACGAACTTATCCAAATTAATTCATCCTCCACATTGGGCTTATTATCAGAGCCCATATACCAAATCACTCATCAGTTAATAATTTGAAAAAACAACCCTTGCATTTAGAGGGCATATATACATATATGTATATTCATTCATCTATTTACTTCTTTCATTCATTTATTGATTGATTGATCAAAGCCTACTCACACCCTGATGTACTCATGTGTATCAGCCCATCTGATCTTTACAACAGCCCTATAGCTGGGGTTGCAGGGCATAATTAGCATCCCCAATTTTATAGATGTAGACTGCGAGGCCCAGAGAGAGGAAAGGCTCTTCTAAGCTCACACAGTTAGTGGCAGATCCAGGCTGAAGATCCAGATCTCTAGCTTCCTAATCCAACTTCCATTCACCACCCTCACTCCAGTGGCCTCTTGTAAATGCTTACTTCTCCTCTCTTTCTCCCTCCAGACTGGTGAATCAGGCTTCAAGCATGTTTATGTGCAAGAAAAGTGTGGTCTTTTGACAGTTAAATATCCGCTGTTTACATTCCCACGTTAATTAAGTCCTGGGTAAAAGGTGCCATTGATTAAGTCTGCCACCCTTCCCCACCTCCACCCCAGGCTTGGCATTCATTGCAAAATGGTATCAGTCAGTCTTCTGAGTATTCATCCTTCTTAATGATCTTACATTACAAAATGAGGCAGTTATTCATGTCTCCTGCTCCTAGTGGTTTTCCTTGCTATTATACTGAGCATCTCAGAAATATTTGTTCACCATTAATAAGGGAATGGCCCAAGATGGGTGCTACTGATTCCTCTAGGGTGAGTTTAATCAACCAGTTAGCTCTGCCACTCCTCTCTCCAAAACACCGCATTCCTAGTTCTAGCCCAGGTAAGGAAATCTATCATTTGAGAAGATGTGTGCCACGAGCAGAGTAGATTAGGAAGCAGGCAGTGCAATATACTGGAAAACTTGATGGCTTTGAAGTCAGATGCCCACTCTGATGCCTAATGGCTGTACGACCCTGTCTAAATCATTTAATGTCCCTAAGCGTCAGTTTTCTTATCTGTGAAAGGAAGATGTCCCAGTTCTAGAACTATGAACCTATGCTTGGGTATTTTTATAACATAGAGGTGATAGAAAGTCTCAAGTGGGGTGATTGTAAGAGAGATGAAGAGGAATAAATGTAGGGAATATTTTGAAGGAAAAATCAATAAGACATGGATACAAGAGATGCAACAGAAGAGTGATGAATAAGACACTATTAACCTAGAAGGATGCTGAAGACCTCTGTCCTTGGTTCCATTGTGATTTCTTTTTTTTTCCTCAGGGACTTCAACAAAAGATAAATGTCTTAGCTAACACATGGGATGACAGAATTAGAGTCCAAGATGATCCAATAGGCTGGAATAATGGGTCAAGTCTAATGAGATTAATTTTCAATCAGTCTACAAGCATTTATGAAGCCATTACTATGTGCCAGAAATGGACTGTGTGTGGGAATATCAACTGTTCAGGTACAGGATGCGAGACATGCGCCTAGACAACAGCTCATCAACTGAAAGGGCCTGGGGCTTTGAGCAGAACACAAGTTCAATGTGAGTCAACGGTGTGGCATGGTACTGGAGAAAGTGAATACAACTGTAGGCTGCATTAATAACAACTTAGCTTCTGGAAACAAGAAAGGCGGTTGTTCTGCTGTTCTCTGCCCTGTTTAGACCACAGTGGGAAAACTCTTGTTTGTTTCTGGCTGTCATGCTTTCAGGATGGGGAGAATCTACAGTGTGTCCAGTAGGATGGCAGTGAGACAGGAGACCATCTCACGTGAGATTCTGTAGAAGGGCCTGTCTGAGGACATTTGGAAGGGGAAGGGAAATGATAACTCTCTTTAAATATTTGAAGAACTACTCTATGGAAGAGAAATGAGTCTTGTTTTCCTTGGTCCCAGAAGGACAAAACCAGGAGCAACAGGTTGAAGTTGCAGGAAGCAGACTTTGGCTCAACAAGAAAAAACTTCCTAACAAATTAAAATTGGCCAAGTGGATTGGATTATCTTGGGAGGTAGTAAGTTCTGCATTCCTAGGGATCTTCAGTCAGAGAATGGATAGTCATTTTTGGGGGGTGTCTTGTTTCTATCCTGGGCATTGGGCAAGAATGGCATCTTCTGTTTCTGGATTCTGTCTCTGGATACAGAGGTTCTGTAATCCTTTGACTCGCTGAATCCAATATAGTGCCAAAATGTTGGACTTGAATAAGTGGAAGAATGATAGTACCACAGACAAGGATGTTGGAGTAGTGTCAAGTAGGGAGAGCACCATGCACAGATTGAGTCTTGGGGGAACTCTCACATTCAAGAGATGACCGGGAGACCAGAAATTCAAGAGGGACAATATGATGAGTCGGAGGAGTTTCAAGGAGGAGAGAAGAGGTAAACTGTATCAATGCTGCAAAAGTCAAGGAGATTATGAAATGAGCAAAGTCCACTGGATTTTGTTTGGCAGAATGAAGACAGCCTCAATGGAGCAGCTTCAGTAAAGTATGTGGAGATGAAGAGATTGGGACAGGAGAAGGACAGGGCATTGTGGTGTGAAAGTCAATATATGAAGACTGAAGAAGAGAATTCTAGAAAACAGAGGTAGTGGGGACAGATCACCTTTTCAAGAAATTTGACAGAAAAAGGGTGGTACTAGTCAAAGGAAGGGTTTTTTTTTCCTTCCTTGACTTCTCCCACATATAGGAAAGAGATAAGATGAAAAGGGTTTCTATCATGATCTGATTAATTGATGAATCCTGAAGGGATATTTTAATTTGTCCCAAAATGTATTTCCTAGGTCAGACTTTGGTAGAAGAAAATAGAGTATCTTCCTCTTTCTTGCTCCCACAATCTTTCTTCTTTTCTCTCTCACTTATGATTTACTGATACTGTTTCTGCTCACTCTTCTCACAGACAATGTGGGAAAGTGCATCCCAGGTTTGTGCATAGGATATTTTGTAGATATTTTCATTATGCCATCTTTATAAATCTCTTTGCTAAGAACTAATTGTGCCTACTACCTGATTGTCAATGAGAAGAACACTAGTAGGGACTTGTGTACTACAGTACTAGGAGTATCTATTCAGAAGTTTACTTTTAGAGCTTATATGAAAGGTCTTCTTCAGAAAGTAGAATTTCAGCTGAATGTTAAAGGACATCTAGGAAACTAGGAAGCTGAGGAGAGGAGGGAGAACATTTTAGTCAAGGGAGACAATCAGGGAAAAAAACATGGGGTTAGGTGATGTAGTATTGTGTAGAAGGAATATCAAAAAGGCCAGTTTCACAGGATTATAGAATATTTGAAGAGGAGTAAAGTGTAAGAAATGCACTTTTCCCCTTCATCCCCTTTGATGCTCAATGGGTCATTGGGGTTTACTTGTGAGTCAGATAAGATTGTTGGAACTTCTGTCCTAAGAGGTATGGCTGAGTAAAGACAGGGTACAGTAGATGTGGTCCATGACCATATCTACACATCAGTGCAGGATGGGTGGACTGAATGCATACAGCAATCCTAAAAGTTTTAGGGAGCCAGGTTGAGTCATACCTACAATAGTCAAATCTCAGACATTCCCCATATGTTGTGTTCTGATCTAGGATTGTTCCACCAACCTGAATTCCATTCCTTTACTTGTCTTTCCACTTGTTTTAGTGCCTTGAATTTCTGTGTTCCTTAAAAACCCTGCATTTGGCTCTTGATGGACACTGTGTGTATTGTTTACACTAATATGCCAGTGTAAATGAACTTGACTGTCCTCCCCCCTACCACTTTCTTGCAGGCAATTGGGGTTAAGTGACTTGCCCAGGGTCACACAGCTAGTATCTGAGTTTGGAGTTAAACTCGGGTCCTCCTGACTCCAGGCCCAGTACTCTATCTACTGTCCCACCCAGTTTCCCCTCACTTGTTCCCTTCTTAAGTCAGCTATGGGATCCGGTAATCTTGATAGACTTGGGATCCTGAGCCAGAATTTTGGTTCACATTCTTTTGAATCCCAACTTGAATATTATCTTTCTTTTCCCAAAATAAAACATCACATGTGAGAGTGTACACACACACACACACACACACACACACACACACACACACACACACGCACGCAGAGCCTCAGTGATGACTCCAATTATAGGCATGTCAATATTGTCTGACTCCTTAAACAGATAGTCAGGAACTCTCAAAGGCATTCTATCTTTATTATCAGCCATGCCAAAGAGCCACAGACCTGAAATGATATTTGGCTTAGATCTTTGAGGACCTGGTTATGTGGTGAAGCATATTTTCCACACTGCAGGAAGCAAACTCCCAGAGTCAGCAGCTGAAGTCAGTGGCCCTGGCCCCAGACAACACCTGAAGTCCTCCAGACATTTCCATTAGGTGGGCAGAGGACCTCCCAGGATTGTTGGCACCAGGCAAGTTGATCATGGACCTCTATCCCTGGAGATTCTCCATCTCTTGGGCAAAGGATTCTTAACCTAGGGCCTGTGAACTTGTTGAAAATTTGTTTTTATAACTTATTTCAAACAAGTTATTTCTTTTGTAATCTTATGTGTTTTATTTGATGAATTTAAAGACATTATTTTGGGCAAGGGTCCTTAGGGTCTACAAGATTGTCAAAGGAGTCCATGACACAAAAATATCCTGTTCTGGCCCAAGGGGCCTATATGGGGTCCTGCCTGGTACTTTTGTTTGTTGAACTGGCTACCTCCTTTTCCCCTCCTATTTTCTCTCCAGTTTTATGACTAATAAATCCTTACTAGACAATATTCTCTCAAGAGCTTAAATAGACTTTTGATATTCACCTTAAATCTGAGCCTGTTAATTAATAAATGTGTTGTCTCCTGTAGAGGAAAATGATCATAAAAAAATATTCCAACTCCTTCTAGTTTCTAAGTCAGGACTTGTTGCAGATTCTTCCTCTCCTGGTGAGCCAGTTTAGAGGGTTTTGTTATGCCTATCTGTGATGAATTAACCCTGGTGGATGCAGCAACCAACCTTCTGGTACATATCCTGCAAATTATATATGTATGTATGCATGCATGTATGATATAGTAGTGGCATTAGCAATTTCAGCTTGTATTTATGTAGGACTTTAAGATTTACAAACGGCTTTATATATCATCTCATTTGATTCTCATAATAATCCTATGAAGCATATGCTATTATTATACCTCTTTTTTTCAGAGGAAAAAGCAGCCTGAGAGACTGAGTCACATGCCATGGCCACATGATTTGTAGGTATCTTCCTTTGTATGAGTTTCCAGACATGGCTTTGGTTGCAGCCAAAGTGGCGGATCCTCCAGCACTCTCCACTAGAATATATTAAAGATGGCGAAAGGTTGAGTAGGAAGAAGCAGCACAGCTAATTTCACCAACAACAGTTTTGTTAAAAATTTTAGATGAGCACTGGATTGAGTGGTAATTGGAAATCTAAGGATAACACTACAGAGGGTCAGTTTTATCAACTGGTGGAAACTGGGGAAGAAGGATGATCCGGGATCAAAGGGTCAGACTGTGAAAGCTGAAAAGGATCACAGTACTCCAACCCTACAATTCCCTAAAATGGGAATTGGGATCTTAGTCTCAATTCCAGGTGCAGAGGCTAATAGTGTCTTCCATGTAACTGTGCAAGGGCATGTTGACCTCAGCCCCCAGGAGAAGAAGCATACAGCGGTACTGTAGCTATAACTTCAGTAACAGGACATCATATAAAAATAGGCCAAGACTGTGCAAAGCCAGGCTGATCTTACAAGAAGTGTGCTCAAAGATGAAATCCTGATCTGGAAAATTTGGCTGAAAGAATGAATAAATGCAAAGAGATTAAGAACTTTTATGATGCTAGCAATGCCTAAGATCTAAACTCAGAAAAGAAGGATAAACTCTCAAACCCAAAAGTAAGACCTCAAAGAAAATCACAAGTTGCCCAAAAGGTTAATAAGAATTCTTAGAAGACATGGAGTTCAGTAATTTTAAAAAAATGAGTCTATAAATGAATTCTTAGAAGATATAGAGCCTGAGTTAACTTTTTTAAATGAGTCTATAAATGAAATGAGAATGCTAGAAAAACGTTTTTTAAACAAAGGAGAACTATGGAGGAGAGACATAGAAAGAAAATTAGCCCAGCGTAGTACAAGAAGTACAAAACCTTATTCAAGTAACAGATTTCCTAAAAACCAGAATGGATCAAACAGAAGTAATGACTCCACAAGGATAAGAAATATTCACAAAAAGTCAAAAGGCTGAAAAAACAAAAAAAAGTAAAGCACCTCATGATTTAAAAAAATACCTTAAAAATAGATCAAGGAAAAGTAACTTAAGAATCATTGGATTACTGGAAAGTCATTCCCAGAAAAAGAGTCTAGGTATTTTATTTCAGAAAATCATGAAAGTAAATGGCCCATACTTATTAGAACAAGAAGGCAAACTAAAAATCTAAGTGATATTGCATTCACATCCTGAAATAGACTCCCAAATGAAAACTTTCAGGAGCATCATAACCCAAATCCAAAGCTTCTAGGTCAAAGGAAAAACACTGAAAATGTCCAGAAAGAAAGAATTAAAGTGCCAAAGAACCACAAACAGGATCACACATTTAGCAGTTATGCTAAATGGAGAGAGTACAAAAATCAAAAGGGAAAAAGATAAAGTCTTATAAGCAAGAACAATTTGATTAACAAGAATTGTTATTTTCCTACGTTGGAAAAATGGACCGTCAATTAAATAGCAGACTTTCAAACATTCCTGATGAAAAGGCCAGAGCAGAGTAGAAACTCTTAAAAATAAAGAACTGAAGAGAAGCATACAGGTGAACAACTGGAAAAGACTTCATAAAGATGAGCTGTTTTTACATTCTAATGGAGGAAGTGATACAAGCATCCCATCAGAGCTGTAGCCTCATCAAAGGTCATAGAGGGAGTCAAATAAGACAGGGGACCTAGATACGGTTTTGTTATGTTTTGATGATCATAAAACAAAAAGGGGAAAGGAGCAGGGAAAGAAAGAGAAGATTGGAGGAACTCGTTACAGGAAGCTAAGCCTAGACTCAGGAAGACATCAGTTCAAATCTGGCCTCAAATACCTCCTCCTTGTGTGATTCTGAGTAACTTAACCTTTGTTTACTTTAGGTTACCTCAGCTGTAAAATTGGGAAGATAATTCCACCTACCTTGCAGAGTTGTTGTGGGGATAAAATGAGATAATATTTGTAAAGAGCTTAGCATATGCCAGTAGTAGGTGATATATAAATAATATATAAATATAAATAAAATACATATAAATATAAATGGTTATTTCCTTCCCTTTTTTCCTTCTCACTCCTTCCCATGTCTCATTATCTCACATAATTGTGGTACACAAGTAAAAGTCTATAAAGTGAGGAAAGGATGAGGGAAATGGGTATCACTTAAACCCTCCTTTCATCTGAACTGGTCAAATGAGCGTAGAACATACATACACATTAAGTGTTTGGTGGAGAAAAATGGTTCAACTCAACAGGGACACAAGAAGCAACAGAAAGCAGATGGGCGTGGAATAAGAGGGAGGTTAAATCTGGAGAGGGCATCGTTATGAGATATAACAAACCCTCAAATATGGAGAATGTGAAAAGGGATTTAAAAGGAAGAAAGAAAAGAAGCTGGGATAAAGAGGGAAAGTGAACACATGTATGAGAAAACAGGAGAAAACAGCACAATTAACATTCATAACTGTAAATGTAAATAGGATGAACTCAACCACAAACCAGAAGAGAACAGTCATTGGATTAGAAAGCAGAATCCAGCAATATATTATTTATGAAAAACACTTGATAAAAGACTCATACAGAGTTAAAATAAGGGGTTGTAGCAAAAATTATTATTCTACTGAATCTAAAAAAAAAATCAAGAGGGTAACAGTCATGATTTCAGTTAAGGCAACAGCAAAAATAGACTTGATTAAAAGAGAAAAACATGGAGGCCAAAATTTGCTGAAAGGTACCTTAGACAATGACCCTTCACTGTGTATTGTTTTTGTTTCATTATGGCCGGTAAAGTATGTATTTAATATTGCTACTTTTCTGTATTTGTTTGTGGGCATTTTTTGCCCTAAAACTTAAAATGAATATTTACAAAAAAGGGAAAAATCCCAAGATTAAGAGAATAACAGAGAATTTAAACAATTTGGTCATAGAAGAAATTGACTGAGCCATAAATGTACTCACAAAGAAAAAGCAAAACTTGGGACGAGATGGATTTATAAGTGTATTTTATCAAATATTTAAAAAACAATGAATTCCAATATTATATAAAATGTAAAAATAGGAAAACAAGAATCCTAGAAAAATCCTTTTCTGAAGCAAAAATGATCTTTATGTCTAACCCAGGGAGAGTCAAGACAGAGAAAGTGAACTGTGGTACAATATCTCTAATGAACTTTGAAGCAAAAATTTTAAAATATTGGTTAACAAAGATTGTATACATAACAACAAGACATAACAAAGATTATACACTATGACTAATTTAGATTTATACTAGGAGTGCTGACTTGATTTAATATTACAAAACTATCAATATAATTGGCCATATTAATGTCAAGAAAAACAAAATATCAAATGATTATATTAATAGACATAAGAAAAAACTTGACAAATATAACAATCAGTTTCTGTTAAAAAAACTACTAGAAAACAGGAGTAAATGGACTTTTAAAAAACATGTTAAATAGTCATTACCTAAAACCAAGAGTCAATATTATATATAATGGGGATAAATTTGAGTTGTTTCCAATAAGATCAGGGGTAAAAATTTTCATTGTCCCTATTACTTTTTGATAAAGTGTTAACTTGCTTCTAGCTATAGCAATAACAAAATAAGTTGAGGAAATAAGTATAGAAAAAGAAAAAAAAATGCCTCCTGCAAATGATATGCTTAAAGGATTCTAGAAAGTCAACTAACGAGTTAATTGAAGCAATTCACACTTCAGCAAAGTTATAGAATATAAAATAAAGATACATAAATCATTAACATTTCTTATATTACCAGTGAAACCTAGCAAGAAGATATAAAGAAGTTCCATTTAAAATAACTATAGTTGTATAGCATATTTGAAAATCCACCTAACAAGATACAGGAGCTATACATATACAATCCCAAAACCCTGTTCATAGAAATATAGAACTAAATAATTGGAGAAATATCAATTGTTCCTGGGCAGGTAGAGCCAGTATAAGAAAAATGGCAATACTCCTTAACTTAATTTACTTATTCAATGTCATAAAAACCCTAAATACCAAAGAATTATTTTATAGAACTAGAAAAATAATAACATTCATCTGGAGAAGCAAAAGGTCAAGAATTTTGAGGGAAATAATGAAAAAAAAGTAGAAAGGAAGAAGGCCTAGCAGCATCAGATTTTAAACTAATCTACAAAGCAATCATCATCAAAAAAATTTGTTACTGATTAAAAAGTAGAGAGATCACTCAGCAGAATCATTTAGCTATGTACACCGCAAGAATCTGAGAATTGGGGTCTAGGATGGGTTTTGCCGACAACATAGCATCGATACCCTGATAGCAAAAAGTGACCATTAGGAATGACCCTCAGGATCCAGACCAGGGAAGCTGAGAAAATAACTCATTCAATCAATAGTCATGCTGCCTGAGTATGAAATTAGTGGGACTAATGTTATGTAGGAACAGTGACACCAGGAAATCTACTCCCTGCAAAGAATGAGAGGTTTCAGGGCAAATATTTGTATTTTTTTGTTGTTTTACTATTTCTGTGTAAAAGATAATTAATACTAAGTTGTTAAATAGAACTGGGATGCTAAACACTGGCATCTAGCAATTCAGAGAACACATCTAGTAGAGGCTCATGCCAATGGCAGTAGAGAAGGGGATGTATCAATACTCCTTAAGGTACCCTGGAACCCAAAGAGCAGAGTAGCCAGTCTGGCTCTGGAGCAGTGAGCCATAGCATACTTACTTATATAAGTAATCCAGGAGAAGTAGCTACTTGTATTTAAAACTGCAATTTAGGTGTCAAAAGAGCTATCATTTGGGAGTCCATGGTATAGCATTTGGAAATCTTATAACCATTTGGGACTTATTGTAGTGTGTTATTGAGGCAGTTTGGTGGCACAGTGTATAGAGCACTGAACCTGGAATTGAGAAGATCCGAATTCAAATACAGACTAAGATATTTACTAGCTATGTGACCCTGGGCAGATTTGCTTGATCCTCTTTGCCTCAGTTTCCTTATCTATAAAATGGGGATGCTAATAGCACGTACCTCCAAGAGCTGTTGTAAGGATAAAATGAGACAATATTTTTAAAGTGTTCTTTGCTCTATATAATGCTTTTTTAAAGCATTATATAAATGATAGCTATTGTTATCACATGTTGGGAGCTACTAGTCTAAACGCAATTTTCACCAAATCATTTTCAAGCTTTCCTACAAGTTTTTTCTTTTCCTAGTAGCTAGGGTCTTTGGGTTATTTAAACACTATTTTACAACATTCACTTATTCTGGATTTTATGTATTTTGTCTATTGCATTGCTCTGATTTTTCTATTTTTTAATTAGAACCAAACAATTTTGATGCTTACCATTTTTGCAGTATTTTGAGATCTGATAGTACTAGGCCTTCAACCTTCCTATTTTTTCATTATTTCCCTCCAGATTCTTGATCTTTTATTCTTCCATGTGAATTTTGGATCTTCCCCCTCCA
>CM053772.1:242502884-242517923 GCA_028658325.1 Potorous gilbertii | reverse complement strand
GAGTTTCTTTTTTTGGATCTCTTTCAGGAGGTGATTGGTGGATTCTTTCAATATTTATTTTACACTCTGGTTCTAGAATAGAGCAGTTTTCCTTGATAATTTCTTGAAAGATGATATCTAGGCTCTTTTTCTGATCATGGCTTTCAGGTAGTCCCAGAATTTTTAAATTGTCTCTCCTGGATCTATTTTCCAGGTCAGTTGTTTTTCCATTAAGATGTTTTACATCATCTTCTATTTTTTCATTCTTTTGGTTTTGTTTTGTAACTTCTTGGTTTATCATATAGTCATTCGCTTCCATCTGCTCCATTCTAATTTTGAAAGAACTGTTTTCTTCAGTGAGTTTTGAACTTCCATTTCCATTTGATTAATTCTGTTTTTTTTAAAGCATTCTTCTCCTCATTGGTTTTTTGAACCTCTCTTGCCAATTGAGTTAGCCTATTTTTAAAGGTGTTATTTTCTTCAGCATTTTTTTGGGTCTCCTTTACAAGCTATTAACTCACTTTTCATGATTTTCTTGTATCACCTTCATTTCTCTTCCCAATTTTTCCTTCACCTCTCTTACTTGATTTTCAAGGTCCTTTTTGAGCTCTTCCATGGCCTGGGACCATTGTATATTTATTTTGGAGGTTTTGGATGCAGAAGCCTTGACTTTTATGTCTTCCTCTGATGGTAAACATTGTTCTTCCTCATCAGAAAGGATGAGAGAGAATACCTGTTCACCAAAAAAGTAACCTTCTATAGTCTTATTTTTTTTCCCCTTTTTTGGGCATTTTCCCAATCAGTTACTTGACTTTTGGGTCTTTTGTCAAGAGTAGGGTATACTCTGGGGACCTGTAAGTTCTCAGTTCCTCCAAGGTGGCACAATCCAGGGAGAAGAGTTTACCTGGATGGGCTCACACCTGAGGATCACATCAGCTGCTCAGTTCCCCCAGGGACTTTACACTGAGGCTCCAACAATGCCTGCTGAAGCCATGCAGCTGCTGCCGCCTGGGGCTGGGGTTAGGGAATGACCCTGATCCCTTGTCACAGAGGTGAAAAAGCCCTCTCACTGACCTTTGAGACTTCCTCTGGTATTTGTGGGTTGGGGGGTCTAGGAACCTCTGCTGCTACTGCCAGGATTCTGACCCTGCTCCTCCCGCTGCCTCAAAGCCAAGGCGGGGCTGTAGTCATCTTCGTGTCAGATGCAACAGACCTTTGCCATCAGCCTTCCAGGTCACCCTGAGCTAGAAATCTCCTCCATTCCATTGTTCTGTGGATTCTGCTGCTCTGAAATTTGTTGAGTCTTTTTTTACAGGTATTTTATGGGCTGTGGGGAAAGAGCTAGAGTATGTGTATCTTTCTACTCTGCTGTCTTGGCTCTGCCCCCAAATTTGTACTTCTTTTTTGTATCTGAATAGTCATTCAGTCAGTAAATATTTATTAAACCTTTTTATTTTTCATTTTTAACACAGTTCATATCACATAGCACAATTCCAACTTTTGGTCAGGTGATATTTCTTTTAAAGTATTTACAATATAGACCACAAATGGATTTTTTTTAACATTAACAAACTGAGCCACAAATAATAACTATGTATGCTAACTTCTTAAGCCCTTGACCTAATTGTCTCCATGCTATTCCTAAGAATTAAAGGACCTTAACTTATTGTTGTTAGTCTAAAGTCCTAAGCCTAATAGCTTAATTTTAGACTTGACCTCAGATATTCCCCTACCAACATTCTATAGTTTAATAGATCTGATATTAAGCTTACAAATTTTTTGACTACAGGAAATTGCCGCTAAGAGTAGGGACATTGCAGGGAAACAATATCTCCCCACATTCATGTCAGTTCCAAGCAGGAGTAGATTGTCAATTTGCATTCAGTCAGGCTTAAAGTCTGTGAGGTGTTAGTGGAGAAATTGAGTCAGGAGAACAGCTGCTTTCCCACCCTTCCCATGAGATCACCTTTTTCAGTTCATACCAGTATCTCATAGACTTACTGGCATCATGGATTGGAGGCTCAGACCGCCTTTGTTGCTATCCATACCTGGAGTTAGACTCAGAAGAATAGTCAGTTAATAGTCCTATGACTTTTTTTTTTAACCTCAACTAGATTTTTATTTATGCATGACAGTTCTTTTATTCATCTCCAAATGACTAATACAATTTTCAAAGCAATGATTCCAAACCTTATCTCCGAATGCCATCATAACCTCCTATTTGTCTTGTCTTTCTACAAAAATCAAAGACTATCCATTAGGATGGTAACCCAACCTCCCAGCACCCAGTTTCTTAACCTTGGAGTTATCTTTGCTTTTCTTCACCCCAACCCCCATCCAATTCCAATTAATTTCTAAGTCTTATCAATTCTGTCTCCACAATTCTTACATTTAACCCCTTTTCTCCAATGACACAACTACCATCATGATTCCAGCCCTTATTCTCACATTTTTATACTAATGTCCTTACTGGTCTTCATGCCCATTATTTTCCCCTGTGCAACCAATCCTTCATATAGCTACTGAAATACTAGTCCTAAGGCATAGGTCACTTCTCCACTCAAAACTCTTCAGTGGCCCCCAACTGTTGCTAGGATAAAATCCAAACTCCTTAACCCAACATTTAAGACGCTCCAAAATCTGATGCCAACCTACACATCCATCCTTATTTCCATCACTCCCCTTTAGACACTCAGCAGTCCAAGAAAACTGAACTTGCACTTCTCTGAACTCAGTCTTCCATAGAAAGTGAATGTTTTAGGATAGGTTAGCCAGCTGGTTTATGGCTAAGAAAAATAGATTTGAGATCAGAAAACCTGAATTCAGATGAAGTTTCCATCACTTACTAGGTGAAATCACTTTTTCCAGGCTTCCATTTCCCTATATATAAAATTAGGCATCACCTAGCCTAAACTCCTAAAACTCATTTCCATTCTGAATCTTTTATCCTAATTTGTGCAAGCTGTCTATTGTGCTTGACATGCACCGCCTGCTCTGACTCATCTCTGTCTTTCAGAATTCTTACCTTTAAGGCTCGGCTCACTCATGTCTTCTCTTCCTTACAGCCATCCTTGATTACTCAGATAGTAGCACCCTCTACCTCTTCAAATATGACTAGAACACTTTGTCTTATCTCTCTTTGTCCTTGTTCAGTCCCTACCTCATCTGTGTATCATATCCCTCCAGTAGCCAATGTCAAGCATTTATTAGGCAATGGCTTCCAAGGCATGGGTTGGTTTTTGTATGTGTTTCTTGCTATTACTTTTTTTTGTCCCTGGCTCATATTGTTGTTTAGTCATTTTTCAGTTGTATCTGAGTCTTCATGTCCCCATCTTGGAGTTTTCCTGGCAAAACTACTGGAATGGTCTGCCATTTCCTTCTCCAGCTCATTTTACAGATGATGAAACTGAGGCAAACAGGGTTAAGTGACTTGCCCGGGGTCACACGGCTAGTAAGTGCCTAGGGTCATATTTGAACTCAGGAAGACTCATCTTCCTGAGTTCAAATATCTGTCATTAAATTGAACTGAATTGAGGATAATTCTAGTTCCAATCCCTTTGGAAGACATCAGAAGTGACTTTAGGCCCAGTGGGAAGATGTAAAAGAACTGAGGAAGTCTAAAGTTATTTGTGGTCTCCTGCTGCTGGTGAGGGAATACTTTTGGGCAATGTACTCAGCCTGTCTATGGCATAGGTCACTCTAGATGCCCTCAGAACTCCTTTCCAGCCTGAGATTCTTCTATAAAATGCAGAAGAGGGGCTACTGAGAGCCACATTTCCAATTCTACCATCAGTTACAACATTCAAACTCCCTAGGGAGAAATTGGGATGTGCTCTGAATGTTACATAAACCTCTGCTATCTAATTTTCAGTTTCCAGTAGGATGTTTCTGCTCTGTATCTCAAGAATCAAAACACTTACAGTGAAAGAAGCAGAACCATCATTCTCTGACACCAAAATAAATCTGCCAGAGTGTTCCTGCCATGCCTTCCTAAAGGTTCCACTGAGTCATGTGAGCCATAAAATCATAGAATTTACACTTGGAAGAGGCCTCAGAGGGTACCTAGTTCAAGTCCCCTCATTTTGAACATGAAGAAATTGAGATGCAGACAAGTCAAGTGATTGGCTCACAGCCACACAAGGAGGATCAGAGCCGTGACTCAGACCCAATCTATGAATTCAAGACTCAGGGTTGGGAGAGCAGACACAGCTGTGATGATCCACATGTGGTGAAAAGAACATTGGTCTAGGAGTAGTTAGAAGGGCCAGACTGAAATCCTACTTCTACAGCTTGTGGGCTCTGTGACCTCAGACAGCTTGCTTCATCTCTCTGAGCATCATTTTTCTATTTGTCAGATAAGAATAATGAGGCCTCCTTCGCCTCCCTCACAGGGTGGGTTATTGTGACAGTCCAATGAGACAGATAATGGATGTGAAATGAAGTAATAGATGTGAAGCCCTATATAAACATTAGCTGTTATTATATGGGAAGAATCTGCTGACTACAAGGAGCTCGTTTGATGAGGGAGGTAGGATGGGGCAGTGAAAGGAGCCTGGGATTTCATGTATTTATAGACTCAGAGATTTGGAACTAGAAAGGATGTTAAAAACCTTTGGGTCCTTTGTAACCCCCCCCCTTTTGGAGATGAAGAATCTGGGATCACCCAACTAGTGAGTGTCTGAGGCTGGCATATGAACTCAGGGTTTGAAGCTAAGCTTTGTCTGTGGGACTCCCCTTTGAGCTTCTATTTCTTCAGTAAAACTGAGGTTGTTGGATTAGATAATTCTTTTTTGTTCTCGGTCTGTGACCCTATAACTTTCTATGAAATTCTGACCCTACTACTGTACAACAGGGGTCCAGAGACTATAGAAGGCTTTGGAAAAACTCCCTACTTAGTACTGACCCCTGAACCTGTTACCTATTATCATAGCCTTCCCCCAGGGTGAAAGTCCCCAGAGATGTGGACAGATTTACAGCCAGGAGAGTCCAACAGTCCTCCAATTGGCTTCTGAAGAGGAACTCAATTTTTAAAAATAGCCAGTCCAATGAATATCAAATTCTGGGTCCTAACCCTGGCCCTGCAGTATGACCTATGTTGGGCAAGTCCCTACCACTTTTTGGGCCTCAGTTTCCCCATCTGAAAAACGAGGGAGTTGGACAAGATGATCTCTAGAGGCCTTGATGTTGAGGAATTCTAGGATCCTAAGCTCCTTTCTGCATAAGACTCTCCCAGAGATCTACTCAGAAGCTTCTGCCAAAGTCTCTGCAAACAGCATCTCTAAATTTTCCTTCCAGGCCCTCCCTTCCCCCAGGAGAGGGAGAGAATGTCATGTCAAGATCTCATCCCCTCAGAATTCTCTCTGTGAATTCAGCAGCCAAACAACATCCAGAAATACTGCAGGGGGGCCGGGAGGGGAGAGCTGTGGAATCCGAGGCATTTATGACTGAGTGGGATTCTTCCCAAACTCCAGGCATCTTTCAAAGCATTCCTTACTTCATCCTCTCTCTTTCTCAGCTCTGCAGCTCAGCCAGAACTGGGGAGTGAGGCTTCCCTGGACCAGTCCTCTGGCCTGCAGGGCTGGGCCAGGCCCTGGGGCCACGTGGAGGAAACGCCAAAAGGATGGGCCCTGAACTTCCGAGTTCTGAGTTATTGTGCAGCCTGAGCCAGAGCTGGTACTGCCTTTGGTTTGTCTGTGTTCCCTGCCCTTCCTTCTCCCCTCCCCCAGTCCCTAGCCTCCAGTTCCCGGCTAGAAAAAGGCCCAAGCCTCCATCCCTCCTCTCCTCCTTCCCCTCCCACCTGTAAGGGCTCCCTGGGAACCGGCCACCTGAGGACAAGCTGAGCTGAGGGAGGGATGAGTCAGGCCCTTGAGAGAACGTTGCTCTCTTGGGTCCACACTTGGCTCTCCAGGAGCTGAGGAGGGAGGGAGCCAGCGGGGCTGGAAGGATGAAGAAAGCCCTGCTGGCCTTCGTCATCTCTCAGGCCATTCTTACTTGCTCCATTTACTCTCTGCTCGCTCATCTTTGGGCTAATCCCTCTGCTTCTCTGAAGCACTAGAATGATCTGGCGCTGTGCTTGTCGGGAAGCCAACAAGAGCAATCCCCGCCCTCCCTGGCAGCCTGCCCTAGAAGCCGGGCTGGAGGCAGGCAGGCCCTGGCACCGTATCAGGGAGTGGGGATGAGGGGGAAGCATTCTTGGTTTGGACTTCAGCAGTGACTAAAGCAAGCCTTCTCAGCTAGGGGTCCGGGAACTTTTAAAAAGATATTTTGACAACTGTATTTCAATATATAATCCTTTTTGTAATCTCACACACTTTCTTTTATCTTATGCTTTGAAAGCCTTCTGAGAAGGTGTCCACAGGCCTCTCAGACTGCCAAAGGGAACTGTGATAACGAAAACACTAAAAAAGAATCCCTCTCCTAAAGAAACCATAGAATCTGGTCCCGAAGAAGGTATTTTTTTTTTTATTCCGCTGGTCAGGATTACACTGAAAGACAGCTTTCTACCCTGGTCAGGTCTAGAAAAAAGTCTTAAGAAAATCTTCACCCTCCCTGGGTGACCTCTTTCCATAGTTCACTCTTTAAAACTAGATACCAGGGAGACAGGAAGATGGAAATTGTGGTAGGAAGTGTAGTGGTAAGTGATGGTAGGGGGTGAGTGGAGAGAGATGCTAGAAGATTTGGACTCTAGTTCCCAATCTGCTGATAACTTGCTGCATTGCCTTGGTCAAGTCTCTTAACCTTTATGTGACTCAGTTTCTCCATCTATAAAATAGGCCAGTGGAAATAGACAGCATCTAAGTTTCCCTTCCAACCCTTAGACTCTAGGGTCTTCCATGATTTCTAGGGAGAATTGGAGGGTTGAGAAAAGCTCAGAGATTACAACCTAGCGTTGAGATCATCCCAAGGCACGTGTTCAGCTCAGCCTGTGAGTCATTTTCCCATTTCCCTCGAACTAGTTTTCCGGGCTTGTCTCAAGGTGCCTGAACAAAGGCTTTGGGGTTTTGAATGCACGTGGAATTTAGTTCCATGAGTTCTACCCAGGGCCTTGAATAAAGGCATATCAGATTTGCAGATAACCCCAAGCTAGGAGGGATGGCTAACACACTGGATAGTCAGGATCCAAAAAGATTGTGACAACCTACAGCAAATAGAAAATATTACACTTGCATTCCAAAAAAGCCTCAAAAGTACAGGATAGGGGAGGCATGTTTAGACAACAGTTTATCTAAACATGATTGAAGGGTTTCAGTTGACCATAAACTCAATATGAGTCAGCTTGTGATGGGATAGCCTCAAAGGCTAATGCTATCTTGGTATCATATAGGCTTAGCTTCCATGGTCTCTATATTCTGCCATAGCCTGACTGCATCGAGAGTTCTGTGCTCAGTTCTGGGTACCACACTTTAGACAGGCCATGAGTAAACTGGAGAAATACAGAAAAATGTATGCAGAATGATGAAGGACCTCAAGGCCATCCTGTTGTTTGAAGGACTTGCAGAGATTTAGCCTGGAGAAATGAAAATTGAATAGCTCTTGCCAAGTTTTTGAAAAGTTGTCTTGTGGAAGAGGATAATTAGACTTGCACCGTTTGGTTCCAAATAGTAGAAGTAGAGGCAGTGGGAAGATGTTGGAAACAGGTAGGTTTGGGCTTGATGTTAGGAAAAATTCAACAATTAATTAGAATTGTCCAAAAATGAAAAGCTATGTGGAATCAGGAATACTCATCATCCTGGGTTCAAATTTGCCCTTCGACACTTACCAGCTGTGTGACCCTGGGCAGGTCACTTAATCCTGTTTACCTCGGTTTCTCCATCTGTACAATGAGCTGGAGAAGGAAATGGCAAACTACTTTAGTACCTTTGCCAAGAAAATCCCAAATGGGGTCATGCAGAGTCATACATAACTGAAAAACAACTGAACACAACAAAAATGGAACCACTGCCTTTGGAGGGGATGGCTTACTCTTCTTTGGAGGTCCTCAAGCTGAATGGCCACGTTAGCTCATGCTTGGAGGCTATATCAGACTGACAAGTTGGATCTCTAGAGAGATGTTACAACCTTTAGGGTTACTGAGGGGTCCTGAGGGGTTGGCAAAGACATACTCTAGCTCATGGGGCCCCATATACGGGCTTTCTATCATGGTTATTTTGTTGTGGTTCAGTCATGTCAATCCTGCTCAACTCCTATTTGAAATTTTCTTGGCAAAGATACTGGTTTGCCATTGCCTTCTCCAGCTCATTTTACAGATGAGGAAACTGAGACAAATAGGGTTATTTAAATGTCTTCATTCCTTTGTTGACATCTTCATGGAACTTTCTCTACCATGACATAGAAACCTCTTCATCTTGGAAATCACTCCACCCCTGAACTACTTCTTACACCAAAATGTATCCTCTAGCCCCTTTGGACCCTCTCGTTCTGATTGGCTAGTTCTTCCTAGAACCTCCAATTTAAGGGTCAAAGCCAAACATGTCCTCATTCCTCCTTGGTCTGTAATGCTGCCTTATCTCCACAGGACTCTTTGTACCATACCTGCTCACAAGGTATCTTACATTCCCCGCCACCACTACTCCGACACTTTTGCTTTCTTTTTAATCAATTTAATTTTATTTTCAGTTTCAAATTCTCTCCCTCCCCTCAGCCCCTGCCCCACTCATTGTGAAAGCAAGAAAAAAACCCTGTTACAAATATGTATAGTCAAGCAAAACAGATTCTTGCATTAGCCATGAACCCCTGCTTCCCCTGAAATGTTTCAATATGCCCTCAGAGTCCATCACGTCTGTACTTGGAAGTGGGCAGGATGTTTCATCCAGGATCATTTGGAACTGAATTGATCCTTGTGTTAATCTTGTCTTTCAATGTATTTTTTTTATATTTACAATGTTGTCTTAATTGACATTGTATGTAGTTTTGTATTATTATATATAATAATATTAATTGTATATAATTTTGTATATTATATATAAATTGCATTATATTATACATAATTGTATAGACAATTAATTGTATATACATTGTTCGGGTTCTACTCACTTTACTTGGCGTCCAGGTTCATACCAGTTTTCCCAGGTTTCTTTGAAACCATCCCCTTCATCATTTTTTGCAGTATACTAGTATTCTCCTCCATACTCACCTACTTTTCAGCTTCATTTTCAGTGTTGGCTTCCCCCATTACAAGGTAAGTTCCTTGATGGCAAAAACTAATATTTCTTTCTGTTTATAGTTGTATTGCCTGTGCTCAGCATTGTGCCTGGCACATAGTAGGTGCTTGATAAATGCTTGTTGGTTTGACCTGATGTGGAGACCTAGTAGGAAAAGACCAGAGACAAAGCAAACCTCTTCTCCAGAATAAATTAAATATTCATGCATGGATAATGGTGGTTTAGTGCAGGTGTAGACTCCTTCAGCTTGCCTAACTGATGCAACCTCTCCGCTAATGCCCAATCGATGCTGATGGGAGGTGGTTTCCAAGAGAATTATGTTGATGCTGAAGGGAAGTACCTTGGACAGAGTGTGGAGCTTTCATGGACCATCTACAACTGGTCCCAGTGGGCTAACCCCATGGTTAGGAAGAAACTTTTTTGATTGGCTGCATGGCTAGAATTGAAGATGTCTCTAAAAGGCACCATCATCTTGCATCTGGGGGTGGGGGGTGATGACTCCTTCACTCACAGAGTCCAGTGACAGACTATGTTTGCAAGAAGGCCTCAGCATTTTCTTCTTCTCTGAAACCACATGGCCCCTGAACAACAGAGTCCCCTTGGCCTTTTCATCAGTTCTGGGTGCAAGAGTGGAGGAGACATCCTTCCATGACAGAGGGGGTTATAGGAATTGGAATCCAATCCAGGTGTTGCAGCCAGTCCAACAGTGATGCCATGAGGAGCAGGGAGTGATCTCCAGGAGTGACTGTTGGGTCCCCAGTCCTGCAGTTAAGTTGCATCTGGACAACAACTTGGTGCGACTAATGTTATGTAGGAGCTGAGTTAAGTTTTGCATGTAGCCCCCCAGAGACCAAGGTAGTATAGTATAGATATTTCCTAAAAGGATTAAGAGAAATATTTGTTACTATATCTTTGAAGTAAATATTGCTGATTGATGTTAAATGTTTAAATGAAAGGGGGGGGGGTAGTACAAGTCTCTGGTCCTCCTAACAAATAAGGGTGGGAGAAAACCTAACAAGTGCCAGCTTGAGCTGATGGCAATAGAGAAAAAAACTATCCCAACCCCCTCAGGGCACTCTAGAACTCCAGGGGTAGATGAGACTGATCTGGTTCTAAGAGGGTGGGGCCAGAACATACAAGCTATACATATGCTTAGCAGATACTGTAAAGGAACAGACCCTACTTTTGAGTAGAACACACTACATTTAGGAAATAATGAGAGAAAACAGTGTGTTCTAAAGTACATAAATTATGGGCCACATTAAAGAAAAGATAACAGATAAAATAAGAGTATATTGATTATCAATGCTGAGAGGGACTTTATTGATCTCTGAGTTCAAATCCCACATTGTATAGATATCATATGACCCAGAAAGGGGAAGTAACGAGCTAGTAGAGCACCTGGGACTAGAACTGTGAAATTGTGAATTTCATATACTTCTTTTTTGAGCTAAGAACTAGACCAAGCTCTTATTTGTCATCTAAGGTACTGGGTAGCCAGCTATGTGACCCTGGGCAAATCACTTTTTGTCCTTGGGTCTCAGTTTCTCTCTCTGTAAAATGATAGGGTAGGAATACATGGTATTAGAGGCCCTTTCCAGCTCTGATCATTCAGTATTTTAGCAGACGATGACTCATGGTTTGTGACATCTGTATAGGCTTTGAATTATGGGAGAATTAAGACTGAGGGCTAAATTGGGAGAAATTCACTTTTCCTTTTACTAATCTCCCGGATGACCCTTTTGTTCTGTAAATTGGATACTGGGAGATAAAAATTGATGTCTTCAGTTGAAGTCATTGACATGTAGGGACAATCAGATGGAGAAGCAAACTGCGGTTTGGTGTTTTGCTGTGTGTTTCTGTAAATCTTTTTTCTGGGAATCAGTTTTGTAACATGATCTCATGCATTTATTGTAAAGTTGGACTGATGTAGTATCTTTAACTATTAAAATAGGATTTATTTAGAGGCCAAGGTTATTAGATGTTACCAGAGCAGGCTCTGTTTCAGGCTATTGCATATGCAAATACAAGATCTCTAGGATTTGTGCTGTCGGCTGGCCTGGGTTGGGCCAAGCTAGGTTGGGCTGGGAAGAGGAGTGGGAGGGAACAGTATGACTGATCCAACCTCCTGCTTCCCACACCCTGGGGTGACTAACAGAACAGACCTCCAGCATTCAGCTGAATTGACTTTCTTGCCTTTTGTTGATTTCCTTTTTTCCTTAATTCTCTTTAAGGACCATTAGAAAAATGGTACCAGAGGATATGAGTAATGAGCTTGATAGAGAAAGAAGTTGTGCCTTAGCTCCAGGGTTTGTTTCTTCAAGGGACATTAAAATGCCTAACTTTTCTACCTGTTTAGTTTTCCACCCAGAGCAGGTGTGGATTGATATTTAATATTAAACACTCACACACACACACACACACACACACACACACACACACACACGCACGCACACACACACAGAGGCAAGAATCAAAGGCAATAAAAGCCAGTGCAAGGATGTCCGGCTCAGCCTCTGCCTTTAGTTGGGCCCTGAGGGATGGAGGTTGAGAAAGGAAGGACTCACCATGGGAGCTTTCATCTCAGCACTGAGATCCCTACCTCCATCAAAATCTGTTAATGGAACAGAACTCAAAGAAAGTATCTCTGCCAGTTTACAAAGGTACCTTCTGGGGTTGCAAAGGCTGGCTCTTGCCTTGCTGAGAGCCCTAGACTGTCCACCTCTGTGTCCTTTCAGGTAGGCTGGAGAGAAGGGGCAGAAGAGAACATGATGGATGAGGATACAGTAGAGGAATGAAAGGATTTTCTACCATTCTGCAGAGGCAGTAAGATCTGAGTGGGTCCAGCACTACTTTGCTATTTCCCTTCCCCACCTCCAATTCGACAAGCTTGTGCTGATGTCCACGAAGGCAGACTGTGGAGTGGGAAGTGAAAGAGAGGGTCAGATGTTTAAAGGTCATCAAGTCCTATCCCTTCACATGGGGAAGCTGCAGCCCAGAGTAGTGAGTGTCCCTGGTCACATAGGTAGGAAGTGTCAGCAGTGAGTTTTGAACCCAAACCTTCTTCTAAGCGACACTGCCTTCAGACATGAGGTATGTTTGGTGGGAAAGCTAGGTTCCTAGTAAGATCCAGAATCCTCAACAATTCAGTTTCAATTCCACAAACATTTATTATTGAGCACTGATTATATACACTGGGCACAAAGCTAAGGGGAAAAGATTCCTGCCCCCAAGAAGCTTGCATTCTCTCAGTATGGTATATTGTACAAAAAGAACTGCCTCTAGTCAGAGGGCCTGGATTCAAATTCTGCCTGATGCTTACTGCCTGTGTGATGTTGGGTAAGTGACAACTTCCATGGGCCTCGGTGTCCTTGTCTGTAAAATAAAGAAATTGGTTTGGGTGACATCTGAGGTCCCTTTCAACTTGAGATCTATGATCCTATGATCCTCCAGCCTTTATCCATTAAAAACAGAAATAAGTCTAGTTGGCATGACAAGTCCTGGATGAAGCCATGCAAGTGGCTTCACTTAGAGATCATTGATTCCTTCTCTGGTCAAACCCTGCTGGGGATGTCCAGATACAGGGTGCTTGCCCCCCTCCTTTTTACTGGGAAAAGTACAGGTTAACACTCACCCTTGGAGAACCAACTGAGACGTACCCTTCAGTGTAGGGCACAGTTTGATCCCAGACATTTGGTGCAAGTCAACCTTGGTAGCAAGGTGGGCAGTTAGGCAGTGTAATGACCAGAGTGCCAGGTCTGGAGTCAGGAAGACTCCTCTTTCTGTATTAAAAATCCAGCTTCAGGTACTTACTAACTGTGTGACCCCAAGCAAGTCACTTAACTCTATTCGCCTCAGTTTCCTCATCTGTCAAATGAGCTGGAAAAAGAAATGGCAAACCTTTCCAGTATCTTTGCCAAGAAAGCCCCAAATGAGATCACAAAAAGTCAAACATGATGGAAACAACTGAACAACAAATTCCTTATTTGTGCACATGATGTACTCCACCCCCACCCTCTCCAGGGGAATGTACATTTTTCAAGGGTAGAGGCTGTTTGTCTGGTATCCCCAGAATATAGTATCATCACCTACACATAGTAGGAGCTTAATACATGCATGTTGAAATGAAAATAAATTTAAATCAAGCTTGACCTTGGAGAAAAGATGAGAAAATATGACTTTCTCCTTTTGTTATTGAGTAGTAGTGGTGGGAATGATGGGGTTTGTGATGTTGCATAAAGCTGTTAGTTTATCAGGATGTCCATTGGATCTGCTGAACTTTAAAAAAGCAGAAACAAAACCAACTTGTTCCAAGGGAAGGGTGTGTGGATAAGTGGAGGGGGAAGGATATATTAGGAAATAGATATAATAAAAGCAAAAGGTGGCCAAAAAATCAAAAGCACAACAAAAATAATCTATCTTCGGGTAAAAGTAAAAGCTGAATGACTGAATGAATAATAAAGTCTACACCACAACCAGGGGCCTAAGAAACTCATTGAGATGAGCTTAAGAAACCCTGAACAGTACAACATTTGGCTCTGGTCGGTCTGAAAAGAATGAACTTTTACAAATTCACACTGGAGAGCAGGAATCAATTCTTTGGGCAGAAGGTAAGGTCAGGTTCAGTGAGTGTAATAGATAAAAAGCTGGTTTCAGAGTCAAGAGGGCCTAAGCTCAAGCCTTATCTCTGACCCTTGCTGGCTGTGTGATCCTAGACAAGTAATCTGACATCTCATTCTCTCCTCAGGCAACAATTTAAGACAAAATGATGGAAGGGTTTCTGGTGTGCGTTGATGGAGCGAATTTCCCCACTAGTAGCTCTTAACACAGATGAAATAATGGGTTTTGGACTCCTCGTCCAAAAAATAAAATGGAGTCAGGTCATGTTAATCAGTATGTCATCCAAGGAACGTGCTCTCTAGGGTGAGAGGCATTATCGACAATGGTCTTGGCATTGAACAAAGTGGGTGAAATGGAAGTCCTGGCTTTGGAAACACTTCCCTCCCCCATAATGGGAGCTTAGTGGCATGCAGGAAGCAATCCTAAGTGATCAGGTCCTGAGATGACAGTCTGCTGTGAACTGTTCCTTTTCAAATGAACATAATATCAGGGCATGCTAGCTGAGGGAAGTGGGATGAAAGGGATGGGGAGATGTTCTGTTTGGCTGCTAAGCTTTCAAGAAATAAGGTGTAGGGAAAGAGCACTGGCCAGAGAGTCAGGATTTCTGGGTTGGGCACCAAATCTTGCTGTTAAGTAGCCAGGGCCATTCTAGGCAAGACACGTTGCTACTTTGGGCCCCAGTGTTCCCATGTGTAAAATGGGAAAAGCAATATGTGTCTACCTCCTCCTTGGAATTAAAGTACAGTGGTGCCAGTGCAGAGACCATGAGGCCCCCCAGGAGGAGCTGCAGATGTGTACTTGCCCTCTTCCCATAATGTTTTCCTAGTGAGAAGCGGAGAGGTTTCCTCTGAGTCTTTGGGTGACTGGCATGGAGGGAGGGTGATACTGAGGATGCTGCTGCTCAATGCATTCTCCCAGCTGAGACCAGCTCCTCTGACCCCGTCAGTCACCTAAGACAGACAAAGAAACCTGGAATTCCAACTCTTATCTCTCCTCAGGAGATACATTTGGGTTTTGAGGGCCTCCAACCCTGTGGCTAAATCTAAAGGCACATGTGACTGCTCAGTTCAATTGTAGTGGACCCTCAAATGTTTTATCTTATGACTCATGAGGGATGCAACAGATGCTGTGTATAGGAATTTCCAACAGGAAGGGTTCCCAAATGATGCTTGACCTCATCATTGATGACAAGAATAAATCACTGAATCTCAGAGGAGTGACAAGCTACTTGAGCTTTGGAGAGAATGAACTTGAGTTCTGATTCCACCACCTTGGGAAA
>CM053772.1:242483786-242502784 GCA_028658325.1 Potorous gilbertii | reverse complement strand
GAGAGAGAGAGAGAGAGAGAGAGAGAGAGAGAGAGAGAAAGAGGGGGAGAAGGAAGGAGGGAAGGAGGAAGGAAGAAGGCACTTATTTGGGCACCTACCTGTGCCAGGCACTGTGCTGAGTGCTCAGAAATATCTCACTTGATCTTCAAAACAACCTGGGAAGTAGGTGCTATCATTGTTACCTTCATTTCATGGTTCAGAAAATTGAGGCCAATGAAGGTCACTTAACTTGCCCAGGGTCACTCAGATGGGAAGTACCAGGTGTAAACTCAGGTCTTCCTGGTGTCAGACCCAGGGTTCTCTCCACTTCGCCATTTAGCTGCCTCTACAATAATCCTGACAGGGCTTGTTTGAATTCCATCATTGATGGGGAACTTGCTTTTCCAGAAGCAGATTACTTGTAATGGTTGGAAAATTTTCCACTATAAAATAATAGTCACTAGCATTTATACAATACAGTTCTCAGTGAAGAACTTTACAAATCTTGTCTCCACAACAACCCTGCAAGGCAGGTTCAATTATTATAACTGTCTTACAAATTAGGAAACTGAGGCAGACAGCAATTAATGCCCAAGATCTCATAGCTAGTAAATATTTAAGGCCAGATCTGAGTCTTCCTGATTGCAGGCTCTGTGCTCTGTCCACCACACTACCAAGCTGTCTCCTGTATTGAGAATAAATTCTCCTTCTCTGTAACTAAACCTATCTATTGCTCTCCAGTTTGGCCATCTGGAGCAATGCAAGACAAGTATAATTCATTTTTCCATATGACAGCTTTTCAGATATTTGACAACAGTGATTATGTCTCAACTAAACATTCTCCAAGCTAGACCACTCCAGGGCCTTCAAGAGATCCTGGCATGATATGTTTTCCAGTTCATTTACCATCCTGGTTGCTCCCCTTTGAATGCTACCCAGCTTGTCAGTGTCCCTTCACAAAGGTCATTGTCTAGAAATCTAGAAATACTTCATTTGGGATTCAACCAGAGGAGAACTCAGTGGGACTGTTGCCTCTGTCAAGTGTAGCATATACTTCTGTTAATGTAGCTTAAGATTACATTAGTCTTTTCAGTGGCTTTTCATTCAGTTAAAATGACTAGGTCTTTTTAAAAAAAATAATGTTATCTTTCATTGGTGAGTCTAAGGCATAAGAGTAGGTCAAATTATGCATAAGAGCAGAAAAAAAAGTAAATCATTAAATGTCCCCCCTCCAAGATTTTCCTTTGAAAGCACAAGTTCCTCATCCAATACTTAAGCAACTGGATGTATACAATTACGTAGATTAAACTCTTTGAGGGCAGGGCCATTTCATTTTAATCATTAAATCTCCAGTACCCAGCACAGTATCTGGAGTCCAGTAGCCACTTAATAAATTTTTGTTGATTGGTTGGTTAATTAATTGATGCCAAGGACATCCCATCCTTCTAGTCACCCAGTCTTCCAACTTAGACATCATTCTCCACTCTTTACTCTCTCTTCCCCCAAGCCTATTTCCTCTGTCACCAAATCCTGTCAATTTCACCTCCACAATATCTCTTTTATACTTTCCTTCCTCTTCTTGGACATCGCTACCATCCTAGTGCCAGTCTTCATCACCCCACACTTGCACTATTGCAATGGCCTTTTGGTTGGTCTTTTGATTCAGATTTCTTCCCACTTTAGTCTATCTAGCAAAATTATATCTTCAAAGCTCAAATCTATGTCATACTCCCCACTCCCCCTTCAAAACACACCAGCGACTCCATCTTACCTCTGAGATCAAATATAAAAGCATCTGTTTGACTTTCAAAGTCCGTCATCATTTGGCCCTTTCCTATCTTTTTCCAGTCATCTTAGTCCAGTCTGGACAGTCTGGCCTGTTTGTTGTTCCTTGAACAAGACACTTCATCTCCCGACTCTTTTCTGGGCTTGCCCCCTATGCCTGGAATACATTTTCCTCCTTATGGCTTTTCTGACTTCCTTCAAGTCATACCTAAAATTTCACCTTCCTGAAGAAGTCTTTCCTGATTCCCCTTAACCTTAGTGCCTTTCCTCTAAGATTACCTACAATTTATCAAATAAAGAGCTTGTTTGTACAGAGATATTTGCACCTTTGTTGTCCTTTTTAGATTAGGAGTTTCTTGATATCAGGGACTGGTTTTGCTTCAAAAGTGTTAATGTAAGGTTAATTGGGGGAGAGGGAAGAGTTAAAGATCTTCCTAGCCCATTAATAGGCCTCAATGTCTTTTGCTAATTTCTCTTGAGGCACTGGGTCATGAGGGATGCCCTCTGGTTCTGATAAGTTTATAAATACTCTGAGGTGAGGTTTTACTTTGGAGGTTTACTCATTGGAAGTTCATTTGGCCAGATGAGATTCTGAGTATACTTTAAGGAACCCACCCTACTCCCTGAAACCCAGATGTTGGCACTTCTCTCTCTGGTAACTATATATATAAAATGTTCAGACAATTGAATCTGTCTGTTGATCTGTGTTGTATGTATGTTCGGAGAGTTGGAAGTCCTGTCTGTTGGTCTTTATTTCTCTCCTTGTATTTTCTCTGTTGATATATGTGTTTGATTAAAATGATTGTTGACACCTCAAAAGTTGCTTTCCTTTTAGAAAAACAGATCTAAGAACCCATACAGCAGGCCCTCCTGTACATGCCAGAGTCCTTGCTGTTGCAGCTTTTCTTTGTAATCCCAGAATTTAGCACAGTGCTGGCATATAACAGGTGCTTAATAAATGCTTCTTGACTTGCTCATTGACTCAACTTGATTTGCTGTTTTATTTTCTTGAACCTAATTCTGGGATTTTACGTTTGTCCACGTTTGGTTGCATTTTCCTCTAATAAAATGGTGCATGATTGCTTCATCATGACAGGGAGGTGATCCCAGGGTCCTTGTAGGTTACATAAGAGAGTACAAGCTCTGCCAGATTCTAACATGCTGTGAAATCTTCAAAAAGGGAATGAGGGCTTGTCAGGCCACTGTGTACCTGATATCTGAAGACCAGCCTAAATGTTAGACTTATTACCAACCAGAAGGATGGCCAGCAGGTAATGAAGTTTGAGCACTTTGTGAAGGCTAGGAAAGACAGAATAACACTGCTTAACAGGCAGTTGAAATTTAGGATAAGGGAGATAGTGAGAAAGTGTGGAGTGGCCCTCAAAAGTTGGAAGGATCCAACAGTAAGTAGCACCTTAGGACTTCAGATGCATCTTTCAGATCATCAGGAAGAGAGGACCCAACCCAGATTGCTGAAAGAATTGGCAGAAGTAATTTCCAGGCTGCTGCCAGAGATCATTAAAAATGGTGGAGAATAGGAAAAAAGGAAGAGAGTCCAACCTGAAAACTATATATGAGCAATATTAACTTTTATTCCTGGCAAAACTCTAGAAGTCATTATCAAAGAAATGGTTTGTGAGCATTTAGGAAAGAAAGCGGTGATCACTAAGAACCAAACATGGCTCCATTATGAGTAGGTCATGCCGGACTCATTTCCTTTTTTTGAATGTTAGATCAGGGGAAAGCTATCACTCTAGATATAATATGCCTATCTTTCAGCAAAGCATTTGATGAAGTCTCATTCTTTATTTGTAGACAATATGGATAAGTAACCATAGTAGTGCTAATGAGGATTTAAGGTTTGCGAAGTACTTTACAAGCATTATCTCATTTTATCTTCATAGAGGCCCTAGAGGTTAGGTGGTGTTACAATCTCCATTTTACTGAGACTAACAGAAGTTAAATGACTTGTCCAAGGTCACACAACTAGTAAGTGTAAGATAAGGAAGATAAATGATAATATTGAGCTGAAAATGATTGAATGATCAGACCCATTTAAGGGCTTGATATTACCTTGGAAGGAAGTTGTTCTATAACTGCTCTTTTTCCTGTCCTCTTCAACCTTCTAAATGGATGAAAGCGTAGATGTTAGACTTGTTGATTCTCCAAATAACATGAAAGTGGGGGGGGATAGTTAATACTCTGGATAGTAGAATCAGTATCCCAAAGACAGGCTCAAATGATTGGCCAAATTTAAGTTTAACTTTAATAGAAGCAAATGTAAGTCCTATGTTGGATTCAAAATATCAATTTTATGCGCAGAATATGGGGAAGTTGTGGTCAGAGAATGGTTCATGTTTGAAAAAAAACAACCTCTAGTTGTTTTAATAGATTTCATTATGAGTCAATAACATGCCATGAAAGCCAAAAAAGCTATTGTGGCCTTAGGCTCCGTAAAGAGTCAGTGCATCTAGGACAAAGATAGGGATTGTTCTCATCCCTGATGGGACTCTAGCTGGAAAACGGCATTCACTTCTGAGAACCACATTTTAGGAAGGACATTGCCAGGCTGAAGTACTTCCAGACAAGGGCCACCGAGAAGGGGAGTGGACCAGGAAAGATGCCTTGCAAGGGTTATTTGAAGGGACTTGGAATTTTTAACCTGGAGAACAAAATATCAGAGAATGACAGGGACATTATCAATCAACAAGTATTTTAATGACAGATGAGCACTGTGCTGTGTGCACGATAACTGTCTAACTATTTACAAGGCTGCCATGTGGGACGTGGATTAGAATTCTTCCATTTGACCCTAGAGAGTAGAAGCTGAAGAGAGGTGGGTTTCAGTTAAAAGTAAGAAAATTTTTTTACTAATACTTAGAGCTATTCTAGCATGCAATGAACTGATTTTTTCTTCTCCCCTAGTAGCATAGGTCTTTGAGCAAGCCTGGATAGGAACATAGAGGTCTCCTTTAAGTCTCCTTCCAATGTTGATGGCCTGTGAGTCTGTCCTCTAAAATGTTTATGAGTTGTAACATGTGTTGGTGGGGGGACTACCCCCAGAGAGGAGATCACAGCTCCTTGAATTATCTCAGAATATCAATTTCATCATCTTGGTTATGGTTTACTTTCCCAGACCATCAAGACATTGTAAATCCTAAATCTTTTACCCAGCGTGGTATCTTTATGGCACAGTCGGTACCAGACTGGGAACCCTGCCTGACAAACTTCAAATCCCATCTTGTGTACTATGAAGGGAAAAAAAAAGAAGCAAATTTTCTAAAGATGACTTTAAAAAGACTTGGAAAGACCTCTCTCCTTCCCTTCAGCTTTCAGGTTGTGTGTAGTGAGAGATGACATGTAAAAGGTATAAGCTGAGGCCAGAATGGGGAAGGGATTGAATGCCAGTCAGAGGAGTTTATATTTTTGTGCTGGGAAGAAGCAACATGTTCAAAGCATGGTTTAATAGCTAGCTAGACATTTGAAGGACTGTCATGGGAAAAGGAGACTCTATTTGTTCTAAGTGCTTTACAATTACTATCTCATTTGTTCTTCTCAATAATCCCTGGGAGATAGGTGCCATTTTTATGCCATTTTATACCATTTTATACCACAGAAACCTCTTCCCCTAGGGAATTGGACTTCTCGTACTGGAAGTGCCTTTGTCCCTGTATCTTCTTCCTCTGAGCTTCTATTTTAAGGGGGATATCCAGGCCAGCCGTTCTTTGTACCCCTAGAACTTAGAAGAGAGCCTGGCACATCACAGGCTCTAAATAAGCCCTCATTGATTGGTTTATCAGCAAATTTATAATAGAACGAAGTGGAGCCATAGCTACTACCTCATTGCCTTATGCCACTTGATGGCTTTGGGTAGAATGTTTCGTTGTAGAAAACTTGCAGGACCCTGTAATAGTATCAGCCCTGTACAACAGCATCCTGCTCTGTGGTCACTGATTTTTCTAAGTGTCTGTTCAGTCTATCCCTCCATTAAACCATGAGCTCCTTCGAGGTGAGGATGTTGTGTTTTGCATTCCCCTTGTCCCCCACCCCCAGTGCCTAGCACAATGCCAGCCACAGGGCACGTGTTTAGTGAATACTTATTGAAATAAATTAAATTCTTATAAAGAGAGCCTGGGTTTGGGGTGGGAGGTGGGCGCTCAATCACCCAGATAATCACCTCAATTCTTCCCCTCATTTGGGCTTTTGTGGACAAAGCTCACAGCAACCTTTGGCACAACTAATAACAGGCAATGCGGCTTTTTAGAGAAGCATTTTGCAAGAGTATGAACAGGACCATCATAAAAGGCACAAGAAAGAATATCCTGCCTCTCATTTACGCACAGCCCTTGGAAAGGCCATCTATCTAATGTCAAAACTGCAGGCATTTAGGGTGACTGGCAAATCAGAATACTTCAATGAATAGGTGCTGTGGCCCAGGGCCTTTTGGGTACATTCCCATCAATGGCAGCTGTCACCCCTCATCAGGACATCTAACCGTTACAGTTTGGGGCAGCAGGGAAGTCCCCAAACAAACTCCTAACAGAATCAATTATGGAAGTTAAAGATTCTTGCTGGGTCACCAGGATCAGGTTCACGTGAAAGCCAAGGATGTACTCATGACACCCCAGGGAAAGAGACACTGCCAGATATTCAGAACATGAAGAGTCTGAAAATTCTAAGGGATGAGTCAGCCAGATCCAAGGATGCTCTCATTTGCCCCTTTCATAACAGATACCTCTGTTGCTCCTTTTTATCCTTAGCTCATGTTTCCAAGGATACAGATACCTTTGTTTAGGGTTTCATTCCCAGAGAACCACTGACACCAAAATAAAATAAAATAAAATAAAGACTTTTAAATCCTCTGAGGGTTGTAAAGGAGAAAAGTCCCTCCCTGGGTTTCAGTGGCTGCATCTGTTAAAGGGAGACAGAATAATTTGATGGTCTCCAACATCCCTTCTAACTCAGTGTTAAATCATTTTTCAGTCCTGTCTGACTCTTTCTGACCCCATATGGAATATTCTTGACAAGGATACTGGAATGGATTGACATTTCCTCCTTCAGCTCATTTTACAAATGAGGAAATGGAGGCAAACAGGGTGAAATGACTTATCTGGGGTCATATAGCTAGTAAAAGTCTGAGGCTGGATTTGAACTCAGGAAGATGAGTTTTCCTGACTCCAAGACCAGTGCTCTATCCACCTACCTTTACTCTTCTAACCCTAATAGTTCTAAAAGTCTATGATTCTAAGTTTTCTTAAGAAGGAATATTAAGTTTTATTCCAGCCAAACAGGTCTTCTTATTTCTCATACTGGACACCCATTTTCCATCTCTGAACCTCTGCCAGGCTGTTCCCCATGCTAGGAACATATTCCCTCCTCACTTTCACTCCTTACCATTCTGAGTATCCTTCAAAGGCTGGCTCAGGCACCATTTTCCACACAAGGCCTTTCCCAGTCAGCCCTCTGCCTGTTTTCTTGATGTCCTTGCTGTCTCCCTTGTGATCTTCTTGAGGGCAGGGATGATTTTACTCTTTGTATCATCCATGTCTGACATGTAGCAGGCATGAAAAAAATTATAGTTTGTATTGACTGATTTTGGGCAGAGGGATTAAGTATGTTCACAGGAAGACAGGGTAAAGACAGGATGGTCCCCCAAACCCACAGTAGGCAGCTTTCCATGTAAAGTGAATGTGTCTGAGATGAAATATTCTCACACTGTTCTGTATACCACAACTGAACACATCATTTATTAAAGCTGTTACACTGGTGAAATTTGTGTGTGTTGGAATGTGGCCCTGGGCTAACAAATCTGCTCTGGAGATGCAGACACCCCAGGAATCCATAAAAGAGGATGAGAAGTCTACTTGGGTGATAAAATATAATGTACCTTAGCAGAGCTTCTCAGACTTTCCTACAAACTTTTCAAAATGTCAGTGCCTGTGCACACATTGACAAACCCAAGTGGGAAGCTGCACTGAAACTCATCTCTGTTGCTCGGGCCAAAAGCTCTACAGGCAAAAAAAAAAGATTTAGGATCAGTTACATTGTCCACGCTGGCAACGGTCGGTCACCAGCTCACAGTTTGGCCATCCACTCCCCTCTGCTCTGTAATTAGGGCTCCAATCTACTGGATTCAATGATCTTTGGTAGGGCTCAGGCACCTACTTCTTGCTTCCACCTCTCAGAAAGCAGGCATAAATCTCTGATGCAGTTTGAGGATGTGCCTCAGCTTATAAACTACCCATGTGAGGGCATCAGAGTCTATCCTCACCCCACATCCCTCCCAAAGAGGACAATGGGAAGATTTGTTATTTGTTGTTAAGTCATTCATGATCCCATTTGGGGTTTTCTTGACTGAGATACCGGAGTGGTTTGCCATTTCCTTCTCCAGCTCATTTTACAGATGAGGAAACTGAGGCAAACAGGGTGAAGTGACTTAGCCAGGGTCACACAGTAAGTAAGTGTCTGAGGCCAGATTTGAACTCAGGTATTTCTGACCCCAGGTCCAGCACTGTATCCAATGAGTCACTTAGCTGCCCCAGTGTGAATACAGATGCCTGCTGAGTTTAAAATCCAGCAGCAGCTGCTGGGGTCGGGCTTTAACCATGTTTCCTCCATGTCCTTCTCTTTGGTCTTGCAGAAAATAAGTGTAGTGTCTAGACAGACAAAGACTAATACTGCTCTTAATGCTGGGCAATCTCCCAGGGATTGGGAATGCAGGTGTTATTGTTTTCTTTGTGATCTCTCGCTCTTTCCTGTGTGTGCTAACAGTCTCCTTAATGTTGTTGTGGAGTCACAGAATGGCCCAGCGAGGAGAGACTTCAGGAATCATCTCCTCCTGTTATAGAGGATTAGAGACCTTGAGACTTTGTTCTTTGTGGGTAACAACGACTTGCCCAAGTCCACATAGAGGTCAGCGTCAGGTTCACATTCAGTGCTCTATAAAGTACCAGGTCTGGAGTTAGGAGCACCCGAGTGCAAATCCTGTGTGAACATGGGCAAGTCACTTAACTTCTGTCAGCCTCAGTTTCCTCAACTATAAAATGGATATAAGAGTAGCACCTACATTGAAGGGTTGTTGTGAGGGATAAATGAGAGAATATTTGTAAAAACACCTAGCACAGTTTCTGCCACATAGTAGGTGCTGTAAAAATGCTTATTCCCTTCTCTTGTCTTCTCCCTCCCACCTTTTCTCTTCTACCATGGTGCCATGCTCACAGCTGTTCACCTACCCTGATAGGAAGATGCTGAGACTAACATTAGGGACCTAACCAAAGTGTAATTTGTAAAGGGCTAGTATCCTGAGAAACTATTATTTTCTGCGTCAGAGAAAGAACCACTTCATCAAGTTTTCTGGCAGGAGAGAATATGGGGTTGGGGAAGGTAGTGTGTTATGAACTTCAGAATCAGTTAGCTACTGATGAAAGAAGGGAATACAGTCAGCCTAGTTAACGTCCCCTGAACATAGAGACTCTATTTGAGAGTTTACATTTAAGAGACTCTCAGATATGCATTTCAAATTATAGCTTTTCTTTGAAAAAAATCCCTGTAAGTTCTTCCTCATAAGCCGGTGTTGCTGGTGATTTGTTTTTGTAAGGTAGACGTTCAAGATTAGGTGTAATTTTCCATATGTTTTTTCTCTGACTTTCAAAATTTAAGTCATTCCTTAAGAAATATGGGCCAGAACCCCAATAAAGTTCCCCTCCAAAGACAAAAAAATGTAATAAACCAGTGCTGAAAACTGGACTTTGCTTTTGAGACTAATATATTTACCCTTTGATGGGGAGGTGGTGGTTTCTACTACTCTTTGTCCATCATTAGTAGATTAGCGTAATTCAGTTGTGAGTTCTCCTTACCCTGACCCCCGCCCAAAATACCTAAAGATAGACTGGTCCATTTGATTTCTAACTGGAACTCAATTCCTTAATTACTCCCTTCAGAGGTCCCACTACTGTCATGGAAAGAGTGTTGGACTTGGAGGAATTAGAAGCACAATGTTGGAGGCTGGCTCTGATGAGCAATGTGGTGACACTGTCACAAGGACTGGTTTCAATGGAGTGGAATTATGAGTGGAAGGTCCAGGGAGGTAAAGCTTAGTTAATACAAAGAGGAACTTCTTGGTGTTGTTGAAAGAACATTGAACTTGTGAGAGAGAAAACCTGAGTGTGATCCAAGCTCTAACATGTGGTGACCTTCGGAGGGTCACTATAGTCTGAGAAAGTCTCATCTGTAAGATGCAGGAGTTGGGTTAGATTATCTTGAAGGTCCCTTCCAGCGTTAAATTTATGCTCCTATGCTCTATAAAATGAATGATTTGGATGCCATTTATTTCAGCTCTTATATTCTATGAGTAATTAATAGTAAAACAGGCTGCCTTGGGAGCTCTTCAAGTAGAAATGACCTTGATGAATACTTGTTGGGCAGAGTCATGCTTTAGGCAAAGGTTGAAATAGATGATCTCTGATGTCCTTTCTATGAGAATTTTTAAACTCTATAAGACTTATATCTAAGTTATGGATTTGACATATGACCTTGGGCAAGTTATTTAACTCTATGAGCCTTAGTTTCCTCATCTGTAAAATGCGGATAACAAAAACAGAATTTGTGTGTGGATTACATGAGATAATGGATGAAAAGCCTGGTGTAACTTTCACCCATTATAATTTGAAAAGTTTACAGATCATTCCATCCCCCACTTATAGAATATATACAAAATGAACAATTAATGACTCTAAGTAAGAATTTTATCAATGGGCTGCTTGTATGCAATTTCTTTTTTTAAAAGGAGAGGTAAAATTCTCCTAGAAAAGCATTTAGAAATGAATACAGTCCTCTTATTTTTTAAAGCATTTTCAGTATTACTCAGACAAAGAAAACAATTATTTATCTGGATTTACTACCAGGAACCCAAAGGAAGAAAGCCAGCAGAAACCATAAAATATTGAGTATGAACATAATTTTAAAAACATAATGTCACAAACTATTCGCAGAATTGCCTTTCTTAGATAAATGCTCTCAAGGGATCTTGTCCCCTTTGCATCTTGGAGAGTTCACAACTTTAACTAGAAAATAATTCCCCTAGCAATAAAGCAATCCCCAACATCACACAATGCATCTCGAACACAGTCATTCTGAGTTACTGCTTTTGTAAAAACTATGTGGTGAGGAAGACTAGCTAGTTCATATCCGAAGGCTTAAGAGGAATATTTCTGGAGAGTGGTCAGTCTGGGTCCCTTTTTGTCTAGTATGGATTTATATCCCAGTGGACCCTTTGGAAGCTAATAAGAGATACAGGCTTATTTAATGATCCTAAAGCAATAACAGGGTATCCTTAGACCTCTCTATAGGAGGGAGAGGCCAATTGGCCATTTTTCTGGCTCTCTGGGATAGTTCTAGTATCTCTAAGGCAATATAAATGACACATAGGCTACTTATCTACCCATATTTAGTTCATTTCAGGGCTGAGTCCTTTAAAAGCTCCATAAGCACCACAGCAGGCTGGTTATATACATTGAGGATTTTTCTGTTATATACTTTCCCCCATATTTAAGATGTGCAGGCTACCCCTCCCCGCTTCCAAACACACAGGTACTATTGATTTCTCTATACAACATAGCTATTAGCTTCCCTGGGGTCATGCTACATGTCACTCTAAAGCACCAGAACAGGTTTGGGGAACCTGTGGCCTCGAGGCCACATGTGACCCTCTAAGTCCTCAAGTGTGGAGAAAAAAAATCCCCTTAATAAAAGGATTTGTGCTGTAAAACTTGGACTTAGTCAAAAGGCCACACTCAAGGACCTTCTAGGTATCCTCGAGGGTAAAGGTTCCCCCCCTCTGGTCCAGAACAATCCTGACCAAGTAAACTGCTAAGCTTTGTTCTAAATGACTTTTTTCCCTTCTCACCTGAATTAGCTGGTAATTGCTGCTGGATGAACTTGGCTAGTAATGGCCTTAATGATCAATTAGGAAGTGGGTAAAAAGGATTTTTCTTTGTTTAATAGATCCAGGATCCCTCCTAGAGGGTCCCACTTTCTGGGAACTGCTGAGACGGTCTCTACTCTATAAGCCTCAATGTATTTTTCCAACTATGATGAATTGGGTGGTTAGTTGGAAGAAAAACATAGGGTATTTCTATTATAGGTAATAAAGAAGAAAAAAATACATCCAGAATTTGCCCAAAAGTGACATTTAAACCCAGGCCTCACATTATTACCAATCTAAAGAAAATGAGTCATTTTAGTTGGTAAAAAAGTATCTGAGGCATGACTCTGACCAGATATAATACGATTTGGCTTAAATTCCAACTTCCCTATTTCAGTGTGGATCCCAATTGTGTCCTGCATATGTGATGGAATTGTCCTCCACTCACCTTCTCACAAATACTCCATCCTTCTGAGATGACTTAGGAATGAGAGGAGGAAGTCTGAAGGGTACATCAGGGTAGACCTTTTTACCACCTTGGCCTGGTTTTGTGATTTCTTCAATGTAAGGGATTCCTGGCATAGAAAGAACTTCCTTGGATATAATTTGACAACTCATAGGTAACTCAGAGACTTTGAAAATTGAATGAGGACAGACACTCAGAATAAATGATCTATCAGGTCCCTGATCATTTCACTAGTTTGTGATAAAGGTTAGACTTGAACTCAGGTCTCTGATTCCAAGGCAAGTTTTCTCTATACATTATGGCACTTGACCTCTATTTTTTGATTAAAAACAAATAAAATCAAGTCAATGTTGTCTAAAGGGAGGTACTCCCACCCACCCATCACACCTCAGATTTTGTCCTAGTCTTTAAAGACCTCTCTTCCTTAAAGGATCCCAGTGCCCATATGGGGGGAAAGAGCAGGGGTGGAAGTGAGGAGGAGGGGGTGGGAAATGAAAGTCACAATTAAGTTCTGTAACATCGTAAAGATTATGGTGCCCTTTAAAAGTGATATCCTTTTGAAATCCAGAGCTAGATATCCAGTAAGTACCTAATCATTTCCTTCCAAAATTTTAATTACATAGTTAATCTGAGTAAGTAGTCCCAGCTAGCATTTGGTGTGGTGAGAACAGAGTTCATTGTGATTTGGATTCCTGTCCAGCTGCCTCAGCTTAGAGGTGAGAAGTGAGTCACTGGCACATCCCCAGGATCCAGGTCTGTTCTTTCTTCATTCCACATTCCTGTATTTGGTAAACAAATTGTAAAGCACTCGAAGGGTAGACTTCAGGTCACAATTGACGATATCTGCAAACAGAGAAAGAAAACAGAAGCTGAACTGCTCTGGTCTTACAAGAGGAAACTTGACAGTTGCAACGATAAACAAAAAAAGTTATGCTCTGCCTCCTGTTTTCTCAGCTTCCTGCTAGGTACTGGGGGAAATATAAGAGAAGTTTTAAGTTCTTATCTTTTGGGAGCTTACACGTTAGCTGCGTAAAGAAGATTGGCAAAGAGAGAAACTAGAACATAGTGCCAGTCAACATCTAATTAATGCTAAAAGGAGAAATCTGGACAACAAGCATTTTTCATTCACTTGGTTTTTTCTGTGTGGATAGTTAGGATAAACTCTTTTGAGAGATTATGGTTTTTATTTAGAATGCTTTTCAATGTTCTTGCATGGACTCGATAGCAATCAGCAGTGTCATCCATAAGAGGGGCATCTTAGAAGACTTCACCCATCTTCAGTTAGACAAATAACCCACAAGCTGGCCCATCAGCACGTAGTTATCTTGTATAGATATTGTGAAATGAGTGCGAGTTGGACCTGGAACTGAATGGGAGTTCAGTGGCATGTACTATAGGATTAAATGCAAAGTCCTTAACCTAGCATTCAGGGCTCTTTACATTCTGACTCTATCTTTCCAGTCATTTCACCCAGCTTCCACATGCTCCCATGAAACTGGATCATCTTCTATCAAAACTGATCTTTTCTGCCCTCTCCCACTGCTTTGAATCTGTACTTATCTCTCTGCCCGTTGGCAGCTAGATGGTACAGTATAGAGAGCATTGATTGGACTTGGAAGTCAGGGAGATGAGTTCAAATCCTGTCTACACACTAGCTAGGCAATAAGGATTTTAATGGCATCTACCTCACAGGGCTGTTCTTAGAATCAATGAGATAACTCACTCCACAAGGCACTATAGAAATGTATTTTTATTGCTGCAGTTTTTATAATTATAAAAATTTTTATAATTATAATTTTTTATAATATAAGTTTTTATAATTATAAAAATCTCTTTTCTTCGGAGCTCAGGCAGCCCTGATTGCTTCAGCTAAGTGACCATTCCCATCCCCCACTCTCCTCTTTTGTTCAGCTTCTATGTATGACTGTTATTTAGGTGCTGGTCAAACTTCTCTTCGCACTCCTCACTAGACTTTAAGTTCCGTGAGTGGAGGGGATAGGTCATTTTTCTATCTTTGTAACTCTCGGGTTCCAAGCACAGTACCCTTACACATAATAGGGTGTTTAATAAATATTCATAGAAATATCTAAATGCAGCTGTCTTATAGAAAATCCAATCCAGACACAGGAACAAATACGTAGAGGATGGGTATGATTAGATATGACGTCTAAATAGAAAATAATGCTATCTGGGACAGGAGCTCAGGTGATAGGTCAGTCTACACTTAGAAACCATCTACTGCCATAGAGGCATTAACTGAAAACTAAGGAAGGGGGAAGAGTGTTGAGCAAGAGTACAAGAGGCCCCATGACCAGGCCAGTACAGTTACAGATAGAGGGATCATCCCTGATTTTTTTTCGCCAGGGTATTTAATGACCATCTCTCCTGTTTTCAAGAAGGCTGATAGGGAGACAACTTATCTGGGCAGACTTTGGGGCTGGGGGATTAATGGAAATGAACTGTGACTCTAGGCCATATAAACATATCATCTTTAAAGCCTGCAGGCCTAATAAATTATATGATTAACAACTTAATGCTGCTCTCCTAGGAACTCTTTTATTGCCTTTTCTCATACCCTTTGGGGCCCTTGTCCAATAGAAAAGTGTCAAGGATTTAGGGAGTCTCTGGATTGGGGGTGCAGAGTGCCTGGCTGGCAGACAGAGTCAGAGGGGAAAGATGACCGAAGGGAAGCCTGAAGGGAAGGAAGAAAGAAAATGAACCATAAACCAATCTTCCTCATTCAGTTCACTTGAATAAGGAAAGAGGAGGTATATTCTTATTTCTCCGACAGTTCAGTTCTGAAAAAGTGTTGCTTAGACTCCTGGGATGCTGGAGCAGACAAAGATGTCACAAATCTTGGAGTCTAGCTCCTTTGTCTTATAGATAAGGGAGAGGGTCAATGCTTTGTCCATTGTCACTGAGCTAGTAAGTAATAGAGCTGAGAATGAAACTTAGGTCTCCTGACTTTCATTCTGGAGATCTTTTCATTGCAATGATTTCTCATATGCCTCCTCTAATAGTATTATTAAAGCAGATCAATTCATATTTTCCAGCAAAAGCAGTCTTAACCAGAGGACCGATGAGTGTGTCTCACATTTTCAGTCCTTGACATACCAGTGAACTTAACAAAATACCAAGGCTACATTGGGGTGAAATGCAAGGGGAGGAGGTTTGACATTTTCATTGTGAAGACAGTCATATCCCACAATCCCAGATCCTGAGTCTTAGAGGGGAAAAAGTTCACATACTCAAGAGGTCATTTGGTTGAACTCATACCTGAATAATAATAAACAACACCATCTAGCACTTATATGGTATTTTAAAATTTGCAAAGCCCTTTAAAAAACATCTTATTTAGTCTCACAACAGCCCTGGGAAGTAGATGCTAGGATTACCTCCATTTTACAGATGAAGAAACTGAGGCTGGCATAAGTTAGGTGACCTACCCAGGGTCATGAAGCTAGCAAGTGTCTGGAACAGGATTTGAATTTTGTTCTTCCTGACTTCATGCCATTCATCCATTTGGCTCTAACCAAGCAAGAACTGTATAATATTCCTGACAGAGAATCCCCTCTTCCCTGAAGACTTCTAGTCGGGGGAGCCTCCAACCTCAAGTGGCAGTCCATTCTACTTCAGGGCCTACTTGTAATGGTTAGGAATTTTTTCCTTCACATCAGTCTAAATTTGCCAATTCTTTGTACCTCCTACCAGTACAATGCCCATCATTATCTCCTTGAGGGCAAGCAGGACAGGTGGAATCCTTTGTGACAAAACTCCCGGTGTCATCTGAACTGTCACCCAGCCTCAAGATCCCCATTAGGTCTTTTGGCTTCCACACCACAGTCTTGAGCCACACTGACTTTGCCATCTGCTAAAAGCCTTCATTCTTGTTTTCCTATGAGACTGTGAGTTCCTAGGGGGCAGGGACTTGACTTTCTTAGTGTCCCTAGTGCACAGCAAAATGCCTGGCACATAGTAGGCATTTAAATTGATGGAGATGCACAGTTATGATGCCTCTCCCACCTTATGATTGTGTAGGTGATCTGTTGAACATCTAAATACATTTATCAGTTGGCCCAATTTTCTAGCCTCAGAAGGTCTTTTGGGGTCCTGCCTCTGCCAAACTGTTTCTGAACATTTAAGATTATTTAATTTAGTCTCTCAAAGGCAGGAATCTATTGCTAAAAAAAATTGGTTTCTAGAGAGTCAAATATTTTTTGCTCTAGAGGATTGGATGTACAACCCTGGGCAATCACTTAATCTCTCAGTGCCTTCATTCAGTTTCCAAAATGCAAAGTTCAAAATTCAAAGAGTTTCCTCTTCTCAAAATTTCTTATACTAATGAAATCACTGATCCTGTCCCTATCTTGAAGATACTGCTTGAGTTGGGAGTCAGGTGGTACAAGGACACTGCAGCTGGGGATTGGGAGGGAAAAAGTGACTCTACATGATTGTTAGGATGTCATGGCACCTTGAGAGTGTTCCCATGGTGCAGTGAAGGTAGAGGCTTTAAAAATCATAATGAACACTTTTTTTACTGGCTGGAGGCTCAGTAAATGGGGAATGCCTTGTAGAATTCTCAGTCCTCTGGCCTTAGATGGTCAAAAAGAAAGCTCCATTCCCCAGCCCCGACTCTTACCTAGAATGAGCGAAAGAGTCCATGAGTAATGTAGAATAGAAATGCCCAACAGGCAGTCTGCAAAATTCTAAAGTGTGGCCAAGATCAGATTAAAATGTAATTTGAAAATATTTAACAAATGAAGTAAAAATATAATAGAACATCAATAATATTAATATGTGGGGCACACTGGACCTGGAGTCAAGAAGACCTGAGTTCAAATCTGACCTCAGACATTTTACTAGCCATGTGACCCTAGGCAAGTCACTTAACCCTGTTGGTCTCAGTTTCTCTTCTCTAAAATGAACTGGAGAAGGAAATAGCAAGCCACTCCAGTATCTTTCTCAAGAAAATCTCAAATATGGTCATGAAGAGTTGGACATGATTGAAATTGAACATCAAAAATGTTAATATGTGGTTTTCTAAGTCAATATGTGGTCTGAAGGGCTCCTTATGTATGGTTTAGTAGCAACTTGAGTTTGATACCACTGATGTAGAAGACAAAAGAATATTTTTTAAAATCATCACCTTTGCCTCTCTAGCTAAAGTTCTTAACCTTGTTTCTGGCACAGATCCCTTTCACAGTTTGGTGAAGCCTAGGGACCCCTAATAATGTTTAAAATCTACAAAGTACAATAATAACAGATTATCAAGGAAATCAATTATGTTAGTATATAGTCATCAAAATATTTTCAAAGAAAAACAAGTTGTTTCTTCTTTCACAATATGACTAATATGAAATGTTCTACATATATATAACCTATATCAAACTGCTTACCATCTTAAAGGGTGGAGAGGGAAGGGAAGGAGGAAGAAAAATTGGAACTCAACATTTTATAAAAAAAAAAAAAGGAATCTTAAAAATTATCTTCACATGTAAATTGGAAAAAATTAAATATAATTTAAAAGAAAAACAAGTTTATGGATGCCAAATTAAGAAATCTCTTGGGATCTCCCTAAAATAGAGGACCATTTTCTAACGTTTATGAGATATTTTTATTCCTTTTCTTTTGATCCAGATGTATGTGCCCATTTGTTATATGGGGATTACAGGTGAGAAAGCTCTTTCTGCTATCTGTAAAATGAAGAGATTGGACTAGATTGCACCTGAGGCTCCTTCTGGGTCTAGATGGCTGACCTCTCAATTCTAGGGACAACACAGATCAACAGTTATGAAATTTATAGTGTTAGATTGCTGCCTCAGAAGTGAAAAGGTAAATAAGTGGGCCTGGGGTAGGCCAGATGGTCAGATGTGGGATTTGAACCCAGGTCTTCCTGACTCTGAGACTGGCTCTGTGTCCATAACACCAGCCTGTCTCTGTTGGTCCTGTTGCCTTGGATCTCTTTGTCATGTGTCCAGATCAGTGGAGATGATATTGACTAACATTTATTGGGTGCCTTAAGGTAGGCAAAATCCCTTTGTATATATTATCTCATTTGATTCTTACAACAACCCTCTGAGGTGGGTAGTACCATCATCCCCATTTTACAGATGAGGAAACTGAAGCTGAACAGTGACTTTCCAAGGGTCACACAGCTACCTAAAGAATTCGAACAGAGGTCCTCCTGACTTCAAGTTCCATGCTCTCCCCATCATACTATGTTGTCCAGTGCATGGTACAACGGGAAGGGCATTGTACTTGGACTTCCAAGACCTGAATGCAAATCCCTGCTTAGTATCTATGTGATCTTACATAAGTCAACCTCTCTAGGCCTTAATTTCATCATCTGTAAAATAAGAGGATTGGATTAGGTATCCTTTAAGGCCCCCTCTAACTCCAGATCTTAGATCTTATGATGATGGCAGTGGACATTTTATAAATTAAAAACTAATGACAATCTATCAAGGACAAACACCATGACAAATGTGAGTGCTTAGCATAGTACATGGGGGCACAGAGTAGGAACTTATTTCATGCACATTGATGGATCAAGGAGCAGAACAATTTTTGCCATTACAAGCAGTCACTTTGATGCAGAGGGAGGTTCAAGTCCATACTGATGGTACAGAGCCTGGATGGGCCACAGCGCCATATTTAAGTTAGGAAAATTCATCTTCCTGAGTTCAAATATAGCCTCAAACACTTATTAGCTGTGTGACCCTGGGCAAGTCACCTAACTATGTTTGCCCATTTCCTCATCTGTAAAATGAACTGGAGAAAGAAATGACAAACCACTCCAGTATCTTCATCAAGGAAACCTCAAATTAGGTCATGAAGGGTCAGAAA
>CM053772.1:242458837-242483286 GCA_028658325.1 Potorous gilbertii | reverse complement strand
TCATGAAGGGTCAGAAACAACTGAATAGTAACAAAATTAGGAGACAAGATAGCACTGTTTTCATGGTTTTTCAAGGCAGGACAAGAGCTTGGACAGAGGAGAATACTGCAAAGAAAGATTGAAGAATGAATTATTGACTTATCCCCCCATCTGTTCTGAGATAGCCTTCTCCAGTGGCCTATCTTCCTTCTAAACTAACTTGCTTCTTTGGCCACACTGGTGCCTTTTCTAAGTCTTAGGGTATTTCCTCTTCAATTCAGCGTTCAGGTGGAAGACGTGAGAGAACTTGAAGGATACTTGACAAAGGGGAAATAAAAAAGTTATTATAGTAAGATCCTTTCCATGTTCCATCACTGACTGGAAATTTTAGGTATGGGCATTATGCCCAATGTAACAACACATAAAACAGATGTGTTTTTCCATTCACGTTAGTCAGGAAGTTTCATGTTAAACATTTAATAATTGCACCAAAAACGTTGTCTGTATGTGAATGTCCCTATAGGCAGATTTTATACTAGAAATGCTGGCTATCCCTAGAGCAACGAAACCTTGAAAACTAAGGAACCATATGTCCTCCTAATCCCTAACTACAGGCAGGGTCATAACTCTCCAAGATGGCAGCCAGAGCATCAGCCAATTCTTCCCAGCCCATCTCCCCCCAGTCCCATCACCCTGGGGGCTCACAAATCTTGCAAACAGGATGTCATGAACTCATCCTTGACAGCACAGGATCCGAGAACCTCAGAGTTGGAAAAGGCTTCAAAAGCCAAATCATCTGACTCTTAACCAAAGCCCAAATTCTTTCTAAAGCATCCTTGACACATGGCGTTCATCCTCTGTATGTTAATGAATGAATGCTTCCAGTGGTGGGACCTTGCTATTTCATGAGTCAGTTTGTTTTGTTTGGGGTCAGCTTTAATCTTTGGGAATCTACTGCCAATTAGCTTTTGTCCAGACTCTAGACGTTTGAGCCATGTAGAGTAAACCCAGTGCTTTATCCAATGACAGTTATTCTTGATATTGTTTGTCCTTCCTTCTTGAAGAGGACCAGTGGCATCAGGAGGGTGATGTCTTGACTTGAAAGTGAATTGAATTTGAGTGAGGCAGGTCTATGCAGTCACCAGCCTAACTCTCTCCCCCAGAGTATGGGAATCCAGTGGCAAGACACAGGTCAGGACAACTGGTGATGGCCAAGCCATGAGAGTCCTATAGATTATGTGTATGTGTGCGTATCTATGATTTCAGTGAGACAAGGAATTCCCTCTATTAATGCAGATGGGTAACTACTCTATAATTTAGAGTCTTAGAGAGTTTCCTGGTGCCCTAAGGATTAAGTGACTTTCAAGTATCATACCCAGTATGTGTCAGCTTTGGGACTTGACCTGCCACCTGGACTCTGAGGCTGGCCCTCTACCCCTGTACCATACTGCCTCTCAGCCATTCTGATGTCTGAAGAAAATTACAAGTAGCCCCTATTCTTTCCCAGGAGAACTATTCCCCATTTTCTTTAACTGATGCTCATATGGTCATCTCTAGCCCCCTTGTGATTCTGGTCACTCTAGTACACTGAATGGACACCAGCTTATGACTGTCCTTAACATGCAGCATCCAGAACCGAACCCAACACCATCAATGTAGTTTAAATGAGTAGAGTGCAGTGAGATGTCTCTCATTCAGAACACCAGGCTTTAATGAATGCAAGGTAAGATCCCATTCACTTGGGAGAGTTAGAAATGGCCCCAAGGTTTAGAATTAATGTTTTGCAGAAAGACAGAGGGCAGAAGTCCTCAGTTCTGCAAGACCAAGAGCTGAAGGTCGTCTATGGATGATAGCTAAAGGGTAATAGAAAGCTGAGTCCACAGAACCTGTGATAGAGTTCAGGCTCTGATATTTGCTAGTTGTATGATCCTGGGCAAGTCACTCATTTAATCTCTGTCTGCCTCAGGTTTCCTCCTCTGTAAAATGCGCACAACAATACTTACAGTAACTACCTCTCAGGGTCATTGTGAGCAAAGAACTTTGTAAATCATAAACGGCTATAGGAGTGTGGGTGATTATTAATTTTTCCATTTTTTTTGATCATAATGAATTGAGGTCAAAGTCCAGTCACCAAGCCCTAGGTAGCTGTGGGGAAAGTTAAGTCATGAGTTTTGCCTGCCATTTGGCCTCTGAAATAAAACCTGGCCCAGACATGCACATATGAGTCTCAGGTATCCATCCTGTCTTTCTTTACAAAGCCACCAGGAGGGTTGTATAATGTGTACCTAATACTGCTGAGGACAGGATTAAAGAACATAAGAGGGGCTCTGTGTGTGTGTATGTGTGTGACTGACAGTGAGAGACAGTGAGAGAAAGAAAGGGGAGAGAGGGAAAGACAGAGACAAAGAGATAGTGAGAGAGAAGCAGTGGGCGGGGAGAAAGAGACAGAGACAGAGTGTGAGTGAGTTTGGGGGGAGTGAATCTCATCATATTCAGGAAGGTTTTCATTTAGATCATTTTGGTGTTAATGAAGAGTGACTTTTTATTTTAAAGAAACAAATTCTACCTCCCCTCCCCTTTCAATCGCATCCCACCTCAAGCAAAAACAAAAATCCTCCAAGAGTCAAGAGCCAAGAAGGCAGTCAAGCCGGATGCCCTGGTGTGTGTTTCATCCACCACCTCCATGCCCCACCCCCACTCCAACAGCCTCACTGGGGGCCAGAGCTGCCAGAAGCTGATGTTCTCCAAAATGTGCACAAAAGTGTGAGAGAAGATGGAAGAATAACGTGTAATAAATAGCTGAAAGTATATGATCTCTCCTTTTCCTTTCATCTCCTCACTTTAAAAATAAGAAAGACGCAAGCCAAAGGACCCATTTGTGCAATCCTCAGGCTTCTAATTCGACAAAAACAAAACACAGAAGACAATCTGCAAGTTAGTAGCGCTGTTGTACCATTACTGCTAGGGTCTGTTCTCCCCAGAGGGCCACCTCCCTTCCCACACTCCGTTGCAGCCAGGTTTTGCTCTCCACATCAGCCGGGCTCCCAGATCTGGAACCCAGATGCAGTGAGGATGACCCCAGGCCAGTAATCCTTCTGATCCCTTTGGACCCATACTCCTCAGGGTGTGTCCCTCAATTCAATTCCACAAGCATTTACTAAGCTACTACTGAGTCTAGTGCGTTGTTCAGTTGTTTTTCAGTCACATCTGACACTGTGAGTTTGGAGTTTTTAGCAAAGATACTGAAGTGATTTGCCATTTACTTCTTCAGCTCCTTTGACAGATGGGGAAAACTGAGGCAAACTGGGTTAAGTGACTTGCCCAGGGTCATATCGCTAGTAGATATCTGAGGCCAGATTTGAATCCACAGAGATGAGTCTTCTTGACTTCAAGCCTGGCACTCAATCCATTGCACCATCTAGCTGCCCTGAAGCTATTACTGAGCCAAAGCAAAGTAGAAACAAAAGAATAAAACAAGAAGATGTTGTTTGAAATGGTGAAAAGTGATATCACCTGGGGGGCAGCTTATATGTGATAGCTACTCATACTATCATGATCTCAAGAGAAATGGAGGAAGATTCTCAGTACAGAGGGTAGACCCACTGCGGGTCCCAAACCATATGAGGACATAGATACCCATTAGACGGGAGGGACAGGTGTGTATGGGTAGTGATGAGCATTACTGGTTATTCACCCACCTCAACAAGATCTCAGGTCCACTGGAGTATGGTAGGTTAAAGTGCTTCCCCAGCATAGCACTAGGAGGTGAGCGTTCTAAGTATTGAGATCACCGTTTTACAGAGGGAACCTAAGGTGGAATGTGGCTGAATCAGGATTTGAACAAACATCCTCTGGCTCCACAGCCACTGTTCTTTCCATTGGGATAAAGACCATTCATTTTTGTCTTTAGCACAGTTCTTGACACATGGCAGGTACTTAAAAATGCCATTGACAATGACAATAACATTAATCCAAGCACATCTTTCACTGCAAATGGGTTGGAATATAGTATCTGATACTATTTGATAAGTTAAGTGACTTGAACATAGTCACACATAGAGTAAATATACAATGAAGGATTCATATCGACCACCATGTTTTTGTAAGAATTCTATCCACACCTCTGGCTACTGCCATATTTTGGGTAGGGAAAATTCAATGTCTTTTTCTCTTTCCTTTCTCCACCCTGTCCTATTCCTTCTTCCTATTTCTTTTTCTTTGCCTATCATCTCTGCTCAGAAAAGTATAGAAAAAAGAAGAAAGCATCCAGGAACTTGAGGTGGCTCTAATGGACTCCAATTTTAGGCCTGGAGTGAGGGTTGGGGTAGAACAAACATCTGACCACATCCTTCTCCTGCCCATTTCCAAGAACTCCAAGGTCACTCATCTTTCTTCTTTCTCATACAACCTAAAGTGGGAAATTGATTCATAGTGATGGGGTACAGGCTCTGGGCACCCCCTTGAACTGATCTGGCGTTCGCCCGAGGCCATAATCCATAAGTCTTTCATTGTCACTTTGTCCAATTGCCTTTGGCTGCTTCCCAACCTTGATTCTGTTGCCCTCCATTGTCTGTTAACTCTGTTACCACTTCCAAAAGAAGGCTTGAATCGAATTCATTCAGGCAAGACCGGGGATGTTAGTATTTTGGAGTCCCAAGAACCCCAAACCACAACATTATGGTTCCCTGGCCTCAACAATAGAGCTTATGACTTCATCGATATAAGAACTACCAAGTAAGGAAACTCCGTCTCCCACTGCAGGTTGGCACCTTTTCTGAAACCCATAGTCCTCGAGGTTTGCCCAGAAGATTGATGGGCTGTGTAACTTGTCCAGGGATACACAGCCAACATGTGCCAGAGAGAATTTGAAATCAGGTCTTTGGCTTGAATTCACTATGCCCCAATGCCTCTCAAAGAAACTAGACAGTGCTACAGCAACATGAAAGGTCATTGTCATTTTCTTATTTAGAACTGACATCCATTGTTGTACTTGAGTTAGGCTGACCTACAAACATAGCACCAATCACATTCACATTCTTTTGCAGACAAAGGTAAGGCAAGAGGTGCTTGGGAGAGTTTTTTCTTTTCTCTGGTTTGAATCTATAGCTCAGATCTTGTTCATTAGGGTTCCTTCTTATATAAATTTAGGCAGGATTAAATTAAGCAAATAGGTCATGATATGGTGTTAATAGCAGTGAAGTGAGGGTCACATCCTTGTTGACTGTCATGACCAGACTTTAGATACCACTCTGACTCTGCAGCCATCTTTGGGAGGAGGAAATCCTGCATGCATGTTCACACCTTCAACCTCTCCCTTGCACCCTGACATCTGAAGAAGTTTCTGCAATGACCCTTTGCCTCTGACCCATGACCTCTCCATTAGCCTGAATCCCAGCTGATTCAGAGGTGGTGGGAGCTCAGATCAGTTTCTTTCCCACAGTTGTATTTTTGTGAGCACATAGCTGACCTGATCAAGCATCTGGCCTCTAGTTCCCCACCCTGCCCCACCCTGGGGGCAAACCACCAGGTTCTGGCAGGCAGAAAGAATATAATCTCAGAGAAGAGAGCATCTCTCCTCAGCACCAGAGGCCAACTGCTTGTCCTTCCCTAAATGCTCATGCTAGGAAAAATGCTTAATAGATTCTCATTCCAAGAGTCCAAAGGATGATCCCTCTTTATAGTCCTTGGGCAAGGGAGTGACAGGTACCTTCTGGCCTTGGCTTTGGTTTTTCCAGCCCTCCATCTTGCATCAGTTCAAAGGAAAATGACACGTTAAGAACCTAGAAAGAGAATCACAAGCTGTACATCACTGGAATTCCTTCTCATCTCCTGTAATCCCTAAAGCTTTGGGCCCCAGCAAAATGAGACAACCTGGGGCTGCTGCCGAAGGCATAAACATCTTTCCTAATTTGGAAGGAGGGACCCAAGCCATTTAATTGTGGGGGCATTCCAGCTCCAGGGCAGGTGGGCTGGAGAAGCTCTGGCAGAGCATCAGCTGCACTGATCCCTGCTTGCTATAATCAATCGGCTCAAAGATCAAACCTTTCCTCCTGAGGTTCCTGGTCCCTGCTTTATGTGGCTAACCTTCTGCCTAGGTGGATTTCAGAGCATTTGCAGAGATCAGACAGGAAGTCATGCCTTTGATGTCTTCAAAGGGGAGAGAAGTATTTCTCCTACTTCCTGAATGCCCCTGTCTAGTGACAAAGGCTGGGGAGGGAAGGCGAGGGAGGTGCCAGTTAAAAGACAATTAGAGTTCAGCTGGGCAACTAGAAAAGCGAGGCTTTTGGGTCCTTACAGGGCAGAAACATGAGTTTATAGCAGCATAGATTTAGAGACAAAAGGGGCCTTAGAAACTATTTAGCCTAACCCTCTCATTTTACAGATGAGGAAACTGAGGCCATGGAAGTTCAGGTTGAATGTGGCAGAACCAGTATTTGAACACACATCTTTTGGCACCACAGTCAGTGTTCTTTCTAGGAGGACGTAAACTCCTTGAGGGTAAGGACTGTCCATTTTTGTCTTCACCACAGTTCTTGGCACATGGCAGGTACTTAAAAATGCCAAGGACCGCATGCCACACGGTGATAATAACATTAACCAAAGCACATCTTTCATTGCAAATGGGTTGGAGTTTAATATTAAATAAGATTATTAAAATTTAAGTTAATAACAAAAATCATCTCCATAATTCAAAAGATTTCTTCAGTGATACCTGGGTGATGCCTTGCTCTGACACAAAATGCCACCTGTCTTCCTGGTCCTAGTGTGCATTTCTGTGACTGGAAAGTTTGGGGGCTCAGCTGGCATGCTCCTCAAAGAACAGACAGCCTAGTCATGACCAGGCTTTCCAGCTTGGGGAAGGTCCAACTAATAGAGGCAGGGGTATTTATGTGGAATAAGCAGCTATATCTAGTTATGCTTCCTTTAACTGGAGTTTCTCATAGCTCTCACTGGCTCCCCATTGGGCTGAGTCTGCTCTATTATACAAGACTGAGAACTTGGTTGGCAAGCCCATGGGGAGCCTCATCCTTCTGCAAGGTCTCCATCCCCTTTTACCTATTTTGGAAGCGAGGAGTTCAGTGGAAGGGAGGCAGCATCATCCTGGGTCTTGGCCAGAGTCCTCTCTACTTCTCTTAATCTAGACAAGGCAGCCATAGGGTTGGAGGGGCTACCCTGGGCACTTTTAAAGATGGTGGACCCAAGTACCTTTTGTTCAAAGTTCTCTGGAGTCAGGAAGAAGCTGTGTAGAGGCACAAAGTAACCCTCCAAGAGGCCCATGAGCAGCACCAAATATACTCCATCTGCAAACTGGGGAGAGAAACAAAAAACCAGTGGGCATTTTGGCTTCCTTTGGCCTTCCATTCACACTGTGACTCCTGGCTTGGCCCACAAACAAGCAAAGCCCAATGACAATAATGCTACTAATGATAAGACATTGTCTATTGTTAGAGATGGAGCATGCTGGGAAAGGAGGAACAGCTGTGTGCTGGAGCCAAGGGGGTGCATTCTCCTCTAGCCTATTTATGGCCATCAGGAAGTAGCTTCAGGGTTAATGCTGACCTTCAAGTGGGCAGAAACTGGCTGGTGATGGTGAAGTTTGCAGAGCAAGCTTGTGGAGGGTAGAATGTTTATGTTAAGGGTGAGCGTGTTGGTGCAGAGTTAAATGTTTCAATGCAGTAGTTCATTAGAAGGAACAACATGGGGGATGAGTCAGTTCACTATCCAAATTTAATCTGTGTATGGGAGCAGGGCAGACAAGGAAGGAAAGGAGAGAAGGAGAAAGAGGAGGAAGTGAGTACAGAAGTTTGGGTCCTTCCTACAGTTGTGTGTACACACCAGTAGGGAGGAATGTGAGGAGATTGTTAACTAGATGTGATCTCCTACAATTTAGGAGAATTAGGTCTTCCAGGAGTTCTTCCTGGGCAGGAAACATGTGCCTGACTGGGACAACAGATTCATAATATGTATGATGATTTAGGTTCACAAAGTACTGTCAGAAAGGCCACATCATTGGTTTCTCACAATCACCCTGAGAAGTACAAAGATTATGAAACCCATTTTACAGATAAGGAAATGGAGACCTGGAGAATAGAAATTAATGCCTTTTCCAAGATCACAACTGAGACTTGAACACAAGTCTTTTGATTTTGGCTGATGCCTTTTCTCTCTAATAATAATAGCTAACATTTATATAAAGCTCTTACTATGAGCCAGGCACCGTGCTAAGTGCTCTACATTTATCTCATTTGGTTCTCCCAATAACCATGGGAAGTGGATGCTTCTATTAGCTTCATTTGACAGATGAGGAAATGGAAGCAAACAGAGGTTAAGTGACTTGACCAAGGTGACACAGCTTTGAGGTCTCATCTCAACTCAGGTCTTCCTGAGTACAGGTCCAGTGCTCTATCCACTGTACCACTCTATCCTCTATCCACTGTATTATAAAAATAGTAACTAGCATTTATATAGCACTTACCATGTGTCAACCACTATACAAATCACTTTTCAATATCTCATTTGGTCCTTAAAACCACCCTGGGTGATAGGAATATTAATAAAATAGTAAAATAATAAAATAAATAAAAACAAGCAACAAAGTAACAAAAATAACCGTAATTAACATTTATATGGCACTTACTATGTGCCAAGCACTTTATAATTATATAATTTGATCTTTACCAATCACCCTGGAAAGTAGGTGCTATTGTCATCCCTATTTTGCAGACAAGGAAACTGAGGCAAACAGGTAAAAAAAATTACTTGCCCAGGGTCACATAGGTAGTGTGTGTCTGAAGCAGAATTTGAACTCAGATCTTCTTGGTGCTCTATCCACTGTGTCACAGCAACAGCAAAAATAACCTTTATATAGCACTGGAAGGTTTGCAAAGGGCTTCACAACTAGCGTAACATTTGGCCTTTACAAAAATCCTGGAAGGCGAGTGCTATTATTTTCCCCATTTTACAGATAAGGAAACTGAGGCTGAGAGAAGTTACATGATTTGCTCCATGTCTGAAGCCGGATTTGAAATTGAGTCTTCTGGACACTAGGCCCAACACTCTAACCACTGCACTGCTTAGCAGAATTTGATTTCCCCCAGATTCCATAGCTGATGTCATTTCAGAAAGCAGAGTAGATAATGAGATATCAAAGCATTAACAAAGTTTTAATATTCAACAATCCTTTTGTGAAGTATGAATAACTTTTTTTTATATTAGCTGGGCTGAAAATGGGTCACAGTTCTGGAGGCTTTTAATAGGTAAACCGTGGAGAGGGTTGAAGAGTTTGGTGAATACAGGCCAGCACTGCCAGGAAATTCTTGTGTCTATGAGTGCCTCTATTCCCTCTCCCCTACTTCCCTTTCCCACAGTAGCCATGTCTCTTGGAAGGGCACCCAGATTCCAGAAGGTAGCAGATATATACTTTGAATGAATATAGATGCCTTAGGGGAGAAAGAAGACTCCAAGAACAAAACCCTCTGGAAGCAAAGAAGAGAGCCAGCTTAGACTGAAGAGAAGCAGCCCTGGCAACCAAGGGTCATGCTACGAAGAGGAACAGGCCCAAAGAGCTCAGCTAAGTAACTCCTCCTAAGGGGATGCTTTGCTCCCTCTGGGGCACTGGGCCCAGTGTCAGGAAGACCAGAGTTCAAATAGTGCTTCAGACATGTACCACCTGGGTGACCTTGGGCAAGGACCTGTTTGCCTCAGTTTCCTCATCTGTAAATTGGGGATATGAACAGCATACCTCATAAAGTAGTGGTTGGCTAGGGTAAGCATCAAAGCAAGCACTGAATGTGAGAAAACTTGAGGGGATGCTGTAGACAGAAATTCTTCCATAGGATGGAGGTGTTACTAGAATCATCTCTGAATGTTGTCATCTGACAACTTTTAAGATCTTATGTTTCTCTATCTTCATTTCCAACACAGACATGAAAAGACAGCTTTTGCTTAGTTATCTAAAAATCTAAAATTAAGGCTCACAAAACTTTTCTTAACAGACGTTGTTCCTGAGGATCTCCTGTGACTAGACTGACCCTCTGCAGGAGGGAGAGATCACATTTCAGGGAATCCATGTTTTTTCCACTCTAATGAGAATAAAACGATCTTCCTCAAATTGTCTTGGTAAAATACCTCCCATTTAGCATTTGAGAGGAGAGAACCAAAGAAAAAGAAGGTGAGGGAAATAAACAATCAGACTAGGAATCTAGATTTAGAGCTGAAAGTCCATCCTGTCCCCTTATGAAACTATAAACTCCCTGAAGGTAGACTCTACACCCTTTGTCTTCATATCTTCCTGAGCATCCAACATAGGGTTTACAACTTAGAATGAGGTGTTACCATAAACAATTCTTATCATATGTGTTTATAGAATCTTCTGGAGCTCTTCAACTCTGCAGCTAATAATTTCTAGGCTTGACTCAATGACCTTGGGCAAGTCACGTAACTTCCTTGGGTCTTAGTTTCCTCAGTTGGGTTGGTTAGTGGCGTAGCATAGATAACCCCCAAGGTTCTTTCCAGGTCTGAATCAATGACCTTATAATTTTATTTTTCAAAAGATGACAGAGGTGATAAAAGGTGATAAATTCCTATTCTGCCCAACAGGAAGGCACCTCCACTTGTTACAGCAAAAATTATGGGATGCTAGCAGGAAATGACCCTCCCACTTTAGAATTTATAAAAGAGAAAGAGGGAAAAACAAGGTATAGTCTACTTAAGAAAAGCAGCTGCCAATACTACTTAGGAAAATAGACTTTAGAGGATTCAGACAGAGGGATAGGTAGGATGGCCTAAAATTCCACTGGAGAAGTCATCTCAGGAGGAATAGAGATAAAAAGTGATATTTTTCCAGTGAGAAGAAGGGTAAGAAATTTATTGGCCATGTAGATTTTGAAAAGGTAGGTGCAAAAGATGGAATAAATCCAGACAACTAAAAATGGACGTTAAGGTACAGATCTGAATGGACATGGAAAACAAACAGGTCACAAAGAGCAAAAAGACTTTTAAAGCAAAATGAGGGGAAGAGAGAAATCAAAGAGATAGGGACAGTTGCTTCAATGAGATGCTGATAATGGAAGACAAAGAGAAGGTAGAATGATAACTCTTAGTTTTCTTCTATTTTTTTTTTTACCTGCCCATGAGACTGGCAAAAAAGGGCTAAAAGCAAGAACTGGAGAAAAATGGTTAGCAAGAAATTAAGTAGGGAGATCATAAAAAAAATGGCCAGATGGTCTTTATGAACTCAAGCTACCAGGCCCAAATGAACTGAATTGTTGAAAAATCCCTATGATCTTTGAAAAATTGTGGTGAACTGCCTCAGTGTTAGAGAAAGGCAAACAAGGCTTGATTTTCCAGAAGGAGAAGACAATAGGTCTTCAAACCAGACACGTTCCACGACCTTGATTTTGTTTCTTGGCAAAAGTCTAGACTAATACATTATTAAGAGATAGTTTGTCAGTATCAAGAAATGAACACACTATTAAGATGGTAAGAGAAGGAGTCAATTCAATCTATCATCCAACCAACCAGGGTTTATAAGCATCAAGAACAGATCATGGCAGACTAAACTTAATGCTTTTTTTGGACAGTGTTACTAACTAGATCCAAAGACTGATATGGTTATAGTTTCTCTATATAGTCCAATTCATATCTAAATAAACCTTCCTCCTATTTTTGGTGTCCACTTGGAGGTCTCCAGTGAGGAGGAGGGACCCCATTCCTTCCAGAGGCAGGCCAGCCCATTACATATTTTTTGATAGGTGGGAGGGAATGGGGGAGTAAGAGCCTCAGGGGAGTTCACAGTCTAGAGAAACAATACACATACACAGATGAAAAAATTAACTAACATCACATGACAGAAATATGAAAAAAAAATGAATCTTATAGGCAGGTGCTATAGGAGGTTCAAGGAAGGGCAGATTGCTTCCAGTTGGGGTGGACCCGTCAACCTGAATGGACCAGAGGGAATTGGCATTATTTAATGAGGCATCCTAGGTTATATTAAGAGCTGGAATGGAGTTTAAGAAACCACCAAGTCAAAATTGCTTATTTTATAAATGAGGAAACTGGGGCACAGCGAGTTTATGAACCCCAGGTCCATCTGAGTCTGGGTCCCAGCTACTGGTCCATTCTGGATAGGTTTTGAATAGACAAAAGGTGGGCAGGGGAAGAGCTTTCTAAGTAAGGAAATTGGACCACACCTCAGACAGAAGGGCTTGTCCTATATTGGGGGGGTGGTTAGGGAGGTGTATTTTCAGCAGTAGAAGACGAGGCTGCTGCCAAGGAGATTACATAGCTACGCAAAGACATCCAATCCCTATTACAGCAGTAATTCCCCTAGCTTGGGTGCACACATAGCAGACACTTAGGATATGTACTTCTTAATTGGCAAGTCAGACGGTCTTGTGACTAAACCTGTTGGAACAGGATAGAGGACACTTTTTGCCTTCAGAGAGGAGAAGTTCAGCCTCATCCTGGAGAGCCACCAGCTCTCGATTCTTATGTTTACTATTAATGATCCCCCGGAAAGAATTATTCAGCGGTGACCCAACCAAAGCAAAAAGGCCTACAAGCTGTCTGGAGATACAAGCCATCTGCCAGAGAGAAGCCCAAGAACAATGTATCCCCAGACCTTCGGAATCTAACTTGAGAACAATGTATCCCCAGCTCTTCTGAATCTAATTCCAGTAACACAGGGCACTCACATCACAACTGACAATTCACCCAGTGAATTTATGAGATTTACGAGAGCTGAGGTCCTCTTGTCCAATCCACACCTGAGCACAAATTCCCTCCACGACCAGATTGATCACCCATCATGTATTAAGTGCCTACTAGGTACCAGGCTCTAGGGGATATAGGGCTTTATTTATTTAGTTCAGGCCCCCATCTCCTCTCACCTGGATTATTGTAACAGCCTCTGTGGTCTTCTGCCTCAAATATCTCATTATGCCAATTCAGCCTGCTACCAAAATGCTTTTCCTTATGCATAGATCTGACCATCATAGACCTGACTCTCCCATTTAACCAACTCCATCAAATGGTTTCCTATTGCCTCTAGGATAAAACAGAAACTCCCTTTAGCTTTTAAGTCACTGTACAACCTGACCTCAACCTATCTTTTCAGTCTCAGTGGAATTATTCTTGCATTTTGCAATTCAGTCCAACTGGCCTCTGTTCCTCCCTCATGATACTCCGTCTCCAGGTTCTTTTGAATTTGCACTGGTGATCCCCAGGCCATCAACACACTTCCTTTTGCCTCCACCTCACAGAGGTCTTGTCTTCCTTTATCATGCAGTTGAAGCCCTGTCTCCAGCATGAAGTCTTTCTTGGTCTCCTGAATGTGAATACCCTTCCTTCCAAACTACAGTATACTTACTTACTTTGTTTTTATTTACAGTTATTCCCTCTATATTTATGCTTAAATATGTACTTGTCTACCCTAATAGAATATAAACTTCTTGGGCATAGGCATTGTTTCATTCTTTGGACTCAAGTTTCTAGCACTTGGAGCATAGTAGGTGCTTAAAAATACTGGATTGACAGAAAGACAAAATTGAAACAAGTCTCTAGCCTCATGGAGCTTACAATCTACTGGGTGAAACAATATGCACACACACAAACACATAAACAAACTATGTTCAAAGTAATTCATTCTTTGCTTGAAGATTTCCAGGGATAGAAAACTCATCGCCTTCAAAGAAGCGGCTCTAGTCACCAGAAATGTAAACCAAGTCTTTGTAACTTCCTAGGTAGTTGCTAAACACTCTGATTCTCTCCTCTGATCCTCCCAGCCTCCTCTCGAGATAGGCAGGATAGGTATTATTCCCATTTTACAGCTCAAGAAACAAGTCCAGAGAGGGTTATGTACCCCTTCTGAGGTCACACAGCATCACAGAGCTCAGGAGGTCTCGGAAGGATTTCTCGACCTCTCAGCACTATTTCCATTGTGACTGCACTCGTTTTCCCTCAGGCCCCCAGCTGTCAACAATAGTTGCACTCTGAGTCTGGCTTCCCTCTTCTCTTCCCTGGTTGCGTTGGTAGTGATGAGGGGGAGCCAGGGCCAAAGACAACATCCTGGAACATCCAAACCTGCTCTTGCCAAAGGATATCACCACCAGCCTCTTCCATGCCCGCCCCCACACATCTCCCTCCCCTAAATTAACTTAAAAAAATACATAAAGAACCCTCATTAATTACAGAAACTCAAAAGTTGGCAAAGCTTTTAGGAAATGCCCATAGGCAGACTCTCAGATCCTGAGCATATTTTCCATTCTGTAGCCTATGAGATACTCGGGTTAAGCTGAAGGGGGTGTGCGTACCATCCAAGCATGCTTTCCACATTCACGCTGACCTCCCACACAGATGACTTCCTACTATAGAGCTTTTAAGTCAACTCAGGAAGACCTCCCCAGGGGATGTGTATAGGCTCCCCATGGCCTGATGGTTTAACAAGAGCAGCTAAGAGCTTCCAAATGAATGAATAGAATACTGGTTCCTATCTTCTTTGGCCCGGCCCATCTCTACCCCATTGGCCTTGTGACTTCATTGCCTGCCTGCATTCTCTCCCCAAGTGCTTTATAAGAGCTCATCAGGCATGATGTCATTGACTTAGTATGGTCCCACCCACAGGTCCAATGTCTTCACTTCTCTGATTCTGCCCCTGGTGGCTGTTACATCCTCATCGACATAGCCCAGCCTCTGCCCATTGGCAGCTCCTGTATCATCACTGGCACAGCTTGCCCTGACTTGCCTGTACCTAGCTCAGAGATGTCATTGACTTGCCCCATGCCCTCTATAGCTTCCATGTCATCTTGGACCCAGCCTTGCACTCCTCTAGGCTTCCAGGACGCAGTTGGTTCAAACTGGTCCCACCACTGGCTCCCATGGCATCATCTCCCACTTCTCTCACTGGTTTGGCCCGGCATGGTGACGTACCTGGGTTTCCAGTTCTGTGACTTCTAAGTTCAGCTTATTCAGGTGCTTGTTGACAAAGGTGATGAGTGTCTAAAAAACAAAAAGTCAGGCATGTGGAAAACAAACAAACAAACATTAGATTTCGTAGAAAAACAGCTTAAATCTCAATTCATCTCTTTACCAGCTGAATAACTTTGGGCAAGGTATTTAAACCCCTCTGGACTGAGTCAGGTTCCTCACTGAAGAATGGATATGCTATCAGCCCTACTCACCCAAAGGGCACTTGTGAAGAGAGATCTCTGGTAGCTTGAGATCACTGTATGTTCACTTGAAAGCCTCTCCTTACCATGCTTCAGGTAGAAGGAAGAAAGGATGTGGGCTATTGTCTGCAGTGTGGGGTTTGGGAGATGGCCCATCGACCTGGGTACAGGATGTTTGTCAGCTTGCCTGCTCGATGTGGGTGATCAGGGAAGAGGAGGGGCCAATACATGCACTTCAGTGGTCACCAGTTCCAGTGCCTCCTGGGTGAGCTGCACATACAGTGCTGATGTCCAGAAATTGTAGACAGAGTCAGAAGGGACCTTGGAAGTCATCTGGTTTAACCCATAAGTGAAAGGAAATCTACTATAACAAATGGGACCTCCAAGGAGGGAAAATCCATCAGTTTTCTAGGCAGCCTAGTTCACTTTGGGACAGCTCTAAGTGTTAGGAAGTGTGTGTGTGTGCTCATGCACACAATCACTTCTAAATTTGTCTGTTTGTAACTTCCACTCAGGGCTCTTGCTTGAATGTATTAGGTCATTTAAAGCTTTTAGCAACACTTGTTGTGCTTTCTGGGGCCAAATGGAAAAAATATACTCTATGTGATTTTAGCCTTTCAAACACTGAAAGACAGCTATCAAGTGCTCCCTCGGTCTTCTCCAGCCTAAACACAGTCAGTTCCCTTCAAGTGTTCCCCGTGTGATATGGACTCAAAGGGTCTTTCACCATGTTAATTGCTCTCCTCTGGACACCTTGATTTCAGTCATTTTTCTTAGGTCTTGGCGACCCAAGCTGGGGTTTTCTTAGCAATGATACTGGAATGGTTTGTCATTTCCTTCTTTAAATAAGGAAACTGAGGCAAACATGGTTAAGTGACTTGCCCAGGGTCACACAAGTAGTAAAGGTCTAAGGCCAGCTTTGAACTCACAAAGATGAGTCTTCCTGACTCCAGGCCCAGTACTCCATACATCGTACCACCTAGCTGGCCCAAAATTTAACAATCCACTCTCACAGGCTGCTTAAAGCTGACTCTGACATTCCCCTTTTGTTGTTCAGTTGTTTTCAGTTGTGTCCAACTCTTCATGACCCCATTTGGGGTTTTCTTGGCAATGATACTAGAGTGGTTTGCCATTTCCTTCTCCAACTCATTTTATATTTGAGAAAACTGAGGCAAACTAGATTAAATGACTTGCTCAGGGTCACACAGCTAGTAAGTGTCTGAGGCCAGATTTGAACTCAGGCCCAGCACTATCTCCACTATACCATCTAACTGGCCTCTATGTTGCTTTACACTCTAATAATAATCGCTTTTGAAGGTTTATAAAGCACTTTTCATGTGTTATATCACTTGACCTTCATAAGAGTCCTTTGAGATCACTATTACTATGCTTATCTCCATTTCACAGATAAGGAAAACTGAGGCTGAGAGAACTGAGATGATGTGCCCAGGACAAAATATCCAGGACGTTTCTGAGGCAGATTTTGGATGCACCTTGCCAGTTCCTACTCCAAGCCTCTATCTCACTGGTACCTGTACAGCATGGTTTCCTTAAACTTTTTGTGTCATAGACTCCTTTGGTAGACTGCAGAAATCTATATCCCACTTTCCTTTTCTCACAATGTTTTTAAATACATAAGATAAAATAAAACACCTAGGACTGCAACAGCAAGCAATTATATGGAAATTGTTATACAAGTATTTGAAAAGAAATAATCAAACCAAGTTCAGAGACCCAGGTTAAGAACTCCTGCTCTCCAATAGTGCTTTCCTTGCAGCTCCATGCAGTGAGTAATCAAAGTATCCTCTCCATAGAATATGTAAAGAAACAGCTCAGGTGTTGGAGGGATAAGATTACTTGCCCAAAGCCACACAGTCACTATCAGAACCAAAGTTTGAACCCAAGCATTCTGATGTCATGCCCAGCTCTCAGGCCACTGCACCACCCTAAGTTTTCATGTAAAATCTCCACAGCCCTCTCCTTCCTTAGGCTCTTGCCTGGCACAGGAATCAGTAAGGGCTGAGGGCACAGAGTAGACCAGCAGTTTATAGAAAGGGTGTCGGGTACTCCCCAGGACATGAAGGCAGGGGCATGAGATTCTTAGCTTTCTTTCTTCTATGCCCAAGGAGTATGGAGAGTAACCCTAGTAACCTCAAAAAGGAGAAGGGGAGGGCTGTTCTCTCAAAGAACCAGGCTCTCTGGAAAGTCACCCTAACTGTGAGTTACAAATTTGTGTCACTGAACTGGCTTCACAACTGACTTCAAGTGAAAAGAAATCCACATCTATGCTTGCTAAGGCTGACTATTAGCCCCTCCCTCAGGGCAGCAGTAGTGGCAGCTAGGTGGTGCAGTGCATAGAACCCTGGGCCTGGAGTCAAGAGGACCTGAGTTCAAATCTAGTCTCAGACACATACTAGTTATGTGACCCTGGGCAAGTCACTTAACTCTGTTTACCTCAGTTTCCTTATCTGTAAAATGAGTTGGAGAAGAAAATGCAAACCACACCAGTGTCTCTGCCAAGAAAACCCAAATGGGGTCACGAGTTGTGGTATAAGACTGACCTACAACAGAAAAGCAGTACCGTCACTCCAAGCATCACAGGGGCATGTTTTCCACAACAATGGGATCTTGAAGCTTCAGTAAATATATTTTTCTCATCTCCCCACTATCCCATCTCCTCTATTTATTTATTTGTATTTCCAACGAAAACCTCTTCCTACCTTTTTCACCACATTGAGCTTGTCTGGAGCATGGTCAAATAGGGTGTCGAAGGCATCACGCTCTGGAAGACAGAGAAGTACTCAAACCATCAGCCGCACTGACACCCCATTCAATAAAAAGACTTCCATTTATAGGGCTTGGAGGTCACAAAGCATCTCCCTCACAACCACCCTCTGAGGTATTATAGTTTAAGTATTGGTATTCCCATTTTATGGAGGAGGAAAACAAGTTTCTGATGTCACTTGCTCATTGTCAGTATAGCAAAGGAGAGTATTGTGGGGCTTGGAAATGGAACAGAGAGTATGTGTAAATGGTGGTGCCTAGCATTACCCATGGAAGATTCCACTTGGGAACTCCTTTGGTGGGTCTGCTAGAATACCTGAAATGAGAGGTGACCGATTTGTTCTGGCAAATCCACCAGGGTACTAAAGGAGCCAGCTACTAAGGGATAGCTACTGGTATATTTTATATTGACTTGGGGATAAGAAGGGATATGGTGAGAATCGGTGCAGGGACCACTGGCCCTGAAAGTGGGAGGCCTGGTACAGCCATGGGACCACCGTTCTTTCATCCTGGGTCTCCTCTCTTGGCATGATCATTGTGCAGAGAGCTGGTGTTTATGGGGTTCTGTGTAGACCATGTCATACTGTTTGCTGCACAGTCTACACACAATGTGTGCACTGGAACCAGGAATAACTGATGCTGCTGTGATCAGATGCGGCCTATCGATGCCTCTCTGTCTCTGCCAGATGAGTTCACTTACAATCTCCCATTTGAAGAGAAGTGGGGGCGACTTGTTGGATATCTGGACACATGAACTCCATGATCACATGGGAGTGGATTACAGATCTTTAACCCCATTCACTAAGATATAACGATAATATTATTAATGTAATTAATGTTATCATCAGAAAGATAATATTAAGGTACCTACTATGTGTTAGGTGCTAGGAATACAAAGAAAAAAAGAGAATAGTGCCTGCCTTCAAGAAACTTACATTCTATATGGAGGATGTGCACAGATAAGTACCTCCATTATTAGAGAGGAGAGGGATAGAAAGAACGATTAGGGGGCCATAAGAAGCAGTACCTGAGTTGAGCTCAGAAGAAAGTCATTTTAAAAAGGAAGGAGGTAGAGGTGAGAAGGGCGTACACTCCAGTTGCATTGAGCTACTTCTGAGCTCAGGTAGGTATGACTTCCTACAGCTCCCTGATTGCCATTTCTCTCTCCTCCATGTATATGTTGTGTACTCCAAAAAGACTGTGAGTTCCTTGAGGGGGGAACAGATTGGCCTACTAGTCCATTTGAATGGAATGCATGGTATAGAATATGAAGCGGAAGAATGTGAAATAAATATCAAGCTGTATTTTAAACCAAAGACAATGGAGAGTCATTGAAGATTCTTGAGTAGGGTCAAGACTTCATAGTCAGAAGTTCAGCATCTTTCCACTACATGACAGGGCTTCTTCAGGGTGTTTGGTAGGGGACATTGGTCTACTCTTACAAGTCATTGTTATAGCCATGAGCCAGCTAGCTAAACAACACTAATAGGGTTAGAAAAGAGGAGTCAGGGGAGCATGGTGGGTGGGCAAGCAGACCCTGATCAAAGCAAGTTGAGGCACTGGGATGGAGTGAGGACAGCCCAAGACTGCAAAATGGGCTGTCAGCCTTGAATCAAGGACCTCCAACAATGCCTTCTATCACCTCTTTTCCTTTCCTCCTTCTTTAAAGTGCAGAGGGAAATGCCTCCTGGGAAGTGAACAGAGCAGAACTTCAGAAAAGTAGCCTGCAGCCTTCTGGTGACTTCTAGGAAGGCTGATGGAGCCCCAGATGTCAGACAGAGAGAGCTTAAGAGACCCCCTCAGGAACGGCCACCCCTTGTGGAGGACACGTGTGCCAGGCAGCTGCAGTATGTCCTGTGCCTCCCCATGGCATGCAAACTGCCCGACTGTTGCAGAATTAACCAGAGCACTCTTGGCAGCAACAAGCCCAAGATGTCAGTCCTGTGAAACTTACCATGTCTTCCTGATAAAGCCCTGTGGTAAAAAAAAGAAGAGAAAGAATGACATGCTTCTCATCCCCTTTGGACAGGCTTTCTTTGGTCATCAAGGGAACCTTCTAGGGCATCTTTAGTTGACTAGGCTAATCCCCCTTCCTGGCCCTGAACACAGTTGATTAGAAGCTTTTCTTTTGTTGGAACAACTCAAAAAGCCTCTTGTCACTAAGCTTTATGAGGGAGGCTGCAATTATGGAAATTGTGAGTGTGTGTGTGTGTGTGTGTGTGTATGCTCTTTCCTTTCTACCACCAAAGAGCTGCCTGGGGTGGGCACAACAGGATCCTGAGGGGCAGGGCTGAGAGGCCCTTTTACAGGGGCAGCATAGCAAGGATGACTGAGCACAGGACTCAGCTTCAGAAAGAAACCTCTGACAAGCCCCCCTCTGACACTCACCCGCTCTACCACCATAGGCAAGTCACTTGGTCTCTCTGGGCCTTGGCTGTAAAAATGAGGCAAACAGCATCTCCCTCACAGGTCTGTTGGGGTCCCAAATGAGACAACTTAAAGTGCTACACGTATATGTCAGCTATTATGACTCCAAAGCCACTTCATGCTTTTTAAGTAAAATTACTGAATCACAGAATTTTCGAGTTAAAATTGACTTCAATGGTTACCAGCCTATATCTGAAAGGAATTCCTAGTACAGTTAGGTCCCGATAGTACAAATGCTGAATTCCTTAAAGCGGTCTCATATATTCAAATCCATACTATTCCAACTTATAATTATGTACAATGTGGTCACTGGTTCCAGCCCAATGGAAACATATGAATTTGAATAATACAAACACTTGGAGAGAGAAAGACCTTATTCATACTAAACTCTAGGTTCCCAAGCAGGATCCAAAAACACAGTCCAGGTTCAAGAGGGTCTTCTGACATTAGAAGGATCACCCCAGAGCTAGAAGAAACCCTAGAAGCCATTTAGTCAAATTTCTTCATTTTATAGTTGAAGAAACTGAGGTCTGGAGAGGAAAAGTAACTTTCCCAAATTTTCATAGGTGCTAAGAGAAAAGAGCAGGATTTGAACCCAAGTTCTCTGATGTCAAATCCAGGGCTCTTTCCCGCTATACCATGTTGAATTTTAGCTCTAGACTCTATGGTCCCCTTTGTCTTTAATTCTCTGGTTAAAGAATTCTATGGTCGTACAGGGTCTCCTGACCCCTTAGTTCAGGGTTCTTTCTAATTCCTCCTTTTTTCCTCTTTTCTCATTTAACCCAGGAAAACTTCATGTTTGGCATACTAGGGATAATTCAGCTTATAAATGCTACTTCTAGACAAATGAAAATGTTTAGATCTATAAAAATTTTTTCTCTCCTCTCCCCCTTTTTTAGTCATGGAATTTGGCCAAATAAATCAGCTTCAGAAAATGGAAAAATATAGTTTTTGAAGGTTAAAAATCTTAATTCAATTCCATGTTTATGGCATGAAGATTTCATGCTGGTTTGGGTTTTCTGGGTGTATTTTTCCTGTAGTGCCACAAAATGAGCCCATTCCAAATCACTGTTAATTCCCACTCTCCACCCAACTCTGTGCCTTTGGTATTGAAAGACATGTTTTGAATGCATGCGAAAGGCTAAGCTATAATCATTGGCTGAAGCGTAATCCCTCGTGGAACCCCAATAAATGAAAACTAAATATCATCGAATGGATGGATTTCTGAGAAACATCTGTGTTCCATTACGGAACTGCTGGCAACAATGGTGTTGACATACTCGGTGTTACCGGTTATTTCCTCTTGGATTTGCTGAGACTGGAGGATTCCTTCCCGTTTCTGAAACAAGGGGGAAAATGTGATGATTAAAAAAAACACAAAACCTCAGCTCAGGGCTCATAAGACTAAGAAAGTTACCAGTGACTTTGAAGTACCCTCAGAGCAGAGACGGGGCTTAGAAAGGAAATTGGGCACCAGCCTTCTGGTGACAGGGATTGTACAGTTTCCACTCATAGGCAATTAAAAGCTTTGCCTCAACAAGCAGGCCATTTTTTTCTTTGTTGGAGGCAAAATGCTCACCTTCAGTAATGGACAGTTAAAATGAAATTATTGAAGACTTGGGTATGCCTTTCCCAAGAGAAGCAGAGAAGGGTATGATGCCTGGGGAACCTAGAACCATCCCACAGACAATCTGGGTCATTTAAAAGGAGGTGTTTTGTTTTGTTTTGTTTTTAAATTGGGAAATCTGGATGCTTTTATTTCTTATTGCTAGTCATATTCAAGACCTATGTGGGACCTGACTTACTCCCTGGGTGTGAGTAGAGTCATGGCCAATCTACAAATCTTTATTGAGCACCCACCAAGTACAAGGCTGTCATCAAGATGGTCATGGCACATTATCAATGTGCTAGGCACATCACAGGGGGATATAGAGATGACTTAAGAGACATCCCTGCTCGAGTGGTTACTACTGCTTGCTGCTGCTGCTTATTCTTCAATCTGGAAGAGGCCCATGATATCTGGGAGGTGATGCCATGATATGCAAGTGAATTGGATTTAAGTGAGGGAGGGCAGTGCAAAGTCACCAGCCTCACTTTCTCCTCTGAAGCCATCTGGGTACAGTGGTTCTCATGGAGCTCAGAGTCTAGTGAGGAGGTAAGACAGAGACATGAAATACTAGATAATATTAAACAGTACATGATAAGCGGCAAGTAGCATGGACCAGTAAGTATGACGAGAGGTCAGAGAAAGGCTAGCCCATGTAGACAGCGATCAGGAGAGTCTGGGCCTCAGAGAATGTGTAGGACTTGGAGAGCCCTTAGGGAAAACAAGCCTGGCAGAGACAGGAAAGAGAAGAATAACACCTCCGCTTTCTCCAGCTTTTACAAAATACTTTTCTCACATCCGTCTGTGATGTGGGATATATTCTGAAAGCACAAAGTGTGTGTTTGTAGGGTAGTAAGATTAATTTTGTCTGGGAAGGTTTGTGTGGGAGAATAGTAAGAGGTGAGTTTGCAAGGACAGATTGGGGCTAGATAGGAGAGAACCTCCTTGCATTACAAGCTAAAGCGTTTGTACTTCATTGTGTAGTCAGACTATGGGAAACCTTTGAAAGTTTTTGAGTGGAGAGGGTGAACAATCTAAATTTATTTCAGTAAACATTTATTAAGCACCTACTATGTGCCAGGCAGCTTGTTGGTATAGCAGATGGGCCTGGAGTCAGGAAGACTCTTCTCCCTGAGTTCAAATTCAGCCTCAGACACTTACCAGCTACATGATCCTGGGCATGTGACTTAGCCTTGTTTGTCTTAGTTTCCTCCTCTGTACAATGAACTGGAGAAGGGAATGGCACACCACTCCAGGATCTTTGCCACAAAAATTTCCAATGGGGTCATGGAGAGTCAGATATGACAGAAAAATGACTGAACCACAAATGGGCCAGGCACTGTGTAAGGGGTGGAGATGAAAACATGAGGCAAAACACTCTCAAGGAATTGACAATCTAAGGAACTACAATCAAATGAAAGGGGAACTTTGGGAACATTACTAGTGTATAGAAGGGCAATGGAAAGGTGTAGGGATAGTATGGTGGGGGCATGTTCAGAGGAAGACTGTGGATGTATAGCTTTGTCATTGTGGGGCCAATCCTTTGGGAGCATACATGGTTAGGAAAGTCAAGGCTTAGCCAGTCTAGTACACCAAGATGGCTAAACTAAGTTTATATTGAGGATAAGGTCTGATGGAAGACAACCAGTCACAGGAAAGGAGAATGGAAAAGGAACTTCAAGTTCCCAACTCCAGTTGGTGGTTTGCCCCTTTTCATCTGTTTCCCATCTTTTCATTCTGTTTCATTCCCTCTTTTCATCTGTTCTTCCCCTCTCTTTCTCCTTGCCATGTTTCCCATGGAAATGTGGAATTTCAGAATTGGTACCACCTCAGGATTCAGACACTACCTAGAATCCTCTCTACATCTTTAACTAGCCATCCAGCCTTCATTTCAAGAGCATCTGACCAATGTGGGCCTCAGGGGTCAGCCTGATTTCCAACAACCTTATTCTGGGCATTACCCAACAATACAAACTAAGTTTGCATTAGTTTTTTTGACTGTCACATCACACAGTTGATTCACCTAGAAATGTTTCATTGTTGTTGAGTCATTTCAGTCTTATCTGACCCTTAATGACCGCATTTGGAGTTTTCTTGGTAAAAATACTGAAGTGAACTGTGTGATCCACTAAAAAAAAAAAACAAGCTTCTTTTCACATCAGTTATAGTCTCCCTTATCCTATACTTTTGTAACCCAAATGTAGGACATAACATCTCTCTTTAATCAATTCTACTTCATCTAGTTCAGCTCATTATTCTAACTGGTTAGGATCTTTGGGATCCAGATATGTGTCATTTAGCATCTTCCTTATCCTTGTGTCACCCACAGATTTACTAGGCACACATTATCTAGGTCTATATACAAGTCACTGATAAAAAGAGTAGAATGGGGCCACAGAAATACTGGTGCCTCTCCTCTTGAGACTTCTCTACATGTGAACACCTACCAAGACTTTCTGGCTGTTATTTTCTTTTTTTTTTTT
>CM053772.1:242430232-242458337 GCA_028658325.1 Potorous gilbertii | reverse complement strand
GGAGATTCAGGTCCCTGATGCCTGCTTGGGTCTGCTCGCTCCTCTCAGTGCCTCGTGGCCGGGGCCGGGGAGGGGAGGACTCCGCTCCCGTCTGGGGTACCTTTGCGGTGGGTTTTTCAGGGCTCTCTGCAATGGAAATCTCCTTCACTGTGTTTCTGCGCAGCTTCCACTGTTCCAGAATTTGTCAGGAGTTCTTTTTAGAGGGAATCCATGGGCTGTGGGTTCGGAGCTAGCAAATGTGAGTCTTTCTACTCAGCCATCTTGGCTCAGCCCCCCTCTGGCTGTTATTTTCAAAGAATGTTTTATAATAAACCTCCTATTTACTAAGAGAGGGTGTCCTGTTGTTTCCTAGGAGGTGGGGAAATGGAATGGGGGAAAGGGGTATCAGATGTGGCCAGTGGAAGGGAAGGAATCCTGCTTTGCCTCCACCCTCCCTGCCAAGAAAGAAGCAAATGTAATGTCACTGAAATAATATGGTATCAACAAGGGGACTCCTAAACTAGGAGATGATTTTGGGGTTGTGCTGTTCTGGGGTTATAGCTCATGTTGCCCACAAACACTTAGGGAAAGTGGTGGGGCCTGGTCTTTATAAAAGCCATAGTCAGCTTATACTTTGTGAAGGGATGGCCTGGCATTGTAGAAAGAATACTGTATGAAATGGATGTATGATCTACGTATAAAGACTGATACTATAAACAAATCAGGGGAGCAAGTAATAGTATATTTGTCAGATTTATGGAGAATGGAGAAAGTTATGACCAAAGAAGAGATAGAGAACATTATGAAGTGCAAAATGGATAATTTTGATTACATTAAATTGAAAAGTTTTTGCACAACCAAACTCAATGCAACCAAGATTAGGAGGGAAGCAGAGAACAGGAAAGAAATTTTGCAACTGGTGTCTACGATAAAAGCCTCATTTCTAAAATATATAGAGAGCTGAGTCAAATGTACAAGAATACAAGTCATTCCCCAATTGATAAATGGTCAAAGGATAAGAACAGGCTGTTTTCAGAGGAAGAAATTAAAGCTACCTATGGTCATATGAAAAAATGCTCTAAATCTCTATTGATTAGAGAGATGAAAATTAAAACAACTCTGAGGTATCACATCACATCTATCAGATCGGCTAACCTGACAAAACAGAAAGATGATAAATTTTGGAGAAGATGTGGGAGAGTTGGAACACTAATTCATTGTTGGTGGAGCTGTGAGCTGATCCAACCATTCTGGAGAGCAATTGGGAGCTATGCCCAAAGGGCTTCAGTAATATCACTTCTAAGACTGTATCTCAAAGAAATCATAAAAATGGGAAAGGGGCTCACATATACCAAAATATTTATAGCAGCTCTCTTTGTGATGGCCAAGAACTGGAAATCAAGGGGATGCCCAACAAATGGGGAATGGCTGAACAAGCTGTGGTATACAAATGTAATGGAATACTATTGTGCTATAAGAAATGATGAACAGGAAGGCTTCAGAGAGGCCTGGAAGGACTTGTATGACCTGATGCTGAGTGAAAGGAGCAGAACCAGGAGGTCACTGTACATAGCAACAATAGCACTGTGTGAAGAATTTTTCTGGTAGATTTAGCCCATCACAGCAATTCAAGGACCTAAAGCATTCCCATAGGACTCTTGGGGCAAAATGCCATCCACATCCAGAGAAAGAACTATAGAATCAGAATGCAGAATGAAACAGAATTATTTTCTCTTGTGTTACGTTTTGTTTTGTTTAGGCTTTCCTCATGGTTTCTCCCACTCATATGAATTCTTCTATGCAACATGACAAATGTGCAAATGTGTTTAATAAGAATGTATGTGTAGAACCCATATAAGATTACAAGCTATCTCAGGGAGGGAGGAGGGAAGGGAGGGGAAAAAAATCTAAGACTTATGGAAGTGATTGAAGAAAATTGGAAACAAATAAATTAATAACAAAAAAATTACTGCCTTTGGAGTCCAAGAATATGAGTTCAAATTCCAACCTTGCTACTACTAACTTATGTGATTAAGTTATTTTTCTTCTCTGAGCTCATTGATAAAATGAGAGAGAACTGAACCATGTGACCCCAAAGGTCCCTTCCAATTCTCAATTCAAACTTAAAATTGACAAGATACTTAATTGGCTTAGATCAGTTAGAATCTAGAGTCAAAGCAGAAAAAAAGAGAGAAAGAGCTCACATGGGGTATCCACCACCTACTGTCTTTTTACCCCATCCTACTGTACATGCATGTAACCTCAGTGTTTAATGAGGTCTGATCACTGATGGCTTTATACAAAGCAAGGAGAACATTTGAGTGAAAATGACTCTTAAGTAGCCAGCTGATTAGCCGGAACACATTAGCACGTATTTATGCCTGGAATATTTCCTTTTGTATTTCGATAAATGAATTCCTGCTGACACCTCAGCCTTCAGCTTTTGTGCATGTTTAACTTGATAATGAAAAAAAAACCCTTTAGAACCTGAATTGCATTGATGCCATTTATATAATGTGCCCTACTTTCTCCATCGCTGTAGCAAAATTGCATTCAGGAGAAATTAAACACATACACACACACACACACACACACACACACACACACACACACACAAACCCAACCATGCTAGCTGATGTCTTCTTTTGAACTCAGAATAAAGCATGGAAAAGGGATTTGGAATGGCCACATTTTCTAGTAGACTTAGACAAAACAGCAATTCATTCTCTTCTCTAATGCTTATGGCGACAGTTTAGAGAAATGACATACACTAGAAAGACATGCTAGTGACTGCTAAGAAGACATGACAGTTGCTTCAGACATGCAGCTTATAAGGGATTGGATATAGTAGGGAAATTCTTATACAAGATATTGGAGGGGTTGGAAAAGACTCAGAGGTCATCTTGTCAACATCTATGATGACTGTATGTCCAGTGACACTTCTCAGGAGGGAGCCTAGTCCAGTTAGGACTACTAAAGAATCCTTATACCGAGGGCCTCTCTGTAACTACCATTCACAGGACCTGATTCTGAACTTTGAGGCTAAGCAGAGAAAACTTGATTCCTCTGTCGTGACAATCTTCTGAAATCAGGCAGCTGTTTTGTACCATCCTAAGTCCTGTCTTCTATAGTCTACCCCTTGCCCAGTTAATCCAAATGACTGTCAATATGGCATAGTTGTTTATGTGGAGGTCATATTTCTCTACCAGACTAGAAGCTCTGTGAGGGTAGGTAGGTACCCCAGATTTTCTAAACTTATTATCCTCCACAGTCTAACATACAAGGCTCTGTACATAATAAATGTTGAACAAATATTTTTTAATCAAATGTTCTTCCTACTGCCCTGCTCACACCCCTATTTGTCCCTCATAAAATGCAGCACCCAGAACCGAATGCAATTCTTTAGCCATATCACCAGAGGAAAGGACAATTTGTTCAAGGCAGCTAAATGATGTAGGTGTTAAAGCAGTGTACATCGGGTCAAGGTGACCTTGGTTCAAATACAACATCAGATACTAGTTCTTTGGATAAGTCACTTAACTTCTCCAGGGTTCAAATGCAGATTCCCTTACTCCCAAGCTCAGAGCACTTTCTACAATACCATGCTGCTCCCTGATTATCTGATATGTCACCCTGGACGAGTATATCCCACAGCTTCTGTTTCCTCACCACAGGGCTCGTATGAGGATGAAATAAGGGAACGGATTAGAAGATCCTAAATCTAGAGTTGGAAGGAGTTTCAAGGAGACAGTTTATATAGTTTAATTCATCATTTTGCAGATGAGGGAATCTGAGGCAAAGTGATTTGCCCAGGGTTATGTAGACAGTAAGTGTCTGAGGCCACATTTGAACTCAGGTCTTTCTGATTCCAAGAGAAGTACTATCTTCATTTGCCACCTGACTGCCTCTAACAGGATGGGAAAGTGCTCTGTAAAACCTAAAGTTCTATACAACTAAGAGTTAATAGCAATAAAATAGAAGTGTGAGAACATTATGAATATATCTTAGGTTATTTTTAATCACGATGCATGTAAGCTATTATCGTTATTCAAAAGAGTCCAAGTTGCTGGTTTGAATATAAAAACCAGATATGAAAGATTTCTCTAAATTATATGATTTGAAAATGTGCATGAAGTAAGAAGGGTGAGCCACAGAATGGATTGGCTTTTAGCTAAAGGCTTCCTTTCCTCATCCCACCCCAACCCTTTCTTTTGCTCTGAGAAACAGCAAAAGGGCAAAAGAGCAAGCCCTGCTTAGGCGCTGCCACACTCACATAATGCATATAAAGGCTTTGGAAGCCTTTGAGCACTACATCAATGTCAGAGCGCATTATTAATACTGGTACCATGTCCTAGTCCCGGGCAAATGGACTGTGGAGCGGTCTACAGCACAGCAGGGGCACCCTGGGAGACCAGCTGCTGGGGAAAGAGTCAAAGCCCAGACTTGGAAATGAGAGAAATGGATCATGGGGACTAAGGAGGCTAGGGCTGTCCATTTCTTGTGTTATCATGGGGTCCTATGCCCTCTTCTCTACCCCAGAGCAAGGCTCTCCCTCTCTCATTATAGCTACCTCCCTGACATCACTCAAAAACCCAGCTCAGTTAGCACAGAGGAGGTAGGGATATAATAATTGATTATGGATTGATTGGCGCGACCAAAGACTCTACTTTTTATCCCCTAGCCTCCCCAAATCATGTCTAATGGTTAATCAGGTCACAAATAACCAGAACCACACTCTGTACACCTTTATGCAGTACCTCATTCCCACCAAATCCATGGCACCAATTTTCAGCATCTCAGCTCTTAGGCTGCAAAGCATAGCTAGCAAAGTTGTAGGATTCTTGCATCCTTGTCTTGCTTGATAGAAACTCATGCTTTCTCCCTTCTGCCTTCTATGCTACTGGCAATCTTTGTCTTCATGTCTCACCAACTCCAGTTACTTTCACAAATTGCCTCTTCTAGGGCTTTCTTTCCCAGAATGCCTCTTGCTGTACTCTAATTCATTTTCAGAGATGATTTGACTTCTGACTTTGCTGAGACTCTCTAGCCTAGAGTTCTTAAACTTTTTGAGCCCCTTTGGAGTCTGGTGAAACTTATGGACCTATTCACAGAATATTTTTTTTATCTCATAATTTAAGGAAATGCTAAATTTTGGTTAAAGGCTAGTGAAAATAAAGATGTAATTTTTCCCCCCTATCCAAGTTTATGAACTCGCTGAAATCTATCCACAGACTCCAGGTTAAGAACTCCTGCTCTAAGGCAGCTAGGTGGTGAGGTGGATAGACCACTGGACCTGAAGTCAGGAGGACTTGACTTCAGACACTTGACACTTACTAGCCGCGTGACCTTGGGCAAGTCACTTAACCCTGACCGCCTCACCAAAACAAACAAACAAAAAACAACAGTTCTAGGAGGAGCTGCCTGTATATATACTTGCCTTAATATTAAAGTTAATATTTCTGTAGAGCTTTACAAAACCCTTTCCTTAGATGATCCTCTGCGACAAAAAACGTGAAGGTTAAGATCTCCATTTTACAGATGAGAAAACTCAGGCTCACCCAGATTAAGTGACTTGTTCAAAAGGTAAACTGAGGCCTTCTGACTCCCCTTCCATCTCCTTGTTTCTGTGTTAAGTTCTGGACACCACATTTTAGAAAGAACATTGCGAAACTGGAATGTGTCCAGAGAAGGGATCATAAACAGAATCAGAAAATATTCTATTCAATAAATATGTTAAAGCCCTCTGCTCAGTACTAGGAAGGACAAAGTTTAAATAAAAAGAGATTTCATCAAACTTCTAGCCTGGTAAGGGAGCATCAAATATAGCCAGGTAACTAAGAGACAGCATGAGCGTGGTGGTTATACATTTCTCTGTTCTTTCTTTGCTTCCCTCGGAGGTGCAGCTTTTTTCCTCCTCCACCTGTGACCTGCCCCCTCATCCTTTCCTACTTCCACAGAGACCACCCTTGAAATGATTACCCTCCCTTATTAGCATCTTCGGTCCCTCCTCTCTTTTATTTTAACATTTCCTTTCTTCAGACATAAATATCCCCATCTTTTAACCAAAGACTCCCAAATTGTTTATTTGATTCCCCCAGAGTTCCTTGAGTTACCCATTAATGCGTAACTCCAAGCTTCTCATACCAGATTTATCCACAAGTATCTCTACATATGGCTGCCACTTCTTTACCATTCATTGCTTCCTCGCAACCCGGTAATCTGGTTTATGAAGCCTGTCTACCTGTCCATCCTTCATCAAGCTATTGAAATTTCCCTCTCGGAGGGCACTGGTGACTTCACATCCATATCAAAAGCCCTTTCCCTTATTTCCCCCTGGTTCTGCATTCTTCTTGACTTTTGTTTAACTGCCATTTCTTCTTGAAATTCTCCTTTCCCTGGGCACTTTCCAGGATCACAGAATTTGAAAGCTGAGCGGGAACTCAGCAGTCATCCAGCTTAACTCCAACCCCAAAGGAATTTCCATCACAAAGCAGCCTGTCAGTGGTAGTCCAGCCTCTATGTTCCAAGGCTTCCTATGAAGGGGAACCCACTGCATCTTGAGGAAGCCTGCTTCACTTCTGGACAGGTCTAGCTGTTAGAATGTTTTTCTTGTCATCAAGGTAGAAATTTATCTACCTTGCAGTTTTCACCCAGCGCTCCTGGTTTTGTCTTTGGGAGCCAAATATAAAAGTCGAAATTCTTTACCTCGCTAACCAATACTTCTTTGTCCCTTTACTTAGCTCCTTTCTTTGCTTACCCTGTTCTCCTTTCCTCTTTAATCTCTCTTTTTTCGTTGTTGTTCAGTTGTTTCAGTCATGTCCAGCTCTTCATGACCTTATTTGGGGATTTCTTGACAGAGATACTAGAGTGGTTTGCCATTTTCTTTTTGGGCTTATTTTTATAGATGAGGAAACCAAGGTAGAGTTAAGTGACTTATCCAAGGTCACACACCTAGAAGTGTCTGAGGCTGGATTTGAACTCTTGAAGATGAGTATTGTTAATTCTGAGCCCAGTACTCTGTCCACTGTGCCACCTGGCTGCCCACTTTTACCTCTACCTCACTCCTTTGGAGAAATAATTTCCATGGCTTCAACCTCCAAGTCAAAGATGTCCATCTCTACAGCTCCAGCCATGATCTCTTTTCTATAATCCAGTCTCTCTGTGCTCATCCCAATCTCCTCCAGCTCCAGACACGAAACATTGTAAATTATGATATGGATAATGATAGATAGGTGATGAAGGGGATGATGATGACAGCAATTTTTAGCTGACTACAGAAAATGTCCATCTAAGTGTCCTGTCATTGTCCCATAGTTAACATGTTACAATATAAGTTTATAGGCATAAAAACACCCCTGGTTTCCCAAAACAATACTAGTGTCCCTTTACATTCTCTTCATGTATATCACTGGTACGATTCCTCCTCCAGTTCCTCATGTGTAAAATCTTGGGTTCTTCCTTAGCCCTTCCTTATCCTACTCCCACCACAGTCATGGAAAGAGCAGCCAGGTATAGGGATTAAGAATGGAATGGGGAACTTGCCAATCAGGATGGAAATACTGGGGCAGAGTAGAGTGCATAGATAGCAGTTAGAGGCAGATGGGACCTTTAAGAACATTTTGTCCAACCTCTAAGTTGAATAGAATAGGAAACTGAGACTCAGAGAGATGAAATGATTCGTCCAAGGTCATGCAGGTTCCAAGTGAAAAAGCCCTCACCTACGAGGAGGCAGATGAAAAATGTAATTTTCCTAAATAAAAGGGACTGATAGATTATGAGAGAGGAGTATGGGAGGGTAGAGAAAATCTCTCCTGTGCTACTTCTTAAAAGAACTGTAAGCTTCAGAAAATGGGTACTTTTATTTTCTTTTTAACTCCAATAGTTAAAGCTTTATAAATGCTTGATGACTAGTGCTCAGCCGACTGACAAACCTTACAAAAGTCTGATGTTCTCAGATCTTTCATGGGCCCACAGCAGAGGCCAAATAAAGATTTGCTGACTGACTTGTTGATTTCTTAACGGAAATTCAGTGGTTATGATACTTCCCCTTGAGTCCCACCTGCAGATGTATAATGTCCAAGAGGCCTGTCTATGCCCCAAATATCCTGTGCCCCAATCGACCAGCCCAGTACCTTGAATTATGGGAGTTTATGAGGATTTCCAGGACTCAGAAACATGCCCTAGACTGACAGATGGTGAACAATGGAATGACTTTTCTCTGCTTGTCACAGAAAGCCTGCCCATTTTCCTATATTTAGGAAAATGGAAATTCCATCTATTAACTGGGAAATAGGCTACTTCTAACTCCAGCTGTGCTACTCTGGGTAGCAAAACTTACCAACTTGAATATATCCATCCATCTACACCACGTACCCAAACACATATAGCACATATACCATATCCATGAAATGTAGATATCATATATATATATATATATATATGTATATATATATATATATATATATATATACACACATATTCTATCTTCCACATGGTCATACCACCAAACTCCCCACATCTACAAGCTACACCTATGCATGTACAGTCACCACCCCTACAAATACATCCAACCACATACACAGACACATCCATCCCTTATACCATAAACACAGATAAATATAGTGTGCACACACATTTGAGACTTCTTCCTCCTCTGTCACCCAAGGTCTATACCACTTAGAGATAGCATTCCACACTTCTTACCTGAACCACCACGACTTGGATGGAAACATGGTCTGGGAGTCGGATCGGGGCTCGAAAATACTGAGACAGAGCCACCAAAAGATGAAGGATCGCCACAAGGCTCTTGGCATGGACGGCTGAAATGAGAGATGATTTGAAATATTAGAGGATTTCTAGTCTTAGAATACCAGATTCCTTTGAAGTTGGAAGAGGTTTCAGAGGTCATTCAGTCTAACCAATTTCTGAAAAAGAATCCTCTCTATAGGCTCCCTGAGAAGAGGCCATCCAGCTTCCATTTCAAGTCCTCTGAGCTCAACTTTTCAGGTGGGCCCTGATTCTTTGCTTGGAATATCTCTTTAAATTAAAGCAAAAATGAAACATGGTTCAATTTAGGAATCATTAGCACAAGATGCTGTGCTTCGGCCTGGTGATACAAAGCTGAAACAGATCATTCCTTTTGTCAAAGAGCTTCACAACCTAATATATATGTTGAGAGAAGTGAGTGAGACACAATCAAATCAGTCAGTCAATAAGCATTTAAGGAGCGCCTACTATGTGCCAGGTACTGTGCCAAGTTCTAGGAATACAAAAAGAGGCAAAAGATAGTCCCCTGCCCCCATGGAGCTTACAGCCCAAGAGACAACATGCAAACATATGACTACACAGAGGCTATATATGGGAGAGATAAATTCTTAACAGAATAAAGCACTAGAATGAAGAGGCATTAGGAAAGACTTCCTGCAGAATGTTGGTTATTCTGAAGAACCACAGCAAACAAAGCAGAAATTAGGCCAAGAATGAATATGGAACTCACTAATGAGGTCCATGTTTGGGGGTCTTAGGCACTGAGGCTATGAGGATACTCTCTTCATGAAGATAAGCACTAGGATGTCACTTTCCCAGACCCCACCCCAGAACTCCTATCTCTGAGGTTCTGGCTTCCTTCTGAACTGGCCAAGGCTTATCTCTCCTACAGGATTCTAGGAATACTTGGAAAGAGGTCTTATTGATATATAGATTTTTTTTAATCTAATTTTTTTCAATTAAAAAAACTATTTTCTCTCCCTCTTACCCCAGGCCCATTGGGAAAAAAATCAAGCATAGTCAAACAAAACCAACTTCTACATTGGCCAGGTCTGCCATCTCTCTGTCAAAGTAGCATGCATCTGTTCCCTTGGATTGTGTTTGTTTACTGCATTGATCAGAGTTCTTTTGTCTTTCAAAGTTGTTTGTCTTTACCATGCTGTTGTGATTATATCAATAATTCTATTGCTTCTATTCATTTTATTCTGCATCAGTTACGTTTTCTTCAGTTGCTTTCTGTTGTGTTCAACCACAGTTGAGGTTTTCTTGGCAAAGATACTGGAGTGGTTTGCCATTTCCTTCTCCAGCTAATTTTTACAGACGAGGTAATTGAGGCAAATAGGATGAATACACCTGCCCAGGGTCACACAGTTAGTAAGTACATTAGGCTAAATTTGAGCTCACAAAGATGGGTCTTACTGACTCCATGCCTGGCTCGCTATCCACTGAGCCACCTAGTTGTCTTGTGTGAGTCTGTTTATACAGTGGCAAAGAACAGGACGCTGAGTATATTACTGATATCTAGGAAACTTCCATTGCTCTTAGGGCTTTCAGATCCAGGAGAATTATAAACTCTTAGGTAAACATCTCTGGGACCTATGTAGGAGATGACTGGTATAGAAACTCCTACACCACATGAAGAGGCTGATGTTACTAACCTTTGTATCATTACATTACAGGGTATCTGACAAGAGGAATTAGAAAAGGAAGGAATTCAAAGCTCTTTAAAGCTCAAAATGGGAAGACCATCATTCAAGTCCCACTTCAAATACTTCTCCCTTCCTGAAGATGTCTCTAATCTCCAATGCTGGAAGTGATCTCTCCCTCTCTAGAGAGTTTGGTCATCTCATGTTCAACCTTCTTGTAACTTGTAACTTTCTCAGCTGGTCCTTAGATGATAGGTGCCCAATTCTTCACCAGGGCTATACTTGAAGGCTTTCCAGCTTGGTCCGATGTGCTTGAGCTTGTGTCTTCAAGAACCCAGGGTCACCTTCACACTATGATGAGGCCCCAAAGAAGAATTTGAATAGAAGAATAGCCTTATTCATCAAAAATAAATATCAAGAGCTGCTCAACATCTTTCATTGACCTTTCAAGGGTCAAGTTGCTTTGGGTGCTTCTGGCTTCCAGTTTCAGGAGGGAAGATGGAAAAGGCCAACCCCATTTCAGGCTACTGAAGGAAAAGACTGTGAGAAGACATCTTAAAGTTTGAAGAAGGCTGGATCCCTCCATTTCTGACCAACTTCACCCTGCTCCTCCTGTAGAACAGGACATTCCTTTCCACCAATGAGGAGAAAGTCTGATACCAATAGGATTTTTGACTGTGGTTACATATTCCAGTGGGAGAGACAGAGAGATACACAAATATACCACTTTGATGGTCTCTTCCATCTCTCAGTTCTAGGGTTGTACTTGAGAATGGATATGGAGAATGGAAAGGAAAAGACAGAGGGCAAGATTCAGTAAGATCTGGTAACTTCTTTGAGGTATGTGTGGGGAAAACAAGGAAAATCATGAAGAATTCCATGGTTTTAAGACTGGATATTTGGGAGAACAGTGGTACCATTAACAGAAATAAAGAAGTCAGGGGGAGGAGCTGTTTATGGGATAGGATGATAAGTAAAGCTTTGAACATGTTGCATTTGTGGTACTAGCGAGAGAACTTTGCAAAACAAGTATGTTCCCTTTCCCGCAAAAGTGAAGCAGTAGATTATAATAGAAAGAGCTCTGGATTCAGAGTCAGAAGACCTGAGTTTGAATCCCAGCTCTGTCACTTCGGTGCATGATTTTGAACATGCTATTTCACCAAGGGTGTCCTCAGTTTCTTCTTCTGTTAAATGGGACTGAACTAAGATGATTTCCAAGGTCACTTCCAATTCCAAATCCTATGATCTCCTTTCTTCTTGAAATTACTTTGTGTTTACTTATTTGTATACAAGTTGCACCTTGCCACCCTCACCCCTACTCCCCTCTACTAGATTAAATTCCTCAAAGGCTGGGATTGTTTGTTTTTTTTGTTTTGGGGTTTTTTTTAATATCTCTATTACCTACCATAATTCCTTGCACACGTTTACAGGGTGGGGTGGAAGGAAGGTCCTGATCTAGAATTTCATCAAAGTAGAAATTCCCTCAGCAAATGCAGTTTAGCAGCTTAGCAACTTAAATTCTTAGAGAGACAACTGAGCCACATAAAGGTTAAGTGATCTGTCCAAGGTTGAAAAACCCATGGGTTGGAAGGAGGACAGAACTTGGATCTTTGTGACTCCAAGGCTGCCTACAGTATAGTAGGAGCTTAACACAAGTTTTTTGAATCCAATCTAGTGGGATCCTCTGATCTCACAGCACTTTGCCTTCCTTCCATGTGCACTTAATATTAATCAATTTTAGTACTTCCATTATCTCTCTTACTGGATTATAAAGGCTTTGGGTTGTTTTTGGGGGGGGGTGGGCAAGGATTGTCTTTATCTTTGTTTAGTGGATAGAGAATAGGTCTCAGAGTCAAGGCTCAAATCCAGCCTCTGACTCAGTGTCTGTGTGTGACCTTAAGCAAATCAGAGGTACTAAACTACCCACAATACTCCTGAGTGTTGACCTTAGTTAGATTAAAATGTAATTGGGAAATATTTAGCAAAATTAATATACAATGGTACATACATAATGTTATTATATGGTTTTCTAAGTCAACGTAGGGCAGCTAAGTAGGACAGTAGATAAGAGTACAGGTCCTGGGGTCAGAAGGACCTGAGTTTAAATCTGGCCTCAGACACTTCATGGTTGTATGACCCTGAGCAAGTCACAACCCTGTTTGCCTCAATTTCCTCCTCTGTAAAATGAGTTGGAGAAGGAAATGACAACCTATTCCATTATCTTTGCCAAGAAGACCCCAAATGGGGTCACAGAGAGTCAGACACAACTGAAATGATTCAACAGTAACAAGAAGTCAATATTCAGCTCATAAGGATCCTTTCTTATATACCATTTAATGGAACTTTTTATTTGAGTTTGACCCTACTGTCCTGGGCAGCTCTCTGAGAAGTTACCCATCTGCACTGGTGAAAGGAGTTTTCTTATCTGGGAGTTCCCTATAGCCTGTCTACATTTTAAGTGACTATTGTTCAGTTTGATGAATCAAAACTATAATAGAACTTTTACCTGAGCATTGTAATTATGTTTTGTTTAGTTGTGGAATTTTTCTTTGTTCTTGAATCCTATAAATTATAACTCAAAGGTGTTAAAATTTATAAATGTATGATGAATCTCTTTCTCTTTGGTTTCTCCCTCCTTCTCTCTCTCCTTCCCTCTCTGTCTCTCCTTCTCTTTGTATGTCTCTGTCTCTTTCTCTCTCTCCCTCCCTCCCTCTCAGTTTCTATCCCTGACTCTATCTGTCTTTTTATCTCTCTGTCTCTCTGACTCTTTTCACAGAGATGCTTAGAATAAGAATAAAATGAATAAATTTGCCTCAGGCAAACTTGTGGCTAAAGCCCAGAGTACTAACTTCTTCTTCCACAGATGGAACCACAGATCTGGTCCAAATCCACAATCCCTATCTATCCCAGCTTCCGGATACAGACACATGCTTACAAGAATGATAACATCAATCAACAAACATTTATGAAGAACCTACTATGTGCCAAGCACAGTTCTAGGTTGTCAGTGTACAAAGAAAATCAAATTATTCCCTGATTTTAAGAAGTTTACAGTCTAACCACAGAGGAAACAGCGCACACACACATACACACACACACACACACACACACCACACATAAACCAGATACAAGGTAACTTTGAATGGGAAGGCACTAGTGGCTGGTGCCACTAGGAAAGGTACCACTTTCTCATACAGAAAGGTGCTTTAGTTGAGTACTGAAAGAGACCAGGGATTGATTGAAAGAAGTGGAGATGAGGGGGATGTGAATTCCAGGCATGGGAAACATCTTGAAAAAGGCACAGAGATGAAAGATCTTATGTGTGAGCAACAGCAAAAAAGACGGTTTGGCTGGACCTTAGGCTGCATAGAGGATGATGTGTATGAAAGCTGAAAAGGTAGGTTAGGGCCAAGTTGTAATGAGTTTTAAATGCCAGAGTGGTTTATATTTGCTCCCAGAGGTAATAGGAAGCCACTGGAATTTATTGAGTGTATTTGTGTGGGGGGAGTGAGCTGGAGGTGGGGATGACATAGTCAGACTTGTGCTTTAGGAAATCACTTTGGCAGCTGTGTGGGATATGAAATGAAGCAGGGAGAGACTTGAGGCACAAAGGCTGATTTGGAGACTATAGCAATAGTCCAGGTGATACGGGTTAAAGAAGGATGGTGACTGTGAGTGGAGAAAAGGGGACATATATGAGAGATGTTATATGGTAGGAACTACAAAATCTGGCAACTGATTGGATGGATGAGGTGAATTAAAATGAAAAGCCAAGGATGATGTCATGGTTGTCCAAATTAGAGACTAGAAGGATGATAACACCGTCGACAGAAATAGGGAAGTTGCGGGGGAGGGGAGGTCACAAAGAGAAGGAGTATTGTTTTGGATAAGTTATTAGAGATGCCTGAAGAACATCCTAGTTGGAAAGTCCAACAGACAAGGATGAAGAACTAGAACTTAGGAGTCATCTGTATAGAAATAATAATTAAGCCTATGGATACTGAGAAGGTCACAAAGAGAGTATAGGAATAGCAAAGAAGTTCTGGGATAGACCTCTGACACCATCCCAGGGTGTACCATGAATAATGACCCATCCAGCAAAGGAGACTGAGAAGGAGCAGTCATAAAGGAAGAAGAACCAAGAGAAAAGAATGTCATAAAAACCCAGAGAGAAGAGTAACCCGGAGGCAATGATGGTTAGCAGTGTCAAATGCTTCAGAGAAATCAAGACTATTCAATTTGACTATTAAGAGATCACTGGTAATTAATAATAGTAACAGTGAAATTTATTAGCAGTTTACAGCTAATGAAGTGCTCTGCTCACTTTAATTCATTTGCTTTTTCACAATGACCTTGTGAAATAGGTATTTCTACAGATAAGGAAATAGTTGATTGGCTGTTGTCCTTCATTCTTAAATAGGACCAAAATGACATCTCTACTTTAGAGTCAGGATACAGTGTTACAGATTATGTCTGATCAGACCAATAGGAGCTTGGAAGGCTCTACCGCAGGTTGGATACAAATAGTCTACCTGAACATTTGGAGCAGAGACATCTTTAAGAAAGCAAAAAGGTGAGAGTGAAATGACTTGCCCAGAGTCATACAGTTACAAAGCATATGTGATAAGATTTGAACTCAAGGTCTTCCTGAATTCAATTTCAGGGTTGTATCCACTGAACTATCTAGCCACTTCCATAAAAACCACAAAAAGAATGGAATTTATATCATTTTGAAAATGCTTAGGTTTTTGCTAAATCAATACATGGATAGATAGCTGTAGGATTGAAGCAAGACATTTCTTCCAGGGGTGTTTTCATTCTCAGATGAAGACAGTAATGTAGACCATATTAGTACATTCAAACCAAAGGAGAAGGGTCCCTAGATGGCCCAGTGGATAGAATACTGGCACTGGAGGCAGGAGGACCTGAGTTCAAATCTGGCCTCGGACACTTAGTAGCTGTGTGACACCAGGCAAGTCACTTAACCCCCAACTGCCTCAACAAAAGAAAAAAAAAGAATCCAAACCCAAGGAGAAGATCCTCCACATTTGCAGACTCCCAACCTCCTACCTTGTTGCTTCAAGCAGTACCTTTCCATAACTAAGCAGGTCCTGAACTCTCCCTTGTCTTTGCTAATTTATGGAGATATCAAAACAACTTTTTTTTCTGTATTCTTACCATGAACTTTATCCATTTTTCAGTGTCATTCTGTCTGCTGCATGATAAATGAGTCTACTTTGGCTGAAGCTTTGAGTAATAGCTAACAAAAGAAAATGACTCAAACATTCCTCATGAACGTATTCAAGTTTGGTATTATCTCAGCTTTTCAAAGAAGGTTTTGTACTGGCTCTGATCACTTACTTAACACGACCTAAAATATATCAAATGAACTGCAACTGAAAGTCTTAAAATGAAGGATAAGCCACTGACCCTCCTGAGTATCTCGTTTGTCAGCTCTAGTTTCTCCTTTTCAAAGAGGAATATCGTCAGTCAGGCCAAGTCTCACCACCATTCACCAGTTCAAATGCCAGCCTTATTTTTTCCTTAATAGGAAGCTTAATAGCTTTTTTCCCAAATAAGCAGGTTCACCACTGCAGTGTGATGTTAGCAAAAGGTGCTTAGAAGGTTTGTACAACAAATGCTTTAATCAACATGACCTCTGGGGTCAGTATCTTAAGGCCTCTGTAACTGATGGCCACTTCTACTTTCAAAGTGGAGTAGACTCAGACATACAAGGATCCAGACCACCAAACAGGCTATAAACTAACCTTATTGCTGCTCTACAATTCAATTCAATTCAATGAGCATTTATTAAACTCCTACTCTGTGAACCAGAGTTTAAGTTTTGCCTCAAACATACTAGCTATGTGACCCTGCGCAAGTCACTTAACCTCTTCTTGTCTTATTTTTTTAAACTGCAAAATTAGAATAGTACTAGCACTTACCTCACAAGGTTGTAAGGATACAATGAGATTTAAAGTACTTTTCAAACTTTAAAATGCTAGTTATACCTACTACTATTTTCAACTATAGAACAGATAGGTGGGAGAGTGGACAGAATGCTCGACCTGGAGTCAGGAAGGCTCATCTTCCTGAATTCAAATCTGGCTTCAGATACTTATCAGATGCAGGACCCTGGGCAGCTCACTTGGCCCAGTTTGCCTCATTTTCTTATCTGTAAAATGAGCCAAAGAAGGAAATGGCAAACCCCTGCAGTATCTCTGCCAAGAAAACCCCAAATGGGGTCACAAAGAGTCAGAGGTGACTGAAACAACTGAACGACAACAATTATTAACTTTTATTATATACCAAGCTATATACCATACCATTATTGAGATCTCTTGGCACGGAGATCTTCTCACCCTCATTGACGTATTCCTGCAGAGCAAGGACTCTGTGTCTGCTCAGAAAGAGGAAACTCTTGTTGGACTTGATACTTGTAGTATTCTCTGGGTCGCTAATACTTGGCTTTGTGTGAAAATCTCTCCCTTGTTAGTGACTCAGCTTATATTCCCATGAAAGCAAGAACCGCAAATGGGGGCCTTAGTGATCTACATATGAGCGATAGAAGGGAATAAGGGACTTTTCCAAATTAGTCATGGATACAAAGGTAAATTAATAATACTAATGACTATAACAGCTAGCATTTATATAGTGCCTTAAGGTTTGCAAATATTATTACTTTTGATTCTCACAACAATCCCAGGGAGGAAGGTACTATAGATGAGGAAAGTGAGGTGGACAGTGGTTAAGTGACTTGCTCAGGGTCATACAGCTAGTAAGAATTTGAGGCTGGATTTGATTCCAGGTCTTTATGACTCCAAGTCTAGTGCTTTATTCATTGTGCTCTAGATGCCTAGAAATAATTCACACAGAGAAATAGATGCTGATAACAATTGACCCTAGATACTTCATGTTAGATGCCTGACTCATTTAGGACACTGAGACGTTCCCTTGTTTCCTGATGTATCTACTGGCAAATGAGGGTGTCTGGGGAAGACTACTGACACAGTCAAACCTCCATAGACAGTTCCTTCTGTCTTCTGCTGCTCCAATTTATCCTGTCTATGTCTTGTTGTACATAGTACTTTACATGTTGTCTCTCCCATTAGATTAAGAGCCCTTTGAAAGCAGAGACTATGTTTTACCTTTCTTTGTATTCTCCAAATTAAGCACAATGCCTGGCACATAGTAGGTACTTAATAAAAGCTAACTGACTGAGAATTATAGCACACTAACCAAACTGTTAAAAAAAAAACCAACCATAAATGGACAGGAAGACTTGGATGAGAAAAGTATTTTTTTCCCCAAATTTTCTTGTCATTTCTGAGTTCCTTATGGAACCTTGAGTCATCAATCAATGCCAGTAAAGCAACTACTTCCAACTTGTCTTTTTTCATCTCATTTCCGTATCAGGCAGGAGCAATTTTACTTCTAAAATAGCCTTTACTATTTTATTCCCCTACTCCATGCACTTAAACAGCTCCCAGTTTTCCATCAAATAAAGTTCAAACTTTAGAAGTCACCTAACCCAATCTGAAATGGAGTAGAAATTCCTTCTCTGACACTTTTGATAGGCATCCAGCCTCTGCTTGAAGACTTTCACAGAAGAACACATTACCTCACAAGGGAGCCCTATCCTATCCTTTGGACAGGATTAATTGAAAGGCAGTTTTTTCTTATGTCAAGTCTAAATTTGACTTTGCATAAATTTCTACTCATTGATTTTTAGGGCAGCCCCTATATCCCTAATAACCCTTTTTAAATCAGATATTATCTTTGTTAGATAACATCTAATTTATTTTTAATTATGAACTTTATTATTATTGACAAGCACTATCATTTTATTTGAGGTGAACAAAAAAATATATTGTGCTAGAAATTGTGAGCTTTCATTGGCTGTCAGGTCACACTGTTGACTCAACAGGCCACGAATACTCCCTAATCTTTTTCACTGTTGAAAAGATTACACAGTAGTCAGGCCATGTTTCTTTAATTCTATATGGTGCCTGCCCTACAGGAGCCCCTTAATCGATACTAGTTAAAGAAAAACCTGGAAAGACTTACATGAACTGATGCTGAGTGAAGTGAGCAGAACCAGGAGAACATTATACACAGTAACAACAACAGTTGTGATGTTCAACGTTGATAGACTTTAGCTCTTCTCAGTAATACAATGATCTAAAACAATTCCAAAAAACTCATCCAGAGAGAGACCTGGAGTCTGAATATAGATTGAGTCATACTTTTTTCACTTTTTTTCTTGTTTTTTTTTCTTTTGTTCTATTTCTTCTTTCATAACATGTGGAAATGTTTTACATGATTGCACATGTATAATCTACTTCAGATTGCTTGCCATCTTGGGGAGTGGGGAGAGAAGGGAAGGAGGGAGAAAAATGTGAAACTCAAATTCTTTCAAAAAATGAATGTTGAAAATTGTCATTACATGTAACTGGAAAAAATAAATATTATATTAAAATGCTAGTTGACTGACTGACAATTATAGCAAACTCACCAAGGCCGTCAAAAAAATGTCATAACTAGACAGTGAGACTCTGATGAGAAAATATAATTTATTTCTTGAACCCAAAGTATGACTTTGCATTTATCCCTACTACACTTCCTCTCAGATTGAATTCAATGTTCTATACTAATTCTGACATTCAGCATTTTAACAAATCCTTCTCTTTTGGGCAATTTGAAAATTTGAAAAGCATCCCTTAATCCCTATCTCTTAATCCAAAACACTGATTAAAACAAAAAACTGATTAAACACTGATTAAAAATGTTAAACACACAGAGCCAAGTACAGAGCCCTGGAGTACACCACTGGAACATTCCAGAGCCATTAAGGACTGTCTGGAGTCCAACCATTCAACCACTTCTGAATCTACATAACAATATCATTGTCTAGCATATATTGCACCATCTTTTTCACAATAATATAAAAGACAGCCAAATGTGTCACTAGAATGCAGTTATCCCATGAAAACAGCTAATGTGCATATGGCACTTTCAGGTTTTTAAAGCATTTTATATACACTACATCTTTTGGGCTTCATAGCAACTTTATAAGTTAAGTTTATCCAATAGATCCATGATCTCATTAATTTTTATACTCCCTCAGAACATGGAGATCACAACTCATTCTGTGCTACTCTTTTCCATGTCTTTGATATTCTCTCCAGAGTTCCCTGTCTTCCCTCCTCCTCACCCTCAAATATAACTCTATGTGCCAAGGAACTTTTTCTAGTCATTTAAAGGATCTTGTGGAATATATGGCTTATCCTCACTCTCACTATGTGACTGGTCCATCTTCATTTCTGGTCACATAGCTCTTGGTGATGTCTAAATGCCACTTTTTGTACACAAGTCTTTGTTGGTTCTATGCTGGAGTCAACTCATGTCTACCACGTGCCTCTCCATTGCCCTTTGAGTAACTTGCCATCTTAATTCTTTGAAGCCTATGGTAACATGATTTGGAATCATATAATGTCACTGGAAGAATCAAGATGCAAAAAACATGGGCATTTGCTTCAGGGAGAAATCACTACAAGCACTGCACACTTTTTTAAAGGCAATTCAGATAACCAGTCTCTTCTTCTTGCTCAATTCTATGTGCAGTATCTGTCCATCTTCTGATCATCTATAGGCTTTCTATCTAATTAAAAGTCGGACATTTGGACAATAGACTTTCTCTATTCATTTGGTTTTTCCTCTGTAGATAATTTAGCTCTTTTTAGTTTGGTTATAGATATCAGCCAAGAGGTTCTGTAGAGGCTCTTATCTTGATGCAATCAGCACAATGCCACCTGCAAATAGGAACATCTTGAGTACCTCACCATCCATAGTGAATCTTCCTTTGATTTGGATTCTATGCTGGACATCCCATGATGTTGGTGAGCAGAAATCACTTTATGTTATATCTCCCTTACTATTATTCAGCAGCCTTATGAAAAAGATTATCTCTATTGTTGCATGTTCCATGGAATTTTGCATGATTTTGCATATATGTATCAAGTACCCTGTTGGAGGACGGCCTTTCAGGCAATAGTTTGCTCTACAAAAGCAAATGGTTTTTTTATTGTCAAAAAAAAAGTATAGCAAGATCTTATACTTTCTACCCCCTTCAGACAGTTTCATGATTTTTTAAAAGTATGGTCTGCTTTAGAATGTTGTTTGTAAACATCTGCTTGTTTCTTTCTCCACTACTCATGAATAAATACATGGGTTAGTCATTTTTGATATTTTCTTAATCACTTTTGCTTGTTTTTTAAATAGGAAGGGCTGTGGTTTTTTTCCCCTTCAAGCATCTGAAATTCTCTTCTTTCTTGGATATTATGAGAATCGATCTGTCAACACTTTCAAAATTGAATCATCTCCAATACGGACCTTCTTTGTGTCTTTGGTCGAGTTCAGCTGCCCTTCTCTGCTTACTTCAGTGCCATTTCTACTTCCTCATGTAGTGTATTGATTGTGTGGAGTCCAAAACTCCACTGTTATTGAGGGAGAAATTCATTTGTTAGAAAAATCTTTTAAAATATTTTCAATTTTTCATCTTTCACTCCCCTTGATTTTATTAAAAAGGGAATTAATCTACTATGTGCTGGGGACACAAAGACAAAAAAGAGACAAAGATAAAGAAATTGTCTTTGAGAAGCTTATAATGCCCTTGGGATGATTTGGTTTACTTGAGTCTCTCTTGCCTAGCTTTTGGCAAACTTGTTTTTCTTGGTTTTATGAGAGAATATTGCTCATAATCTTCTACTCTTATCTAGTTTATATTTCAAATTCATGTTGCTCTTGATTGTTCTGTCTTTCTTTTCACTTGGCAAGGACTGTAGAACATGAAAGGATTTTAGAGATCTATTCTGATCCCCTAATTTTGCAGATCAGGAAAAGGGGGGAGGCAAAGGAAGAGGGAAGGGAATAAAGAAATAAAAGAATAAGGAAAAGGAGGCCAAGAAAGTTTAATTTTACATGTTGGCAGCATAGACTTTTGAATAAAGGTCTGACTCCTAGTAATCTAGTCACCATATTTGATTCAGTGTTTCCTGGCATAGGTGGTTTCAAAAAGTCTTTCAGTCTCCTTGTTGTAGCAAATGATTTACTTCACTTAAATTTGTTTAGGAAATTGTATTTTTGTCCATGTCTGTTCTTTTATCCATTTCTCATTTTGCAATGTCAACAGTTTGTTAAATGGATCTGGTTGATGTTCTATCAATTGCAGGCTACATTTCATTTTTATTTAGTTCTTCTAAATTGGCATTGATCTTTGCTTTAGCAAATACACTGTCTGAATACATGCACTGATTCAGAAACAACTCCCAAGTAAGTCCATCTTCTGACTGTTAAAATATAATCTAATCCAAAAATATAATTTAAAATATAATCAATTTCATGGTTTTATTGATACTATTTGATGCTCGCCAGGAAAGAAAGCCTTATGACTCTCTTCTTAAGGAAAGTATTCATAATAGATGGGGTGGAGCTTCTGAATAGTCTATAAGCATTTGACCCCACTTCTTTCTTACTTCTAAACTTTGTTTTCCAATTTTAAAAAAATCGCATCATCCTCAACGTTCACCTTTGAATTTGTCACCAAGTATTACGGTATGCGTTGATTTTATGTGGATAATTTTATCAAATTCTTCATAGAATTTTCTCTATTTGTCAAGATATTGGTACATAAACTACAATTACTTTTATGGTAGTCCTTATAAAAAGTTTTATGGATGTCTTTACATCATATTCATGCCCAGATATGTCTTTTCCCTCTACCTCCATGAAGTGAAATTTCCTTGGTAACAAAGATAAAAAAAAAATTCAGCAAAATCAATTAAAACTTTGACTGTGTCTAACAGCATATACAACATTCTATATCTATATTCTATATATAAGTCCTCCACCTCCTCAACAAAGGAAAGAAGGTGCTTTTTCTCAACTCTTCTCTAGGGGGAAATCTGGGCGTTATAAGTCTTGGTTCTGCTTACTTCACTCTATATCAATTTATATAAATCTTCCCAAACTACTTTGAATTTTCTATAGTTACTTTTCTTAGAGTACAGCAATTTTTCATTCCATTCATTTATCATTTGTTTTAGCTATTCCCCATTCAGTGAGCAAATACCTATTTTGTTTCTAATTTTTCACTAATACAAAAGTGCTGCAATTGACATTTTAGTAACATTTTGGACTTTTTTTCTGTGTTTGGCATCCCTGGAGCATATATGTCTAGCAGTGGAATCTCTGGGTCAAAGGGTATGGATATTTTAGTTACTTTTAGAAGTATCACTAAATTGTTTTCCTTATATTTTGATTAATTCAGTTTCACCTGCAGCCCCTCCAATATTTTCTATTTGTACTTTTTATCTTCTTTGTCAATTTGTCAAGTGGGAGGTGAAAACTTAGTGTTGTCTTGATTTGAATTTCTTTTATTTGTGTTTTGGCACAATCTTTCATATGGTTGTTTAGATTGTTAATAGTTTCAATTTCATTTTTTGAGAATTATTTATTTATATTCTTTGATTCATGGTAGTCTTTTTTTTTTTTACCAATTCTTATGGTGAGCCTTGTGATATGATTTTATCCTATGAAATGATGTTATATGTTGCCTTTGCTCATGATAATACTAACTCCTTTATTTGACTCTAAGGAGAACCTATATGCCATGCTTCCATTTACCTGCAACTTCATTTTGTCTTCTGGCTTCATATTTTCAGAAGAGACTAATAAATCCCAGAGGTGATATATTTCAGTCTCACCAGTGCCAGTCTCACACCATGTAACCCATGAAATGGTCCTAGAGTTCTAAGAGCCTCCTTCCCACCCCCCAATATAGCCATGAGAAAATCTTTGAAAAATTAGCCTTACCTTATATCAAGTTTTATTCTTCTTGTCACTATTCTAACTAGATTGTACCATAGTTGTGTATTCATTGTTACCTATATTTGCTTCTATCTCCTGTGCATTATTTTACTTTTATATTTTATTTCTTTAGAAAACTTTTGTTATAAACATAAACCATAAACAAAAACAAATATCTAAATAAATATAAAATGGAGGAAAATTCCATATAAAACCTTTAACAAAAAACATTAACCAACATCAAACAAAAAGAAATGCATTTTTGTTCAATGTCCCTTTCTAAGTGAATCTGAGGTTGTGCTACTTTTATCTTTTACACTTGGAAGAAAAAAAATCACAGACTTTATTAAATGAGATAATGGTGCATATCTTAAAAATCTTCCACATTCTTCAAGGGTCAATTCCAATGTTTTCTCTTCCAAGAAGTTTCCTTGATCCATCTCAGTCCAAAATATTATTTTCCTTCTTTGACTTCTAATATACTTTTTAACCTTGCCTTTGCCATCCTTTAATTTGACAAACATTGTGTCTTTTTCTTGCTAGGCATGGCTGAAAGGAAACCATCCCTGCTCCAAGGGGCTTATAGCTTACTAGTGGATATAACATAGATGCAGAGAAGTAAGCATAACATAAAAACAAGAGTAGTCTCAGGATGGAAAAAGCACTATGTAGTAGGCGGGGGACGGTTCAGGAAAAGGCCTAGAGCGAGATATGCTGCCTGAGCTGAGCCCTGAAGGAAACTAAGGATTCCAAGACAAAGAGGTGAGGAAGAAGAACATTCTAGTCTAGACATTGAGGCCAAAGGCACAGAGTTGGAGATGGAATGTCATGTCCTGGGAGCAATTGGGAGGTCAGTTTTTCTGGAAGGAGGGTGATATAAAAATAAGAATGGAAAGTGGGAACTAGACTGTGGAGTGCTTTAAATTGTAGGCTGAGGATTTTGTATTTTACCTAAGTTTATTCTTTTCTATTTTGTATGCTACTTATTTGTCTCCCCATTCCTGGGATTTCCCTTTGCTTTCCTCCATCCTCCTTATCTAACTTTCATTCCTCCCTCCCTCCCTTATTTTCTTTCTTTGTTCCTTCTTTCCTTACCTTCCCTCCTTCTTAATCCTTCCTTTCTTTTTTTTTATTTCTTTGTATTTCTTGAATTTCTCTTTTATTCTGAACTTAACAGGCATTAAATAAAATGAGCATTTCCATATACAAAGCAGAACAGAAAAAGATTATGCATAGAACTGTGGATCTTTTTACATAAGCTTGCTTTTCCTTTTAAGTGTATCATAAACTCCATATATCACTTACTTTGTGTCTGGATCTTATCTCCCTCAGTAGACACAAAAGCTCCCTGAGGACAGGGACTATGTCATTGTTTCATCTCTGTATCCTTAGATCCAAGCTCAGTGCCTTTCACATATGTAATAGATTTAGATACTTAATAAATTCTTGTCAGATTTAATCGTGTTATTTATCTCTGTATCCTCTTTGCCAAACACCAGTTCTTTTATATAGGAAACACTTAATATACATTGTTGAATCAAATTACTGTCAGCCCATCTCCTATTTTCAAAAAGGTCCCTTTACAGCTGAGAGCTGCAGCTACCTGGCATCATGCCTTGGTTACCGTGGTTTCTAAACCAAGGTAGCATGAGGGCTGGGTGGGGAGATGGGAGGTGGCTTTTTCGTCCTAAGTCCCTGTTTTCAGATGTTAACTTTCCTAGGACATTACACTTGAATGCTATAATATAAGCATCTCCTTAGCTTGGAGGTAATTTATTTCTTTTCCAACTCAAACTAGTCTCTTTTTTAGCCCCTTGGAGAGGTCTGATAGTGTTGGAAATGGCTGGACTCCACTGGGTCCACTAAGTACATGTAGTATTGTATATCCCTGGGGACCATGAAAGGCTTAATGCTTCACATTTTGGGAAACGCTTGAGTTGCAGTTGCTATGAAAACCAGAACTGTGAAATCCCAACCAACAGTTATTAAAAGCTCAGCCACAACTTTGCTCTCTCTTCCCCTCTTCTCTTTCTTCCCTTTTTCTTTTGTTTCTCTTGCTGCTTGCCTCTCATTCTTAGAATCACGGGATTTTAAGCTAGAAGAGACCTTAGAAGCAACTAGAGGAACTTTCTCCCTTTACAGAATGGGAAACTGAGACCCAGGAAAGTGGAGTGGCTTACCCCAACACACAGGTTTAAGTAAGCAGCAAAATTAAGATTTTTAACTCAAGTCTTGTGTTTCCAAATTCAGTGTATTTTTTGTGTAACCATTCTCTATTGTATTTTTTCTTCTTTTAAAATAGACTTGTATCGCTTTCCTTCATTTTTACCTTACCCAGGTTTCTTCCCTGTATCCTTCTCCTCTCCTTGACAGAGAGCTATCTCTCATGACAATGAATTTAAAAAAAAAAAAAAGAAAATGGGGGGAAAAAGAAAAAGTGAATTAAATCTGATCATCATGTTGAAAATAATCTGGCTTATATTTAGAATCATCATCTTTACCCTATGTAGTACAGAAATTATAGATAGCTTGACTTCTGACTGTTTTCCATCAATGAGTTAGTCAACAAGCGTATTATGTATCATGGACTGGATCCAGTGCTTTCAAGGAATCAGGACAGGTTTTCCTCCTAAGGGAGGAGTAAAACCTTTTCTTCATATGCCATACATCCCCTCTGGCTGTCTGGCAGTCCAAAGTTCCCTTCTTAGAATCCTGTTTGTTACATGTTCATAATCAAAGGAAAAGTTTCATTCCACTTAGATGACAGTGAACATGAAATGTGATTTTTCCCCCATACAAGTTTCCCTGAAATCTATCCACAGATGACTCCAGGTTAAGAACACCTCATCTATCTGAGAAGACTAAGGGTGACATAAGTCACCCCACCTCCCTCACTCCAAAGGACTTGTCTTTTCCAGCCTGAGTTTGTTGGATATGCTCTTTTAATAAGTGAATGAAGGAAAAGGCATGTATGAAGTATGTACTGTACACTATGCACCATGCACTCTGCTAAGTGCTATGGATATAAATACAAGTGATGAGATGATCTCTGGGCATAGATAATACAGGGGAATACCAGTTCTGCATCTGACTATAACATATACAGAAAGAAAAACTCACAGTCGACATTCCACTTGATGCTCCTTGGAGGCAGTTTGAGCGTTTCATTAATCTTTTCCAACACAGTCTGTAGCTTTTGCTTCTGGGCAATCTCAGACTGGGTAACCTCAGCAACATTCAACTTCTCACTTTCGAGTTTCTCTGGAGTCACAAAAGAAGAAAATGATAGATTTTTCCCCCTATTTATATCATATGCTAGGCAAAGGTCCCTGACCAGATCCCTATAACCACCCTTTTCTGGCCTAGCAAGCTGATATGCATGGGCCAGTATTGCTGCCACAGTTTACATCTTGCCTAGCCTGAACTTAAACAGAACTCATCTGTACAACACCCCTGAAAAGTAAGCATCCACTCTTTGCTTGAAGACATCCAGTGAAGGAGGGTCTCATTGAAGCAGCCCTTTCTCCTGTGGGGCAGCTCTAATGATGAGGAAGTTTTTTTCTTACATTGAAACTCAATCTCTGCAATTCCTTTAACCAATCCTCATGGCATAGAGTCCTGTGTTTGGTTTTAGCTACTACATTTTAAGAAGTTCACAAACTAGAGTAGGTCCATAGAAGGCTGACCAGTTGGGTAAATGAACTGGAATTAGGAATTTATATGGAGAAGTGAAGATTCCCAAAGCTCCCAGTAACACTCTTCAAATAGTTCATAGCTACTAAGAGAATGGGGGATTATCCTTGATCAGATTGGCTCCAGAGGGACCAACCACTGGAGATTTACAGGAATGTAGATTTTGGGTGAATGTAGGGGAAAAATTCCTAAGGATCAAATCCACACAACAATGGAATGGGAGTGTCTCTGTAGGTAGTGAGCTTCCCATCACTTTCAAGGATACTATGGTGGAAATTCCTGCTTCAGAAGGAGATTTTTTTTTTTAATATACCAGATGATATTTGAGTTCTTTCCAACTATGAGAGTCTATAAAGATCCAATCAATTGAACGAATGTCAATAGGTGTGTTTTTTGTTCCTGAATCAGACCCTTAATGGAAATTTATGTTTAAATAACACTGTACAGTTGTAAAATACTTTCATGTACCTTATCTCATTTAACCCTCATAAGAGCCCCATGAGGTAGAGGCAAAAATATTTTACAAATGAATAAATTAAGGCAGAATCAAGACTCAAAACTTGATCTTTCTGATTTCTTGTCCACAAGTCTTTTCATTATACCAGATTGTCCCTACCCCCAGATCTCCTCAAGTCAAATGGACTTTTAAATCAATCTACAGTTGAGTGACTCATTTAGCACACATTTTTCTGTTTTGGCCAGAAACCCCTGAGGGTCTTTTCCTCCCAGATTGATTTTTTTTTTTAAACTAGGTAAAAGTGGCCATTCTTTGCTTCATTTCTTACCTAGCTTTAATCACTGGATGGGTATTGCCTCAAACAAACTGAGACCTGGGAAAGACTTTAGTTTAAAAGGACCAAGGTCTCCCACTGCATCCAGGGCCATATCTATTTATTCTGATCTATATCTGGCCACTGGACAAGATTGGCTCTGGAGGAGAGAATGAGTCTGGTGACTCTGAACAGCCCTGCCTCATTTAAATCCAATTCACCTACAAGTCATGATATCACCTTTCTGATGCCATGGTCCTCTTTGTGACTGAAGGATAAACTGCCTACTATGGTCAAAGCACTCTTCTAGCATTTTGGAGATCACAAAGATAAACATAGTTCCTGCCCACATGGAGCTCATAATCTTTCTGAGAAGTAAAAAAA
>CM053772.1:242363141-242424064 GCA_028658325.1 Potorous gilbertii | reverse complement strand
TTACCTGATATCAAGTGATGAAGGAAAGCTACAGGGATGGGAGGAAGGAGCCCAAAGGCTATTCCCCCATTTCACTTTATAAAACAAGCACAGTTCATTTGGATATTGGCCAAAGCTTGCCCCTCCTCCTGTCTCTCTCCCTCTCTCCCTCTCTCTCTCTTTCTCTCTCTCTCTCTTTCTCTCCCCTTCTCTACCCCCATTGTCTTCCTCTCTCATTCTCTCCCTTTCTCTTGCTCTTTCATTCTCTCTCCTTCTCTCTCTCCTTTCCCTCTAACTCCCTCGTTTCCTTAATCCCACCCTCCCTCCCTCTCCCCTTTTCCCAGAGACAGCCGCTCCAGTTTAAATGTCCTCAGAAACATGAAGCCATGTTTATAAAAGGAGAGAAAGAACCATCTGCCCTGCACTCTGCTTTATAGCCAGAAGTGAGCTGTGAATATGGAGATATTTACACATTTTTCTGAGTGTGAATGGAAAATTCAATAGCCACAGCTAGGAACTCTAAAGGTGGACCTAAATGGACATGGTATATGTGTGTGTGTGTGTGTGTGTGTGTGTGGTGTGTGTAGTTCATTGTGAAAAAAAATGGCTCCAGAGGCTGAGCCTCTCAAGCTTCCCTTCTTTCCTGCCCAAGCTAATTCATTCGAGGGGGCAGAGCAAACCAGAAAAGAAAGGCTAAGATGTGTTTGCAATTGGAAATGTTTCTCAGGAAATGATTCTGTGCAGGGACCTCATCCTCATTCCATTAACTGCTGACTGAGAGCCAACCATTTGTAAAAAGTAAATATGCAAACAGAGGTGGGCCAGGCCATGGGATCGAGTTAGTGGACCCTTGCCCATAGTGACCAGTCTCCTACAGAGTATTCATTTCTCCATTAAGCCAAATCAGAACCCAAATGTAATCATCCCTTTGGCACTCTGTCAGGGAGAATCATCATTGCATTGTCTCTGTATCTAATAGGATCATAGATTCAGAGCAGGATGTCATCTAACCCATTCCCATTCCTGTCCCTCTCACTTCACAGAGGTCAGAGAGGGGAAATGACTTGCCTAGGGTCATGCAGCTAGTTGAGTGACACTACAGAGATTTGAACTAAAATTTCCTGACTTCAAATCAAGCTCTCTATCTACAAAACCATAGCAATTACAGGCTTATTGCCTTCCTCACAGCAAAAGACCTACTTAGGAAAATTGGATTATTCAAACTTATCTGTGGCTCATCTTGAGAAAGTCAGTTGTGAGATTTAGGGTATTTGTTTTTTGGAAACACTTCTTGCCCCAGCCACAGAAGCCTCGCCATCTTGATTTGTTATCCCCTCTTCTCAAAGAAGATGGTAACACTAATGGTGGTAAAGATTTATATAGCAAGTTAAAGTTTGCAAAGCCCTTTACAGAATCTCATTATATCTTTATTTTGATAATGGTCTGTGAGGACAGTGTCATTGTCATTCCCATTTTACAGGTAAGGAAATGAGAAGTTTAGTGATTTACCTAGAGTCACATGGAATCTATATTATTCTGGGTCCACAGTCACCAGAGCTAGAACTTTTCCCCAGGATACCATGGTTTTGGGAGAGTTCTTCCTCCATTCTAGTTTGCTTCTCCTTAGCCTCTCCCTTGCCTCCTTGTGGAGGCTTCCACAGCAGATGACTCACATCAGTACTCTAGAGTCTATCTTCTGCCCCCTTAACTCACCTACTCAGTTGAAGGGATATATCTCGTGCCACTTCCCTCCAGTGTAAAAATCTTCTGTTTGAACTCTGTGATCCACTAAGCTGGAGGTACAAGCATGTAGCCAGTGGATCATATTAAAATGCAATTGGAAAATGTTTAACAGAATAAATAAAAATACAATAAAACACAGATATTATTCATTTTAAAACTAAGTCAATATGTAGCCCACAGGGATCCTTATGTATGGATGAGTAGGTCCCATTTATATCTGAGTTTGACACTACTGCACTAAATCATGTCATCTGCCCAGTGATAATCTTCCTCTCCTTAAACCCAGCTGACAATCTCCCTTTACCTCTTAAATGAACTTATCACAGGTAATTTTGACTCCTGTTATTTGTGCATGTATCATAAGCCCTTATTAGGCCATCAACTCCTTGGATACAGTTGCTGTTTTTCAGCCAAACTTTGTTTCTCCCCCTAGCATGGATTACTGCGTTCTGGAGACAGTAGGTAATCAATATTTGTTGAAAATGGAAGCCCTGTCAGATTCATTGACTTACATTCAAAGCATTGTTTCTGGTCCTGCCTACCCTTCCCTAGGACAGCTGTAAATAAATATATGGCCTTAGTGAGAATGGAAAGCCCTGGAGGGTAAACAAAGTAAGGGTTGACCCATCCAAGGCAGGTGCCCTCAATTCCATTCATTCCTTTAGTAACTTTTGCACCCCCTCCCCCTCCCAGCATGCCCTGAACAATGATCCCTGTATCTGTAGTGCTGGGACAAACAGATGAAATTTCAGTGAAGATTTAAAGGACTTTGAAAAAATGGCATTGAAGGAGAAAAAATGAATTGTCCAGATTGCTCTTTCCTCTTGAGTACAAGTGGTCCCAGGGAGACTTTTTATGGCTGTACTAGCTCCTTCTGAGGCTCTGCCATGACTAATTTTGGGTCTATTTGAAGGCTGCTGAAGCTTCCTTAGTTTTAAATGACTCATGGGCTTGTGGAGAAGTCCTTGGCAGTTGATGGCACTCAATGATATGATCAACAAGTACCAGCAACACCATATGAAAAATTCCCATGACTTGGAGACTTCTGATAAAGTCTAGTTTTCAGGGGAGGGAAATGATTGAGTTTATGGGACTTTGGTCACAAGATGAGTGAATCAACAAGGTGTAACTGAATCAACACAAGTGAGGATCCAGAGACAAATCAGAACAAAGAACACAAGCTCAACACAGCAAGCCATATTGACCCCCAATGGAACTCCCATAGTGTTCTCCTCAAATAGTTATAGCAACACAAGGTGGGACTTCTCATCACTTTGACCACTCTTTGAAATGCCTCTCTTGTTTTTGTGAGTATTGTCCACTACTACATTTATTTTAAAATAAATTTTTATTGATATCCTTAACATCACCTATATTTCCCAGTGTACCCTACATTCCTTTCCATCTCAGAGAGTCATTCTTTATAATGAAGAATTTTTTAAAAAGGACAAAAAAGTTCAAACTAACCAAAAGCTGAAAAAGTTTGAAGTTACATGCAGTGTTAAATGTCCACAGTCTCCCACCTCTGGAGAGAGGGAAGTACCTTCCCATATCTTTTCTTTTTGGTCCACTACTATTTGGCCCACTACTATTGGACCACTACTAACTAGGAAGTGCCTTCCTGGTTGCTCTTCTGGCAACAACTTCAAGAAAAGATCACACGTAAAAATGGCAAAGAAAATTGGCTTACTTAGGAAAGGAGAGATAGAACTTAGCTGTGTGAGTACTGGGATGAAGCCAAAATGACAATGACCATATGATAAATGGCTAAAGGTTATCAAAAGGTAGTTCTCAAGGGAAGAAATTCAAACTTCCAACAAACATGGGAAAATGCCCCAAATCACTAAGCATGATATAAATGAACCAACTCTGACGACAAAAAAAGAAAACGACAATGTTGGATGGACTGTGGGAAAACAGAAGCATGTGGTACCATGTTGGTGGAGCACCTGTTAACTGGTCCAGTCAATCTAGGAAGCAGTTTGGAACTATGTTCCAATAGTCACTCAGTGATACCACTATCAGGTTTTATAACTTCATAAGACCTGGATTCAAAACTTACCTTTTCTGCTTATCAGCTATGTGTTTGTGGACAAATTGCTATCTTCCTGAGGCTCAGACAACTCCCTAACGTTTATCTACTAAATAATAGATGGGTCATAATCTATGTTGGTCAAATATCACTGGGGTATTGACCTGTATAAGAGGTACTTGTGATACATCTTGACTCTGTCTTCCTAGGCAAATCACTTAACCTCTCACTATCCCATAGTACACAGCCCAAATCTGACCACTCAAAGGAGCTGTTATTTCAAGGTTGTGAGGGACTCGCAGTGTCCCTCCTCCTCCTACTGTGGATTGTAACTCATTTGTGACTTAGGAGATAAGTTCTTTGTTATCTTGTCCAAGGACAAAGAGTTTGAGTGACTGGTCCAGACAAAGAGTAGTAAATGTCAGAGGGGAATCTGAACCAAGGTCTTTCTTATTTTGGATTAGCTAAGCAGCACAGTGAATGGTAGGCCAGGTGTAGAGTCAGGAAGACTCATCTTCATGAGTTTAAATGCAGCCCCAGATACTTACTATGTGACTCTGGGCAAGTCAGTCACTTCACCCTGTTCTCATCAGTTTCCTCATTTGCAAAATGAGTTGGAAAAGGAAATGACAAACTACTCCAGTATCCTTGCCAAGAAAATTCCAAATAAGGTCACAAAGAATCAGACTGACTGAGATGATCCAACAACAAAGCTTTCTTCCTCAAGTAGAATCATTCTATCTACTAGGGCACACTGCCACCATCTCTTCCTTACATATAGTGCTTAATTAACTTGTTGAATGATTTTAAAAATTGCTCAAACTATCAAATAACCAGAAAAATGCTAATTAAAATAACTCTTAGGTGCCAACTTATACCTATCATGTTCATTGACCATGAGAATCAAGAAGGATGAAAATGTTTCCTAGACTGTGGACAAACAGAAATTAAGAAAGCTTTCTGCTTTGTTATTGGACTGGCAAGGTCCAATAAGAATGACTCAGCTGGTTCCAACCTTTGAACTAGTGATGCCACTACTCAGCCTGTACTCTAAGGATGTTGCCCAAAAAGAGACCGGGAAGGATTAGATATAAACATTTAGAGGCAAGTTTGAAGAAGAGTCATTACTCCCAATAAAAGAGCAGCTGAGAAACACTAAAAGCAGAAGAAACGCTCCAGCACCATTTTCCTTGGGGGGGCCACATCCCAGAATTCCAGGGCCCTCACCAAGATCTAGGTCAATTTGATCTTGAAGTAGGGAGTTATTACATCCTCAACAAGTACTTTTCTTAGTTTCATTTAAAAACCTCTAGTGAAGGGCAACCCCACTGCTTCCTGGGGTAGCCCAACAGAGGGATGGATTAAATTTTAGAAAATCTCAGAATTGAAGGGGCTTCATCAACCTCTGATCCAATTCATACATGAAAGGAAGCCTCACTCTAATACAGACCCATCGGGTGGCCACCTAGTCTCTGCAGGAAGACCTCCCAGAGAGGAGGAAATTACCACCTCCCAAGGCATCCTTTTCTACTTTGAGATGGCACTAACTGTTAGGAAGTTCTTTCTGATGTCAAGCTGAATTTGGCTTCTCTGTGACCTCCATCCACTTCCAAGTTCTATCCTCTGGGACCAATCAGAGTCAGTCTAATCTCCTTCCCATAATGGTCCTTCAAATACTTGGAGACAGCTGTCATGGCTCTCCTCTTCCCTCCCCCATCCCCAGTCTTTTCTTCTTTAATTTGTAGGGGTCAGACTGTCTAAATAGTAGTAAGAACAGAGAGACAATTAGCCAGGCTCATCTCACAATAAATGAAGGCCTGAAGAAACCTCAGGAGAGACCATATCCACTTGCTTAACAAAGCACAGGAGGGAAATGAACTCCCTCCATGGGGATAAAGTAAACCTCTTCTGTTGGTTTTAAATCTTACCATTTAATAACAAAAATGACTCAAGTTTTGAGGCCCACATCTCAAGTATGGTACGGGCAAATTTTTTCCTAGGTCCCTAAGACCTCTTCCTTCCCTGTAGAATTATTGGGACCATTCAGAAAGTACATTTTCATAAGCCAAAGTTCCTAACAATCACTGAGACATCAGAAACAAGTTTTGACTTGGTCATCCTTGAAGATTGTGTCAGCCCTGGAACTCACACCTCACCAGCACCCTCTGGCCCTAGGGCTCCTCCCTATGAATGGAGGGTGGAGACTTTCTCCTAGAACCTCTACTTTAGGAGGGCTCCCAGGTCGACCATCTCTTCATTTCCCACTGAGCCTCTGAATACCTTCCCTCTCCCTCCATCCCTCTTTTCCTTTGTTTTTCTTCTTCCTTTTGTGATACAGTGCCAGGTCTAGAGTCAAGAAGATCTGAGTTCAAATCTAGCCTCAGACACTTTCTAGTAGTGTTACCCTGGGCAAGTCACGTAACCCTGTTTACCTCAGTTTCCTCATCTGTAAAATGAGCTGGAGATAAAAATAGCAAACCACTTCAGTATTTTTTGCCAAGAAAACCCCAAATATAGTCACAAAGAGTTGGACATGACTGAGAAAATGACTGAACAGTAACTTCTTCCATTAGACTGTAAGCTCTTGAGGAAAAGGACTGTCTTTTGCTTTTCTATTTCTGGCTAAGCACAATTCCTAGGCTCTTAATAAACATTTATTGAATGAATGAGATATGGTCATCCAAATTAGAAAAGTTAACAACCACCTGATTCCTTTTGGTTTTATGTCAAAGTTATTTCTAAATATATCATCCCTACCCATCCAAACGAGCTTTTTCATCACAAACAACTAAACAGAAGTGGCAGCTTATGCAACATTTTGTACCCACAAAGACCCCATATATTCTGTCAGGCTCCAAAGCTGGCTCAGTGATGGACTTTCTTTCCTACTCCAAAATTCTGATCTGAGAAGACATAATGTTTGTTCTGAGAAGACAGGAAAATGTTTGCATGTGCTAGTTTTGAGAAAAGGTGTTAGAGACATTTACCCTGAAATGCTTATGTTGATTTCACAGCTAGACAAAGCCCCACACTCATGATTACATATGGAGACAAATCAGAAGGCCCAGACAACAGCCTGAGAGTCAACAAAACACAGTTAATCACTGTGCATTGCAAAAGCTATTTTAGCTGTTTGTTAACCAACAACCCATGTTGACAGCAAACTCATACAGGGAACCTATTAAAACGAATTGTAGTAAATCATACATGCTCTAAGTGTCTGTCTGGCATTCTATTTTACTGCCCACCCTCTGCTTCTAATGTAACTTTCTTTTGCATGACCTTCATTCTCATTGTAGTCAACAAATTACTTAAAAGAATTAAAACTTGCAAACAAAAATAGATGGGGAGTAGCTAAGGCTAAGAGAATTCAGCCACCACAGCTAAAGGAGGTGACACATTTTTCAGAGGCAAATGGAAAAGATATGTGTGGGGGGTGGGAGGGCTGGAGGGATGGGTGAGTCCAGTGTGCAGTACCAGATGTAAGATCATTGATTTAGAGCCAGAAGGAACAACTTCAGCTCTAGAGTCAGGAAGATTCATCTTTAGAAATTTAAACCCAGCCCCAAATACCTACCATTTGGCAAGTCATTTCACCGTTTGCCTTAGTCAAGCATAGATGGGTCATACCTTGGGGTATTGATCTGTATAAGAAGTACTTGTGACACATCCTGACTCTGGGACCCTAGGCACCTCTCAATATCCCAGAGTGCACAGGGGGCTGTTATTTCAGGATTGTGAGAGACTCTCAGGGTGATATCTCCTACCAATGGGGATTGCGACTCATCTATGACTTAGGAAAGAACCTTTTTGTTATCTCGTACAAAAAAACATAGATGCTGAGTAACTTATCCATACAGACTAGTAAATGTTGGAAGGGGAATCTGAACCAAGGTCTTTCTTCCTTTGGATAGCTACAGTGACTATCCACTTAGGACCTCTGACTCCAAATCCAAAGACATGTTGACTGCATTCCATTGTCTTTCTCAGGATAACTGTGGTATAGAATCTTTACCATATATACCACATACCTATATAGATTATAGTTGTCAGTTACATATTGATTATAAATCACAAAGGACTAGCAACCAAGTTCATAAACAATTCCTTTCCCCTGGGCCTCTGCCTTTACAGGACCCTCACGAGTCCTCTGGACTTAGAGTACTAGCCTGGGAGAGTCACTCCCACAGACCTCCAAAAGAAAAAATCCAAACAACTCACTCCTTATGTTGTGTCTCTACCTCCTGCAGATCATAAAATCTTCCAGACTTATGGCAATATCCAGCATGGGATCAAATCTAACTACTTCATATTACCAGTGAGGAAACTGGGACCCAGGTAGGTTAGGGGATTTGGCAGGGGCTCAGATAGTAAATATCATTGGTGGGATATGAACCTAGGTCTTCCTGACTCCGAATATTGTGCCTGACACACTAGGCCACACTGCCTCTCAATAAGGATTAGTAAGAGGTGGATATTGAGAAAGAGTTTCTATCCTTAAAAGCATTCCCCGTGATTCCTTAAATACTGTGCTTAGTCCTGGGATAAAGAATATGAGAGATAAAAATATAATTGTATGAGAGATCTAAAACTTAGCTTAAGTCAACTAGAAGCAAAGAATAACAATTATCCAACGGGAGGGGAGTCCAAGAATCTTCATGAGCCACTTCTGTGTCTTCAATATCAAGAGAATGGAAAGGGTTGACATCACAAGATTTCAGTCTTGGGAAGGATCTCAAAGGTTGTTTAGTCTAACCCGCAGCTGAATGCCTCTGATGAGAGAGTGACAAGTAGTCATCATGAAGAATTCAGAAAGTGCATTTGTAAACAGAATTTGGACAAGCTGTCAATCAATAAGTATGTCTTCATGCCCCTCTCTCTGGTTCCACTTGGGACTCTCTGGACATATTCTATCATGTCACCTAGTCTCACTCTACGCTGGACTTCTCACACTATAAGTACCCTCTACCCTTGACCTTCCTCTACTGGCTGATTCCTCCTCAGACCTCCATTTTAAGAAAAATGCACAGGCCAGCCATGTCTTCACTCCTCTCCAGGGTCCATCCACTCCTGTCTCTCTGCACTTTCTCCACCACAGCCTCATGCAGCTATCTTCTCCCTCTCTTACCCAGCTTTGGAATTTCCTTTTATCTCTTGTCTGGGCCCATTAGAATGGTAGCAAGGACTGACTATATTTCTGCCTGCAGGTATATTCCCCGATGCTTAGCGTAGTCCCTGGAACATACTAAGTACTTATTAAATGCTTGTTGTTGCCTTAATTAAGTACCTACTATCCACTATGCCAGGCCCTGTGCTAGGCACATTAGGCACTGTGGTTACAAAGACATAAAGAGGACCTAGTATATTACACTAATGTAAATACACAGGACAGCAATCCCATGTTGAATATTGCCATAAGTCTGGAAGACTTTATCATCTGCAAGAGGTAGAGACACAACAGAAAGGGTGAGTTGTTTGAATTTTTTTCTTTTGGGTGTGTGTGTTTGTGTGTGGCTCCCCCAGGGTAGTACTCTAAGTCCAGAGGACTAGCTAGGATCCTAGGAAAGGCAGAGGCTCAGTGGAGAGGCACAGTTGATGAAAATCCTTTATGTTTTATAATTAATATCCAACTGACAACTATAATCTATATAGGTATGTGATATAGTAGACTCTATACCATAGTTATCCTGAGAAAGACAATGGAATGCTGCCAACATGTCTTTGGATTTGGAGTCAGAGGCCCTGGGTTCAACTCCTAACTCTGCTACTTGCTGCCTGTGTAGCCTTGAGTGTGGTATTTAATATCTGTGAGCTCAGTTTCTTCATCTGTAAAATGAGCGTGTTGAACAAGACTTCTAAGGTTCCTTTAAACTCTAAATCCATGATCTTATGAGCCTGAATGCTTGCATGGAAGCGGAACGTCTTTTTCCATTTCTTGTAAAGATCTAGATAGAAGCCAAATTCTGGTGTTTTGAGGCTGGGGGAAGGAGGAGGAGGCAACCCCCAGGCAGAGACAAAACGAGCCAAATTCTCATGTTCCCAGGGGAAACCCTGGGTGGGGACTTGAGTCAAAGAGATTTCATGGTAAATCCCCAAGATTAAACCCAGGCTGTCCCTTCTCAACTAACAAATGGGTTATATTTGTAATGCCTGTTGTATTTCTATATTATGTACTCTATCTAATGAAAAAGAACCATAGATACTCTATTTCTTCCTTTAGCAGTCCCATTTGGGACCAAATATCAAAAATGTCACCATACACTACATACGATGGAAGATTTCCTAAGGCATTGGAGAGAAACAAGGCAATGAGGACTGGTTGATGAAGCTGGAGTTGTTTAGCCTGAAGGACAGAGGACTCAAGGGAGACATATCTTCAGATATTTAAAGGGCTGTTATGGGAAAGAAAAATGAGACCTAGTTTCCTAGGAAAAAACTAAGTACAAGGGGTGGAAATGATCAAGGGGCAGATTTTGGCTTGAAGTCTGGAAAAATGCCCTAGCAACTAGAGCAGTCCCAAAGTAGAAGGAGCTGACTCCAGGAGGAATGGCATGAGGGGCAGGATTAGATGGTAATGGGTGGGGAATGAAGGGACACTCAAGATATGTTACAAAGCTGTCCAGCACACACATGTACTTTAAGAAATGAAAGGACGTGGTCTTCCATTCGTAGAGAGCATTAACACTACTGGAGCAGTCAGGGTGCTCCTTCCCCAAGGAGCTGGGGGCCACCCTCCAAGAAAGAAAGAAAACCTGACAAAGATGCCTTTATAGAAATGAGCAAACCAGCACGTTTCACAGGCCACAGTTTGGTGGCCTCCACACCTTTTCTTTGCCAGCTCACTTCTTTAGACCTCTTCAGATGACTCCCTAATTCCTCTGATGTGTTTTCTGAGGGCTACCAATGACAAGTTTATATTTCTCTGCATTCCCAGCATTGTATTCTTAAAGTTCTGATTGGTTTTGTGTGACACAAGCTGCTTCCTACCTTGGAAAGGAAAGCACTAAACATGGAGTCAGAAGATCTAATCACAGAAACACCAAATCTCAGAGTTTGAAGAGACCTTAGAGACCATTCACCCTAATCCACATATGACCAGGAATCAATTTTCTACACATATGTGACTGGTTATCTAAGGAGTTCAGATTTAAGCCTCCAGCAAGGGAGAAACCTCCAGTTTCAGACACCTCTTCTTAATGGCTGTTCAATCTGAGACCAGACATTTCACCTCAGTTTTGTCATCTTCAAAATGGGGATAATGGCAATTGCACTAGTTAGCCTGGTAATTACAGGGAATAGCCTTTGGTAAAATGTCAAAATCAATTCTATAATTATAACATAATCAATATTAGGATGCCAGTGCCTGCCATGCATGTGGAAGAGTGGAGAAGCTTAGTGTTTGTGCATTTTCTTATTAGGGCCAAATATCTAGCTTTCCAATCAGTCAAGAGAGTTCTTGGATGCTCACAAAAGAGCTAGGGTTTGTCACAATGTTTTCCAGGGGCCCTAATGATAAAAGTACTTGATCTAGAGACTATTTTACAACTGGCACAGTAATGGGCAAAGGGGAGGGTACAATGGGCTCCCAGGTCTCTCCTTAGCACCCTGGTGCCATTCAGAACTAAGAAACTTGAAATTAATTATTTTATTAGGTGAAAAGGTCAAAATGATTATATTTGCAAGAGATGCACATGAGAGATGTGCATGAGAGATGCATGCAAAATGTGTCACCTCAGGGAGAACTATTTTTAAACCCAGTCTTCAACCTAATTCTAAAAGATCTCAAGCCATTTACAACCTACAAGTGGTGAGTGCAAAATATCAACCAAACCAAGCACGTGAAAAACAAATGAATTTCAATTATTATTTTAACCTACTTATTCCAAATTATTTGAGAGAACTGAAAAAGACCATTAGGCATTGCTGTTTCGGAGGTTTTTGAATGAGCTCTTTCATTATCTCAATGTTGCTGCAATCAGAATTATAATATATTCCCTGTATTAGCCAGAGAGCAGAAGGGCAATGCCACTGAGGATTTCGAGAGGCTAAAAGCTTTCTCTCATTCTTTATTAGAATTGTAGATTTCTAGTAGAAGGGGCATTGGCTTTGGAGTCAGGAAGGATTGGGTTCAAACCCCACTTCAGAGACTTGTTAGCTGTGTGACCCTCGGCAAATCACTTAGCTTCTCAAGTGTAAAAAACAAAGGGTGGATTTAATGGCCAAAAATGTCCCATCCAGCTCTGAACTGAAGATTCTATGAAATGTAGATCTAGAATTTACCCAGGCGGGAGTTGTTATCCAACCCCCTTATTTTACAGACAGTGAAACTGAGTTCCAGAGATTCCAAAGTAACCTCTTCAAGTCTCTTCACTCAAATTCAAGGCCCTGGGGAATCAGGGAACATGCTGCCTTTCAAGGTAGTTGTGACATGCAGATATACTACCTCCCTAAGGGCTCCCATAACAAAAATAAGTCCAGTGTTTCATTCCCAAAGCAGTCTCTCCCTCACTTCTCCTCCATCTTGTCTTCTGTTCCCTACATACTGTTTTTGAAGATCTGGTTTAATTCCTTTTGACTGGGCTAACACTGGCTGGTTCAGGATGTAAATACCTAATGAAGTCAGGAGAAAGGATCCTAACAATAGCTTAAAGGGGAAAATCCAGAGATTCAAAGTACCTTGCAATAGTTCCCAGATGAGGAGCAGAAGGATGGCAACCCTGCAACCCAGGAAGGAGACTCACCCTGCATCCCCACCCCCTCCCCAAGTCCATCCAGGATTTCCCAGGGTCAGTACCTTTGGGGCAAAGTGCTCCACAGCCCATGATGTCCAGTCCCAGGCACCTTCATTTTCCCTCCTCCTCCAGGAGAGAGGCCAGCCTCCCTGGGTATGCAGGATCCCAGGCCCCTCCCCAAGAGAGCCCTTCCCCAAGTAGTAAGACGGCTCTCTCTGGGAAGGTGGATGACCTGTGCGGGTGAGCTCCCCTAACCAAGTGCTCTCTCCATGCACTTTACCACTCTCCACTTAGCGCATCAGTGGAGAACGAGTGACTGCCCATATAATTTAATATGATGCCACATGAGACTCATAGACCATCTGCAAAACAAATGGGATCTGCCTCCCTCATCTTGGCAACTTGCAGTCAGGAGAGCCTGGGAGTCTGCTCTGATGGTGGAGACCTCCGGTTACTGGTCACGGAACTAATGATGGTGGAAGTTGAAATGGGCCCCATGAAGGAGGCTCTTCCAAAATGAAGCCAGGCGGGGGTGGAGATTGGAAATACTCAACTTGGCGGGGAGAGGGAGGGAGGAAATGACAATGAGATAAACTCACAAATATTTATATCTGCATATACACATACATTTGCATAGATAGATATACACGCAGGTGCATATGTACACATACATACATATACACATGTGTACACACATACATACGGTGTGCATGCACACATATAGACAAATACACATATATGCACACGTGTGCATGTTGTATGCATGCTTGTACATGTGCACACATGGACACGTGCATATTTATGTGGGGGGATGCACTGTATGTGCATATTTATGCATACAGTGTGTGTATGCCTATATGCATACATATATGTATAAGTACACACATATACATATATGTGTGCTTTGCTTTTTGCAAAAAACTTTTCATTTCTCATTCATCTATGCAGTCCTCACCACCATCCTACGAGGTGGGCAGAGAGAGACTTATTGTCATCCTTATTTCAGAGTTTAAGAAACTGAGGCTCAGAGGGAGACGGGGCTTGTCCAACATCACACAATTGCACAGAAGGGAGATAGCTCTTGGGACACCACATGTTCTTTCCATTCAATCAGATTGTCTTTCAAAGTCCAGAAGCATTTGTTAACCATTTACTAAGTGCCAGGGAGTGTGCTAAACGCTGGGGACACCAAGAAAGGCAATGCCAAAGTGTGTGTCCTCGAAGATCTAATTATCCAGTGGGGAAAACAGCAAACTAAGTACATACAAGATGTGCATGGTGTAAAAGGGAGGTGATCTCAGGCACTAGGCAGAAAGACTCTTGTGGGAGGTGGGAGGCAAGCTGGAAGACCCAGGATTTTAAGCAGAGTACTTATGCAGAGAGCTGGGGTCCCTGTACACTCAGATGACTGAAGAGGTCCTAAGTCATTTTTCATTGCTCTTCTAGCCCACAATGTGGGGCTTTGACCTGCAGACCTCGCCTCAGAGCAGCCCACCACAAGTTTGAAGAACATTAGATATGTCGACTTCCATCTTGGTGAACTCACACTGGGTGCAATGAGAATGAACTGCATCTGTGAAGTCTTAAGCCCATAGGGTGGGTTACACAAAGTACTGAAGGGAGGGCAAAGGAAATAGGGTGAGTCAACCCTTTTGCTATTCAGTCATTTGTTTTGGTTTTTTTTTTCCCAATGTGGCCATTTTGGTTGGATTATAGAATGCATGAAGGGGAGTAGTAATGTACACCGTTGGTGTTAAGTCCTTTCAGTCATGTCTCTTTGTGACCCTATTTAGGGTTTTCTTGGCAAAGTTATTGAAGCAGTTCTCCGTTTTCTTCTCCAGCTCATTTTGCAGAAGAGGAAAGTGAGGTAAACAGGGTCAAGTGACTTGCCCAGAGTCACACAGCTAGTAAGTGTCTGAGGCTGGATTTGAACTCAGGACTCCCTGACTTTAGGCTCAGTGCTCCATCTGCTGTGCCATCTAGCTCCCTTGGCTCCAAGCTAAGTCCTTCCTAATGGATTACCACCTCCTATCAACCTTTGTTCTCCTTTCCAGTCACCCAAACATTCCTCATTAGCTTTCCCAAGTGAGCCTTAATAACTCCATGGCCATCCAGTATCCATGTGAAAGCTTTTCATCACAGGTGAAAAGAGGAAGTGAGAGGAAGCAGAAGGCAGAATGCCAATGGTGGGAAGATTGGGCCTTTCAAAGTCTGATTGGCTAAGGAGACGACTGACCATCCCCATGATGCTCCCAGAAGTGTCTCGCCTTCTGTGAAGTCCAACTCAAATTCTGTCTCCTCCAGGAAGCCTTGTCTGATTTCTTTTCAGTCAATAGTGATTTTTCCCTTGCCTCATCCTCTAGCCCTTCATAATTTTTCTGTGTACTTACATTTAACTTGTATTATATTTGTGTATCAGTCTGAACCTCCTGCCCCTCAAATAGATTATCTACTGTTTTAGGGAAGAGACTGGGTTTTATGCCAATTGTCTCTCCCCTAGTGCATAATATATTACTCTGCACAAAACAGCTGCTTTAAATGTTGAAAGAACAAAAGAAAAAAGTACATCTCTTCCCAACCCAAAAATCTGGAGCAAAGCATCATGTTGTCGCAGTGATTTGAAGGATTTGAAGACAACATGACCTGGGGATTGTTGATCTTAACTCAGAAACTTGCTAGCTGTGAGATCTTGGGCAAGAAATTAAATCTCTTTCAGCCTTTGTTTCCTCATCTGTAAAATGGGGATAATGATGTCTCCTACCTCGAAGGGATGTTGTTAGGATCGCATAGGACAAGTGGCTTGTAAATCTTCAAGCACTATATAAATGTGAGTTATACTATTATTGCTACTACAATTAATATAGCTAAATAATAGTGGTCAAGCGGTCAACTTCTGAGTCTCAGATTACTGGTCTGTAAAACTGGCGTAATAATATCTGTCTACTTAAAAGGATGTGAGCTCAGTGAAGAAAGCAACACATTTAAGCTTCAGAAACAGACCCAGAAAAAGAAAAGGTATGACTGGGTGCTATGAGAGAGAGCTGGTGTTTCCATTACTTTCACTTGACCATTAGGCATTGAACGCCTGCCAAAATTTGACCCCAACCTACCTTTCCAATCTCATTATACATTACTCTTCCCTTTGATGCACTCTACAATCCAGTCAAAGCTGCCTCTCTTGATGTCTCTCATATACTCCACTTTTTCTGTCTCTATGCTTTTCACTGGCTGTCCCCATGCCTGGAATTTACCAATCAACCAACAAGTATTTATTAAGTTTCTACTGTGTGCCAGGTACAGGTGTTCTAGGAACACCTGTACCTGGAAGGAGTGGTGGTGGTAGTGGCGCAAATACAGTATACTCATGTTTTCTAGAATCTCTGGTTTCCTTCAAAGGTCAGATCAAATTCTATCACCTACTCAAATTCTCTTAATCCTTACCCATACTCAGTTGCTTTCCCCTAAGTAACTCTAGACTTATCTTATACATACTTATAAGTGTATGTAACACCCTGTTATAATAATCCATTCATTTTAAGCCTACAGGCAGTACAGGATCCCAAGGCTCCACAGAGTTCCCTCTTCCATTGCTTTAGAGAATTTATTTCAGATGAAAAGTTAGAAGTATAATCATACTAGCTTTGAGCCCCCAGTTAGGAAAAATTCCTAATATTTAGGCAGAGATTTAAACTCTCTGACTTAATTGAAATTTATATCTGTTTCTGGTTGAACCTGGCCTCTTTGTGGCTAAAGTAAAATTCAGTTTACCAGAAATGTTTGGGTGACAGAGCTACAAACTACATTACAGTGTCCATTCACTGATAGGTATCAGAAAGGAAAGCCAGAGAAAATGTAGATCTTTTCTTGAAACTTTCCTCAATCCTTGTGTAGGTGGGTATGCGGGTGGCATTTCAATATTCAGCATTCTGCTTGGAAATGCCTAGAGACCTCCTGAATATCTCTTTTCTCTGTCACAGCTTTTTCCTACCTACTCTTTCTCCTTTCTCTGGTTGTTCTGGGGCTCCTGGTACTTTATGGCTTAGTTCTGGATGTCTTTACCCTTAATTCTCTGCTTCCAGAACTTCAGAATCATCTATCTGTTTCTGAAAAAGTTTCCATGTTTTGTACAAGTCCTTCAGGTCACAACTAAGTCCTTCACCAAAGGCTATAGGCCTTGTTCACACCTAATTCTGACTGGTTGATCAATCAAATCAAGACATGTTTGTTTAACAAAAGTAATTCCATTTAAATGGGCCAAAGTCTTACCCTTGCATGATTATATTCTATTTGTTGTCCCTTCTACAGAATTTAAGATGGTTAAGAACAGGGACTATTTTCAGTTTAGTCTTCATATCCCCAGCAACTAGCCTAGCCCAAAGTCTGACACAAAGAAGGTATTTAATAAATGTTTATCAGCAATTTCCTCCCAACTAAAGTCTGTGACTTGCAGCCCATATGAGCCAGCTGAAGCAAGGATTGATGGCTGGTTGTCCCAACACTATAGATGTGGAGTGACCAAAAGGAAAGAGGTAAAGTTTCTCTCTCTAGAGTAGGACCACATAGATATTGCAGTTGATGCTGGAGATAAGTTGTTTTCCCTCTTGTGAGTATTTGGGTGTCCCACTGGTGCACAGCCTCTTCTGGAGAGGTGAGCAGAAGAACATATGTCATGTGTTTTAAGTTATCTCTTATATACATGAATATGTTATCAAAATATCTTGAGGAGCCAGGACAATAAGCACCGTGAAGGGATTGTTCTGACTCTCAAGGAGTTTTTAGACCCAACAGAAGTTAAAGATATTATAAATTCTTCTGGGACCAATCTTGTAAAGTCTCATCCTTTGAAGTTTTCTGGGTGGAGATAGAAAGGCGACGAAAAGCTGCTGCCTGGCTTAAACATGGTAATGAACTGAATAAAGAATTTTTTAGGTACAAAAATTGTATGAATGTACACTATGGTGGCTCCACAGGGCTCTGGAGAGAGAGAATCGGGTTCATATCCCAGCTCTGACACTCACTCCCTGTGGAAAGTGATACAATCTCCCTGAGTCTCTGTTTCCTTAATATATATAATGTGTGTATGTGTGCATATGTGTATATATAGACATATAGATGTGTGTATACACACATATGCATGTGTGTATACACATACATATACTGTATATACACATGTGTATATGTACATACATATATAAATGTATATATTGTACAAGGAGTAGGTAGGACTAGATGAAACAGCTAGGTGGTTCATTGGCTAGATAGAACACTGGGCCTGGAGTCAGAAAGACCTGAATTCAAATTCAGCCTCAGGCACTGGCTATGAGACCCTCTGTTTGCCTTAATCCACTGCAGAAAAAAATGACAATCCACTCCAGTATCTTTGCCAAGAAAACCCCATGGACAGTGTTGATGTGCTATGCTATTACAGGATCACAAAAAGTCAGACACAAATGAATGACTGGCAAGGACCAGGGGGCAGTCCTTTTCAGCTCTAGATTTATGATCCCATCCATGATCAGTCACTGTGTGCTACAGACCCTCTGCATTAAGAGAGAATTAAGAGAAGAAAGAAATAGATTCATAACCAGTCTTGACAATTGCCTCCTTTTTTCTTTTCCCCAAAGGAGCAAGGGCACTAATTTCCCATCTGACTGGCAAAGCCCCAAATATTCTCTTCTAGGGTAATCCAGTACTAGGGATGCAGATTGAGAGGCAGGAGGTCTGGGTTCAGATCCTGACTCTGGGTAATCCTGGAGGAGTCCTTTAATTTTCTTCTTCCCCTCAGTTTTTCCATGGGTAAAATGAAGGGCTTGGCCAAGATGTCTTTTAAGGCCACTTTCAACATGAAAGCTATGATCCTGTAAGTGGAGAGCAGCTCAATATACCATAAATGGTGTTGGCTTGGGAGTAGCCATCCTCCCTCCAGCCCTCTGATCCAGCCAGACTGCCCTTCTCTGCACCCTCCAGCTCTCATCTCCACACCTTTCTATCAGGCTGTCCCACTCAGTCTCATAAAACCCTCTCTTCCTTTGAGCCAGTGGTATCAAATTCAAATAGAAATGGAGACTACCCACAAGATGGTCCCAGTACACAGAATATCGATGTAGCAAACTACATACTAACATTATCTATGTTCTATTGTATTCTCATTTATTTTGTTAAATATTCCCCAGTTACATTTTTAATCTAGCTGGAGGCACTCAGGAGTGTTGCCCTGGCATTCAGAAGCTTGACCCCTCTGTTTTAAGACACAGCTCAGGTACCATCTTGTGCATGAAGCCTTTTTTGACTTCTGCTCTCCTAAACTACCTTATCTAGAAGGCAGTTTGCATATATTTGTATTTATTCACTTTATATGTATGATGTGTATATTTTGCATAGATTGCAAACAACCTTATCTAGAAGGGATACTTTGCATATGTTTGTATTGATTTACTTTATATTTATGTTGCATATATTTTGAGACGTGGGCTGCTAGGTGGCACAGTGGATCGAGTATAGGGCCTGGAGTCAGGAAGACTGAATTCTAACCCAGCCTCAGACCCTTCCTAGCCAAACAAGTCACTTTAATTCTGACTGCCTCAGTTTCCTCATCTGTCAGATGAGGATAATAGCACCCACCTCCTAGGGTTACTGTGAGGATTGATGAAATAGTGATTGTAATGTGCACAGTAAGTGCTATATAAATGCCAGCTATTATCATGTACTCATTTTCCCTCCTGACTTCGCTCCCTTCCTGGACTTTGCCATCATGCCTCAGCCGCTGCCTTCCTCATCATGGAACTTGCCTCAGCACCTGGGGCTTCCTCGCCCTGGAACATCCCTCTGCCCAGGCCAGCCAGCCCAGTTCTGCTACTAACAAGTTCTTTCTAAGGCATCCTTTGTGAAGAAGAATTCTTGTCAGGCCTAACTCCTAACTTTCTATATGGTGACACCAGGCTCCTCCTCAGCTACCTCCCTGATCTCACTCAGCTTCTAAGCTCCCTTTTGTGTTTCATAAATTTCTTGAAGACAGGAACTGTCTTCCTTTTAGTTCATATTTACTCCAGCATTAGCACAGTACCAATATACACCATGCTTAATAAAAGCCTTTTTACTCTATTAGAATATGAATTTCTTGTAAGCCTGGATTGGTTCATTCTTTGCTTATAGCTCCGGCATATAGGAGATAGTTAACAAATAACCTGTCATCTGAGTGACGTTTGAACTCCAGCTCTGCCACTTACTAGCCACAGGACCATGGGCAAGTCATTTAACACTTTTGTGTCTCCACTTACTCATTTGTAAAATAGAAATAATTCTTATATAGAGAGAAAGACTAGAGTGGCAGACAGAGAATCAGCTCTGGAGTCAAGAATATCTTGGTTTTCCCATATGCTACTCATGAAACCTTGGTATAGTAGTAGTGGTGGTGGTGGTGGTGGTGGTAGTAATAGAGGAGGAAGAGGAGTAACAGTAGTAGTAGTGGCAGTAGTAGTAGTAGTGGTAGTGGTAGTGGTAGTGGTAGTAGTAGTGGTAGTGGCAGTAGTAGCAGTAGTAGTAGTAGTGGTAGTAGCAGTAGTAGTGGTAGTAGCAGTGCTAGTGGTAGTAGCAGTAGTAGTAGTAGTGGTATTAGTAGTAGTAGTGGTGGTAGTAGCAGTAGTCGTAGCAGTAGTAGTAGTAGTGGTAGTAGTAGTAGTAGTGGTGGTAGTAGTAGTGGTAGTAGTAGTAGTAGTGGTAGTGGTAGTAGTAGTGGTGGTAGTAGTAGTAGTAGTAGTTGTAAGAGTTAACATTTATATAGCACTTATTATGTACCAGACCCTGTATTAAGGGCTTTATAAGTATCATTTCACTTGATCCTTACAACATCTCTGAGAAGAAGGTGCTATTATATCCCCATTTTTGTTGCTTAGTCGTTTTTCATTTGTTCCTGACTCTTATGACCCCATTTGGAGTTTTCTTGGCAAAGATACTGGAGTAATTTGCCATTTTCTTCTCCAACTCATTTTACAGATGAGGAAACAGAAACAAAAAGTGACTTGCCCAGGGTCATACAGCTAATAAGTGTCTAAGGCTGGATTTGAACTCAGGGGCTTCCAGACTCCAAGTTCAGCACTCTATCCACTATGCTACATTTAACTTCTTACTGCCCCAGCAACCCTTGGATAACTGTTCTCAAATTGTGGTATGGGGCCCTTTGGGCTCCAGAGACCCTTCCAGAGGATCATCGAAGTCAAACGTATTTTCAGAATAGTACAAAATAATACAATAACCATAAATGTCTATAGATATAACTAAGCCACATAAAAACTCTTTGGGAGTATCCTCAATAATTTTTAAGAATATAAAGGAGTTATAACACTAAAAAGTATGGGAACTACACATTGTGGGACTATCGAGTGACAGAGTAGTTGCCAATCTCTCTATATATGGTTCTCCCTACCAATAAAATCACAGGTTCTGGGTAAACCACTCTATGTATGGTTCTCTCTACTAATGAAATCATAGGTTCTGACCAAAATCAGAAACTCTCTAGCAAGACCTAGGTAACTGGACTACTGTGAGCATCTAAAGAGATAACGGAAGTAAATGCCTTTTCTGTTGAACAGCAACAATTATAAGAGCACTAACTGCTCACATTTCCATAGGCAGTCCTTTGTGGTCACCACTGCCAAGACACCATCCTAGGGACAGCTGGTTTTGTAAAAATGCCTCCCCAGCGCCAGCCATGCCCTATAGCACATTCAAGTCAGTAAACAAGATAGAAATAGCACCACAATGCCTGGTACAGGTTTTGGTTCAGAAGGGAGGAAATTTCATTAAAGGATGTAATGTCAATTACTGTCATTCCTAATTATATTAAGCTCTACTAGAAATAATACAGATAGAGAATTCTAGACTTACCTGCATGTTTGATGTAAATAGGATAAAATTATCCTGGTCCTGAAAATATCCAAAGAGCAGACAGTAAAAAGTGGCATCTCTACCCAGCCTCCTGAGTCATCAAATTTCATTATGCAGGGACTTGAATCACCAGGAAATAGCAGCCTTCCTCTGAAAGCTCATTCTCAATGCATTCTGAGGGGCTGGAAGAATTCGGGTTTAATGTGGTCCCTCTCATACTCTCTCCAGCTACTTGGTGAGCCTCCATCCCTTAATATCGGTAACTCCAGATAGGTAGAAGACCTCAAGGTTGAGAGCTCTATATCTACCTCAGGTGCCATGGGTCTGTCTCTGCAATTTCGAGTGCAGCTGGTCAAGGTATGCTGGAGGCATATAGTCAGTGAAAATGGCTGTGTAAGGGAAATGACAAAAGCAGCCTTTAACACTGATCAAGAGATCTACAAAGAACTCTTCAGACTGTAGCCTGTAGCCTGTTTGATGCTTGCAACTCCTCTGGGAAGGCAAGTCATATAGGAATTTTACTCCCATTTTTCAGAGTAGAAAACTGAAGTAGACAACTGAAGGGGGGTTGCTCCAGTTCAGGCGATTGTTGAGTGGCAAAACTGGCACAAACTTTGCCCAGTGAGATCTTGCACCCAAATCCTCCTGAAGTCAAGTGGAATATGGAATCCAAATTTTAAACAGCTGGTCTGATTCTACCCAGCTCCCTTACAGAGTAGGCAGCTAGACTCCCTTCTGCCCTATATTCTCATTAGCTAAAGACCAGAGCCTTCCAAGGCTATGATGGAAAAGTCTGCCGCTCTTCCACAGCCTGCGGCAGTTAAGTCCCGTTATCTAAAACCTGCAAGTCACTCCAATTAATAAAGCACCCAAGTCTTCAGAAAGGATCTCACCCCCAGCATTCTACATACATCACACTCCAGGTCTCACAGATACTGTGAGAATCCATTCTCAAACATTAATAGTGAAGCTTTATGATGCTTTTTTTAAAGCTTAGTGGTCTAAACTTATGAATAAAAAACACCAACACCAAACATAAATATTACCATTACTCCAGCATCATGGTATGGTGTAAAGAACGCTGGATTCAGAGGAGGTAGGTTCAAATCCCATATCTGTCACTCCCCATGTTACCTTGGGTAAGTCACTTAGCATCCTGAGACCTTAGTTTCCTTTTCTATAAAATGGGAGCATAGGATCAAATGGTTTTTGATCCCTGTTCTAGTTCAAGATCTATGATTCAATGAGATGTATGAATTCACTTAAATGTTAGAACAGAAAAACACATTGACTCTGGAGTCAGGAGTCCTGGGTTCAAATTCTCATATGCATGCTTACTTTCCTTGTGACTTTCAGCAAGTTACTGAATTCCCTTGGGCCTCAATTTCTTTAACTATAAAATGAAGGGGAGGGATTTAATGGCTTTTTAAATTTTTTTCCAATTGCATGTAAAAGCAATTTTAACATTCTCTTTTAAAATGTTGACTTCTAAATTCTCTCCCTCTCTCCTTCCCCTCCACCCGCATTGAGAAGGCAAGCAATTTGATGTAGGTTATACATGTGCAGTCATGTAAAACATAACTTAATGGCTTCTAGAGTCCCTTCTAACTCTTAGAATTCTATGAATTCATTGACAAAACGATCGAATTCATAAAATTCCCTAAGCATGTGTCTCTTTGCTTTGGAATTTCCATATTGGTTGCAAAGACCACCACAGAGCATCATGGTGCCTTTTATCATTACAGCTACAAAGGGATGTATCCATTATGTCTCATTCACTATCCACAAAAAAGATCAAAGATGCTCATGTGTCCCAGGAGACACACACAGGAGAACCATTTGCCTCCGCCATGTTTGCAACCAGTGGTGGCGACCACCATCAAAGCATCCCTAAGGTTACTCCCACTAGCTGTACAGGTGACTGGTTGATTCTTAACACAGTCACCACCAAGAGTAGCCAAGCCCCTTCAGGCCTGCACCAATCACCAGTAAAGCTGCCCATGGTTCGTCCCATCCTTAGTATGAAGAATGATATATACTATGACAGATTTTCTTCAGTACCAATACATCTTTCTCCATGCATTTGCCTAGGCAGAGGTAAGGAACCTTCAGCCTTAAGGCCACATGTGACCTTCTAGGTCCTCAGGTGCAGCCTTCTGAGTGAACCCAAGTTTTACAGAACAAAACCTTTTATGAAGGGGATTTGTTCTGAAAAGTTTGGATTCAGTCAAAGGGATGCACTCAAGGACCTAGTGGGCCACATGTGGTCGCAAGGCCACAGGTTCCCCACTCCTGCTGAGCTCCCCTCAGTACCTGCTATTCACTCCCTCCTCACCTCTACTTTTTGAATCCTTAATTTCCTTCAGAATTCAGCACAAATACCTCCTTTTACACAAGCCCTTTCCCTAAACCCACAGGTACTGATATTTCCCCCTTCTCCCCAATTACTTTGTATTTACTTTGCCTATACTTTTGTGGGTACACTTGGTCTCCCTTAATAAAATGTAAGTTCCTAGAGGGCTGGGGACAATTTCATTTGTTTCTGTACTCCTCTCCCCTAGTACCATGCCTGGCACGTAAGTCCTTAATACTTGTTGATCGATTGGTTGATATAAGTAGCCTAACGAAACATATCACTGATTGACTTCAACAGTCCCTACTGGGGCTCCCTTAGAGAGGCTTCCCTCTCCACTGATGCTAATCACAACCCCTAGGCCCCATGGTGGGGCAGGTAGGTGGTGCAGTGGATAGAACACCAAGTCAGAAAGACTCATCTTCATGAGTTCAAATATGACCTCAGACACATAATAGTTGTATGACCTTGGGCAAGTGATTTAACCAGATTTGCCTCAGTTTCCTCATTTGTAAAATGAGCTAGAGAAGGAAATGGTAAACCATTCCAGCATCTTTGCCAAGAAAACCCAAAGGTTGGACCCAACGGAAAAACACCTAAACAACAACCAAATGCCCCGTAGGAGGGGATAATCACTGTGAGTTGTTCTGAGCTCAGTTAGGCCAGCTCTGGGCCCTTGAAGGGCAGACCTTTTTGCCAGGCCTTTACACAAAGTCTTCCCAAATTGTTTGCCATTGCCCTGAGAGCCCAGGGTCAGCATCAGAGAAGGACCTTGATGGATGACAGAAACATTGATCCTGGTTTAAATTTTATTTTATTTTATGTAATTAATTAGTTTATTTTATTATATTTAATTAATTTGTTTATTTATTTTATTAGAGTATTACATATTCAGAGAGGTGGCTAGCATAGTGTTCATCTCTTACCTTTGATAGCTATTTTCTGTCTGTGTGAAAGTGGACAAATCATTTAATCTCTCAGGACCCCAAGCAGCTCTAAGTTTCAATGAAGTGACCAATCTACATTGATAGAAGACTTTCCTGCTGGAACTTGTCTCCCTTTACTTGTCTAGTTAAAAAAAAATTACTTATTCACAGACTGATTTAAGATAGGACTAATCCTCTTTCCTGGTCTGTGCGGGTGATTCAGAGAAATCACAGCTGCTGTGGGTCCACCATTCAGATACCAGAAACACTGATGAAATGACTGTCTGGTGGTTACATCCTTTTCCATCTGCATGGGGTTATGCTGTATGTAGCTTTAAACACCAACAAGGATGTCTCCCCACAATTGGTTATTTTTGCCCTTTTACATCTTCAAGTAGGGATTTATTCTAGGAGCAGAACCTTAGAGACAAAGTAATAGTAGGCCAATGTATGATCCATTCTCACAAGGTATTCTGGCTCTTCGGAGTCTGGTGACTAGTCTTAACCTTCCCTTATGTTATGAATGTGTGCATGCAGGCTTCCTTTCAGGTGATGGTATTGGTCTAGGGGAGTCATTTCTTGTCTTCTGTGTGCTTGCTAGGAACTCTTTGGTGCATGAATACTTGTAAAAAGCATCTGAGAGTGAATCTGAAGTTGCTCAAGGTATTGGACAGAATGTTCACCATTGGAGTGAAGTGCTTGCTGGGACTGGTTCTAAAATTTCTCTTGCATTTAACAACAGAAGGAGAGTTCTCCTGGGGAGGGGAGGGAGAAAACCCTAGCTTTGGGCTAGTATTAATTTGCAAATCTGCTTTATCATCACCTTTTATAGGTAATTGACTTTTCTTATCTATTATAACAAACAAGTGACATTACAGAATTTCTATATTTCCATAGAAAAAAGAATTAGCAGCCAGATGATGTTTCATGTTGAATTTCCCTAGTGCCCTGCATGGCAGGGTACAATGGGATTATTGCCACCTTACTCCTGGCAGTCTAGCCTCTGAATGCAATCCAAGATCACTGTTCTTTCTAGCAATAAAATGAAGAAACTGAACCTGAGACTCATGATTACCCAGCAAAAGAAAATTAAGCAGATTCCCTCTTATTACCAGAACACCAACAATTCATATACTGATCATGGCATCTCCTTACTCCTGTTAATATGTTATTTAAGGAGCTGTGATTTCCTGGGAAAAAAGGAAGGTGGGCCCATGAATCATATGTATATATATATGCACAGTGGATAGAGAGATGATCTTGAAGCCAGAAAGATCTGGGTTTAGATCTGACCTCTGACACATATTACCTAAATGACCTTGGGCATGTGACTTAACCTTTCGATGTTAGAGGAAACTTTCTAAGACTATAAATAGAAAGGGAATTTCCTCACCTGGGAATTCCATTGTTTCCTACTGCCTCTATGTCCTTGATCATCTGGATTACTTCTCTTTGCCTGAAAGTTATCTTTGGAAATTGGCTGCAGCCGGCTTACCCCCACCAGGTACTTTTCAAGTCCCCTCTGGATGACTTGGATTTTTTAATCTTCTGGGTCTGTTGCTTCCATGATTCACAGTCACATAGCATCATTGGGTAAACCTTGTTATAATTGGATAACAGATGGCCAGACTGAAAGTCACAGGGATATCTATGAAATACATTGTAAAGGATCCCAAGGAAAGCCTTTGGTACCTCAGTAGTGCTTAACCTGGAGTCTGTGAACTTGCGTATTTAAAACAACAAATTTGATGACTGTCTTTCAATCTAGTCAGTTTTCTTTGTAATCTTATGTATTATATTTTGTGCATTTAAAAACCTTAATCTGAGTAGAGGTCCACAGGTTTCACGAGGGGTCCTCACCTAGATAATAATGGCCCAGGATAGGAAGGGATGGCAGAGGCAATTACCCTATCAGTGAGACCCAGTAACATTCCAAATAGCCAATTCATGGCCCACATCAGCCACAATCTCAACAAATAGGGAGGTCCTCAAATCAATGTATTTTGGGAGTCTTAGCTTTCTCTTTCCTGCCCCTCAGTCTCATCTGTATAATGAGGTAGCTGGACTAGATATTCCAGCTCGAAATCTAAGAACCTAAGCAGGTTGGGTCTGGGAATAATCTGATCCAATCCAGTAAGTATTAAGTGCCTTCTATGTGGGAAGCACATTTCTAGGCACTGGGGATAAAAAGAAAAAAATGAAATATCCCCTGCCCTCCAGAAACTACTATTCTAGGGGCATAAAGGGATACAAAACATAAATCAAGCCTTAACAACTGAGGGGATCAGGAAAGGCTTCCCATAAAGAAGTAATTGTGTCTCTAGTTCAACTTTACGCTAGCAAAGAGGGGAGGGTATCTGAAGATTTGTGATTTTGTCCACCGAAGCGAATATTGTCATTCAGTTGTTTCAGTTGTGTCTCACTCTCCCTGATTGGGAGTTTTCTTGACAGAGATACTGGAATGCTTTGTCATTTCCTTCTCCAGCTCATTTTCCAGAAATGATAACTGAGGCAAATAGGGTGAACTAACCTGCCCAGGGTCACACAACTAGTATGTGTCTGAGGCTTGATTTGAACTTGGGTCTTCCTGACTCCAGGGCCAGCACTCTATCTGCTGCACCATCCCTGCTCCACTCAAGTACATATTGCCTAAACAGCTCCCTACCTTATTAAACCTCATTACTTTAAAAGGAATATGTTTTATTTATCCAATTTGGTTTTTCAAAGTTTCTTCTCTTTGAATACTTTTAATCCAAATTTATTTTAGAAATAGTTACAGAGACAAATAGTCTCTGTTAAAGCTTTCTGCTTTCTCCCTTTAAAAAATTTTGGGCAAGGGTTACATTTTCCTATGTTTATTCTGCTTAGTTATCAAAGACAACTTTAGAAAGAGTTCTTTAATAGGAGTCGGAAGAGCTAGGTTTGAATCCTGGATCCACCACTTACTAGCTAACCAGGTAAAACTGGACAAGAACCCCTTGAAGCCTCAGTTTCCTCATCTGTTGTATGGGAGTAATGATATTTAATATGGCGTCCAACAGTGATTTTGTGAGAATCAGGTGAAATAATGTCTCACTTGTTAAGCAACTCATAATGTGAAGTGTTTTGTAACTATGAAGCATTATGTAAACATCCATCGTCAGTATTTTATGAGATGACCTTTAAAATACGTTGGCACTGTGGTTAATGGTCCAGCTACTAAACTGAAGGATAGTGATTGGTCCAAGTGCTTGTTACAGTCCTAAAAATACCTCCTTGTGAGTTCAATCAACAGTCCCAAAGAGCATCATGGGATGATATACAGGAAAGGGCATTGGACCTGGAGACCAGTGACCTAGGTTAAAGCCCCAACTTATTAGTTGTATGTTGTATGATCACATGCAAGTCATTTAAGCTCTCTAGGTCTCAGTTTTCTCTTATATAAAATGGGAAAATAGTAAAACTAACCACTTTCACTGTGCTTTGTCCACCATATGTGTTAGCTAACAATAAATCTGTCTTGTTCCACCCTCATCCCAGACCTCTGCTCAAGCATTTCTTAGATTACTTATTATGATGTAGTAGATACTCTGCTACACATTGAAGACATAAATACAGAAATTTAAAAATTCCTGCCCTCAAGAAGCTTATTTTCTACTGGGAGAAACACTATGCATGTAATTGAGTACATACAAGATTAATTTTTTGTTGAGGGGAAGAGGAAAGAAACTAGAAGCTGGGGGATTGTTTGAGCAATGTTTTAAAGGAAAGAAAAGATTCTAATAGGTAATAAGAGAGCTCATTCTGGTTGGGAGGCAGCCAGTGCAAAGTCATGGAATCAGGAACATCATGTATGAGGAACAGCAAGGAGATCCATTTGACTAAACTATCGAGTGTGTGGAAGAGAGCATTATGTCATTAAACTGGATAGATGGGAAGGGGTCAGGTTATAAAGAGCTTTAAGTACCAAAACAGAAGAATTTATATTTGATTGTAGAAGGAATGGGGAGCCATTCCATTTATTGAGTGAGGGAGAGAGTGGTGTGTGACATGGTCAAACCTGAACTTTAGAAAAATCACTTCGGCAGCTATGTGTAAGGAAAGATAGAAGGGAAAGACTTCCTCAGGGAGATCAATTAGGAGGCTGTTGCAATAGCCTAGGAAGAGGTAATAAGTGTCTGAACTAGAGTGGTAGCTGTGTGAGTATAAAAAAGGAAAAGGGTATAAAGGACATTGTGGAGGGAGACAGGCCAAGATTTGGCAGCTGATTAGATTGTGAGGGGAGAGAGAATGAGGAGTGAAGATAGAGCTAAGTTCTACACCTAGACAACTGGAAGGACACTGGCTCCTTTAACAAAAATAATGAAGGTTAGGATGATGGTGACAACAATATTTGGCATTTATATAGTGACACTATATGTAAGATGCATGGATGGATGGATAGATAGATGACAGATAAATACATCAAGAGACAGACAATGCTTTACAAAATACTTCACATGTTATCTTGCTTGATCCTTATAATAGCCTGGTGAGACACATGCTAACATTATCTCCCTTTTCCAGATGAGGATACTGAAGCTGAGAGAAGATTAAGTGACTTGCCCAGGGCCCCACAGCTCATAATTTGAACTCGGGAACTCCTGATTCCAAATCCAGTGCCCCAGCTACTATGTCACCTAACAAGAGGGCAAAGATAATGAGCTCTGTTCTGGACCTTCTGAGTTGGAGATGTCAATGGGACATCCAGTTTGCAATATTCAAAGGGCAAAAAAGAAGTAGTGGACAGTTGGACATGTGGGACTACAACTCAGGAGAGATGATCTCTCTCTATTATATATAATATATATACACATACAAATACATACTTACTTATACATACATATACATATATGTAGATATAGATACACATATGTACATATACATAACACATATACATTTATGTGCATGTGTTTGGAGAGAGAGACAGACAGACAGACTTGGGAGTCCTTTGCATAGAGATGATTATTAAACTCATAGAAGAAGATGAGGTCACTAAGTGAAAGAAAATAAAGAGAAAAAGAGAAGAGGTTCTAGGAGAGTCTTAAGGAACACCTGCGGAACTCTGTATCATGAGTATCATGGTTTTTCCTCCCCCCTCCACCCCCACCATTGCAAGTGCTTGCCCTCTGAAATCATCTTCCATTTATACAGTAAAGACTGTGAATGTCCATGTTGGGGCATGTTTTCTTCCCCATTAGAATGCTCTCTGAAGGCAGCTCTTAACTCAGTGCCTAACAAGCACTTAATAAATGTTTGTTGACTGAGTGATAAGAATGGAAAGTGAGAAGGGAACAGTTTCACACACACCCAGCAAGGAGAGAGTATGGAGGAGAGAGTGGTCAATGGTGCCAAGCACTACAGAGAGGTCAAGAGAGGTGAGTCCGGAGACCAGGCTATCAAATTTGGCGATTAAGAAAACACTGGTAGCTTCAGAGAGAGCAGTTCCAGCTGACTGATATTGTCGGAAGCCAAACTGCACAGGATTAAGAAACAAGTAAAAGAAGGGAAGGAAATAGATATAACTAGTTTTCTATTGAAGGCATCTTTTATCTTCTGGTAATTTCATAGTATAAATAGACTACCCCTCAAAAAAAGCCAAGTCTTCCACCACATCCATCAATGGAGGGGCTCTTCAGGTGTTCTCAAATCCAATCCCTGTCCCTCCCTAAGGAAGTGGAAGCCCCAGTGGTTCCTTGCTCCCACTCTCTCTGGGGCTTGAGCTCAAGTCCATTCCTTCCTCCCATTCAGCCTTCTTGCAAACTCCCTGGTATGACTCCCACCTTCCCTGCCATCTTTCTCCACAATACCTCACTTCTATCACTCCACTCTTCTTATGCCCTCTGAAGGAGCTGATCAATTCCCCAGCATCTTTTGCACAGACAGCACCCCCACTCTCAGCAGGTCTGACACGACTATTCTTACACTTTCGTTCTCTTTATCCTCATGATGGGGAGATCAATTCTACATTTCAGATTTCCTACCGCGTGATGCTCCAGGAGAATGAAATGGCCAAGAGCAACAGGGGGAAAAAAAATCATAAAAATGTCACCGGATTTGTCTCATCCTGCCTTCCTCAGCAGATTTGGTCAATGACCTCTCTCTCTGAGTCATGCATGGGCTTCAAAAGTTTGCTTTGATTTAAATCTTTAGGAAGCAAAGTCCAAGGCTGCAGTTTGGGGTATTCCGTAACTATGTATTTTGCTTTTCCATGTGGAATTTCTGGAGGATTACCTCAACTACTGAAAATATAGCTCCAGTATCCTTTTTTTCTGCTTTATGGTCTATCTTAACCAAAACCACGCAATTCAACAACTGTGTGGAGGCCTCAAATTCTAGCATTCTTAGAGCTATAGTCAAGCAAGAGTCTCTCATCATGTTAATCATGGAAACAGACCCTACTGGATCTTCAATGATCTCACTTGTCAAGCGGTCGCCCCAAAAAACCACCTTGAAAAAGATTTGTACCAAAGATAAGCACCATGAATTTAGGAGTGAAATCCATAACTTCGTTCTTTTTAAAGTTTTGAAATGATCAAACCTTCATCCTGTGGTATTTTTGAAAGCTCACATGTTGAGGTATATGGGCTTGTGTTGAGTCCACCAATTCTAAGCCTCAGTTTCCTCATCATTAAAATAGGAAAAATAATAATACTTGCCTTGCCTTCCTTATAGGAAGGCTGTGAGGTTTGAATGATATAATCACATCAAGAACTTTGTAAACTGTCAGAACACTTTAATTTAAGGGCAGAGAACCTAACACTGACTCTCAGATTTGCCATTTAATGACTGTATGATCTCAGGCCAGTCAATTCACTTTTCTAGCTCAGTCTATAGAATGAGAGATTTGGACTGGATGACCTCCAAGGTTAGGTAACTTGGGGTATAGACTTGGGGTCTTGAAGACCTGGGTTCAAATCCTGTTTTAGACCCATAGTATCTGTGTGATCCTGGACAATTCTCTTCCGTGCTCAGTTTCTTCATCTGTAAAATGGGAAGGGTTACACTTGATTGCCTTTGGATCTCTCTAAATTTACGGTACTCGAATCTCTCAAGTGCTGTGATGGTATGGGACCATCAGTAAGAGGAAGACCAAGAGTCTTCTCCAGTTCCATGAGTCATATTGATCTTTCCAGCTGGATTCTCAGGACGCTTCCTTTTAAAGTCTAAGTTTGGCATTAATACCAGTAATAATTACCCTATAATTGCCGCCCCTCCCTGCTGCTTGTAGCTCAGAGGTTGGTTCTGCCTCAAATGACCCACTAAATTATTTCACTGACATAACAACTAAATTCCATTGGAGTGGATTCTAGGAAACGGAGACAGGTAGCAGATAGCATTGAAAGATAGAATGAGGATTTACTGGGACTGGAAGGGTGGATCAAGGACCTGATGCTATGAACAACATACATTTATGTAACGATGTGTGGGTACAAAACAGTTTACCATTGTCCTCTCATTGGGTCCTCATAACAATCCTATTTGTCAAGGAAAACACCTTTAGAAGTGAGGAAACATTCTCAGAGGGAAAATAATTTGATCAAGATTACATAACTAATAATAAATGGCAGGGGTGGTACTCCAACTCAAGCCTTTTGACTCTCCATGGAATTAAAAACAAGATGAAATTTAAGACGAATAAAGGTAAGGACCTACATACATTTGGATCCAAAAAGTTCACTGTAATTGTGAGAATGGAGTTAGGTGGCTCAGTGGATAGAGCGCCTGAGTTCAAATCCAGTCTCAGACACTTATTAGTTATGTGACCCTGAGCAAGTCGCTTAATGTTGTTTGCCTCAGTTTCCTCAACTGTAAAATGAGTTGGAGAAAGAAATGTCAAACCACTCCAGTATCTTTGCCAAGAAAACCTAAAATGGGGTCACAAAGAGTCAGATGCGACTGAAATGACTGAACAACAACCAAAGTGGTATGTCATTCACGCATCCTCACTCCAGAGACTATAAGGGATAGATATTGGGTTGAAACTTCATGCAGCGACTAGAACCTTGCCTTCTTAATTTGCATCTCATGACTCTTTCCATCCAAACATGCAGTACTCTGACCTGCTATGCACATGGCTGGGCAAACCCTGACCCTTTGCAGGTATTAATTTATAATAAGTATTACCTCTGGCAATAGGGACGGTGGGCATGCTTTCACTGGTCTACTGAACATCAATAATCTGTAGCTTCATTCCTCTGACAGTAGTGATAGCAGGTGATAACAGGGTGGCTAAATGCCCCATAACAGTACTAAATGATGACAACAGTAACTGATGTACATATTACTCAGAAAGTAACCTATTTTCCTTTTTGTTACTGATGATCTTTTCTTTACATACTTAGCATTTATACAGTGCTTAAAGTGCGAAGTGCCTTACACACAATGCCAACCAATGCTATTACTATTATTTTCTAATTTCTCCTCTTCTTCAGCCTCCCTCCCCAAAACCCTACTTCTTAATAGAATCTCTGCTCCTAACAAAGAAGCCTAGTCTGGCAAAAATAACTGAACTCACTAGTCATGTTTGAAAAATCACCAGTATCATGCCAATAGTCCATCGCCTGTTGGAGATACTAAGCTTTAGTATCAGTCCTTTGATTGAGTTGGTCACAGTTTGGCAGTCTTTCAAAGATACTTTTTTTTTTTTACATAATCACATAAATGGTCCTCCTGGATGTGATTTACATCAGACATAGCATTTTCTGTATTCTATCTAAGTTGATTGGTACAACAACCCAGTCACACATGGAGCTCCATTTTACAGGTGAGGAAACAAAAGCCCAGTGAAGTTGATTTGCAAAGCTGGGACTCAAATCCAGGTTTCTTGATCACAGATCTAGGGCTCTTTCCTTTGGGTGTCACTTAAAGGTTCACCAAGTGCCTTCTGACTGCCAGTCCATAGTGAACTCACCAGAGCTCCTCATCATGTTTCTATTAGCTTTTGATGATAAATATCCTTTATTGTTCTCTAATTGTTTCCAGTGAACACTTCAAATCTCCCCACTGAGACCTGAAACCTCCTGAGAAGAGGTACCATGACTGGCCCTGCTTCATTTTCTCCATGGGGCCCAGGACCAGGTTGGGGATGAGGACACAGGGAATGCTTGCTGATGGGCAGACTTGGAATGCCCATTTGGTGGCTTTGGTTGCTGAGAACAGTTTGCTCCCCCAGCTAAACCGCTTTGAGAACTCACTAATGTGATCCTAGACGTAGACCTAAAATGGACTTCAGAGGCCATTGAGTTCCTCATTTTTCAGATGGTGAAACTGAGGCACAGGAGAGCTAAATGACTTGCCCAAGTTTGCAAAGGTAGTAAGCAACAGGAGAAGAATTGGAATCTTCTGATTCCAAAGTTAGTGCTCTTTCCACTGTACCAGGCTGACTGCTTTGAGATGCTGGGATCACAAACTCAGTTCCATTTATGTCTACATCAGTTCATAGACTCATAGAAAATCAGACTTAAAATTGATCTTAGATGCCATCAGGTTTAAACTTGCCCCCAATGAGGGTATGACCACTAAAGTAATTCCGACACAGTCCTAATGATAGTAAGTATTATAACTCACTTAATATATTGTTTTAAGGCTGCTCATCTGACCACCTTGTAAAGCATTACTATCCCCATGTGGCAGATGAGGAAACAGACTGAGATTTTCCCCACATCACACAGCCAAAGAAGGATTTGAATGCAGGTCTTCCTGACTGCAAGTCTAGAACTTTATCCAGCAGAATGGGAAGGGACAGCAGAGAGCCATGAAGTCCAACCCTATTGTTAATTGATAAGGAGATTGTAGCCTAGGGCAGTTAACTGATTTGCTCAAGGTCACACAGGGAAACACCTCTTAGACAGAAAATAAAATGATTTCTGTCTCTATTTACCTTAGATCCAGGGCCTATGTTTTATCAGTGGACAGGAACAGGGTTGTCTCATTTAATAAAAGATACTTCACGGATGCTCCCGTTGAGACAGTAATGCCCTGAGCCCCTTGGAAGTTTTCTCCTTGGGCACTTAGGCGCCAAACAGATAATATGGCCAGAAAATAGGTAGGATGAAGAGGCGAGATCTATTCATGGTCCTAGGTGGTCATCTCTACTTTTGCCAACATGGCCTGTTTTTTCTCACAAAACCCAGAGCTGACCCTGCCTGAGGAAGGCACTTCAAACCTGGCATGGACAGTGATTGAGACCCATGCGTGATCCCTTCAGCTCAGCACCAACACCAGCCAAATCTCGCTCATCCCTGACATTGACTGTAGACCCTATATGACCTCTAGGGTCCAGCATAGACCCCAACTGAGGCCCACACAAGTCCCTGGTGCCAAAGCCTGCCCCATCCTACCACAAGGTTTTTGCACCAAAGCGGGATGACCCTGTTCAAAGCAGAAATAAAGGCCATTTTATTTGTTGGTAGCCTTGGAGAGCCAAGCCTTCCATTTGAGGAACAGGCTTGTGTTTCCAGCCTCCAAGCCGAGTCTTCAAAGTCTGCTGGAGCTCTGGATCCCTTTTTTTCGGTCCCCTGGTGCCAGTGCTGTCTGAGAAAGCCAGCGGGTCTCCTTTCGAACCACAATGGACAAGCACTGTCCAAAAAGTCAAGAAAGTAAGTAAGCAAAAACAGAGGGACTTCATAAAACCTGGATTTATTGCCTCCATTTGTGGAAATGTGCCTCTGTGGGCTTCAGAAAGCATTAGGGCCTCATAATTTTAGAAGTGCTCAAAGAAGGGAGGCATCTGCCCATCTAAACAAGTTCATTCCTACCCCAGCACTGCTCTGGGGATTCAATGCTTTCATCAAATTTAGCAAGGCATCCTTAGGAACAAACATGGCTCAGCTCTAATTAATTTGGCACAGCCAGAGGTTTTGGCTAGTGATCAAATCAATACGAATATAGAACTTATGCTTTCTCCAAACGCTGCAAAATGCTCAGTGACCGTCCCCCATCAGGGAATCGGAGGCTGCCAACTGCTCGATCAGGGGCAGTTCACGTGGCTTTGCCCTCTCCCTCTCAGAGCGGGGTAGAGAAAAACTGCTTAAATTACGTGCTATTTGGTAACTCGGGAGGAACTTTAAAAGCCAAAACTTGAGGGGCGGTGGCCCGCACTCCAGCGCTGAGAATGACCCATGGATCTGTGGACACACCAGCGAGCCAAGGCAGCGGGGAGGAAGGGGGAGAGCGGGGCAATAATGCACCCGAGCTATTTCTCTGCTTGCCTCACATTTCTCTATTTATTTTTATCTGCAGGATCAGGCCTGTTAAGAGAGAGGAGAGGCCTAGGAACAGCCGCCTCAGCCCCTCATTCTTGGTTACTTACATCTGTGGTCAATTTCCCACACTTTATTCCATAAAAGGTAAACGAGGCACGGTGCTTGCAACAAGATAATCTAAACAATATGAAACAATGTTACTGTTAAAGACCATCTGGCTGATCATGCTCAGCCCAGACTTTTAACTCCTTGAGGTGAAACATGGAAAGCCTGCACGGCCTGCTTCTAGCCCCGTGACGGCTTTCTTTTCTTTTTTTCTTTCCTTTGCCTTCCTTCTTCCCTTCTTTCTTTCTTTTTTCTTTTCTTCCTCCCCCTTTCTTCTATCCTTTTCCTCCCTTCTTTATGCCCTGCTTTCTTTTATTCCCATCTTCAACCCATCTCCATTGTTTCTTCCTTACTTATTTCCTCCCTCTCTTTTTTCTTTCCTTTCTCTTCCTCCTTCTCTCCCTTTTTTCTCTCTTCTTTCCATCCTCCCTTTTTATTTATTTCTTTCCTTTCTCTTCCTTGTTTCCTTCTTTCCTCTTTTCCCTTCTTTCTTTCCTTCCTTCCTTCTTCCTTCCTTTCTTTCCTCCCTCCTTTCCTCTATTGCATTCTTCTTCCATTCTTTTTCTTTCATCTTCTTCCTTTCATTCCTTTTTTCCTCCCTGCTTTCCTCTATTCCCCTTTCCTTCCTATCTTCATTCTTTCTTTCTTTACTTTTCCTCCTTCCTACTGGCCTCTTTTTCCTTCCTCTTCTTTTTTCTTTTTTCTTTTCTCTCCCTTCTTTCCTCCTTTCCTCTATTTCTCTCTTCTTCCTCTTTTCTTTATTCGCCTTTCTCTTCCTTCCTTCTTTCCTTTCTTCTTCCTTTCCTCCTTTCCTCTTTTTCTTTCTTTCCCTTTACTCCTTCTTCCTCCCCTTCCTCCCTCTATTCCTGTCTTCTTCCCTTATTTTTCTTTTCTTCTTTCCTATCTCCTTTCCTTCATTCCTCTTTTATTCCCTTTTCTTTTTCTTTCTTCCTATTTTTCTTTCCTTTCCTCCCTCTCTTTCCTCCCTCCCTCCTTTTCTCTCTCCCGTCTCTCTCATTCTTTCTTTCTCTCTTTCTTCCTTCCTTCCTCTTTTAAAATAAATTAAAAGTAGATTAGCCTTGTGTGGAAACCTTAAGCTTCAAACAAAGAGTCAGGAAAGCCTGGGTTCAAATTCTGCCTCTAACTCCTACTAGCTATGTCCCTAGGTCATTATGACATAGTTTACAACCTCCTTGCCAAATGAGTCACTATCTTCTGGGGATGCTCTCGTTTTTTAAGTATCTATCACAAAGTACCCAGAACTGACCACAGTACTCCAAATGGAGTCAAGGGACTGGGTTCAAATGCTGACTCTGCCTTACAACTTATATGACTTTGGATAAGTCACTAAAACATGATAGTGAAAGACAGACAGAGAGAAAAAGAGACAGAGACAGACAGACAGACACACAGAGAGATAGACAAAAGTTCAAATAGGAGAAAAGAGATCAGAAAATCAGAAGTTCACTGCAAGGTCATACTGGAGCAATCAAAAACAGAATGATAACTGTGATTTTTTTTTTCCACCTGGAACAAAGATGAAGAGGGTGCCAGGTATTGGAGAAATCTCCTCCGGGGTGGGGCCAAAGGAATTGAGACTTAGAGACCTTCTAATTGTCAACAGTTCTAGTTGTGTCCATGACAAGTGGAGGTGGGGGTTGAGCAGTTAACTGACTGCAGTACTCCTACAGATGAAATTGAACTTACTCACCTCTTATGAATTTGGCACAATAGGGGTTTCTGACACTAACCCAATCAATATGAATGCAGAATTCATGCTTTCTCTGCTGGGAAATGGACAGTGATGATGGTGGATGTGGTCATTTCACCTACATCATGAAGATGCCATTTGAGTTGAGGACTCCATATACTGGATTTGGGGTTAGAAGACCTGGGTTTGAGTCCTAAAACACTCTCAAACTCACTTTAAAAAACTCCTCTATTTTTCTCAGTTTCCCTAACTGTAAAAAAAGGATAATAGCACCTGCCTTCCAGGATTGTTGCAAGGATCAAATATTTGTAAAATGTTTTGCAAACCTCAAAGTGCTGTAGAAATGGTAGTTGCTGCTCCTCCTACTAGTAATATGATTACTAATATGACCTAGAACTTTCCTCTCTAAGTCCTGAATAAGATTATAGATTTAGAATTAAAAGGGATTTTAGGGATCATCTAATCCAATATCCCCATTTTCCGGATGAAGAAACTGAGATCTAGAGAAGCAATGCAACTTGCCCAAAATTATATAAATAGTAAACAGCTGAGACAGGACTTGAATCCAGGTTCCAAATCCAGTGCTCTTAACACCGTGGCCTCTAGATGAGCTCTAACGTCTTGTCTAGCTTTATTGAGAACCTACACGTTATATGTGATGACCAACAAATCACCAACAAACATTTATTATGCACCTGCTCTATATATGGTTTCTCTGGTTACCGAGAAAGGCAAAAATCACCCAAAGTCCCTGCTTTTGGGAAGGTCACATTCTAATGGGAGAAACAAGAAAAGTACTAGGTGCCTATATCATGCCTAAAGAATAGAATAACCCCAAATCCAGTATATGGAGTCCTCAAGTCAAAGGGCATCTTCATCATGTAGGTGAAATGACCACATTTTGAGGGGGGGAGGGCGAAGTGCCATCAACAGGAGCCTGGTCTTTGGAAGCCAGGAAGGCCAGGAGGCAGATGAAGAGAGATGGAGCACTGGCATGGGGCACAGTCAGCATAAAAGTCACGTGCAAAAAAAATAGCAAATAGGCCAGTAACTTCCATCAAAATTATCAAAACTGTGTTCATTTTAATGAACTTGTAATTTAAAAAAACTATGTCCTATAGCCTATTTAGTAGTTGAGCAGACAATGACAGGATGTCACAACTCGGCTCGGTCCTTCCTCCATCTCCAGCCACCCCCCGACTGCCCACAGGTTGGGACTATTCGGAGACTGGTTTCCTGGGAATAGTTTTTCCAAGGCCACACCTTGCCCGGAGCAATTGTTCTTGCTGGCAACAAAACTGTTAAAAACCAAACCAAACAATTCTACCACATGCCACCGCTCCCTCTTCCTTTCCTCTAAGAAAAAAACAATCTGAAAAATCTCTTTGCCGTACAAACCAAGAAAATGTGCCCATTAAGGAGGGCCAGTTGGCCCAGGGAAGACAGAACAGAATCTTGCCATTGTTTCATCAAACTGCTTTGAATTCCATGTCCCGGCTTTTAGGAGGCAGCTTTTCTGCTTCCTGAGCACACGAGAACAGCCCTGTTCCTTCCTTCTCTGCTTAATTTTACAGCCTACCTCTCTGCAGGTTGGGCTCATATACCCTTACTTTAATTAATGAACAGTCAAGGCAGCCTCAGGAGGCCAGATGCCATGGACACAGGGCACAGGTTTGTAATGAGCTGGTTTGTGCCAGCTCTGGATTTTCCTACTGCCCTCTATTTCCATGTGCAAATTTAGCAGAACCCAAAACGCATTCAATTCTGGTTACCCCCCACCATGTGAACAATGGGCATGTCATTTCCTTCAATTATAGAAGTTAAATGCTCCTGAGATCTTGGACAAGTGTTAACGACCTACATTAGATGATTGTGTAATTAATGGAACTCCTATTGGAATTCACTTTTCAAATGACAGCTTATATCTATAAGGTATTTTACAGGTCTAAAGAGCTTTTTTAAAAAATATATCATTTCATTTGATCCTCAGACCCACTCTTTCTATTACAGAGGCAGCAGGTAGAGCTTTGGACTTGACTGCAGAAAGATCTGGGGTTTGAATTTGCTTCTGACACTTCCTAGCTGTGGGACCGTGGGAACATCACTAAACCTCACTAAATTTCAGACTTTTCCACTGACAGACAAGTTGTGTCACTAATAAAATCATATATCTATGATCCACTCTCAAGTACAAATAGTTTTGTCCTTATTTTACAGGTGAGGAAACTGAGGTTCAGACAGGAAATAAGGTCACCTAGGACCACAATGGAGTAGAGATTCAATCCAGTGTTCCAATTTCAAGATCAGAGTACTTTCTATCTTACCATCTGTGAGAAACAACCACACCAAATATAATTAAGATGAATGGATGACAATATAAGATTGTATTGCCAATTTCGAGGCGGGATTTTTCTGCTCAAAGTTAAATTAGGAAAATTTCATATGAGTTGAAGAAACTATTTCATGTAAGTATAGGGGCCTAGATTTGGACAGGACTTTAGAGGTCATTCAGTTCAAACCTTTGCCCAATGGAGTGAACCCCCTTTATGATCTCTGTGACAAATGGTCACCCAAGTCTTTTCTTGAACATCACCCACCCATTCCTAAGGCCTATTGGGCTTTGCTATCTGACCCAAAGCAGAAGCCTCCTATCTCTGTCTCCTCCAATTAGAGTACAAGATTTTCTATTTATATCCTTAGCACAGTGCTTGGCACATGGTGAGCACTTACCAGTTGTCTTTTCACTGACTTTCATTAATTTCATTGTAGGACAGCTCTGAAGATTGGAAAATTCTTCCTTCCTATCTGCCTCCCTATAAACTCTTTGCCATCTGGGGCCAAGGAGAAATCTAATCTCTTTTCCACATAAGGAACTTCAGATATTTGAAGACAATGATCATGTTACCCCTGACCTCTTCTATTCTTCAAGATAAACTTGGCTTTCCTGCATCCCCTGTATCCATACACTCCCAAGTCAGCTGGGGTTAGGGAAGACTATAACCTATAAATACTGGGTTGGTTAACCTGGGTATCAAGAAGACTGAGGCACCAAGATACCATGTGACTAATAAGCAATCAAGGCTTTGCTTAACTTGGTAATGTCCTCCCAGTAAGTAAGCTTTTCACATATAACACTTTGAAATTCTCAACTTATCTCTCCTGGTTGTATTTTCCACATCAGTTTTCGTTTTTTCACTGAGGTATTTTATGTTTTCTTCTATTTTTTTCATTCTTTTGATTTTGTTTGACTTATTCTTGATGTCTCATATAATCATTAACTTCCATTTGCAAAACTCTAAATTTTAAGAAAAGTATTTTCTAAAGTTAGTTTTTGCACCTCCTTTTCCATTTGGTCAATTCTACTTTTTGAGTAGTTTTCTTCAGTCAATTTTTATGGATCCTTTTCAAAGTTGTTGACTCCTTTTTTTCATAATTCTCTTGTATAACTCCCATTTCTTTTCCCAATTTTTTCCCCACCTCTTGATTTTTAAACTCCTTTTTGAGCTATTCCAAGAGGACATTTTGGACTTGAGACCAATTTATATTCCCCCTTGAGGCTTCCTTCACATGAAGACATTTTGACAATGTTGTTCTCATCTGAGTTTGTGTTTTGATCTTCTGTGTCACTATAATTGCTTTCTATGTATGGTCAGAGCTCTTTTTTTACTTTTTGCTCATTTTTAAAAATTGAGCTCTGCTCATGGGGTACAGGGGGAACTGTCTCAAGATTCCTACACTGGAGGCCAGGGGCCTAGTCACTGGCTATCTAGAGCTAGTGGCTTGCCCACTGCGCTGGGGAGGCCCAGCTTAGTGGTGTATTGTACCCTGGGTTCCACAGCTGGCATTTTGCCTGCTGTGCTGTGGCTGGAGGCCTCATAGCTAGCCTGCTGTGCCACTGGGCTGAGCCAGAACCACATGACCACATGTCCTGTGGCTAACAGCCTCCTGCTGGTTTGTCTGGACTCTGTCTGTGCTGGGCTGGGCTCCCATTTTACCCAAGTGAGATAGATCTTTCCTGAAGTCCTTCTAAGTTATCTTGGACTGGAAAATTGCTTCACTCTGTCTTTTTGTGGCTTCTGTCGTTCTAGAATTGTTTTAGAGGTTTGATTTAACACTGTTTCTATGGGAAACTGGGGAGAATTCAGAAAACTTCCTGGTTTCTCTCTGCCATCTTGGCTTTATGACACCTTTGCCTCCCACTGAACTTTTTAAAAAGTATTTTCAACATTTTCTTTTACATTGATCTAAATAGCTACAGTAATACATATGAAACAGGCAGAATCCCCCAGTAAAAGACACAAAAGCCTGTTAACGTACCAGCATTTTATGTGCAGTCTATGTTGGATAACAATATTTACAAACCAAGTATATTTTTCTTAATGTAATCCTCTAGAGCAGTCACTCCAAATATTAAACCTAGTTCTTCTGATATCCCTTGGTCCTTAATATAATCAGGATCAACTTGGAAACACAAAGCTGTCTGCCCTGATCTGTCTGCTGAGAGTAGAGTGTACATAACCAGGGCAGATAACAAGGTGGCTTTGTCTCAGAGCTGTAACTAGGGTGGGGTGACTAGGTCTTTGCCCCAGAGTGCTGGACTCAAAGAGTGTATGACAGCATAATTTGTCACCTAGTTAGCAATATTTATTTATTTAATATAGAAGGCTAGGAAGAAGGACTGGTTATAGTCAGTTCATTCTCTGACCCACATTGCAGCTGCCTCATCAGCAGGATTTTTTTTTTTGCCTCAATATCTCTATCTCCCACCTACAACTACACCTCAAATGAGGGTTTTGTGATGCTCTCCCTGACTATTGGTTATGGCACAGTTAGGTCTCAATCAGTACAGATAATGAATTCTCTTAAAGTGGCTGCATGGTTTGAATTCATGCTATTTAAATCCATTGGGCTGGAATCAAAGACCTTATTTTACATAATTCTAACTTCAAACAGTGCAAATTTAAATACAAGTGACCACTTCATTATTTGCACTAATCGGGACCTAGAAGTACTTTTCCCAGGTGCAAAAAGCCCTCCTTACTACTGTGCTCAGTCTTAGGGCTGTGTGCTTGCTCCTTTGCTTTTTAGCATGATGTTCTCAGTCACGTTGTCAAATGCTTTCAATGAGGATGAACATGGCATCAAGGTCAACTACTGTACTGATAGTAAGTTCTTCGATTTGAAAAGGCTACAAGCCAAGATCAAAATGAAGGGAGTGCTGGTGCATGATTTTCTGTTTGCAGATGATTGTGCACTCAGTGCAGCCTCTGAAGCTGAGATGCAACAAAGTATGGATCAATTCTCTGCTGCCTGTGCTAATTTTGGCCTAATAATTAACACCAAGAAAACAGAGGTGCTCCATCAGCCACCACGACACCATCCATACATGGAACCATTGATTACGACAAATGGAGAAGTTTTGAATGTTGTATATAAGTTCATTTACTTTGGTAGTGTACTTTCCAGGAATGTACACAATGACACAGAGGTTGATGCATGCATTGCCAGAGCGAGCTCAGTGTTTGGGGGGCTCTGAAGAAAAGTTTGAGACAGAAGAGGTATTAGACTGACTACCAAACTGAAGATCTACAGAGCCGTTGTGCTGACCTCATTGCTGTATGCCTGTGAAACATGGACAGTCTACCAGCACCATACCAGGAAACTGAATCGCTTCCATTTGAACCATCTTAGGAAGATTCTGAGGATCACCTGGCAGGATAAGGTACCAGACACTAAAGTCCTTGCTTGAGCTGAACTGTCAAGTATTCACACTGTGCTTCAGAGAGCACAACGCCATGGGCTGGCCATGTTGATTGAATGCAAAATGTACACTTGCCAAAAAGACTATTTTATGGAGAACTAGCATGGGGCAGGCAATCACATGGTAGTCAGAAGAGGCGCTACAAGGACACTCTCAATGTCTCTCTCAAGGACTTTGGATTTGACTGTGCAACATGGGAGACACTGGCACAGATCCACTCAGCATGGTGTGCCCACATCAGAAAGGGTGCAGTGCTATTTGAGCAAAACAGAATTGAGACAGCACAAAGTAAATCTAGGATGCACAAATTTGGAGTAACCACCCCAAATGTTCACCCAGACTATCTGTGCCTGTCCTGTGGTAGAGCATTCCTAGCTTATATTGGTCTGATCGACCACAACCAGACATACTGCAATTTCACTTTACAATGGTGATGCCATTTGGGTCCTCTTTGAAGACAAAGAACAACAACCAGCTCAGCCTTAGGATTAAACTTCTTTATGAACAGCCCTGTGTTCCTGCCTTCCATGGATTTCAAAGGATCACAGACAGGATCATAGATTCAGAGATGAGGAAGACCTCAAGGGCAGAGCTGTATCAAGATCATAGAAACATCCCACGCTTTATCAAGAGAGTGAGGTCATTTTCTCATCTTCAAACCATTCTGTGGAAAAAGAAATGTCCATGACTATAGATGCTTTCTCAAATAAGAAGGTACCATATAAAATCAATATGCCCTTTGTGAGGCATCAAGAGAATGGATGAGATATAAGGTGACTCTGTAATACTCAATTTATCATGATCATCCCATCTCTGGAACTGGAATTTCCCTACTTATGAGGTATGAAGGAGAGAGATGAGCTCAGAAATGTGCTTTCAGGCATATATCTACTCAGAACATTTTGAAGTTCATTTTCATGAATGGCATTCATTGCCAATAATTTGACCAGCTTCTAACCTGCTCCTTCAGAAAGGTGTTCACAATTGTGGGCTCCCACCAAAGGCCCACATGGATTCTTTCAGGGACACCAAGCTACATTTCCCAGGAAGAAATCACCTATAGTCACCCCTGTAGGAGAAAGATTGTGACAGTCACTGTATACCACAGTAAAGTTCCTAAATAGAAGGAATCCAACATGAGTTCAGAGTGATTGTGTCCTTTGGCTGACTAATAAAAGTTCTCACAGTGGTGGGGGCTTGTGAGCTAAAATGTTATTTTGTTATTTGTTTTTAGCGGCCATAGAATAACAGAATTCCTGGATCTGCAAATAATTCTCAAGCGAAGCTGGAAATCAGCCAGATCAAGAAAGACATGATATTGGCTTTATGTCACAAAAGCCACAGTAGCTGCAAAGGAAGGGTAGCTCCTCTGTGAGAATTCACCTAGGCTTTTCCCTAATGTATCACTGAGCAGCAGGTATGAGAGAGCTTAGTGATCATGTCTTCCACAGAATTTTGGAGTCCTGGATGCAGAAGTGATGGCTGAGGCCACCCTTTCACAAAGTGGCCACTGGATGGTCCTACTGAGATAATGAAGTGTGCATCCATTATGAGCAAAGAGAGACAAGCTGTCTTATTATTTCTCCAATCCATTCTGAAAAGATTCTAGATGGAGCTGTGCCAACAATCCAAAGAATGGCACGGCCTGTTCTTCCCTTTCACCTGTTAACTTTTTTTTTTTGCTTTCGTAGTACCTACGACAAATCTCTTGATCCACAGAAAAGTTCTCCATTCATTCTATTGACCTTTGTTCACTTAAAAAAGACACCTACTACCAAAAACTCAACATCATAGGTCAGAAGGTACCACCAATGTGTCATCCAAAGCCCACACTTACCACAGAAAATAGGCATTTAATTACATCGCATTACTAGAAAAATAACAGTAGAATGCTTCTCTTATAAACATAAGGCACACTTTCCCACAAGTGCACCCACCATCAGCATGACGAGTGCTCAAGCAGACAGAATATGTATGGAGGGGAGGTGTGATCAGGGCAGCTCTTGCCTCCAGCACTAACGAGGGGTCACTTTTGCTTTTGATAGCTTTTCCCTGTTCGCACTGGGCTTGATCCCTGCTGATCTCATATGACACATAGTCTCTGCCAGTCATAGTATATAGTACCTCTCTTGGGGTCTCCATGCAACCATTCAATTAAGGACCACCCATGGGCATTGTCCGTCTAACTCATCTTCCTCCTTCTCACTGTCTCAATCATCAATCTAACAGGGTTAGAATGTCCTTTATCTCCCACTTAATTTTTAATCCTCAACTCACATATCCTCATAAGAATGATTTAAGCATCTACTCTTTCAACAAAGGACCAAAGTCTGTCTGTGTCTGAGACCTCCTGGTCTTCTTAACCCCAAGACTCATTCTGGTCACTCATTGGGAAGAGAGGTGCAAGAAAAACCCCTCGGTGGAAGAGAGTGGGGTAGAAGTCTTGCCCTCTACCTCAATACTTTGGTATCAATTCTGGTTTCTGTTATGTATTCATGGCCAACCAAAAGGCCTCCAAGCTTAGAGCTGCCCTGCATTTTTAAACAACAGCAACAAAGAATGAAGTTAAGTTTTTCATCCCAGTTAATATCATGGGAAGCCATCCTGACTTTGTCATTGTTATCTAGATTTGCCTTCAGTGAGCTGGGCTAATGCTGCCCTTGGAAGGGAAGGCCAGGGCTTGGCTTCTTGGTTGGTAGAATTCTCCCTCAATCGTTACCTTTCTCCCCCACTATTTGCTCTTGCTATTTGTCTCAGACGCTTGGATGAGGCCCCTGCCAGCTTCATAAACAATAACACGGTCGACCCCAGCTAACATCATCCTCAAAAGAGTGGTAAGAGCTACGGACTTTTCTCATGCCCTTTAACACTGATTAGCTCTTTCTGTTCCATCCCCTGGTCTGGTTGGGCCTAATTCATTCTTACCAGAACTTCTGAACGTGAATGCTGAAAGGACCTAAGAATTTAACTCTGCTGTTAGATCCTCAGATCTGGTGAAATGCCCTCCTTCTCAGCTAATTAGCTGCCCTTCAGTTCCCATCCTCCCCCTCTTCTTTTCTCTTCCTTCTCCTAGAGAGTTGCAAAATTTTTTATGATCTATTTCTGCACCAGCCTAGAGAATACATCTATTTTTCTTTGTCAAACTACCTCCTCAAATCCAAGTTTACCTGCTGCATTCAGTTCATTAAGATCCCAATAAATGCACAATTCCTTTCCCCATCCTCTTTCCATTTTTTTCATTCTGATTTGGATTGTCATTAAGTCTGCAAATTATATTTAATCTTTCAGTATCCAGTTCCTGGTCTCTCACCTCATTGGCCTTCCTGGTAATACTCACAGGTGTCCTTATTTCTTCCTTTTTGGCCAGAATCCAAGGTCAGACTGGCTCCTCAGCTTTTTCATTAGGCTTTCCTTTCTACAACCCATGCAGCATGACAGCCTGCCTCTAATTCCTGCTTAAGCAACAAAATGTCTCAAGTTGGCTTCCTCCATTAGTATATCCTAATTGTTTTGTTTGTGTCTGACTCTCCATGACCCCATTTGGGGTTTTCTTGGCAAAAATACTGGAGTGGTTTGCCATTTCCTTCTCCAGCTCATTTACAGATGAGGAAACTGAGACAAACAGGGTTGCTCAGGGTCACACAGCTACTAAATGTTTGAGGACAGATTTGAACTCAGGCCTTCCTGATTCTATTGCCAGTGTTTTATCCACTGCACCCTTAAAAATCAGTGTACATCACCTCAAATGTTTCCTTGGTCTGTTACAGATTTTGTTTTCTTTTGAATTCTTTTGGTTGGGGATAGGATGGAATGGTATGGCTTTATGATTTCATGGGCAGGAGTGGTGGTGGAGGGGTGTCTTCCATTGTGAAAACTCCCTCCATTGATATAGACCAGAAACTCATCTACAACTTACAGTCTTCTAGACTTTCTCACTTTTTGATGGTCACACAGTTAGGATGTCAGAGATGTAATTTGAACCCAGATTTTCCTGTCTTTTAGGCTGGCTCCCTGTCCACAATGCCATGTTATCACTCATGTGACACTATATATACAATGGCACAAAGGCCAGTAAAGAAACGCAACCACAAATTAGAATGGATAGTCATCTGGAAGCATGCAAAACCAGTAGAACCACCATTGGCTTGTAGAGTGACCTGGAAACCAGCAAAATATCCACATCTCAGAGTACGGCCCTGGGGGTCTGGGACAGATGCTGAAAGCTGTGGTCTGTGACCCTTTAGCTCCATAGCTTCCTGTCAATAGTAATGACAAGCCAGATGTAGAATGGAGTAGAACAGGGAGAAGGGGAGGATGAAGCAAGAAACAGCATAATACGCAACAGACATTGGACCGTGACACTGGAAATCTAGATTGAAGTCTGAGCTCTCCCACTAACTTGCTGTAGAAGTATGGGAAAACAGAAAGGGCCCTGAATCCAAATTCTAATTTTGGCCCCACTGATAATACTTGCTTGTGCCTTAGACAAGCCTTTTATCCTCTCTGGGTCTCAGTTTCCCTTCCTGTAAAAGGAAGGAATTGGATTAAACAGTCTCCAAGGTCCCTTCCAGCCCTAAATCTGTGACTCTATGCATTATAAAATGAGGGGACTGGCCTAGATTATTGCAAAGGTCTGATACAACTCATAACTCCTGATGTCAGCTCCTCCCTATAAGAGACGTAACAATAGAAGATCTTATGAAGGATATTTGAAGAAAACACGATTTGCTGTATTTGCTATTTGTAATAAGGAGAACTGATTTCTAATACTGCCTCCGGTAGGTTCTCACTTATTAACCAATGGACAAGACAGTAAAACTCTCTGAGCCTCAGTTTCCTCCGTTGTAAAACAAATAATAATGTCATTAGGACCTACCTAATGAAGCTGTTGGAATGAAATAATTCAAGTAAATCACTGTAAATATCAGCTGTTCAATTCTGCTTAGAGGTGACATCTCTTTTGGGGGAGGCCTGTAATATAGTAGTAAAAGAAACAGTAGTGGTAGTAGTTAACAGAAGTTAAGTGACTTGTCCAGGGTCACACAACTAGAAAGGGTCTGAGAGTGAATTTGGGTACAGATCTTCCTGACTTCAGGCTCATTGCTCTAACCATTGTGTCATATAACTGCTCTATAATGTACTATGTAAAATGATGTTGAGTTAGATCATATGAAAATGAATTTTGAAGCAGAAGGGACATCTACTCTGGCCTCCTCCTTTTACAAGTAAGGAAACTGAGGAGAGATCATGTACGTCCTAAGTGACAACAGGATTTGAACTCCAAGAACTCATTGCTGTTTCCATTGTGCCACTCTCATCAATTTAAATGATTTTAAATTTGACTTCTCTTGGCCCCAGTTTCCCCATCTGTAAGATGAGGGCAATGGCATGTTACCTGCCTCACAAGGTCATTAATCATTTTGCAACCTTGGCACATAAATGGGTAACTGTTCTTACTAGTTCCAGGAGAAGTGGCAAAAATTCAAGGACAGACCAGACTCTCAACCTGGATCAGAACCATGGTACTGAGGAAGATGTGAAAGAAACTTCTGCAGAGTTCAGGAGCAGCTCCAGGCAAGCAACCCACCAGCTAAAAACTTCAGACAGTGTCTACCTCCCACCTCCCACACTCATCCCTTCTCAGAGATGGGACCATCTGAATCCAGCAAATGGGATCCATCCCTCTACACAGGCCACTGAAGGCTGCCTGAGTGGAGGGAATGAGGGTAGGATTGAAACAGAGATTCTGGTGGGCCTGGGGAAAGGACATGCCTGGCCCAGAAAGAGGGCAGCTCCAGCCCTGGACCGCACAATCTAGCCTCGTTTTAATCAGCCCCATTCTTGCCAATGTTCCAAGCTCATCTTCCAAGAGAATATGGGCTCCTAAGCAGATGGGCTCCCTCATTCACAAAGGTATGGCGCCTACTCACCCCTCCCCACTTGGCTCTTTGTCAGACCACCCTCCAAACCTTACTGTTATCACATCTTGTCACCTGGATGGTTATATCCACAAAGAGAAGCGAGAGGGATGTATTGGCCCTATTGTATCTCCTCCGGGTCCAGGCTCATTAGTCAATCTGTGGTCCCCTTGGTCCTGCTGGACAGCAAGGAGTTAAGCAGGAAATAGGTGTGAATGTCCAAGCTGCCCTTCAGTGTCCCTGGGAGCCACCAGAGAATATCTGTGTTTGGTCCAAGGTGGAAGAAGGGCTCATTATCCTAGGACTGGGCTTCCTTGAATTCATTTTTTTAACATTTTGATTACTATATTTCAGTATAAATGTTTCCATTTTAATTCTCTGTATTTTATTTTATGAATTTTAAAACATTTCTTTTTCTGAGAAGGGGCCCATAGCTGCCAAAAGGCTCCATAACACAAAAATGGTTGGGAACCTCTGCTCCAGGGGAAAGGATTTTGGGAGAATGAGGGAGTAACAAGATAAGTCTGACCCTACTGCTTCAGGACCTGTTCCCAGTAAAAATCAAAGGCTTCTCTTTCCTATCAATTTTCTCTCTGAGTATGACCTCAAAGCAACCAAGGAGAGGCTAAGTCAGGGCCCTCTATCCATAGCAGAAAGCATTGTGTTTGGTCATTTTCTCAAACTCTACCCCTAAAGAATCCCCAATGGCTGACCACTGTGATAATCCACTACCTTCTTCCCCTGAGAATGTCCAGGGCAACCGGTCCCACACATTGCTCTAGAAAGAAAAGTGTCAGGGTTAGAGTGATCCATATTCAGTTACGTGGACAGGGCTGAGGATTGCTTGGGAAGTGGTCATTTGGGACCAGAGAGACACAGTAACAACGCCTATGGAGATAGCAATGAAACTCAAAGCTTGCTGTAGAAATGGAAGACTTTTGATGGCAGAAACTGGTTTTCATTTCTGTATCTATAGCCCCAGCTTCATATTTATAGCAGGTATATAATGATAATCACAAGCATTTATATACAATTTTACAAGTATTACACACTTTTATCCTCACAATGATCTGGGAAGTAGGTATGATTTTTAATTTCCATTTTATAGATGAGGAAATTGAAGTAAAAAAGATGTTAAATGACTTGCCTACAGGTAATAAGTATATAAAGCAAAATTCAAACTCAGGTCTTTCCAAGTTGTACATTCTATCCATCAGAATGATAGGGCACCCTACCAGCCACGAGAAATTCCCTACTAAGCTGAACACCATAATACTAGATACATTCTCCCTCTCCAGAGAAAGGACTCTCTGGAATCCATACTGGAAAATACCACCATCAGCTTCCTGCCAGGAGAGAGTTACGGAGGATTGTAGAGCTAGAAAGGATTTTAGAAGAGGTCATTGAGTCAGAGCTCCCTGTTTTAGAAATGGGGAAACTGAGGTCCTCAAACTGACCGAGAACCATTACTTAGCTCTACCTGGGCAAGATAATACTAATATGACAACTTTCATGTATACGGCTCTTGGTTTGCAAAGAACTTAACATCCATGAGCTCATTGATCCTCAAAACAACCCTGAGAAGCAGGTGCTACTATTATACAAATATTTAGTAAGCACCTACTACATGTTGCCCTGTGCTAGAGATATAAAGATTAAAAGGAAAATTTTTACTTTTGAGGAATTCATAATCTTCATTTTACAGATAAAGAAACTGAAGTTTGGAGAGGGTCACAGAGCTACTAAGTCTTTATGAAGGGATTACAACTCAGATCCTCCTGCAGTTGGGAGGGAAGAAAAGTCTTTTTCTAGAAGTCAGAAGGGACAACTAGATGGAGCAATGGATAGATAGCTGGACCTAAAGTCAGGAAGACTCATCTTTCTGAGTTCAAATCTGGCCTCAGATGCTTTACTAGCTATGTGACCCTAGGCAAGTCACTTCACCTTGTTTGCCTCAATTTCTTCATGTATAGAATGAGTTAGAGAAGGAAATGGCAAACCTCTCCAGTGTCTTTGCCAAGAAAACCCCAAATGGGGTCACAAAGAATTGGATGTGACTGAACAACTGCAAATGTCAAAATTCTATTTCTAGATCTTGTCTGCTCCAAGGCTGATGTTACACCAACTCTTCCTTCCTCCCCTAGGAGGTGCTGATAGAACAATGTTCTTTTCAGGGATGACTTGGGCATTCCCTACCAGCTGTGCAATTATCTGAGGGTATGGGCAGGCTGTCATTAGTAACTCGGTGCTGGTGGGAGAAGACAGGAAGTGAGAAACTTGTCATGATCCCCAATAAGCTTTCTGCTCCCCATCCTCTGTACCCCAGCTTTAGGAAGAACCCACATTGCTACAGGTTTCTGATTAGAGAGGACTACATAATGTTCCCATCAAATCTCTAACTACAAGAAGACATTTTTGTATGTAATATGGAATATGGAAAATGAGTATGGAAAAATAATTTGTTCAAAAGAAAAAAAAACCAAACTCCAAATAAAGCTTACTGCAAAAGCACGTTGGCAGGCATTAAAACCTACCTGCCTTAAGGAAACTATTAGCTCCATGGAAAGCTTAGTAGAATGGAAGAACATTAAGTTTGGAATCAGGGGCCTGACCTTGAACTACATGTGTGACCTTGGACAAGTAACATGACCTCCCTAAGCGTCAGTTTCTTAATCTGGAAAACGAAGATGTTGGGGTTTGGGTGGTAATCCTCACTATTTGGCGAGGTTGAGGCTAGTGGATTGCTTGACCCGAAGGAGTCTGAACTGCAGTAGTGCTAAGTATCCACACAGTGAGTCAGTAACAGGGTGAGCCCCTGGAACAAAGGGCCACCAGGCTACCTATGGAGAAATGAACAAACACAGAGAAGAAAAATGGAGCAGGTTAAAATTTCTCAGCTCATCACTAGTAGGATGGAGGCATGGATGGCCATGTCCAGGCTAGGCAAGCTGGGAAGATCCAATCTTGAAAAAAAGAAAAAGCTCAGGAGGGCTGGATTAGATAATCTTTAAAGGTCCTTTCCAGCTGCAAACTTTCAATCCTATGAACTTACAGAAGGATCAGGATTTTTAACTCCCAGATTCTTTATCAAGTGTTTATTTGGGGGTTTTATTGATCTGGACCCATGACTTCATTTATGTCTGCAATTTTAGAATCTAAAGAGTGCTTGGGGCATTGAGAGGTTAAGTGCCCAAGGTAATTTTGTTGGGATGTTGTTCAGTTGATGAGTCTTGTCCAGCTCTCTGTGACCTCATTTAGGGTCTTCATGGCAAAGATACTGGAGTGGTTTGCCATTTCCTCCTCCAGCTCATTTTACAGGCAAACGGGGTAAAGTGACTTGCCCAGGGTCACAAAGCTAGTAAGTGTCTGAGGCCAGATTTGAACTCAAGAAGGTGAGTCTTCCTGACATCTCTGGGTTTAGCACTCTGTGTACTACGGTGTCACCTACAGGCTCTATGTCTGAGTGCATATAGTTAGTATACACCAGAAACAGGATTTAAGCACAGGTCTTCTTGACTAGAAGGCAGGTTCTCTATCCATGAAATCAGGTTGCCTCTGAGTAAGCAAACATCTAAATGTACCAGGTCAAAGTCAATGTGAAGGGGCTCAGTAAAGAAATCACTTGATGACAAGAGTACTTAAGCGAGATTCATGAACTTGTTTTTAAAAAGGGTTGGATTACTGTCTTTTCGTATAATTACAGACCTGTGTATTTTATTTCATGCATTTTTAAAACATTACAGACACCCAAAGGCGTTAAGAATGAAAATAAAGATTAAGAACCCCTACTTTATAGAGTGAAAAATCCTTCTATAAATGTGAATAATTCTCCTGAATTTGATATAGTGAATATAGTACCGCACATGGCCTCAGGAAGACCTGAGTTCAAATCTAGCCTCAGATGCCTACTAGAGGTATGACCCTGGGCAAGTCATTTAAACATTATTTGCCTCAGTTTCCTCATCTATAAAATGGGGATAATGAAAGCACTTGCCTCCAAGGATTGTGGTGAGTATCAAATGAGACAATAATTTTAAGATGTTTAGCACACGCCTGGCACACAGGAAGCTCTATATAAATGTGATATTTTTGCTCTATAACCATTATCATCATTATTTTATCGATAATACAGGTGGTTTCTATATATGGATGTTCTTAAAGTCTAGGCATACCTGGATCAGGCTTCCAAACTGTTTTCTTCTTTTTCCCCCCTGCTCCAAATGCCATTTCTCTCCCCAACTCATGCAGGAACTCCTAATGGTCCAGCAGAAACTCACTCACATTTTAGAGATGAACAGTTTTCTGTTGTTTTCAGTAACCTACTAAAAGTAGGGCTATCCAGCAGATGACCTTGGACAAGGGCACACTGATTGGAACATAAGGAGTCATTGCTTACCAAACTGAACCAGACACTGCCTTTGCCTGAGAATATCTGAAGATAAACGTGGCACACTCCCAACTTGGACTCAAGGGCTGACTCTTCTCCACTTTCAAGGAATACCGCAACCCCCTTCCCCCCAACTAACTTCAATAATTCACTCAGGTGGACAAGATCCCAGCTGGCCCCTGAAGGGGTCGCAACTTGGCATAGATTTTTCTACAACTGTCTGGGATCTCTCTAGTGTAGAGTATTCATTATTTAAGTTCTGTGGAAACTGTTTAGCTCTGAAGCCAACTGACTCATCCTCCCCTTTAACTTTTTATTTCCTGTAAGTAATCCATTAGTATCTGGCAAGGTTCAGGTCACATAGTTTTTCCATCGAAAGGGGACTGTTCTTAAGGAGCTAGGAGCTTTTTATTAGGAGCTGAATTTGAATCAAGATAGAATTCTAGGCTGTGTAATTATGATGACCAACCTTGACCCAGAGGAGAGGCAAGAAAATGAACCTCCTTCTCTTGTTTGCAGAGGTGGGTGACTATGGGGGAAGAACAATGCACATACTGTTAAACATAGCTGATGTGTTGGCTTTTACTTTCTTCCCTTCTCTTTTTTTTTTATTCTTTTTATTCTTTGTTGCAAATGGTGGGTTTCTGGGTAGAGGAGTGGGGAGGGAGATATCTGGAAACAAAGGTGATGCAAAAACAAAATACACTGAAAAAAAAGCTTGAAGATTATCATGTTCTACAGACAAGGCTTTCTTAAATGTGGTCTCCACCAGATCGTGATGGGGCTTCAGATACATGGATAATCTAAAACATATGCTCCATCAACTGTTAAAGGGTGACAATGCCATTTATATTCATAATACCCCGCATTTTTTTTTTACAGATGAGCATTTTTCTAGGGCTGGTCATGCAGGTTAGTTGATCACTTTTGCCAATGTGGGGGGAGGAAGAGGGAGGGGTTTCCCTCCAAAGTCATCCAACTTTTCTATATACAGTGGGATTCCAATTCCCTAAAATTCTATGATAGCAAAAAAGGGAAATTAGACCACAAACATTTATCATTTTTCTCCCAAAAAATGCTTTCTTCCCCAACTAAGCTTAAAGAGATCAGAATTAAAAAACCTCAGTGAAAAGAGGCCTTTAGAGTTTCACTAGCTATCCAGGAGGCGAAACAGACTCCTTGCATTTTCTGCAAACCCAAAGCATTAGCTACAGAGATTTTCCTTTAAAAATGGTTTTGGTTGTTCAAAACATATCATCATCAATGAATGACATGCTAAACCTTAATTTCCTGACAATTCATTTGACTTTGGAGCTAGAGGTTTGACTACCTCATGTAAAAACAAATGCATTAAAGTACACATAAATCTCTACATCAAATTAGGTCCTGTAATAATATACAGCACATAGAAGCACACAGATTTCATCTGTATGCAATATGAATATCAAAGCAGAAAATGACTTGGAATTTTCAATTTCATTGAAATAAACTTTGATAAAGTTCCTACCATGGTAGACACCATGCTAGAAAGATAAGAAAACAGTCTCTGCCCTGAAGGAACTTCCAATATACTGGGGAATACAACATGTTGGACTATAAATTTAAACTCTTAGATCTCATCTAATCCAACCCTCTGATTTTATAGATGAGGAAACTGAGGCCCCAAAAGGCTTAGGTGACTTATCTACAGTCCCCTAATAGTGGCTAAATGAGAGACAATGTTTAAAACGCAGTCCTCAGTAGGGTTCTACCCACCATACTTCACTGCTTCAAGGGTATCATATACGTCAATTACAAACAGGAGTGTGCTGGTGTTTAACAATTGGCTCTCTGGGTTAAAAAATAAAAGGGGGGCTAGCGACACTTTTACATTTAATCTGCATTACTAATATTTTATCCATCACTTTTTTAGGTCAAGACAATCAACCAAACAATAAATCATGCCCTGACTTGTGTTTTCCAATTTCCAAGGCACAAATGCTCACACTGAAAATTTAACAGTTGGAATCCTTTTGGGCTGGCTCTAGCACACCCTGTAAAGCACATTACACAAATAAATACAAAGTCATTTCAGAAAAGGATGGGAACTAACCCCCCTTCACCTCCTTCTACCTGTTCTCCTTTACCTCCTCCATCACTTAAGCTCACAGGATCATGGAGTCATTTCTGATAATTGTCCAGCCTACTTTTATTCATCATATTCCTAGTCACATGCACTCTTCATTACTTGGAGTTTATAATTCTTTTTGCAATTCATAGCCATGCAGCATCACTGAGAGAATTTAAAAGACAGTTTTTGTATGTGTTAGGGAACAGCTTGGCATCACAGAAACCAGGACACAACTGGGTTTGTATCCATGTGAAGACTGATTGCCCATAAAAGAAAACACTGACAGTTGTTTCTTATCTGCCAACATTCACCTCTCCGGTCCATAAACCTTAACACCAACAGCATCCAAAAACATGGATTTGTTACAAGGCCCCCATGGGGGTGGGGGAGGGCAGAACAAAAAGACATTTAATTCTCAGATCCTGGTAAATTTGACATGCAGCCTCATAAGCTCCTCAGGTATGCTGTTCCTCTATGATTTGGAGGGGAAAAAAACCAAACAAGTAGCTTATATTCCAGGACTGTAACAGAAGGGCTAACATGGTCAACAGAGGTACAGATTCAAGTTCAGGAGGTCCTAGATTCAGGTTTTGCCCTTCATCAGAGAGTAAGAAGATCAGAGAGGTACAACTGAAAGTATCTAGTCTGACCCTTCATTCTACAGATGAAACTGAAGCCAATCGAATGAAGTGAGTCATCCAAGATCACATACATGTTTGTGTCAGAAGCAAGGTTTGAACTTGGGTTCTAACCAGGTCAGCCCCCTTTGTATTCTACAATGTTCTTGATGTTTGAAGGGGAGGGGAAAGAGAGAGGGAGAAGAAAAGAGAGATATGGAGAGAGGGAGAAAGAGATTAAAAGAGACAGAGGAGAGAGGAAAAGAAAGGGAGAAAAAGACACAGAAAGAAGGGAGATAAAAAGAGACAGAGAGAAGGAAAGGATAAAAACAAAGAGGGAGGGGAGAGATGAAAAGACAGAGAGAGAAAAAGAGGGAGAAAAGGGGAGAGAGGGAGAAAAAGAGTGATATACAGAGAGGGAGAGAGACAGAGGAAGAAGAAGGGAGAGAGAGAAAAAGAGAGAGGAGAGAAAGAGAGCAAGAAAAAAGGAGGGAGAGAGAGAAGGAAAGGAGAGAGAAAAGGGAGAGAGGGAGAGAGAAAGAGGGAAAGAGAGGGGAGAGAAAAAGAGAGAAAGGGAAAGAAAGGAGAGAGATAAAAAGACTGAAAAGAGAGAAAGAGGAGAGAGGGAAAGAAAGGAGAGAGGAAAAGAAAGGAGAAGGGGAGAGAGATAAAGAGAGAAAAGGAGAGGAAAGAATGGAAGAGAAAGAGACAGAGGGAGAGATAAAAAGAGGCACAGAGAAAGGAGAGAAAGGAAAGAAAGGAAGGAGGGGGGAAAGAGGAATTGTTCATATAAACAACACAGATTTATTTCCTCTTCTTTCCACTTTCTCCAATCATTTTTATGACTGATTCTGGGTTTCTTTTTCTACCTCAGGTACCATGAGTTGTATACATCATGTTTGTTCCTTCAGGGACACTCACGGATGCCTCTTCCCTTAGGATCTGGGTATGATTCCCTGAAGATGCCCTTTCTCAGAAGTAAGCTCTTCCACTGAGACTGAAAACCCTGCTTACTTTTATGTGTCTACGCTGCCTGACCCTGTTTCCAGTCAGAGCTCTGTCTTCCTTTGGGACCCGAGGATAAATGGGGCTGAAACTGGGCTCTGGTAGCCTAGGGGTTAAGCTACCCTGCCAAGCACCCACGCTGTTTCTTGTGGTCAGACTCTCTGCATCCCCTCTTTAAATTCTGAAAAGAACCCTGACCTTTAATCTGTGGTCTTAGTTCCTTTGACAAAATGGAAGATTATGTCTTTTTCCCCCAATAAGCCTCCATGCAAAGCTTAGCCAGCTTCCATCTGGCCCAGCTAATTAAATGTAAGTTAACATTAAGTTAAGAGCCAGCTACAACCAACCCACAAATCTCCTCTTTGGTAATTGCCCATCTATTAATTGGGGGAATGACACAAGGATTTAATTCCGTTTTTTAAAAATTACTTTTCTTATTTCCTTTCCTTTTGTAGAAAAATAAATCAAATGTTGGGAGAAGGCACATTTGCATATTTTTGCTTTTCAAACATAAAAGAGGGGGAAATGATAATGAAATTCCTGGCAGCTATAAAATGAAGATTGCTCCCTCCCCCCCTAATGAAATCATACAATCAATAACAAAATAGAGCAAAAGTAATAATACTGCCTAATCATAAGATCCCGGAGGGACTTGTATCCTTTTCAAAGTACCTTGAGATTCACAGATCTCATTAAACCTTGCAATTTATTAACATTTTAACTTTCAACTCTGGTAGGATCTATGATCCATTACACAGATACTCCTTCCTCCCCGCTCCCCTCAAATGTTTTCTTTTTTGGAAGATTACTTCTTGCAATCGAGATGTTATTAAGAAATCAAAATAACTAAGAATTCAAATTATCTTGAAGCCTCATTAACCATAAACTTAAGGTAAAAAACCAAAATTTTAAAAGAAAAAACAAGCCCAATTCTCCAGGGTTTGTTTTCAACCTAACAAGTTCAGCCTGTCGAAACATCAGAGAACCTTAAATTGCCATGATTTTTGAAAAGTCCAAAAATCTAGAGGTAATTATCTTATATTAACAGAATGGGAACTTCTCTTCCCTCCTCCATCTTCCTTATCACAAAATAAGCTTGTTTTTCCAAATAAATTGCCTCCAAAAGAAGGGAATTGTTCCATCCTTTGTACTACAGTACCTGGCATATAGTAGGGGCTTAATAAATACTTGTTGACTGATTGTTAGGAGAAAAATAATATGTCGGCCCATCCTTGCTCAGAAAGGAGTAACTTAGTGTAGGTCAAGTTCCCTCTCTTTAGCTTTACCAGACTTTCCTCCCTCCCTGCAGCTCCAGCAAAAGCCCAAATTCAGTGCCCAGTGTGCGGCATGTAAGACTCAGGGGGCTTGCTCAGAAAGCCCTATCAGTGTGAAACATGCCAGCAGAAAGTCCAGGCGTCTGCAGCTGTCCCTGGATCACAGCTGGTTAAAGTCATGTGCCTTTAACTGTTCTGCTTGTAAAGACCACTTGGAAGAATTGTTCCCACTGCTTTTCTATGTGGTTCCCAAATGTCCAGGTTTGAGATAAAGCTGTCTCCAGGGAGTTCATTTATCACAGCAGAAGCCAGGGCATTTTCTAAGCTGAACTTTGAATGCTAAACATCCAGGAGACACCAAAGGCAGGAGGCAGGCCCGGATAGGCTTGCAGAGTGGAGTGGACAAAAGACAGGAAACCCCGAGGGAAAGGCATTCACCCAATGTCATACACTTCACCTGAGGCTTCCATCCATGGAAGGGTTTGAATCTCCGAGGGGAAAGGACTGAAGCAGGCAAAACCATTATGCCAGGATTTCTGCCTGCCTGGACCTGGTTTCAAGTATCAATCCTAGCCTTTAATTAAAAAAAAAAGGGGTGGGGGTCACTCTTAAAAATTGTTTGGGTTGAAATCTTACAGAAATCTAGCCTTTTAAACCTCCTTCCCTTTATTTCAGTGCTCCAATGGCAAGAGAGGATGCCATTTTAACTTTGTCAGTTTCTGCAATAGGCTTGGTGGGGCCCAAAGCCTGCTCTGATATTCACATGCTTAGGCATCTTGGTGTGTGTATGTGTGTGTGTATGTTTTAATAAAACCACTCAGCCCCATGCTGATGGGGAAGGGTGATTCCCCAGTCAAGCTTCAGTGTTTCCAATGAATGCAGGGATTTGTTTTCCCTGTGCAGATAATTAAAAAATGGCCACAGCACTCTGACTTGGAGTTTTTTCCCCAGTGATGAGATATGGGGGTGGTGTGGACATAGATTATTCAAGAGAAAGTCAGGGTCAAGGCAGAGGCATGGTGGAAAAGGGAAGGGGAGGAGGCTGGCTTGAAAATGGCACAACAGAAAATTTAGCAGCCGAACTTGATGAAGCACCCCACGGTCGTCCCTTCTGGCACGCCGGGTGCCTTTTCTTCTCTCCTCCTAAGGGAAAGCAGAGCTCCCTAGGGCAGAAGGTGCAGCCCCAGTCACGTGATCCCAGGAGTCAGCACATCCTGTCCTTGCTACGGACGACCTGGGTGCCCTCCCCCCACCTCCCTTTGCTCCTCAGCGTTATAAACAAACTGCTTTCAGGCCACCAACGAACAGCAGCCTCTTTGCAAGCAGCACTGGGCTGAGCATTCTGCCCAGTTCCAGCTGGACTGTTTCTTCACCCCTGACTTTCCTTGTGTCCTGGCCACTGGGGCCCCCTGGTGCCCTGCAGAGCGCACACAGCCTAGACTATTGTCTGGCCCAACTGGGGGATGGGGAGGAAGACACCCTGAAAAGGCCCACCTAGCCAGGCGGGGTACCCTCGGCTTGGAGGACCCCGCATCCCCTGCCCACCACACATATACAGCCACACTGTCTCTCAGGAGATTTTATTTCACAGTTGATACTTTGGAAAGGGAATGTGAATTATGTGAAAACTTGCACAGAAACAAGACTTCTCCCTCTCAATGTCAGATGTATCTTCCGTCTGCCACTGGTATTTTCTGATAGTGTCTCCAGAAGGGGGAAAAAGCACAATGGGAGAGACTGAATGTCCCCAGAAATTGAGGAAAGGTCTATATGATATTTTAGAAAAACTCCAGATTCTGTGGTCTTTAAACAGCAGAGGGAAGAACCCAAGGAAGCTAACCAATCAATTCCTTCATTAATTACTCATGAAATCATATACTCTCAGGAGTGAAAAGGGCCTAAGGGTCATCTAGTCCAACCTCTGGATCAATCTATTAACAAGAATTTATCAAGTGTTTATGCATAAATCACAGTCCTGGGTTTGAAGGGACCTACAGAATAAAGTATAAGATATCTTCCATCACTGAGCTTACATTGAGGAAGGGAATGTCCCCTGAACTCAGACCCTGATTCAAGCTGGCTCTTCTAGCCATGTGACTTCAGCAAGTCAAGTCACCTAACCTCAGTTTTCTCATTTCTAAAAACATCTCACGGGGTTGTTG
>CM053772.1:242349342-242363041 GCA_028658325.1 Potorous gilbertii | reverse complement strand
CTTGCCTAGGCTCACATAGCTAGTAAGTGTCTGAAGTCACATTTGAACTCAGGTCTTCCTGATCTTATGCCCACAGCTCTATCCACTGTGCCTTGCAAAGCTTAGAGCATCATATAATATCTCAGTCGTTATTACCAGCTATAAAATGGGGATAACATGGTTTCTCCCCCAAACATCTAATATTAGATTTGTTAGTATCAAATGAATTTGGACAGAGTTCATAAGGAACATGTAACTGCACTTAGTCTATATTAAAATGCAATAGTAAAGTAAGGGATTATTGATTTAAAACACATGCAAAATGAAACAACTCTGTGACAATACAAGAGAATCATGAGGCAATCAATCAGTCTACTAACACTTATTAAGCATTTACTATGTGCCATATGCTATATGCTAGGTGCTGGGGATATAGAGAGATATAAATGACCTTCATTCCTTGCCTTCAGTGAGCTTATATTCTATCGGTAGTATATGATCAAAGGATAACTAGAACTGATGGGAGGGGGAAGTATAAACCATGTCTAGGCTATGCAAATAATGACTGCAAAATGACATCAACAACAACACATCCTCTTCTGCTGCTACTTCACGCCAACACACTGCATAACAACAACTATAACATCTGATCTTGGTCCCTGAGAACAAAGGATGAAATGTTTTTGTCTACTTATAGAAGAGATGGGGGAATGAGGGAGGTCAGCCTTCTGACCAATGTGGATGCTTAATTTTACTTAGATCTTTTTTCCACTGCTTTTCAGTTGTTCAGAGAACAAGGAACAGAAAATGACCAGGATGCAAAGGGAACAAAAGGCATCAGTAAAACTTAAAATAATAATATTAATGAGAACAACAATTACACTTGTGCTCTAAAAATAAAATAGGTGGTGCGGACAAGAAATTGATCCTTAACCAACAAGCATTTATTAAGCATCTACTATACTATGTTGGTCACAGTGATAGACTCTAGAATTCCAAAGATGAAACGAAGCAGTCAACTGTTTTCAAGTGGCTCACGTTCTGACCAGTAGACCACAGAAGTATATACAGAATAAATAGGTGATGGAGGCCTGGTACATGATCAGACCTCATCAATGGGCTCAGTTGAAGCTGCAGTGTTTACCATGGAGGACCCCATGGTAAATCTGGGAGGTTGTGATGATATGAAAGAGAAAAATTGCAGAGATCGTAGAACATGTGTAGACATTCTATAACTGGTTTCATTTGGGAGGATCCTTTTCCAGTCAACTACCTAGATGAAAGGGCTGGTATCTTCAAAAAGGTTGATTAGTTTCAACCATTTCTTCTTTCTTCTGTTTGTGTCTAGGAAGTATCTTTTACTCAGGATGTCCTATGAGAGACTATGCAATAAGAGGGACAGCCTTAGGGTCTTCTTTTTTTCTAAGGCCACAAGGCACCCTGGGAAATGTGTCTCAGTCCTTGCTCTTTTTGTTTGGTATTTTTCCTTTTCAAGTTAAGGGAGTGGAATGTTATGACCTAGTATGTTTGAAAGTTGGCCACAAGGGCACTTTGGCATCCCAGTGTTACAGGGTACAGGTTGGGTATAACATCGATCCAAGAATCAAATTCCTCAGGAACAAGGAGTGATTGATAGGAACAGCTGGAGATTGAGAATAGAAGTCAGGAAAGAAGTTAGGAGTGGATAGGTAGATCTGAGAATCATTTTCAGAGAGATAATTAAGAGACCATGGGAGCTGATGAGATTACCAAGTAAAATGGCAGAGAATGAGAAAAAGAGATGTTCCAGGATTGAGCCTTGGTTAAAACATGGTTAGTGCGTATGGAGATCCAGGAAAAGAGTACGTTTTCCTCCATTAGACTGTCAACTCCTTGAGATTGAGCAGGTGGGGTGTATGGAGTGGACTAGCACCTCTAGTGTGAGAGTTTTCTGGGCCCTTTACAGGGAATTCCCTGGATTACTGACAAGAAAATGGGCTCAGAGATGTCGAGAAACTTACTGATAGTCACAGAGTTAGTGTTGGAAATAAAACTTGAACCCACGTCTCTAGACTCTAGCTTAAGATATTTTCTTCTGCACCAGAGTTGTCCCCTACACACAAGTGCCTTCATTAGGCAGGAAAGAAACTGAGCACTGAGTCCAAGAGAAATTAAGCACTGCCTCTCTCTTCTGTTTGGTTTTTATGAAACTCACACCTAGAGACCGTAATACCTTGGGGAGGACTGATGAAAAATAGCATTTGATTTAGAGTAAGAAGGCATGGGGTTTGAGTCTGGCTCTGAGTCTGGCTAAATGTGACCTGTGTTGACTTGAGAAATTAATTTCTCCATCCAGAAGTTAAGAAGAGGATGTGAGGGGAAGTTGAGGTCCCTATTATAGATGGACTTCTCAAGGAGTTTAGCCTCAAAATGAAGGAGAAATATAGAGAGATTAAGAGCAAGATATAGGACAATCGCTAGAGGGAAATGTTCAACAGCTAAAACTCTGAGTAAGTAGGACAAAGCCTATGACAGACTAAATTGCTAAAGAGTTACTGACTCATTTCTATTATTACTTTATACTACTGGGGAAAAGAACACCTCAAAAGACACCCTCAAGTGTATGCTAACTAACCATCAACTGGTCTAACAGTCATTATCTTCTCACAATATGAAATCTTGGAGAGTAAGAACTGTGTTTTTGCCTTTCTTTGTGTCCCCCCCACCTCCCCAGGGCTTAGTATGGTGCCTAAAACATAGTAAGTATTTAACAAGTGCCTGTTAACTGATCATGAATACATGTCTACTATTTCAGACCCAGGATAAGTTTGGAGCTCATTTCTACAACACTCAGGTCCACAGAGACCAAGAGAATCCCCTGTGAAAACTCTACTTTTCCAGGTAAAAGACAGGATTGACCTCTTTATGTTCATTCTCACAAGAAGTCTCAGAGCCACACAACAGCCACATGCGAGATAAACAAAGGATTTTTTTCTTGACCATGGATGAAAAAAACCTACAATGATTCCTTCACCTTGTTATCATCCCAAAACATATCTCAATGATACTGAAGCACACGTTGGCTTTCCAGAACAAGACCACTCTTGGTGAGCACTAGAATGAGGTGAATTCTTACTCTGCCCTCTATATATTCAGAGGAGTTCATTGGATTTGGAAATGGAATGGACTTTGGAGACTATGCAGTCTAATAAGATCTTTTACATTTATAAGGGACTTGCCTGAGTTAACAGATAGAAAAGCTAGAATTTCAACCCATATCTTTTTTTAAAAAAATTAATTTTTACTATCTTTTATTTTTATATCACCTCAATTTCCCCTTGAATCTCTTTCCTAGAAAGTCATCCCTTTTGACAAAGAATTTTAAAAGAAGGAAGAGACTGGGGAAAAAAATCAGCAGACTGGTCAATATGTCACAAAAAAATGACAGTATGTGCAACCGTCTATACCAGACCCAGAATTGCAAAGGAGAATGGGAAAGTAACATCACATACCTCTTTTGGGGGGACTGTTCTTTATAATTTCATGGCATTTAATTTGAATTGTTTTGGAATTGTTTTCTCTACTTGCATTGTTGCAACTGTGGTGTATATTAACTTTTAAATAGTTTTTACTGATGTCTTTTGTTTCTTTTTTAACATCACCATAGTTTCCCTTGATATCCCACAAGTTTCAGAGGGCCATCCCATATAACAGTTAAACAGCATTTAAAGATAAAAAAAGAAAAAAAAACAGCCTAACTGATCAATACATTGGAAAAATATGAAACTCTAGGCCATGTCTGTATGGGAATATCTTCTCGTATCTCTTCTTTTGAGCCATGTTTGTGTTTTCTAATTGTACAAGATTATTTTTGAATTTATCTGCATATGTGTGGTTGGTCTCTCCATTTACCTTGTTGTCATCATCGTATAAATTGTTTTCCTGGCTCTGCTTACTTCATTTTGCATTAATTCATACAATCTATTCTTCTCTATATTCATCATGTTTATGGTTTCTTATGGCTCAGTTAATATTCCATTACAATTATGTATCATCATTGGTTTATAGGCATCTATTTTGTTTCCAGGACTTTGCTACTATAAAAAGTGATGCTTTAATTATTTTAGTGTATAGGTAGATTTTTTATTAATGACCTTGGACTATATTCCTAAAAGTGGGAGGTCTGGGTTAAAGGGGATGGACATTTTAGTCATTTTCTTCGCATCGTTACACATTGCTTTCCAGAATGATTAAACAGATTCACAACTCCATCAGAAACCCTTCTTTCATAATTTCAAAGTGAGGACTTTCTCTACTATATGGTAGAAAAAGTGCTATAATCACCTCTTGGAGGGTATACTGAGGCACACATCTGGCTGACATTTCCAGGTCTCTTGCTCATAACTCCTACCCTATGGAAAGAAGGACGTTTATCTCATCTGCTTATCTGTGCTTCCTGAACAAAGGGAGAAGAGCCTTTTTTTTTTAATGTGAGTAAACTTAAGGCAATTCCTTCTCCACTCTTACTCCCCCTAGGGCTGTAGAAGATTACTGGCTGACTGTCCTGGATTTGGTATCTCAGGACCTAGGTTTGAGTCCTGACTTTGACATCCAAGTGACCTTCAGCAAGTCATTTCACCTCCCTTGGCATCTGTAAAAAGAGGGAAGTGAACTAGGTGACTTCTAGATAGTTTCTAGATCTCCATCTATAATCTTATACGAAACATTGATCAGCCAAGAATTTCAGCATTCATCAATGTCCCTTTGACTTCCTTAACTTCCTCTCCATTCCAACCCGGCTCCAGAGCATAACTTCTAGTTTTATATGGAACAAGTTTAGAGCAAGGCCCTTACTCTTACACAGACTATTTTGTTGAAGATTTTCTGATTAGAATAGAGCTTAGCAAATGGACTTTTTTTAAAAAAAATTTCAGTTACAGTCATCAAAAGAATTGGTCCTTTAGTCTTTTTTAATATTCAGACTGTACAGGACATTGTTTTAAAAATCTGGATGCTGCAATCCATTGTGTTGCGTTTATTCTGGCATTTAAACAGATGTTGTCATTGCTTTCATAGCCAAAAGCAACTAGAGACCCTGTAATAACATTATTTTAATTAAAAACAATCTGAGTGATTGACAGCGTTGCATCATTTATCCACCAAGCTGACCACATTAGCGCTTTCCTTGAAAATTCTTCTATTAATGTAAGTAGCTTTAGAATTGCCTCGGGGCCCAGCAGGGAACAGGATTTGGCCTCAACCGGGGACAGAGTCAAAGAAGGAACTTGGGAAACAGACCTTGAGGTTTACATTCAAACCAAGGGCAGGTAGGATCCTGCTGGGATGGATAGCCTTTATGCTCAGCAAAGATATTTCCACATTAGTGGCAGACTTTGCTAATCTGGTTTCAACTATTTGTAGTAAATGAAAAAAACGTAAAAGACAGATGGATTCTCAGGTCCCCATCCCCACAGCAGCCAGTCTATTTAATGAAAACACATGGTTTGAGTTCAGTGTTTGTCTTTTGCCCCGTCTGTATTTCTATACCAAGATCTCAGCAGGGTTCCCACAAGGGCAGTTAGCAGTCAGGGGTGCGGAGAGCATGAGGGGGCACCAAAGGTCTATTTTATTTGAACAAATAAAATCAAGACAAAACACTGCTTCTGTATGCCGCAGAAATATATTTTCATTTAGATGTGAATTGCAAATTTAACAAAGCAATTTTAGTGTCCAGTTTTAATGTTCACCAAACAGGATTTTACCTGGACCCTGTTTCTCAAAGGAATTCAATTCTACCTACTCCCATTTCTGCTGTACCCCACCCCCTCAACACACACTTGTCACAGAGTTAAGGATGAACAGGTTCCCACTTTTTCAGAATCCACTGTTCCAAGGAAGCAAACTCTTATGACCATGTTCTCTGTTTCTCTGTCATCTGCTTTTTGTCCTTTCCAGAAGATATTGATCCAATAAAAACCATTCCCCCACTCATTGTGTAATCTAGCTAAATTAGAAACTCAGAAGTCAATTCTGGTTTTGTTCCCTGTGGAAAATGGCAGAGAAAGTATCTTTTTGGGGGCTGACAATAGGGACCCAGGGCACTGGCATTCACCTCTAGGGATGTCCTGGTGATGTCAGATAGCCACATCCATGGCGGCCTTCCACTTTTGTAAGCATATCTATATCAAGTTGTTCCCCTTTCCTCAGAGCAGCAGCTACAGCTCAAACCCAAGACCCTTGATGGGTATGTCTTATTCCTCCAACTAGCCAGTAAATTTCTTGAGGGCAAAGACCACTTTTAATGAAGAGCAGACAGAAAAGATCCTGAAATAATACTGTACATTAAGAAATAATTGTTGTTTTTAAGTCATTCACTGACCCCATTTGGGGTTTTCTTAAAAGAAACTGGAATGGTTTGCCATTTCCTTCTCCAGTTCATTTTATAGATGAAAAAATTGAGGCAAACAGAGTTAAATGATTTGCCCAGGGTCACATAGATACTAGGTGTCTGAGGTCACATTTCAACTCAGGTCTTCTTGACTCCAGGTCTGGTGCTCTATCCACTGTGCTATCTCACTGCCCTATTAAGAAATAAACCTACATATCCTCTGGGAAGGGATGCTTGCTACAAAGTACTTGCATAAGTATAAAAGGGGAAAAAAACAAAGGAAATAATGTAGAGAAAGTACAGTTGACAGAGTAGGCATCAGAAAGACCTGAATTCAAATGCCACATCAGACATTTAATTTACTAGCTGTGTGACCGTGGGCAAGTCATTAAATCTCTGCCTCACTATCTGAATCTGTAAAACAAGGGCAATACTAGTACCCCCTTTCCAGAGTTATTGTGAGGATAAAATGAAGTATTTGTAAAGCATAGCACAGTGCTAGGCACATAACAAGAACTATATAGATCTTATTGTTACTACTGCTACTACTACTACTACTACTACTACTACTACTACCACATAGATGGAGAAAATGCATGAATTCCTGACAATTCACCAAACTGGTTAAGATACCGGATACAGTTATGATGGGGAAGTTCATTTAGAGAGATATGAATTGGAAGTTGCTCTAAAAACAGAAAAACTGATAAATCCATGCCTTACCTTGTTGATAACATAATCCTTCAGAAGATCTAAAAATCAAAAATAGAAATTCCTAGTCTGGGTCAGATTTCAACCAATAAGGGGAAAGTGTTGGGTAACATGGCAACAAAATTCCCAGAAATGATGGCAACTTTGAGGGGACTCGATCTGTCTTAGATAGATAAGGAGAGGAATGCTGGGAATAACCTGATAGGTACACAAGAATTTAGAAGAACAGATTTCAAAAAATTCAGGGAAAAGGGTAGTTAAGATCCTATGATTTGAGGAAGCTAAGCTGGGGAAAGTGGGCTCTCAAAAATGGAATTTCAATGACATAATCATGAATGATCTCTATCAGGAAGAGAAGGAAGAGGCAGATGGAACTCTCGAGTGAGCTCTGATTTTTAAGACACACGCAAGGGATAGAAAAAGGTATGTGTAATCAGTAAAGAAACTCAAAGAGAATGAAAGACTAGGGTCATAAATACTGAAGTCCAACAGGTGTCAAAACTTGAGAAAAACACTAAGATTTTTTTTGTTGTTTTGCTTTCACTAAGTTGGAAGGATGAAGAAACAAGGCAGGAACAGGCTCCTTTTTTGTCATCTATATTAATAGATGACAGGAAAAAAATTAAATTATTGAATCCTTATTTTGCTTTGTTATTTTTTTCTTGTAAAGAGACTTTTCAGACTGAAAAGGGTAAAACAGAAATAGATAAAACAGGAATGCAACTGAAGGCAAGTGGGAGAATTGGAAGTGAAACTGTTCTCAATGAATTCCAGCCAAGCAGGTCACTGTTCCCCCAACATGGCCAGGACATTGGTGGCCTTCTTTTAGTTCCTCTGATTTGTGAAAATTAAAGGTCTTCCCCCGTAACAATTGTTTACAATATTTTATACGTTTTTTATAATGCAAATGTAATATTTTGTTTCTACTTCTCTGTTCACAAGTTGTTCCTCCTACCCCACCCCACTCTTTGAATATATGTTCTTTAAGGTCAAGGATAATTTTATTTTTATTTTGCTATTTCCTGGGCTTAGCACATTGTCTTACAGAAAGTTTAATAGTTTAATAGATGGTTTAACAGATGAATGAAAAATGAGTTATCAACTAAAACTAATGATAGCACATCATCATCAACATAACCAACATTTATGTAGTACCTACTGTGAGCCAGTGGTGTAAGGCGAAGATCAAAATTTATTTTCCATCATTCTGCTTATTTTTCTCCAAATATTTATTCGATAATGAATCCTTTCCTCGGTTTTTCTTATTCTCCATAGATCTACCAAATGCTACTCAATTACATACACTTGGTTCTGTTTTTGCCATCTCTGATCTGTTAGACAGTTTTCCTATGGATCCGCCAGTACTGAAAAGTTCAGATGCTAACCATTTCACACGATTTTATAGGTTCTGAAAGGACAAGTTCAACTTTATCAGCTTTAACTACCCCTTGATAGTCTTACCTTTTATTTTTCAATATTTCATTTTTATTCAGTTTTATAGGAGAGAGAGAAATCAACCTTCAGACCCCACTGGTATTTTTCCTGCTATTGCATTTAATTTGTAAATTAATTTGAGAGGCTGTGCTGTCCTTCTAACCCGTAGTGGCCAGGAGCTGCCCTAGAGTTTGGATTGGAGGAGAGGGGAGGTAGGAATGCTGAGGCATGGATCACTTTGGGGATAGGGCAGGCTTGGTGCCAATGATGGGAGGAGCTCATGGCAGCAGGAGGCCAGAGCGGGGCTTGGGGAAAGGAACAGAGAAAGGGATATGGGAGAATGCCAAAGACAAGCTTTGCCTTTTGTGGAGGGCTGGCCCTGTGCCCAGGAAAGGAAGAGAAGGCTCTCTTCCTCCATCTTCCTCTGTCAGTTCACCACCACATTGCCCCTACTCTCAGGACCCAGAATTCAAGCTGACTTGTGAGGGCCGACTGACCCAGGCACATTATCACCACTTACAGAACACTGTTTGCCTAATAAAATGCATTCTGAACTCCAAACAAATCAATTTAGGGAGTTCAGGAGTACAACCTCTTCCAGGGTCTGTATTTCCCTGCATCCCTCAATAATATTAAAGGGCAAACAGAAAATCTTACAGAAATCCACTGAGGGAATCTCAAGCCCAAATATTTATGGTTTTGAATTCAAAATTCTTGAAGTGTCTGGAGCCAACTGATTTATCCAGGAAGTCTAGGGCAGAAAGCCAGAGCTTAGTTTCAGGGACCTTGACCATCTCCCCTAAATACCAAAAAGCAAAAGAATAAACTGGTCTTCGTATTCATCAGGCCCTGTTAGGGCATTACTCACAACCGATGACCTAAGCTTGGAAGACGACAATTCCTGGAATTTGGTAGGAGGATGCAGTGACCCGTGAGTCATTTTTCTCCTCCCCCCTCCTCCATCCCACTCCCCCTCATCTAATTTATTTATTGTTTTCGGCATTGGATTTTCCTGTTGCTGGTTGGCTATGTTCTGGGGAAGAAGTCATCCCTAAGAGGAAATCTGTAATGTTCACAGTCCACATTCCTTTCAGCCAAAGACACTGGAGGCTGAAGAAGGCTGGCCACTCTCAGGACCCCAGCTGTTTCCTGTTCAGGAGGATCCTGAGTGGGTGGAAGGGAGGGCTTATTTCATCCTTCTGGGCAAGCAGAACAATGAGTAAGAAATGGCTCTGGGTCTCCTGCTGGAGAAAATTTCTCTTTCCCTTCCCTTGCAAACAATCTGGGAAGTCAGATACAACATGTTGGAATCCCAGAAGGGCTAGAAAATCTCAAAATATTTATTCAGAAAGTTAGACAAGCAAACCAAAGACTTGTCACAGAGAAGAGACAGGGTAGCAGGGGTCTGGAACTGGTACCACTTCTTAGAAAATACAGGACTTCACTTTGGAAGCTAGAGAACTTTCTCATAGCCACTAGCTTCTGGGATTAGGAGTGGGAGAATTGAACAATTGTGCATTTTGTTGCTGAGAAGTTTTTTCTGACAAAACAAGAAATGAGAATAACTTGTGTTTTCTAATCATGGTACACTGGAATGAGCACTAGATTTGAAGACAAAGGAGCAAGGCTTCCTTCCCAGCTCTGTTACATACCACTTGTATAACTTGGGCAAGTTCTTTCACCTTGGGGAGGGGGATGATTCAGTTTCTTCATTTGAATTGGACTAAATGCTCTCTCTGGTCCCTTCCTGTTCTGATCCTAAACTCCTAAATTTAGAAAGGCCATGGTCACCCGCTGCATGCATCCTGGGCCGTTATCTTGATTTATTCCTGCCACGTCAATGACTGGAGGAGAGAATGATGCTGATGACTGCCTGCCTCATTTAAATCCAATTCATGCTCAAGTCAAGACATCCCCCCAAGGATAACTTCTAACATGTAGGAACCACTGCTAAATCCAAGGGTTGGAACATCAAGAATGCACATTACAACCTTTTCATGACCACCGAAGACTTTTATCTATGTCTACTCGTAAAATTCCACCTGACTTGCTGGGGGATCTCTCTATATTTTCCTTGATATTACAATACCAACAGAGTGATCAGGTTATTCCTTACTGTCCTTACCTGACCAGTCTTCTTGGCTTACACTTTTCCTCAAAGTCATCCTTTACTCCAGGGTCTTGTATTTTTAATCAATGACAATTATTCATCATCATAATATATGCCACCCCAAAGGTGATGGTGAACAGACTGATTTATGCTCTGTATAGCCTTTGACCCATCAATGCCATCACAAGACCTATATCCCAAGGGGATCAAAGAAAGAGGCAAAGAACCCATATGTACAAAAATATTTTTAGCAGTTCTTTTCATGGTCACAAAGAAATAGACACTAAGAGGGTGCCCATCATTTGGGAAATAGTTAAACACATTAGAGTAGATAAATATAATGGAATACTCTCCTAAGGAATGATGAAGCATCAGGATGGGTTTGGAGAAATCTGAGAAGATACGTATGAACTGATGCAAAGTGACATGAGCAGAACCAGGCTAACTGTTTATACAACAACACTGAAAATGTGAACAATTTTGAAAGATTGAAATACTCTAATCAATGCAATCATCAATCCTGATTCCCGAAGATCAATGATTAAGCAATCTACCTACCTCCTGAGAGAGTGGTGATAGACAAAATATGCAGAATGAAATATACGTTTTTGGACACAGCCAACATGAGAATTCGTTTTGCTTGACTAAACTTATTTGTTTCAAGATTTTTTTTCCTTTTTCCTCAGAGAGGGGGAGGCAGGAGAGAGAGAAAATAAATTGAAAATAATAAAAATTACATTTAATAAAGGGTTCATTTGACCTTATCCAACAGATGCTGTTTTTCTCAACTTGCACAATTAAAAAGGAGTGAACTTAAAAACTTAACATTTTTAAATATATCTGACTTTTAAGGGAAGGCTACATTTTTCATTGTTTTGTTTCTATCTCTGGAATATTGACTTGGGTCATTTAATGCCATCTCCAAATGCCAGGCTTAATTGGAATCTGCTTTAGGAGAAGCTCTGTCATTAGCTGAATGTTAATTTTAAATCCAAGCCTTTCAAGGGGCCTGCTGCCTATTGCCTTTCTTCTGGCATGTCGCCAGGGCATTAGTCCCTTCACCTGGGACTGAGGAGAGCCAACAGGCTGAAGGCTCAGGGTACTGGATGGATTTGCACCATTTAATTAAAGTGCAGCTGTAGCTGTATCCGGAGCCCAGGGACTCTCTCTCCCTCCAGGACAGTATTTGTAGTGGGCAGTACAATGATCCCCGTTAGTAAATAACCACCAGGACAGCAGACAGGAGCCTGTGTTCTTGTCCAGGTCCTTCAATTCCCCCAGGAATCCTGAAGCTTGCCCTTTGGGGAAACTGGTAGGGCTCATTTTCTGGATGCTTTTTACTAAGGACCTTCGAAAACAAAATGAAAAAGCCCATGGTTTTGGAGGTAGAATTCTGTACCTGAAACCCTGTTTTAGAAAATATTTGAGTCCCCGCGGTTTATTTTTTAGTAAACATGTGCACCTCTCCCTCCACTCCCCCGACACACACACTTTACTTCTCAGTCACTGCTTCGTGGGTTCCAATGAATATCTCAAAAAGGAAGCAATTATCCCAAATAGCTAACTAGTTTCCTTTTCTTGAAAGAATCATGAGGCAAGATCATAGATCAGGGGTCTTCACTTTTTTCTGTGTCCCAGACCCCCCATTTCTAGTCCAGTAAAGCTCATGGACCTCCTTTCCAGAGTCAGACATTAATGGGCTTCATTGGACTGTCATGTGTATCTGTTTTTAAATTTTATAATTTGGAGGAAAAGTTCAAGTTCAGTTAGAAGTTAGAAAAAATAAAAATGGATTTCTTTCCCCAATCAAATCTATAGACTCTTTGAAAACTGCCCAGTAGACTTAGCCCCTGCCATAGATTTATATACCTAGATTTAAGCAAAACATTGCACAAAGTCCCTCCTGTTATTCTTATGGACTAGACAATAGTACGTTAGATGAATTTGGACTTATCTGAATGTCCAAATCCAAAGAATAATTAATTACTAAGGGTTCCATACAGATTTACAAGCAGGTCTCTAGAAGCATATCCCAGAGATCTTGGCTTGGTTCTATTGCGTTTAACATTTTTGAGACAATGACTTATATAAAGGCACAAGTAACATACTTTTCTCATAGGCAGATGATACAAAGCTGGGAAGGATAGTTAAAGCAACGGACTTTAGTCAGGATTGAAAAAGGTCATGGGATCACACATTTAGAGCTGGAAAGAGTCCCAAAGGTCTTTTAGTTTGGCCTCATTTAAAAGAGGAAATTAAGGCTGAGAGTTAAGTGACTTGCCCAGGGTCACACAGATAGTCAGTACCAGAGGCAGGGTTTGAAAGGGATTCCTGACTCAAAAATGGCTGAAACTTTGCAAGCACGAGATGGAAGAAGGGTAATGATCGCATGATTTTGGTGAACAACAAACTCGGTGCTGCCTGATGATCTGAATTTGGATTGGGGGGGGAGGGGGCGGAGCCAAGATGGCGGAGCAGAAAGACTCACCTATGCTAGGTCCGAACCCACAGCCCATGGATTCCCTCTAAAAAGAACTCCTGACAAATTCTGGAACAGTGGAAGCTGCGCAGCAACACAGTGAAGGAGATTTCCGTTGCAGAGAGCCCTGAAAAACCCACCGCAAAGGTATCCGGATGGGAGCAGAGCCCTGCCCTGCCGAGCGCTCCCCTCCCCCGCCCCGGTCGTGCAGCACTGAGAGGAGCGAGCAGAGCCCAGCAGGCGTCAGGGACCTGAATCTCCCGCGGCTGCGAAGGTCCCTCCACCCACAGACGCACAGGTCAGTGAGAGAGACGGGCTGAGAGGGGAGTGGGGGATCTCCGGGACTCGAACCCCCTCAGGAGGTGGCGGCCACTTGGCCAGAGGCAGAAGCAGCTCGGCTGGAGACTCCCGGGGCGGGCAGGGGCTCCACGGCGTCTCCATTGCAAGAGATCTCTGCATAAACCCCCTGAGGGAACTGAGCCTGAGAGGTGGCCCTGCCCCCACCTGAGAACCAGCAGATAAGCTCCCATTGAAGAGCAGTCAGTCCCGCCGCCAAAAGCCCTGAGGCTGGGGAGCAGCATTTGAACATTTGAATCTCAGACCCCAAGCACTAGCTGGG
>CM053772.1:242331997-242348842 GCA_028658325.1 Potorous gilbertii | reverse complement strand
CGCATGCACTTTCTGGGGTCCTCGAGGGCCAGGGCCATAATTATTACGGGGATGCCAATGATGAAAGGGTGCCTCTGGGAAATTCCCAAAGCAGTTTAGAAAATGCTGCCTCGTGGCCTTCCGAGGCAGGCACTCCTGGGGTTATTAATCCCGCTTTGCTGATGAAGCGAACGGGGAGAATGAGTGACCCTCGCCGACTCCCCAAGTACCAAACCCAAGTCCTGACTGCTAGGTCCAACGTGATCCTTTATCCTCTACCCCACAATCTTAAAATGCTCCTCCCATTAGCGGCTCCAAAAAGACCCAAACTGGGGCCTACACTCAGTGGAGCACTCCAATCGAGGTTACTTACACTACCTTTTGGCCTCTTGACCGTATCTTTCCCAAGGAGGCGCAAGTGAGTATGGCCTTTCCCAGCCTCACTCTTGTTCATCCTTTCTGGAAGAGGACCATGTGACATCAGAGAGGTAATGTCATACCATGCAAGTGAGTTGGATTTAAGTGAGGGAGAACTGTGCCAAGTCACCAGCCTCACTTTCTCCTCCAGAGCCATCTGGGTCCTGTGGCAAGCTACAGATGAGATGGAGATGACCCTGGATGCAGTGGAACAGGTTGACCTTTCTGATAACAAAGCTGAAGATGAGGGAGTGTAGGGTCCTGTGGAAGGTTTTATAATCTCTAAGTTCCAGAGGTGGGATTTGGTTTCTAGCTAGTGGGGATACTCAGAAAAAGGCAGTCACTCAATAAGCATTTATTAAGCACTTACAAAGTACCAGGCATTGAGCAAAACTTTAGGGAGGCAAAGAAAGGTAAAAGACGGTTCCTGCTCTCAAGGAGCTCACAGTTTCATGGGAGCGATGACATTCAAATAGCCACATACTAGCAGGATATGTAGAGTATTATGTAAGAAATAATTTAAAAAGGGAAGTCATTAGAATTAAGGGAGGTCAGGAAAGGCTTCCTATAGAAGGTGAGATTTTAGCTGGGGCTTGAAGAAAACCAGGGAAGAAAGGAGGGAGAAAGGAGAGAGAATATTCTAGGGACAAGGGACAGCCCCTGAAAATGCTGGAGGTCAAGAATATGTTATGTGAGAGTAACAAAACAGCTGGAGTCACTGGATCACCAAGTACATAAGACAGCTGGAAACACAGGAAGGAATCAGGTTTTGAAGGAGTTTTTTTTTTGTGCCTAACTATTTTTTTATTTTTATTTTTTTAATATTAATTTTATTTGTTTTCACTGTTCTACAGTCACTACCATATAACAGATTATTTTTCCCCTCCCTACCCCCTCCCTCTCCAAGATGGCATACAATTTTATATAGGTTCTATACATACATTCCTATTAAATACATTTTCACTATTAGTCATGTTGTGTACAAGAATTAAAATGAATGGGAGAAATCATATAACAAACCAAAACGTAATACAGAAGAAAATGATCTGCTACATTCTGTGATTGAATTCCAAAATTCTTTCTCTGGGTATGGAAGGCATTTTGCCTTAAAAGACCATTAGGAATTTTTTTAAGTCCTTGCGTTGCGATGAAGTTCCAAGTCTACCAGAAAAAACTCTCGCACACTGTGGTCGTTGCTGTGCACAAAGTTCTCCTGGTTCTGCTCCTCTCTTTCCGCATCAGTTCCTATAAATCTTTCCAGGCCTCTCTGAAGTCTTCTTGTTCATCATTTCTTATAGCACAATAGTATTCCATTACATTCATATACCATCATTTATTCAGCCATTCCCCAATTGAGGGGCATACCCTTGATTTCCAGTTTTTGGCCACCACAAAGAGAGCTACTATCAATACTTTTGTACATGTGGGACCCTTTCCCATTTTAATGATCTCTTGGGGATACAGTCCTAGAAGCAGTATTGCTGGGTCAAAGGGTATGCACATTTTTGTAGCCCTTTGGGCATCGTTCCAAATTGCTCTCCAGAATGGTTGGATCAGCTCACAGCTCCACCAAAAATGAATTGGTGTTCCAACTCTCCCACATTTTCTCCAGTATTTCTCATCTAACTGTTCTGTCATGTTAGTCAATCTGATAGGTGTGATGTGGTGTCTCACAGTTGTTTTAATTTGCATCTCTCTAATCAATAGTGATTTAGAGGATTTATTCATATGATTATAGATATCTTTAATTTCTTCCTCTGAAAACTGCTTGTTCATATCCTTTGATCATTTATCAGTTGGGGAATGACTTGCATTTTTGTCCATTTGATCAGTTCTCTGTATATTTTAGAAATGAGACCTTTATCACAAATACTAGTTGCAAAAATTCTTTTCCAGTTTTCTGCTTCCCTCCTAATCTTGGTTGTATTGGATTTGGTTGTGCAAAAACTTTTCAGTGAAATGTAATCAAAATTAACCACGTTGCACTTCATAATGCTTTCTGTTTCTTCTTTAGTGAAAAATTCTTCCCTTCTCCATAAATCTGATAAATACACTAATCCTTGCTCCACTAATTTGTTTACAGAATCAATCTTTATACCTAGATCATGTACCCTTTTGGACTTTATTCTTGTGTATGGTGTTAAGCATTGGTCTATGCCTAGTTTCTGCTGCACTTTTATTCAGTTTTCCCAGAAATCTTTGTCAAATAGTGAGTTCTTATCCCAGAAGATGAGGTCCTTGGGTTTATCAAACAATAGATTGCTATATTCATTGACTACTGTGTCTTGAGTACCCAGCATATTCCACTTGTCTACCCTTCTGTTTCTTAGCCAGTACCAAATGGTTTTGATAATTGCTGCTTTTATAATACAGTTTGAGATCTGGTAGAGCTAGGCCACCTTCCCTAGCATTTCTTTTCATTAGTTCCTTTGCTATTCTGGACCTTTTGTTCTTCCAGTTGTGAAGGGTTTTGAAAGCCAGAGGATTTTTTATACTTGATCCTGGAGGTGACAGGAAGACATTGGAATTTATTGAAGGTTGTTCAGTCATGTCTCTTTGTGACCCTATTTGGGGATTTCTTGGCAAAGATACTGGTGTGGTTTGCCATTGCCTTCTCCAGCTCATCTTACAGATGAGGAAACTGAGGCAAATAAAGTTAAGTGACTTGCCCCAGATCACACAGCTAGTAAATATCTGATTTCAGATTTGAAATCAGGAAGATGAATCTTTCTGATTGGAGACCCCAAACTCTATTCACTGTGCCACTTATTTACCCCTAGTCATATGTTGGTAGGTATTTAATAAATGTTGACTTAACCAACCATTTATTAAGTAGGCATTGGGAATACATAGACAAAAATGAAATAACTCCTGCCCTCAAGGTGTTTATATTCTGCTATACATAAATTCATAAATATTATATATACATATAATTAAATTTTATATGTACTTATTCATATATATTAAGACAATACACACATATTGTATATTTTATATGATATACATACAGATAGTTAGGTACTGAAACTGTGATTTCACTAGGATAAAGAACCTCAAGGTGAGGAAGCTACTGAAACCAGTACACATCTGTACATTCTCTGAAATGTAGAATTTCTAAGAGTGACTTAGATAGAGTAACTGACTCATCCAGGGTCACACAGCCAGCCTCTGTCAGAGGCAAGACTTGAATGCAGGTCTTCCTAGGCATTCCTTTAGCCACTGTACCACCGCTGCCTCTTGTAAACACAACACAAAGTATACAATATAAATACACACTCAACACAAAGTAATTTCAGGTCAGTAGGAAAGAGCATTAATACCCATGAGCAGGGGAGGTAGTGTCAAGATCAGGCTGATTTAGTATTTGAGCTGAATCTTTAAGATAGAGTTTGGTGGAATATTTAAAGCACAGAGAAAAAGCTTGTGCAAAAGTAAGACAGTGGGAAATGAAATATCATGTATTGGGGAATAACAAGCCAGTTTGACAAGATCTAGAGATTGTAAAGGACTTAAATAGTAAGTGGAATCATTTCTAGTTTATCCTAGAGATAGTAGGTATCTCCTGAGGTTTCTTGAGCATTAATTCTTGAATGAAACAAATACATGTAAACTCATTGATGGCTATATAACACTGGGGAAATAAATTAACTTGTTGTTTCCTCAGTTTCCTTAAGAATTTCACAATTAAGCTCAATCATCTCTTTTCATTTTGATCATACAACAACACCACCTCCCTCATTCCTGCACATTTTTTGCCCCCATCCATATCTTTGCACAGATCTATAGTACTCCCCTTACTCATTTTATCCTTCAGGAATCTCTACCTCCCTTCTAGGCTTAACTCAGATACCCACTTTATGCATGACTTTTATTGATTTCCATTTCCCCATGACAACCTTCCTTGTGAAAGCCCTTCCCCCTGAAATTACTTCGTATTTTCTATAAATATATGTGGTCCCATGGAAAGACCACCTGATCTGAGATTAGAGGGTCACATTGTCCCTCTCATGCTTACTGCTTGGGTAACCTTGGGAAAGTTATATTATCTGCTCAATGTTCTATAAAATGGATGTGTTGGGCTACATGATCTCTAAGGGAGCTTCCAGGCTTGACCTTCTATGGACTATGGTTTGTTTGATGTTCTTTTTAAAAGTTCACAGACCCGTGGTTAAGGATCCCTGATTTAGGGCAAGGCTCTCAAAGACAGTATGGTACCCTCACTAACTAAACCACCTGATTTGGAGTCAGAGGACTTGGGTTTAAAACTTGGCTCTGCCACTTAACTACCTAGGTCAGGTCACCACTCTGGGCTCCAGTTTTCTCATCTGGAAAATAAGGAAGTTGAATTTTAAGGTTTTTTCCAAAGTGATGATCCTAGGAAAGTCTGTTATTCAGTGCTCTGGATAACTTTAAGCAGTAACATTGGGCACACCAAAGTCAGTGACATTTTACATCTGTTCAAACCTTTGTCTGTGACCCAGGGATAGAGAATCTGAAGAAACTCCCAATGAGCACCCGACTTCAATCAGTTCTGAAGTTAACAATTATTTATTTGGCATATACTATGTGCCAAGCACTGTGCTGGGCCCTGGAGATAAATGGACAAAGAATGAAACAATCACTACTCAGGAGGAGCTTAATTTCCAATGGAAGAGATCAAATACACATCAAAGTATGTATGTATGTGTATATATATATGTATATATATATAATATATATATATATATATATATACATATATATATATATATATATATATATACACATGTATAAAGTTACTTATGGGCAGCTAGGGGGCACAGTAGATAGAGTACCTAGTCTGGAGTCAGGAATATTCATCTTCCTGAGTCCAAATCTGGCCTCAGACATTTACTTGATGTATGACCTTGGGTAAGTCACTTAATCTCATTTGCCTCAGTTTCCTCCTCTGTAAAATGAGCTAGAAAAGGAAATGGCAAACCACTCCAGTATTTTTTGCCAAGAAAACCCCAGATGTGGTCATAAAGAGTTGGACATGACTGAAACAATAAACAACAAAAAATGCTATTTATTTATAACATAACTATAAAATGAATATATAAGCGCATACTCACACAATGACTAGATTTTAACTCTTCTACTGCTAGAACTGAGTAGGGTGTTGGTCTGTAGGGGATGATGTCCCTTGTCTTGGAGGTAGAAAAGATGCCCCCCAATTCAGCCCCAAACTCTCATTCCCCTTCTGAGGCCAAACCTGGACTTGTGGCCACTGTTCTCTGTGGGAAAAGCTGTTTCTTTTTTCAACAAGGATATCCCTACAAGGAAATGGAATGAAAAGGAAGTTGGTGCAAGACTGGAGTCAGACAGTAGCATGGCCTCCAATTTCAAAAGCCACCAAAGATGTCTGGGACCAAGAGTTGTCTTGCTAATCGTTTCTGGAGGGAGAAAACCCAGGCTATCTTATCATTCCCTGAATCTGCTAATATCTAATTGTGGAGCTCACAGTGGGGAAAAGGGCCCCAATTGCCTGGAGATGATGGCTAAATGTCCTGCAGACCCTTTTTTCTCTTTGTCTTCAATTCCTCCCAGGCCTGGCTTCTGGGAAACCATTTTGCACAGTCTGAGGAAAGACAACTGGGCTTCCTTGATATAGAACAACCCTTTTCCCAATTTTAGTCCACATATTTCTAGGACCTACTCTAAGACCTTCAGTTCATTTCCTAATTTTCTCTTATAGGCACCAGTGAGAGAGTACCTGCTCTTGCTGGGGCAGCCTCATTCCACTTTTGGATAGTTCTTATATAGCACAACTAAGTTGTTTTTGTTGTCATGTGTATATTTATTTTTGTGATTGTATACATGGCTCTCAGTTCATACTTACTCTGGCCCCATACAGAACATATCTAGTCCTTCTTAAAGGCTGTCAAATAATGGAAGATAGCTCTCATTTTCCCATTCGCCCTTCTCTTCCCCAGGATAAAGTGCTTTTATTGCTGTTCAGTTATTTTGGTAGTGTCCGACTCTTTGTGACCCCATTTTTGAGTTTTCCTGCAGAGGTACTGGAATGGTTTGCCATTTCCTTCTCCAGTTCATTTTACAGATGAGGAAACTGAGTCAAAGAGAGTTAAGTTACTTGCCCATGGTCACACAGCTAGTAAGTGTGTAAGGCTAGATTTGAACTCATGAAGATGAGTCTTCCTGCTTCCAGGCCTGGTTCTCTGTGCACTATGGCACCCTACTTTGTATAGCCTGATCACTGGACACAGGTGCTGTGGAGTGTTCAGAGCTTGGTCAGACATCAAAGACTCCAAGGTCATCCATTGCATCCCAAGCCATAGTCAGGTGTCTTGACTTCTGTCCTATCACTGGACTCTGATGACTCTGGAAGAGAAAGTAAGGCTGACCACTTTGTGCAATTGTACCTCACCTAAATCCAGTTCGTGCACAAGTCAAGACATTACCCTGTGAGGTCGCTGGTCTTCTTTGAAAATGAAGGACCATCTTTATCAGAAACAATAACAGGGTTGTGATATTACACTACCTACCTCTTGGAGCTCTTGTGAAGATCTGTTGGGATTATATATATCTACAGATGTATCTATAGAGATATATATGTGTGTATGTATATATACATATGTGTGCATACATACATGCATGTATATTTGGGTTTGTGAACATGAGGCTCCATAGAAATATCCATGATTGTCATTATTAGGTATTTTCAGTTGTGCCTGGAATCTCATTCTCCCTGCCATAATCAGGCTCCTCTCCTCTAGGATCAGGTCAGCTTGTTCACTCCAGAACAAACAGAAACTTTACAGGCTAGCAAATATGCTTTGACTTCTAAGGAATCCATCAGTGAACAGCCACTTACTAATAAGGATAGTAAGTGATGGCTTTGTTCTCAGTTTCAACAGATGTTGTCTAGGCGACTGGCAAAGATGGTGGTGTTGAGAGGAAGCAGCACAGCCCAGTTCTCTTGTACAATTTCTCTAGAAAAGATTTTGGAAGAGCCCCAAAGTGGCAATTGGAAAATCCAAAGAAAAATTACAGTGGGTTCATTTTTTTCACCTCAGGTTGGCACAAGGAAATACCCAGATGCCCTTCTTACCCTCCTCCTCCCAGGGAGCAAAACTAGCCCTTCCAAGGATCCAAACCATAATCTACTTATAAAACTAATAGAGAGTCACATCCAAACAACCCCAAATTATTGGGGACACAACTTGAGGCATACACAACCATTCACATTGCCTCACAGCCTGTACGTGGATGAACATTAATCTGTGAACAAAGGGACAATAAGGTCTGTGAGTCATCCCACTAATCACAATGGACATCCTAAACTTTCATCCTAATCTGGTTTGTGTTCTTCATTCATACTTATCTAAAACTTAGTTTATTAGCTACACGTACTTCACTGATACCAACATTGGGAGAACGTCAAGGTTGTTTTCCCCCCTAGACTAGGGGAATAACTGTACACAACTGTAAATCCTCTTGGGGGCCATCCCAGCTCATACCCTTCAGAGCCTATCAGAACCTATCTAAGTTTGAAAAGATTAATCAGGAGACTTCAAAGGATGAATTTTGGAAGCCAAATTAACTTATGAAGTCCATCTACTGAGGTTAACCAGGAGAGAGCTAGATATCAGGGAGGTGAATGTGTGGGGACTGCAGAAATGCTTGAAGTTCTACTGCTGAAACACATAGAGGGCATCATGTGCAACAATAAACAGACTATCTGGATAGATTGAATTGCTCATCTATGAAGTGTTGGGGTGGAACCAAATGGAGAAACATCATGGCATAGTATAGATTACACTGTATCTAGGATTAGAATCAGAATTTTGGCTCTTCCAATCACCTGTGTGATTTTGGGCAAGTCTTTTCACCTCTTGGAGCCTCAGTTTCTTTGTCTGTAAAATGATCAGCTTTGATTAGATTATCTCTGAAGTTGCTTCCAGTTTTCTGTGATTCAAGTGGCTAATACCTGCTCTTATGAATGGGTGACTCTTCCTATATGGACTTAAAAAGTAAAAATAATGTAGTTTCTCTTTGTTTTGGGCTTGATAGATTAAACCCTTAGCAGCTATGGGATACTAGATTTCAGACATGACCAGTATGGGAAAGCAATGGATTTGGAATAAGAGGACCTGGATTTCAATACAAACCTTGCCACTTACTACCCATGTGATCTTACCTCTCTAGACCTCTGCTTCTTCATCTATAAATTCATTGACTTCTAAGGTCCATTAAAGCTCTCAATCTTTAATCTTACATGATGAGATGATAAAGTAATAAGATAAATTTGGAGGAATAGCTTTTGCAACAGAGCTCTTTATTTTTTAATCTGTAGGAACATTCTATCGGTTAAAAAAAAAGCACTAACTCTACGAAAAGTCTAGGTCCCATACTGAATTATTGTAAGGGAAAGGGGCAGGAAGGTATCAAATGTCCCATTCATTGCTGATATGAAATAGAGATGTCCACTGTATTTGATTTGGTATAATCTGAGATTTTATTTTCTCTTTGAGTTGGTCTTCAATGGTTTGTTTGTTTTAACTATGGAACTGATCCCCATCATCTTTATCAGATAATTAATATTTGTAAACAAATACTTGAATGTATCCAAGAAGATGATGTTAAAGGAGTCCTGCAATGAAAGCAATTATTGAATGAAAAATTCCCCTCTTTTTAGTGTGAATAATCACTCCTTAATCTGTTGGTTTTGCAAGTTTGGATCTGTATAGTCTAGTCTTTCTTAAAATTAGGAAGCCCCAAGATTGTGACCTTTCAGGAGTCCTGTCTACTTTGACTTACTGGTTAAGATGTGTTCAGTCATTGGTTTGTGAGTTAATCTGGGCTTCTCTCATTTACTGTATTTGGGTACCATTATGAGAGTCATTTTCTAGGTTTGATAAGTGAGACAGAAGAGGTCTGCATTACAGTAGAAATACATTCAGAAATCAGTAGTCAGGTGTTTCATTTTATCTGGAAATCTCATTCTGAGTCAGCTGGAGGTCATAATTATCACTTCCCAATACCTCTGGGCACTTTTTGTGAGGAAAACGCCAGTGGAGGCAGACACTTTTCCCCTATGGTGTTGGCTTTCAGCATATTTCATCACTGTCTCATTCCCCTTATCCCCTTGCTTCCTCATCGATTTGTAAATGTGTGTGTCGCCTCGTCGCTTCCATGCTGCTGAAAGATACAATTCTGACACAAAGGACATGTGAGTGATGTCCTTGATGAAAGGGAAGTTGGCTATCTTGGGGACAATGATGTCTGCACTCTGCTTGGAGGATAAGGTTGCCCAGATGTTTTCACTTCTACCAGATCAGAATCCAAGGGGACATTCTATTTAGCTTTCTCAGGGGGTATAGGCTGTCTACCACTTTATCTACAGGGCACCTATGTATGTGAAATAATGAACCATCTGGTTATAGTGACTTCCTGATTTCCCATTCAGTGCATCACTACTATTTGTGAAATTTCATTGGAGAGTTTGAAGATGTGTCTTTATGAGATTCAGTGGTGTGGTGAGCAGTCATAGACGTGAAGATGGGAAGACCTGGTTTTAGGTCCAACGCTGGATGCTTGCTAGGCCAGCTAGGGGGCAAAATGGATAGAGCTCAGGGCCTGAAAGACTCATCTCCCTGAGTTCAAACCCGACCTCAGACACTTACTAGCTTTGTGACCCTGGGCAAGTCACTTACCCCTGTCTGCCTTAGTTTCCTGATCTTTAAAATGAACTGAGAAGGAAATGGCAAACTCCTCCACTATCTTTACCAAGAAAACCTCAAAAGAGGTCATGGAGAGTAGAGCCTTGACTGAACAACAACAGCTGTGTGACCTTGGATAAATCACTTAACATCAGAGACTCGTAGACTTAGAGCCAACAAAGACCTCAGTGATGTCTCTCTCCAAGTCTGTTTCCTTATCTGTAAAATGCAGAGGGTAGTAATAGCAAATACCTAAGCAGCTAGGTAGCACTGGAGAGTGAGTGCTGGATCTAGAGTCAGGAAACCTGAGTTCAAATCCTGCCTCAGACACTGACTTAACTGTCACGGAGCCTCTCACAGCCTCAATGCCTTCCTCTGTAAAATGAGGAAATGAGGAGCGTTCACCTATCTTATGGTGTTGTTGTGACAATGAAATGAGATAAAACACATAAAAGGAGCCTGTGATGTTTATTATTTATGGGTAAATCCTGAAGTTTTATAGGGCAGCAGGGCATTTCACCTTGTCCTGCTTGGTCCTTTTTTCCTAGCACCATTCCCAAGTGGCAGGAAGAATGCTCTTTCCTTCTCCATCCCCTCTCTCAGTCTTCCCCTCTCCCCTTAGTCCTCTGTCCCTTTCCTCTGTGAGTCTCATTATGTTAAATTAGGAGTTCTCCCTTGATGAGAACAGTAGGGTCAGAGTGGGTTGTTCGTCCTCCTGCACCTGCCTCTGGTTGATGGGCATCCAAATTTCACACCTTGTAATAGCCCTGCCAGAGGAGGGTGTCTGAACAATTGGACTCTGACACTTTAATAAATCCAAGACGTTCAGCAACCGAGAGCAAAGTTCAAAATTGCTGAAATTGGTGTTAGAACAGATGGGGAAACAGACAGCTCGGTCCCCTGAATTGGATGGATGGCAATTGTCATTCAGTTTATAGATTCTAACTGTCAAGTTTTCAATGGATATGACATCAATTTTTAGTAATTTGGACTCCCTGCTACCTGGCCTTTTCACATTACTGGTACCAGGAGGTGTAATTCATGGGCTAGCTTGTATTTTTGTTTAAAAAAACATCCACATCTTGCGTCTCTGGTACTGAGCAGCCATGTTTCGGAGTGTTTGGCCAAGACAGGCTGTTGTCCTTTATATGAGTGTGATGACAATTTCATTGCCTTTTGGAAAAATTCATTAAAATGTGGTTATTGTGGTCATTTAAATGGTTTCTTGAAGAGGGAAGACACAGTTCATAAGAATCGAGACAATATGCTTGATTTTTATATGGTATTCAAGTTAACGAATTTATTAGGCACCCAGGATGCAAAGATAAATAAATCTATTCTTACCTCCAAAGAACTTACATTCTACTAGGGGAGTTACTACAGGTAGACAGCTAAGAAAATGTAAATTATAAACAATTCAACATGCATTTATTTAAGGGCCCATGGTGCGCTGGGCCCAGAGCACTGAAAAAATGAAAAGCCCAAACTCCAAGAATTTACATTTCACTTGGGAGGATACAAAGTGAACATAGATAAATAGATATAATCTATATACAAAATAAATACAGGGTAATGGAGGAAGGGGTTACTGGGCTGGGAGAATGCGGAAAAGTTTCCAGTATAAAATAATTTCAAGATGGAGAAACCACTAATAACTGTGAGGATAGTAGCAGCGTGGCTCTTCCTGGAAGACTGAAATTTAGGAGGGAATGCATTCCAGAAACAGGGGCCTGCCTGGGCAAAATCATGGAGATGGAAAATGGAATGTTATGTTGAGAGAGAAGCTAGGTGACAGAAATTGGCAGTGTTCGATGAAGAGTTAAGAATGAAATAAGATTGGAAAAGTAGATGAAAGTCCGATTATTGTAGAGGGTTTTAAACGTCTGATTTTAATTCTGGGGCAATAGGGAGCTACTGAAGATTTCTGAGTAGGTGCTTTAGGGAACAGCAGTGTAGGGGATAGATTAGAAAAGGAATACTAGAAGCAGAAGGACCCATTAGAAGTCAATGGAAATACTGCAGGTTAGGGATGATATGGGTTTGAAAGCATGGGGAGGTGGTTTAATGATCATCCTATAAACTTGCTTCTGTGTCTGCGGCTGGGAGTTCAGACCTGCAATCCATGTGGCCTAATGGTGAATGACTTAGCTGTTCTCAGCAATACGAGATGATCTCAAAGGACGAATGATGAAGCACTCTATCTGACTCCAGAGAAAGAACTGATATTGTCTGAATACAGAATGAAGCTTGCTATATTTCACTTTCTTTAATTTTTTTTGTTTTTTTGGAGTCTTGTACAAAATGACATATATATATATATATATATATATATATATATATATATGTATGTATGTATGTATATAAAATTGCATATGTATAGCCTATATCTGATTGCTTACCATCTCAGGGAAGAATAGGAGAGGGATAGAATTTGGACTCAAAATTTCAAATAAAAATGTTTTTAAAGAAAAGAAATTTAGAGACTTTTTTACCTGTTTATTTCAATTGAGTAGAAGCATGCACATCTTTCCCTACTCTGTGAGAGAACTGGGGATGTTACCAAATAATAATCTCTTTGCTTTTTGCCATGATTTTATTAAAAATTTTTGAATTAGTAGTCATTAGTGAGATTGGTTTATAATTTTCTTTCTTTGCCTTATCCTTCCTTGATATAGGTGTTGGAACTATATCTCATAATGAAGTTTGGTAGAATACTTTTTTCTTAATTTTTGAGTGTAATTTATATAGTATATGTATTAATTGAGTTTTTAAAAAATGACAGAATTTATCTGTAAAATTCTTATGAACCAGATTTCTTTCTCTCAAACCTCCCTTTCCCTACATTAGTTCCTTTTATAGATAGTTAGATTTCCTTTTCTGAATTTAAATGAAGATTTCTATCAGGGACAGCTGGGTGGTGCAGTGGATAAAGCACTGGATTTGGAGTCAGAAGGACCTTATTAATTCTGCTTCAGATACATACTAGCTGTGTGACTCTGGGCAACTCACTTAACCCCCCTGGGCCTCAATTTCCTCCCTATAAAATGAGGCAACTCAACCCAGTAGCCTCTAGGTCCTTTCTAGTTTTAAATCTAAGATCCCATCACCTTTTTCATGTTCTGCTAATTTAGATATTTTATATTTTTGTACTTTGTCGTCTTTCAAGTTCTTGGTTTTACTGACATGTAACTGTGTCTGGGAGATTCTGAGCAATCTTCTTGATTCTATCTGTTGTGATGTCACCTTGTTCATTTTTTATTTTATTAATTTAGTTTTCCTCCTTTTTAATTAAGTTAACTAAAGTTTTATTGATTTTTGTTAGAATTTTTAAAAATAAGCTTTTAGTTTTATCAGTTGTGCCATCTTTTGTTTTTAATTGGTCTGTTTCTCTAATTGTTCAAATGTCCCCTTTCATGCTCATTTTGGGTTCATTATTGAATTTTCTCACATAAAATTCCATTTTTCTGCTGATTCTCTCCTTATCTATTTTGTTCATGTAAGTTTTCAGGAATGTAAATTTTTCCTTTTTAAAACTGCTAAAATTGCTTCATCCTAGAAATTTTGGTATGTTGTCACATGATTTTCATTCTTTTTCATAGTCATTAATTGTTTTATTTTTTGACCCAGTCATTCTGGGTGTTTTTTTTCTAGTTCATTTACATCAGTATCTTTGGCTTGTGTACAAGTTTCTTATGATTGTAATTGCATTATGATCTGTAAAGGATGTTTAGTATTTCTACTTTTTATATTTATAATTTCTTGCCTAGCACATGATTATCTTTGTAAAGCTGTCATGAGCTGAAAAATATGTGTATTCTTTAGTGTTTGATTCAAAAGATATCTTAAACCTTTCAGCACTAAATTCTGACGGTTTTTCAGTTTTGTATTTTCCCTTTGGTTATTTTTCTGTTAGAATTGTCTAGCCCCAAGAGAGAAATATTAAAGGTTCCTACTCCTTGTTACTTCTATATTTTTTTACAGTTCAATTAGTTTTTTTCCTTAGGAATTTAGAAACTGCCTTTTGGTGCATTTGTGTATCGTACTGATATTCGTTCATTGCCTATGGTACCTTTAAATACACTATGATGTCTTTGTTTTTCTCTTATGACATTGTGAAGTTTTATCCTGGATTTGTTTGGTAACATAATTGCAATGTGTGCCTTTTGGGATTCACCTAATGCATAGTAAATTTTGTTTCAGCCCTTACTTTTTATTCTGTATGTCTTTATTTTTATGTGTTCCTTATGTACAATAAATTGTTCAGTTTTATTTTCTTGCCCTTTCTATCATGCTCTTTCCTTTTACTACATGGTTTAATCCATTTATAGTTGATGTTATGGTTGTTTGGCTTGTCTTATTCTCCATTTATTTATTTTTTTAGTTTTGCTTTTTAAAAACTACTTCCCTTTTAAGTCATTATTTTCCCCTCTTTTGCTTAAAAAGTCTACGCCAACTACAAGGTATGCATTTCTCACTGTAAAAACACAGCTATTCCCTCAGGAAAATGCTCTTCAACATAACCCTTCTCTACCTTTGTCTTGTGATACCCTCTTTTGCCAAGAGACACTAGGAATCACCATCCTTTCCCTGTTCACCCATGGACTTAGTAGAGATTCTTCACCTATTATCCTCTGGCCCTCTCTCCAATTATGCCATGTTACACTCTGCAACACTTTGCCACCAATGTAGTCTAGAGTGTGTCTGCTGAATGCCTCAGTCTTCTTTTCCTTTGTTTCCTTAAGTTCCATTTCTCTTCTAATCAACTGTAGGTTGATTTTTCTCTCATTTAAAAATATAGTTTCTTAATAGGAGAACTTCAATACTTAGTTTTTCTTTCATTATTGGATTTTCTTTGGTTGTTGTATTACTGTTTGGGATATTTACAAATCAAATATACTGCTCACTTCTGGTATGTGTGTGTGTGTGTGTGTGTGTGTGTGTGTGTATGTGTTTGGAAATGTCTCTTTTGTTGAAGATTGTTTTTTCATTGATGACTAGATCCAAGTTTTTCAGGATATATGAATTCGAGCTATAACTTGAGCTCCTTTGTTTTTTAGAGTAAAGATGTATATATATATATATATACCTATCTATACACTCTACTTTCTTTCTCTCTCTGTGCATATATGTATATATATATATATATATATATATATATATCTTTATATATATGTATGTGTGTGTAGATATATATACATATATGTATATATATTTCCTTTCCATTCCTTCCTGTGAATTCTTGTGAATTCAAAATAATCCTGCATAGTTTGACTATATATGCTTCATATTTGTAAGTGTTTTTCGTAGATGCTTGCAAAATTTGTTTTTCATTTTCATTAAACTTCTAGCTAGGAAATGTTATTTTTATATGGTTGCCCAGATTCAGCTTCCTGAAATTTTGTGGAAGCTCTTGGATTTACAAATGAGTAAACCCATAGAACTGAGTTGAAGGAGGGAGCAGGAGGTACAGAAAGGAGAAAGCAGAAGTTAGAATTCAGGATAGAGGAACAGATGCATTGACAGGGGGGAATTGTGGGGGTAGGGGAGGATCATGGAATCTCACAACTCTAGGGACCTCAGAGATCATCATTCTAAACCAACCTGTATCTAAAAAAATTCCTTTTCTCAATCACATAGCTTTAAGACTAGGAAGTCTTTCCTAATATAAAACCTGAATATGCCTCTTTGCAATTTCCTCCCATGGCTCCTGGTTCTTCCTTCTGGGGCCATACAGAGCTAGATGAATCTCTTATCCTTGACAGCCTTTCAAATACTCAAAGACTGCTACCATCTTTCCCCCAAGTCTTCTCTTTGTCAAACTAAATATTCTTATTTCCTTCAACTGATCATCATACAGCAAAGTCTTGAGACCCTTTACTTTCCTAGTTAGCCTCTTTTAGTGGCTCTTGTGATTATCCATGTCCTTTCTAAAATATCTTAGCCCAGGGGTGGGGAACCTGCAACCTTGAAGCTGCACGTGGCCTTTTAGGTCCTTGGGTGAGGCCTCTTGATTGAATTCAAGTTTTACAGAACAAATCCTTTTATTACAGAGATTTATTCTTTTCAAACGGCCACACTTGAAGACCTACAGGGTCATATGTGGCCTCCAGGCTGCAGATTCCCCAGCCCTGCTTTAGACAGTACTCTAGATGAAATTTAACTGGGACAAAATGCAGACTATACTACCCTAGTCCTGAACATTATGCCTTTCTAAATGAACTGCCCTTAGGTTGCATTAACTTTTTTCCAACTTAGTTTTTGGTCTGTCATTTTCCTTATCACCTTTGACCTATCCTTCCTATGAGCTTTTTGGATCTTGACTATAATCCAATTCATTAGATATCTGTTCTAGCTTTGTAGCACCTGCAGGTATGAGAAGTATGCTATCTATTTTACATAATCCAAATGATTATGTAAAAAATGTTAACACAGAACCAAGTCAACATCTCTGGGGTAAATTCCTAGAGCCCTGCTTCTAAGTCTATAAAAAACATTAATGACCACTCTATGATCCTCACCATTCATCCAAATCCAGATTCTTTTTTTTTAATTTTAAATAAATTTATTTAACTTTTTACATTCATTTTCACAAGATTTTGGGTTCCAAAATTTTCTCCCCATTTGTCCCCTCCCCCCTCCCCAATACACTGGACATTCTAATTACCCATATCACCAATCTGCCCTCTCTTCTATCATCCCTCCCTTCCCTTACCCCATCTTCTCTTTTGTCCTGTAGGGCCAGATAACT
>CM053772.1:242293587-242331497 GCA_028658325.1 Potorous gilbertii | reverse complement strand
CCCCCCCCCCCCCCCCCCCCCCCCCCCCCCCCCCCCCCCCCCCCCCCCCCACAAATGGGGAGAAAATTTGGAACCCAAAATTTTGTGGAAATGAATGTAAAAAGTTAAATAAATAAATTTCTATTGAAATAAAAAAAATAAAATAAAATCTAGCCACTTATCCATAACTGAAAAATATTTTGTCCTAAAATATTAAAAAATTGCTACTAGTTTCTCAAATAAATACTAGCTTTAGTGCATGAAATTACTTTGTTTATGCTAATTTTAAAAATTGAGGTTCACACACATACAGCAGTGATGGTGGGAAAATATTATTAACGGGTTTTTGTCTTTACTTGCTGCAGTTAAGCACATATTTCTGCAAAAGAAGGAGATAACAGCAGTTTTTAAAAGCAAACATTCTAACACAATACGATGCAAATATATACTAATTTGATACTTATTATTCTGTGATCTGTCCTGTCTTCTCTAAAAGGACCATGACATCAGGGAGATGATGACGACATGACTTGCAAATGAAATTAATTTGAGTGAGGGAAGAATGTGAAAAGTCACAAGCCTTACTTTCTCCTCCAGATCTATCTGAGTCCAGTGCACAGATATCTTCAGGATGACTGGAGATGGCCCAGAATGCAATAGGAGACCTTGACTTTAGCTTAAAAAGGCCAAGGTCTTTTCAAGTTCTCACTTTGAGTGAGACAATGCTCATTTGGTGAATAGACCTCCTTAAGAAGTGAGTCAAGTGATGGCCCCTTTAATAAAAAAAATCAAATTGGGAGGGGAAGACCCTCAAGGTTGGTGGTGAAAAGAGAAACAGTTACCATTTACATTCACTCTCAGCCAGGAGGGTTAGGCCCTAACCAGAAAGTGGTGCTTGGATAGGGCAGGAAACTATTGTTGTCCAATCAATGAGATCCAGAGTGAATTGGGTTTAAGGTTTGGTTGTTTGAGAATGAAATATAGCAAGCAAACCCCAACTTAACTGTATAGTTTCAGCCATCAAAATTTGCTTTCTTTTGAGCGGAACAAGAAACGATGGTGGAAAATATTGAAGCCTTTATTTTCTATAATTAAGCTATTGTAGAAAACTTTCTGACAGGAAAAGTCTATTGCAGTGGGCTCAGAGCACAGCGCAGCTCAGCCTTGGCCACGTGGTGCATCAGGGACAGGACTGAAGCAGGCAGAATTCTAGGCAGCAGCTGCAATTCTAAGATTTCTCACCCCACAAAGGCCAAAGACAGTTTCAAAGGTCAGTGAGAAGGCTCTTTCACCTGGGTGAGAAGGAAGCAGGGTCTGGCCCTAACCTCAGGCCCAGGGCAGAAGTCACTGTGGCACAGTATCCATTTTTGGAGCCCTTGGCCTAAAGACCCTGGGGGAATTGAGTCACTGACTTGGATCTCAGGCCTGAGTGGTGATCCTAGGGTAAGGAGGAGCATTGTCATGGTGGAGCTGGCAGGGGGCTCTGGAGAGGGAATTCTACTTAAAGATCCTAGGCAGAAAAGCTTGTGGTTGCTTCCAGACCAGAGCACTCCTCTCCCTTGATTGTGCCACCTTGGAGAAACTGAGAACTTACAGGTCCCTAGAGTATACCCTCCACTTTACAAAGGACTCAAAAGTCAAGTAATTGGATGGGAAAATATCCAAAAAAACGGGAAAAATAAGACTATAGAAGTTTAGTTTCTTGGTGAGCAGGTATTTTGCTCCATCCTTTCCAATGAGGAAGAACAAAATATACCATTAGAGGAAGACATTCAAAGTCAAGACTTATTCATCCAAAACCTCCAAAATAAATTTGCAATGGTCTCAGTCCATGAAAGAGCTCAAAAAAGATTTTGAAAATCAAGTAAGAGAAGTGGAGGAAAAACTGGGAGGAGAAATGAGAGTGATGCAAGAAAATCATGAAAAGTGAGTAAACAGCTTGCTAAAAGAGACCCCAAAAATGCTGAAGAAAATAACACCTTTAAAAGTAAACTAACCCAAATGGCAAAAGAAGTCCAAAAAGCCAATGAGGAGAAAAATGCTTTAAAAAGCAGAATTTGCCAAAAGCTTACTGAAGAAAATAATTCTTTAAAAATTAGAGTGGAGCTGATAGAAGCTAATGACTTTATGAGAAACCAAGCAATTACAAAACAAAAGCAAAAGAATGAAAAAATTGAAGACAATGTGAAATATCTCATTGGAGAAACAACTGACCTGGAAAACAGATCCAGGAGAGACAAGTTAAAAATTATGGGACTACCTGAAAGCTATGATCATAAAAAGAGCCCAGAAATCATCTTTCATGAAATTATCAAGGAAAACTGCCCCGACATTCTAGAACCACAGGGTAAAATAAATATTGAAAGAATCCACCAATCACCTCCTCAAAGAGATTCAAAAAGAAAAACTCCTAGGAATATTGTAGCCAGATTCCAGAATTCCCAGGTCAAGGAGAAAATATTGCAAGCAACCAAAAAGAAATAATTCAAGTACTGTGGAAATACAATCAGGCTAACACAAGATCTAGCAGCTTCTACATTAAGAGATTGAAGGAGTTGGAATATGATATTCCAAAAGTCAAAGGAACTAGGATTAAAACCAAAAATTACCTATCCAGCAAAACCGAGTATAATACTTCAGGGGAAAAAATGATCATTCAATGAAATAGAGGACTTTCAAGCATTGTTGATGAAAAGGCCAGAGCTGAATAAAAAATCTGACTTTCAAACACAAGAATCAAGAGAAGTATGAAAAGGTAAACAGGAAAGAGAAATCAAAAGGGACTTGCTAAAATTCAACCGTTTACTTTCCTACATGGAAAGATAATATTTGTAACTCTTGAGACTTTTCTCAGTATATAGTTGGAGGGATTATATACATATAGATAGACAGCACAGGGTGAATTGAATAGAAAGGGATGCTATCTAAAAATATAAAATTAAGGGGTGAGAGAGGAATATATTGTGAGGAGAAAGGGAGAAATGGAATGTTGCAAATTATCTCTCATAAAAGAGTCAAGAAAAAGTTTTTTCAATGAAAGGGGAAAGAGTGGAGAAAAAGTGGAGCTTACTCTCATCACATTTGGATTAAGGAAGGAATAACATGCACACTCAATTTGGCATGAAAATCTATCTTACACTAAAGGAAAGTAGGGGAGAAGGAAATAAGTGGGGTGTAGAGGGGATGATAGAAGAGAGGGCAAGTGGGAGGAGGGAGTAATTAGAAGTACACACTTTTGGGGACGGAAAAGGTCAAAAGAGAGAATAGAAAAAATGGGAGACAGCATAGGATAGAGGGAAATATAGTTAGTCTTTCACTACATGACTATTATGGAAGTCTTTTGCATAACTATACATGTACGGCCTATATTAAATTGCTTACCTTCACAGTAGGAATGTGTGGAGAGGGAGGAAGGGAGAGAAGTTGAAACTCAAAGATTTAGGAACGAATGTTGAAAATTGTTTTTGCATGCAACTGGGAAATAAGAAATACAGGTAATGGGGAATAGAAATCTATCTTGCTCTGCTAGAAAAGGGAGAAAATGAGGACAAGAGAAGGGAGGGGTGTGATAGAAGGAAGGGCAGATTGGGGGAAGGGTATTCAAAACGCATGGTGTCTTGGGATGGGGAGAGGAGAGAGATGGGGAGAAAATTTGGAACTCAAAATCTTGTTGAAATGTTGAATCTTGTTGAATGTTGAAAACTAAAATAAATAAATTTAAAAAGAAAAAGGGTAGAAAACTTTGTATGTACGGTAAAAAGACTGCAATTCATAACATACACTATTCTTGAATCTGCACCTAGGTGTTTCTGGCAGCATCTGTTAGAGTTACATGTCATGATGGCATGTACAGTGAGAAGTGAGCATGTTGTGTGTTCAGAACCAAAGCTGCAGTGAAGTTGCAAGATGTCATTTGGGCAAACACTGCCAGAAATACCTCAGATTCATAATACATTTGATTTTTGATTAATTTTTGGTCATTTGCACATTCAGAAACCTTTTATTATTGCCAAATTTTTTACCACCCTCACATTCAGTTATGCAACCCCAAATGGGGTTGCAACCCACCATTTAAGAAGCACTGATCTAGGCTGCTAAAATGGTTACTGGGCTTAGAGGTAGGAAGATTCATCTTCCTGAGTTCAAATCTGGCCTTAGACACTTACTAACTGTGTGACTGTAGGCATATTACTTCACCCTGTTTGCCTCAGTTTTCTTATCTATAAAATGAGTTGGAGAAGGAAATAGCAAACCACTCTAGTATCTTTGCCAAGAAAATCCCAAAAAGAGTCATGAAGAATTGGACGTGACTGAAAATTGACAGGAAAACAGAAAAAGATTAAACCAGAGCTAGAGGCTTTACAAGTAAGGGAGAGATGAAGTATCATGATTGAACTGCAGAAAAATGGGATAAATATGGGAGTGCAGAACCTCCAGAATCCAAAGAAGAGAAGCAGTTTGATTCTGACACTGTTAATGATGTCATTGATCATAGTCATACTGGCAATAAAATGCTGCAGGTCGTGGGATGGTGGGAACATTCAGGCATCATAGCTTCAGTGTGGTTCAAATATGAATGAAAAAAGCTGCCTTGGGAGCAAGAGACAGTTACTACTGTGTGTCAATTGCAGATTCTTACAAGGATACCATTCAGAAAACCATGTTTGCTTGGTCCATTGAGAGGGAATAAGAAGCATCGCCTTGCTCAGAAACTTTTGTATGCTCAAAGCTGACAAAGAACTCCATTTCCTTCTGCTGAACTGGCTGTTACAACCTATATCCTCAAGAGCACAGCTACAGCTAGTAATGGTTTGGAGCAAACCATTCTCTTCTCTTGGAAAAGAGGAATGGCCTTCTTTTGTGCTGAAGGGATCATGGGCAGACTTGGAGGTAATTCCTGGTCATTTATATATTACTGTACATTACTACAATGTACTCTTTGATATATGTGCAGACTGTGTTGTAATATATGTACTCCTCTGGTTTACTGCAGGTGTTGAGAGATGTTAGATGTTAACATCTTCATCTCATCTAAGTTTTATTGTTGTGCTCTCTTATTTTGGCAGAAGCCTTGTGTATATTTTGTATAATATACCTTTGTACATAGTTTTAAAAATGTTCAGTATAGTTGCCAATTCTGGTACCTTTAAAAAAAAGAAGTAGAAGAGGAATGCCTATATTTCAATTATTTAACATGCCTGGACTTCTCCAAAGACTCAGTTGAACATATGAACTAGGTGGAAACAAGGCCTTGACATCCCTATTGGATCTACTCATCAATCAAAGACATTTTAAATAGATGTGGAAAAGTCCTGATCAATTTGGAAGGAGTAAAGGCCCTTGGATGAAGTAAAGTAATGCCCACATAGGAAGTATGTTGATATTGGCTGAAAAGACTCATTCACACCCTTTGGTTTTTGTATGAAATTAACATTAACATTAAATTCGTATGAAATAATAAGTCAGTTCAGAACTCTTGATTCCAGTGGTGAGCAAGGAAAGAAAGTACTTCCAACCAAGCCCCTGAGAGGAACTGCTTATGGAGTAGAGGGGATACCATAGGGAGGAGAGCCTCATTCTCCTCCCCCATCCTTTCACCACAGGAAGACCTCATAAATTTCAGAGGATTTGGACATCTCAACAATCTGCTAGCAGCATTCATTAACTTCACATCCTTCTCAAACTACTGTTCTAATACACATCTGTTCACTGCTGAAGTTCTTGAATGAGTAATAGATACTTCTCACCTCATCTCCTTAGCACCCACTCACTCCTTAACCTCTTGCAACCTCTGGTTTCTCTCAACAGTAATGAAACATTTCTCCAAGGTCACCCACACTCGTTTTCTTGCCAAATCCAAAAGTCTTTTGAAGTCTACATTCTTCTAGAGCTTTCTTTGGCATTCAGTGCTGTTGAATACCCACTTCTTTTCAAAACTTTCCCTTCTCTCATCTTTTCTGATACTTGATGGTCCTAATTCCTCCTGATTACTCATCCCTTTCCTTTCCAGCTTCTTTTGTTGATTGTATCCCTTATCTGCTGGGATCCCCCAAGATTCTATCCTATTCCATGCTATTTTCTCTGCTATTTTCTCTAAATTCTCTTCCTCAAGTGAATTCACCCAATTGTCCGGGTTTCAACTACCACCTAAATATATTTCTCAGAAGGTATTCAACCCCTTCCTTTTGCTGATGAGAAAATTGAAACCCAAATAGTGTAAGTGACTTGTTCAAAGTCACACAAGTGGTAAGTGGTAGAATCAGGATCTTGGGGAGAGGCTGGCAGACTCCTAAAGCAATAAGAGAAAGATGGTAGAGTCTTGGGGAAGGGTACCCATTGGCTCAATTACCAATAATTTTCAATACTGTCCCAGTCACAATCAGGAGTTAATGGGTCACACATATCCACTAATACAGAGTCAGAACACACATCTTAAGGAATGGAGCCAGTCTACATAGGGAGTATCCCATGTCAGCAGATTCAGAGACGGCTTGCCCTGATCACCTAATTTACAGTCAAAAGATTCCAGTTTCACTACTTACTGTTTATGTGACCTTCAAGAAATCCTTTAACCTCTCTGAGCTTCTGCTTCCTCACCTGTGAAATGATAGACTAGAATAATCTGTAAGGTTCCTTCAGCTCTAACTCCTATAAGGAGACTGATTTGGCCAGAACCTAGAGTCATGCAAGACAGTCATGTGAATAAGACTGGGTTGGAGTCAAATTATATTGGGCATGAAAAGCCAGCATCATGACCTTATGCTATGTCCATTAGGCAATGGGTATGTACCAGATATTTTTTATTAGAGAAATGACATGATCATCCTTACCTATGGATTAAGAAGATTATTTGGGCATTAGTGAGAAAGGTAGATTAGAGAAGGACTAGATGGGGAGAGGGCATCAAAAGCCAACAGAAGGCTACAATAATCTAGGTGAGAAGAGATTGTCAAGAGAGTAGAAAATAAGAGCTACGTGCCAGAGATGACTGTGACAAGATTTGGTAAGTCACTGGATACTTGGGATGAGGAAGGGAAGTTCTAACTGGGGAAATGATGACATCACAAACAGAATCAGAGATGTTTGAGGATTTGGGAGAGTTGATGGTTTCAGTTTTAAAGAAGCTGAGTTTGAGATACTGGCCAGTCAGCCAGGTGGAGATGTCCAGCAGGCATTTATAGATTCAAGATGTGAGTTTTGGGGTTGATGCTGGGCAGGGAGACACAAGGAAGGGAATCATCTACATAGAGGTAATCACTGAAACTATGGGAGGTGATGAGATTACAAAGGAGAGAGGGGAGGGGATGAAAAGTGAGAAGATATGAGAAGAGAGGAGGAGGAGGAAGGGAATGAGAAGGGAGTCAGAATCTTGGAAAGCACCCATGTTCCAGATTATGGGGAGGATAAGAGACTAAGTATTAGAGGCAGAGATGTGACAAGAGAGGGATAGATGAGTAAGCTCATATCAGATATTCAAAATCTTCTCCCACACATGTGCAGTGAAGTCATAGATGCAGAGGTCTCTAGGTGAAGGCAATAAAAAAAGTGAGGAAAACTGAGCATGATTGCTTGGAAGACCAACAACTAGGGACCAAATGAAAGAGATAAATGGAATGCCAAGTAGGCAGGAGGGTCCAATTGAAGTTGGGCAATATAAATATGTTTCAAACTAGTTCTGCCTGATTATATATAAATATCTTCCTTCAGCAACTCACTGTGGCTGAAGCTGTAGAAGAGAAGGGAGACAGTGGGTTTGATCCAGTTACAAATAAACCAAGCAACCTCAATGGAATATTCTGGGGAGTGAAAAAGGATCTGTGAGAGAGGCAAGGAGAAAAGAGTAATAAAAGAATTGCTAAGTAACAAGGAGGGGGCAACTGAATTCAGACAACATGAATATGTCTAGGACTAGGCCTGCCTTCAGTAACTCACTGTGGCTGCAGCAGGAGCAGAAAAAAACAGACAGTGGGTTGAGCCAGGGATAAGGAGAAAACCACTAGGTTTAATGGAAAATTCTGGGGGTGGCCAATGAAGGTGTCCATGAAATCCTGCCTGGAGAAAGAGTTATTTTGTTGTTTTTTATTCCCAAAACACAACATCTTTGTGCCTCAGATCACTCCCTAAACAGCTACTAAGTCTTAGACAGATTTCAGTGTACGTTTATAGTTCAGCATGAGCAAAGGGGCCTCCCATACTGGGATTTCTTTATGTTGACAAAATCAAAGATTCTTTGTGTATTCTTTTTGTGATTTGGTATTCAGTTATACATGACCCTGGAAAGTATACATTCCTGTGGTGGACCAGTACGTCTAATCTTTAGGAAAGAATTTGCAAAGTACTTGCTGTTGTTATTGTTTGGTTTGCTTTGGGTAGTGAAGTAGTGAGTCTCCCATCCCCAGAGATCTCCAAGTAAAGCCTGGATGACCTGTCGTCAGAGATGTTTAGAAGAGATTCCTTTTAAGGTATTCCTTTTCAGATACAGATTACTTCAATGTTTCAGAGAATCTGTGATCTCATCTATAAGACCATGCCCAGCAGCAGTGCGAATGATGATCCATTGATTCTATAGCCCCACAACATCCTTCCCTTGTGACTTGTCCATGGCTTTCACAAATCCTCCTTAGGGGATTCACCCAATGGGATGGAGGCTTTCTTCTAAGGCATGTGTATCATACCGCTGCAGCCATCACATTTTCCATCTGTTGTCCCTCACTCTCACTACATGATCAACACATCTTCCTTCTCTGATCATGTATATCTTGGGTAATATATGATCTGGGTAATTATATTCTCAGATTATCATCATGATTATATTCTAGATGATATATTTTAGAACACTTTATGTGCAACAGTCATATTAAGTAAAATGTTTCAGCCTACTTATACTCTTGGGAGATAGCATGGTAGAGTGAGCTGAACCTTAATATCAGAAAGACTTGGGTCCTACCTCTGACACATCCTGGATCTGTGACTATGACCAAGTCACTTAAACGCTTGATGTTTCGGGCAGTTACCTAAGGTGACAACTTGAAAATAGTTAACCTATTTGCATGAGTAGAGGGAGGTTTCTTACAAGGAGTTTCCTACATTAGTGAAATCACAGTACCAGGTCATACCCCTACCCTTCATTTTGCTAAAAAAAATTAGCCCATCATACTTCTTTCCATTGTATTTTGGGTCACTGACAATTTAATTTTTTTGGAGATTAAAATGTTCTGTGGGGGCCATCTCCAGTCATTCTGATCTATATCTAGCCACTGTACCCAGATGGCTCCAGAGGAAAAAGTGAGGCTGATGACCTTGCACAGCCCTGCCTCACTTAAATCCAGTTCACTTGTATGTTGTGGCATCACCTTCTTGATGTCATGGTCCTCTTCAAGAATGAAAGATAAACAACAACAAAATGTTCTGTGATTTTCTGTCATATTATATCATGAGAAGATTACCAGTGTTAAAAAACAAAAAAGGACGTTTTTGCTTTAATGAATAGCTGGGATCATTGAAAGCATTGCACAATTTCCCAAATTCAATCCAGTTGATTCTCTTCCTTAGTTTTATAGTAGGACCACCATGTCTACAACAGTTGCACCTAGGCAGCATTCACACTTCCCTTGCTGCCCCCACCCCTTGCAGCCTGATGCCTGGGACACAATTCCACCTGAGGCACCTATGGACAATTATAACCAACCTCAACTCATCATTCAATAAGTAACCTATTTCAATCCCATCAAATCCTTCTCTTCCTAGTGATTCTGAACTCGTGACTGTCACTATTCATTCTCTATCCCACCATTGATGGGTCAATTACTCCCCTCACATTCTACCCAACCCCTTCTCCCCACCATCCTACTCTAAAGTTACTTAATCCTTCCACTTGTATTGATTGGAATTCCTAACTTTCATCTTAAACCTTTTGCTTTCTCATTCCCTTCTTCTTCTTGCACTCCTTGAGATCTGGATCCTTCCTGATGACACAAGTATCCTTTGTAGCACTAGTTGTACTTTCACTTATGCCCCCAACTCATTCATTGGTTGTGGTGGGGAAATTTAAATAGCTCTTGCCTCCCATTGCCACATTCAGTTTCACCCTCTGTTTCCATCAGCTCAGTAACCTCTCCTCCTTTGAAGTTCATTCAATCTATATTAGTCACCCAGTTGAAACTCTGGTGACTATTGTATATTGACTTCTAGAATCTAGGACACTCTTCTTCCTTCCCCAGTGAGTTCAGTGTTTGTCTTCCAGTCTTTCTCTCCTCCCCAACTCCTGCTGTCATACCAGGGGAATTTGTATATGTTGATACTCTTTCCAGTGCCCCAACTTTTCAATTCCTTAACTTCCTTATTTCCCATGACCTACTCCTTGACTTCACAAGTGATCCATATCCACGTTCATGAACTCTGAAATTACTTTATCTCATCATCGTCTGTTGTCATTCCTCTCTCACTGCTCAGCAACTAAGCCCAGTTCCTTATCTTTACCACAAACTCCAGTCCCTCTACTGCTTAGTTCTTTCCCAGGCTAATTCCCCAGAGTCTATTTCCCCTACACTCCTCACCATTTTGCCTCATATTTTCTTGAAAAAAATGAGTCTATTCATGGACAGCTTTCTCTTATTGTCTTCTCTTCTTCTCATATCACTCAGATACCTTCTGCTACTATCTCTTCTTTCATCCCTGTTTCACATGAAGAGATGGCCTTTCCTTTTCAAGGCAAACATTTCTATATACAATGCCATTTCATTTCTTCACCATAAGATTTCTTCCTCTACCATCTCCTCTCTCTACTCATCCCCAATCTCTCCTTGTCTATTGGCTGGTTTCCTACTACTTACAAACATTTCTGTGTCTTCTCCACCTTCAAAAAGTCCTCAAAAGATCCCTCCAGCCCCATTAGTTATCCTTCTACATCTTTTCTCCTTTTTGTGGCTAAATTCCTCGAGATTGTCTATGGGAGTTGCATCCACTTCCTTTCCCCTCCTCTCTTAATTCTCTGCAGTTCAGCTACTAAACTCATCATTCAATTGAAATCATTTTCTCCAAATTTACTAATGATCTCTGAATCACCAAATGTAATGGCCTTTTCTTAATCCTCATCCTTCTTGACCTCTCTACAGCTTTTGATACTACCAACGATCATCTTCTTGATATCTATCTCTCTGTAGGTTTTTGTGACAATAATCTCTCCTGGTTTACCTTCTACCTGTCTGAACTCTCTTCAGGCTCCTTTGTTGGATCTTGACTGGGGACATGCCTGCTAATTTTTGGTGCCCCCTGGGTCCTTTTCTCTTCTTTCATCTGATCATCTCATCAGTCTCCATGGATTCAATTATCTCTATATGATGACTCTCAAATCTACATGTCCATTCCTAATCTGTATAGTGACTTCTGGTCTTGTATCTCTGTTTATTGGCCAGCTCAATCTGGATTTCCTATAGACATCTTGAACTTGGCACACCTAAAATTAGATTCATTACAGTTATCCCTAAAACCTTCCCCTCTTCTACATTCCCCATTACTGTTGAGGGTGCCACCATTGACCCAAGCTCACCACTCAGATGTAATCCTCAACTCCTCATTTTTTCATCCCTCCCCAGTCTAATCAGTTGTCAAGTCCTGTTGAGTCTACTTTAAAAGTGGATCATATCTGAGCTATAGTTTATAGCATCTTTCCTTCCCTTTCTCTCCTTTGACACTGCCATCCCCTTGATGCAAGCCCTCATCACCTAATGCCTGGACTACTATAGAAGATTTGTGGTTGGTCCTCCTGCCTCAAATCTTTCTTTACTCCAGTTCAAACCACCATTATCAAATCTTCCTACATCACAAATCTGACCTTGTCATCCCTCCATGTTGTTATTCAGTTGTGTCCAACTCTTCATGACCCCTTTGGAGTTTTCTTGGAGTAGTTTGCCATGTCCTTCTCCAGCTTATTTTACAGACGAGAAATTGAGGCGTACAGGTTTAAGTGACTGGGCCAGGATTACACAGTTAGTAAATGTCTAAGGCTCGATTTTGGACTCAGGAGGAGTTTGACTCCAGACCCAGTGCTCTATCCTCTGCACCACTTAGCTGCCTTAAGAAGAAAAACCTCCAAGAAACTCCAGGGGCTCCCTGTTACATCCAGGATCAAATATAAAATCTTCCTCTTGACTCTGAAAGTCCTTTTTGATCTGGCCTCTTCCATTTTTCCCATCTTCTTGTACCTTCTCCCCTCCATAACACGATGATCCAATGATAATGGCTTCCTTGCTGTTCCTGGAATGTCACACTCTCTATCCTAACACTGAGCATTTTCACTGTCTATCCCCCAAGCATGAATTTGTCCCCTCCTCCTTGCTGCTATCACTTGACTTTCTTCAAGCATCAGCTAAAGTCCCACCTTCTTCAAAAGGCTTGCTTGATCCTCCTTGCTCTAAGATTGCCTCCAACATATCCTGTCTATATCTTGTTTGTACGTAGTTGTTTTCATGTTGTCTCCTCCGTAAGACTGTGAGCTCCTTGAAAGCATGGCTTTTGCCTTTCTTTGTAATCCTAACATTTAGTACCTAGCATTTAATAAATGCTTGTTGAATCACTAAAGAATGGAAAAGAATGCAGGCAGTCTTCTTACCAGGAAAAGTCAAAAGGAGAGACATAAAAAGCTATAGGACCTTATGTTTACATTCCTGGCTCTTAAATATTTATGCATGCTAAAGGCCACATATACAAACAGATTCATTAAGGGAAAAGATTAATGAATGGGACCTCCATGAGGGCTTGTCACAAGGGTGACACAAATCATTTCATGCCTTTGCCCTCTGGGGCCACATTCAAAAACAGAAATTTACCTTCTGGCAAATCTGATAGCTTTAATACCTAATAGAAGGTCAGTTCCTTGAGGGTAGGGACTGTTTCATTTTTGTCTTTGTATTCCCAGTCCAAGCATCACTTTCTACACAGAACCAGGTTTTCCAGATCTTCCTGATCTAATCCCACAAATGCTGGTGCCCTACTTTCCAAATTATTTTGTATTTATTCTCTTTGTATTTAGTTTTTATATACTTATATATTATATATGTCACCCCCTCCAATGAGAATAAAGACCTTTTTCTTCATTATATTTGTATCCCCAGCACCTAGAAGAGTGCCTGGTTCATAACAGTTAATAAATTCTCATTGATTGATCAATTGATTGAAGGGGAGTAAAATTTTTCTGAAAACTTACATGTTAACTGAAGAAAGTCAAAAGCGTAACACAGACAAACACAACCATGTTATTGAGGTTTGATGTTGCATGGTTTTTCCCAGCGAGGAGTACAGACTGATTCAAAGGGCCCCTCCACCTCTCTCTTACCTGGCCCCTGCTTGGGGGATAGCTTTCAACGTGGAGCCCTGTGACGTCTGAATCAAAGGTTTGCTCCCCCTCCTCCTCTGCTAACTGTTCTTCTGCAAATGGCCCCCTGCCAAATTGGTTGGAGGGGGCTAAGTTTGCCAGGTGTCCCGCCCATCATATAAACATACTGATCACAGTTATTTTTGTAGATTCTTCTGTATGGCTCAACCTTTCTCAGGTCCTCTCATAGAGATTGCAATTGAAACATTCACTGTAATTGGTAGAGCTGCACCTCTCAGGTTGATGACGTTGGGTAAATCATTTCATTTCTCTGGGCTTAAGCTTCCCTGGGCTTGACAATGGCTTAGATGACTCCCGAGACCCCTTCCAGTTTTGACCTAAAATCCCATGATCCCATGAAGCAGGTTAAAATTGGAGCTTTCAGTCCTTCAGCTGGTCACCTTTAGTTCATTTCAGCATTAAAAGGAGAACTCATTCAATCTGTTTTTCCTTCTCAACTTTTGGAGTGAGTTAATGCCTCTCCCCAAGTCACTGAGTAGCACTGACTGAAAAAAATAAACCCAGTGGGATGAAATGGGAGACTTTCCCATGCACATGAAACTTCTTATTACAATAAACTCCTAAATCGGCACTAACCGCATCCAATCTCCCCAGTTCCCTCCAGTCCTGCAGCTCCCAGCTGCCCCTCTACAGCCCCCACCTCATGCAGGCCAGATTTAGATGGTTCTGCCATCAACCACCCCCAGGGGTATTCATCCATCTTTGACTTGAAGCAAAAACCTGCCAATCTGCTTCCCTAAAGGAAAAGAAATGGGCTAAAAGAACTTTTCATTTGACTACAGAATAAAGGGGACCTCAACCCCCTCCTTTATTTGCCAGGCCCTCTCTGAAGTGTAGTAGCTGCATATAGGACAGTGCTCAGTGATTCCAATTATCCTAATAGTACCAAACGCCATCTTCCAAATGAAACCATAAAACCATAAAATCACAGCTTAATAGCTCCCTCTTATTTCTGATCTCAAAATGCAAACTTGTGCTTTTTTTCCTCAAAAAGGAAATATACCAACAGCAGAGATAAAAAATCATCTTAGTGTGAAAGAAACATGTTCCTTATGAACAAGAAGTAGAGGACAGAATTCACTGGGAGAAGAGCAACCTATCTTTTTGCTCTTTTGGGAAGGAAGGAGGACATGGGGATAGAACTGAATATTGGGGAGAGCTGACCTTGGAGCTGATGACTCCAGCTCTGTAGACCATTTCACCTCTGCCCTGCCAACAGTCCCACTGGCACTAGGGTAGCCACCAAAGCCACGCCCTGCAGAGACTTGACATATGTCCACCCCTTGGCTAATTGGAATCACTTGATTTCACTCCTAATCTGCATGAATCTGGATCCAAGATCTGACCATGAGCCAGGTTTCTCAGTTCAGTTTCCTCTATGTCCTGAGGATGCTACTAGCAACTATTCTTTCATAGGGTGGTTAAAAAAAACACAACTGTTTGAAAATGCTTTCCTTGGCTACAGCATACTCACGCTATAACAGAAGATTTACTTGAAACAGGTGCAACAGTCTAAAGACCCAGGGTACTATGTGTAAATAATCCCGGGGGAAATGTTTCATCCATTGAGAGTAATGAACGGAAACATTTTGAAAAGATTTCATTGTCTTAACAGTCCCAAAGAAACCATTTTATGTTTCATCCATTGAGAGTAATGAATTAAAACGTTTTCCTGTATTCTCTGCCCCAAATAAAATTTCCCCCACTTTATCCATTAAGAATAATGTATGAATGTATTTTGAAAAGACAGCACTGCCTTAACAGACCCAAAGAAAATATCTGTACGAACTTCAACAATGCAAATATTTGAATTGCATAATTTAGAGTGGGAAGGATGTTGAGTCCAACATCCTCATTTTACAGATGAGCAAGTTGAGGTGTGGAGAGAATAGTTACTTTGCCCAGATAGCGTATGGTGAATTAGTGGCTGAGCTAGGACTAAATCCAAGGTCCCGTGGGCTTCCGGTCCAATGATCAGCCCCTTGCCAATGCAGATGCAGCCTCTCTGTTCTAAATGGTGGCAGAATGAGCATGCATTGTAAATAGACTGCAATTTTAATTTTAGAAGTTTTTATCCACTAGCCACATAAGACTGGGTCTTTAAATAAGAGACTCTAGAAGAGAAAGGGACAGTGTTACATCTCTCATATCAATTAACACAACCTGTGTGTCATAAGTGGCCATTGTTCTTTGAGAAATCCCAGCAGTGAAGAATGATAATCATTTTCACATCAATCTCTTCAATATATGCCCATCTCAGTAAACAGATTAATTAATCTATCTCCCATACCAGGCAAGGGACCAAATGCATGTAGGACCCTCAAGTCACATATTTCATCAGCATCACCAGAAAGTACATACTTGAATCTGTAGGCAGGTTTGAACTTTGGTACAGTCAAAAAGAGTTTGGAGGCCAGAGAACCTCCAAAGGTGGGTTCAAATCCCACCTTTGATATAGACTGCCTGAGTGACCTTGGGCAAGTCACTTCATCTCCCTGGGTCTCAGTTTCTTCATCTGTAAAATAAAGGGGTGGGACTAGATAGCCTTTAGGGTCCTTTCCAAATCTAGATATATGGCTTTATGAGCTTAATACTGAACAGGCTGAATTTTAAGAGTATCCTTGGAGGAGGTAGCTTTACACAGTGGAAAAAACCCTGGAGTTGAAAGTTGTAGGTTTCAATCTTAGCTTCAGCACTCACATAGAGCTTTAGTTTCCTCAATTAAAAAATCTGGATGATATAATATTACCTCAGTTGGGCAGAGGATAGAGTGTCAGGCTTGGAGTTAGGAAGACCTGAGTTCAAATCTGGACTAGATACTTACTAGCTGTGTGACTCTGGGTAAGTTACTTAACCCAGTTTGCCTCAGTTTCCTCATCTATAAAATGAGATGGAGAAGGAAATGGCAAACCACTCCAGTATCTCTGGCAAGAAAACCTCAAATGGGGTCATGAAGAGCTGGATTCAGCTGAAAAACTGAACACTACCACCAAATATTTCAGTTATTGGGAGGATATAGAGCTGGAAATGCCCCTTGTGGCTAACCTCCTCAAAAAGGTCCTCTACAGTATGTGCTTCCACTTTTTCTCCTCTCATTCTCTTCAAAACCTGACTTCTGAGCTCAACATTTGACAAAAATTGCTCTCTCCAACATTACCAGTGATCTTCAACTGCCAAATCCAATGGCCTTTTCCCAACCCTCATTTTCCTCTACCTCTCGGAAGCCTTTTACTCTGTCAATCACTCTCTTCTCCTTGACACTTTCTCTAAATTTTTGGGACAGCACTCTCTCCTAGTTCTCCTCCTACCTAACAGTTATAACTGTTCCTTCTCAGTCTCCTTTGCTGGATCCTTGTCCAGGTGATTCCCACTAACTGTGGGTGTGCTACAGGGTTTTGTCTTAGGGCCCCTTCTCATTCCCCTCTATGCTACTACATTGGGTGATCTCATTAGCTCCCATGGATTTAATTCATATTTCTATTAAGATGATACTACCTATGCAGCCCTAATCTTTCCATTGACCTCTAGTCTCCTATCTCCAATTGCCCTTCAGACACCCTTGAACTGAATGACCTGTAGAAATCTTAAATTCAACATGTTCAGAACTGACTTTATTATTTTTTCCCTGAAACACTCCCCCTTCCAAACCTCTCTATTACTGCAGAGGGCACTACCATCTTCCCAGTTTCTGAGGCTCAAAACCTAGGAGTCATCCTGGACTCGTCACTATCTCTCACTCCCAATATCTGGTCTGTTATCAATTTCACCTTTGCTTCATCTCTCCAATGAACCCCCTTCTCTCCTCTGATTCTGCCGGCCCTCTGGTGCAGGTCCTCATTACCTCTCTGTTCCCTACTCCAATTCACCCTCCATTCAGACACAAATGTAATTTTCCTAAAGTGTATGTCTGACCACATCAATCCTATACTTAATAATATTAACATAACATATAATAATAATAAACTCCTGTGGCTCCCTGTTGGCTCTAGGATCAAATATAAAATTTTCTGTTGAGTGTTCAAAACCTCCCACTTCCCCCTTCCAGTCTTCTTATACCTTATATGCATCCATTCATGGCTCTGAAGGAGAAAGTGAGGCTGATGACTTTGCACAGCCCTCCCTCACTTAAATCTAATTCAGTTGCAATGACATCTTCATGATGTCATAGTCCTCTTTGAGAATGAAGGACAAACTATAACATGATCCTCTCACATACTCTTGGATTCAGTGGCTTCCTTGCTGTTTCCTGAACAAGACACTGGCATTTTATCTTACTATATCCGCTCTCTACCCCCCACCCCAAACCTGGAATGCTCTTTTCCCTGATCTCTGCCTTCTGGCTTCCCTGACTTCCTTCAAGTACCACCTAAAATTGTAGAAGCCTTTTCCACCCTGTCTTAATAGTGCCTTCCCTATTTTAATGAGCTCCTATTTATCCTGTATATTGCTTGTTTGTATATATTTGTTTGCAGGTTGTCTCCCCTATGAGACTGTAAGTTCCTTGAGGGCATGGGACTGTCTGACTCTCTTTGTATCCCTGGTGCTTAGCACACTGGCTGGCACACACTAGGTGTTTAATAAATGTCAAAGTGCTCTGCAAATCTGAAAATGCTACATAAGTAACAACGATTATTGTCAAAGAACCTATTGTCAATATCGCTTGGGCAACTCAATAGTTTTATGTACTGCTATATGAACATACCTCCCCCATAGGATAAAACAGAAATAGTAGAGTAATAGGAGAGTCTTATTAGCTGTTACCAACTCATATGCAAGTAAATAGATAGGTAGATAACAATAGCAGCTGATGTTTTATGCATGGTGTCCCAAAAGTCATAAGTTTTAATAGTAGTAGTATTTTAAGGTTTACATACCACTGTATACTTACTATCTCACCGGATCCTCATAACAGCCCCATGAGAGGAAGTCTATTATTACTATTAGATCTATTTTACAGATGAGCAAACTAAGGTTCAGAAAATTTAAGTGATTTAACAAATATCAAGTATCAAGTAATTTTTTGAACCTGGGTCTTTCTTGATTCTAAGGCCAGTGTGGTACCTTGTAGCTCTATGCTCTCAGAACAAGGGCTAAGCCTAACTCCTCACAATAGAAAGCCAGGCATTTATTTACAGCCTTGATTTTGACAACCTGACCATATAGCCCATGGTTAACTCAGAACTCAAGGTATGAGAAGATATGTGTGCCTAGATAAATACCAAGATGATGGATGGGCCATTTCAATGAATGAGAGTCTACCACACAAAGACTGGACTTTAACCATCTGACAGTCCTCCCTCCCCCATTTTGTTTTTTGGTTTTTTTTGCATAAGGTGTTGTTATGATGGTTTTAGGCAGTCACGGACACAGATATTGGTTTCACAGGTTAACTTATTATAAAGATTTTAAAGTTATAATGAGTCAAATTAATTACATAATCCTTGAGTCCTAGGCAAAGATAAGAAAAGAACCTTTAACCTAATAACAAACAAAGCCTTCAGCCAACCCGAGCCAACAGAGATACCCAGGATGTAGTGATCTTCCTGGCTAATGACAGTTCTTTGAAGAGCCCCAAACAGGCTGGGAAATCATCATTCTCTTCTGATTGATCCAAAGGCTTCGACTTCTACACCCACCGTCGTGGGGCTCATGGCAACCACTAACGGAAACCTCAGAAATCTGGAGCTTGGACATGGAAATGCAGGAGTACCGAAGTCCATGAGCTAGTTATCAATCAGTGAGAAAACAATGCCCACAGTGGTCTTATTTGAATTCATCCTGCATATTCCTATTGGACTGAAACCAATTTCCTATATCATCATAATTTTGAATAGTGCAAACTGGAATACATGTGACCATTTCAAGGGACCCACTATTCACACTAATTGGGACCTGATATTGTCATATTTTAGCAGCAGTTAAAACAGTAGTTGGATCTTTGATGCCCAAGATCAGAGTTTCTCTCATTTTTTTCTATTGAGGATGGTACATAAAACCCTCAGAGAACCATGAATCAGGAAAGCCTCACAACCCTCCAACTTGCCTTTTCATGTTCTGAACCCCACCAGATAGAGTTCCCTGAAGGCAAGACATTTTTAAGCCCATAAAATTTTGTCAAAGCTGTTAATCCCCCTCATATTAAGTAATAGTTTGGGACTTGGACAAAATTAGGACTCAAGTGTTGTATTAAAAGTACATCCCTTGTGTACATTATGTTAGGGTTTGCAAATGCACCTGGTAAATTAAAGCCATCCTAGATTGAATTCACACCTGCTATACTGGATGTTTGCTTTGGGTAATCAGTGGACTAAGGGTTTCTCCTCCTCTTGAAACCCAATTTAAATATTAATCTAATCTTTACAGCAGTGGAGCCTCCTTTTGACATTTAAAAACAGTTCTCCCATACAAAAAAGTAAATATGGATAAATTAATGGGGAAACAAAAGCCTCTTTAAAATGCTAAAGCACAGAGAACACTCTCAATGATATCCAAGGATTAAGAAAGCTCAGTCTTAATTGTAACAGTAAAGTCTCTGTGTGCATGTGTGTGTGTGTGTGTGTGTGTGCGCGTGCGTATGACTTCCATAGGGACAAAAGATGATGTCCATTCTCCAGGCACAGGTATTGTCCAGAGAGAGCAATGGAGTGTCTGGTGACTTGGCCAATGGCCAATCTCTAGGAACATCTGTGAGAGCTGTTATACACATGATTAGACTACTTTTTACTAGCATCATGATAGGAGCATGGCTATTAAGCTAGAAGCAGCCTCAAAAGTTATCTAGTCCAATTCTTTCATTTACCCATGAGGATTGAATCCGGGAGAGATGACTGCCAAATTTACACAGGTACTAAGTGACAGAGACATGATTTGAACCTGGGTCCTCAGAATATAATCTGGTGCCCTACGGCTCTACCTTACTAAGAGAGATCTGTGTCTGAATTTTTTCCCCTGTGTTTATCTGTTTATAACCTTGAAAGAGAGAACGTGTTATAATTAGTCATTTTTCTCCCAGAGCCAATAACATAACATTTGTGTGATGGGGAGGAGTATTTACTCAACTCCTAGTGATGCCAGGTTAAAGCTTCCCTTAGAGTATAACTTCTGTACATACTAAGTTCACTTGTTTCTTTGTTGCTGAAAGGGCTGTAAGTGTGGTGTTCTGTGTCCCCTAAATTTCACTCCCCTTGGGGTATACCCCTAGTTTCCCACCAGTGTTACAGCTCTGGTAGAAGAATTTCCACAACCATGTTTCATCAGGCAACTAAGTTATTCTTTTTCTGACCCACAAGATCCTTGAGCTGCCACAAATAATTGAGATGCATGTACCCAGGCTTCTTCATGATCTGCTGAGTTGATAAGCTCGAGATAACATAAAATTTTCCAAGTGTTGATCTTCAGCTTTTTCTTTCACTCTCTGCTCCTCTAAGGAATCCACTAGTTTGTCCCTCTGTTCAATCACTCTCATCATCTTCATGAAAATCTCCTGTTCCTCATTTCGAACTTTTTCATCTTTTTCGCTCTCTAAGGAAAAAGAAGCAGGGGTGCGGAGGGAGGAAATCACTTGTGTTAAAATCAGCCAGGGTGTTAATTTTATTAATACTTACATTCTTTGTTGTTGATCCAGGGTCTCTTGTTATTCAATAAATAGAAAATGAAATTAACATGAGGAAATATCCCTAACAGCTATGGATACGCTAAGATACCTTGAGCATGGGGCAGCTCCAATCCCAAGGAGAATGGATATCAAATCATGAGGCAATCATTCCATCGACAACTGATGGTTTCATCTCAGTTGCTTGTGCCCTGTTCCATGAAATTTCTTTGTGTGTAATATATGCAAACGTATGAACATCACTAATAAGTGTATATGTTCTTCATCACCCCTGACATCCCCTAAGTAGAATGTTAGAGCCCTGAGGGTAAGAACTGTCTCATAGTGACAGTGTAATACTGGCCTCCCTGCCAGTGTTCCTTGAACACATGATCTTTCTTCCAATCCCACTGGCTGTTTCCCATGCCTGGAATGCTCTTATCCTCCTCAGTGCCCTGGTTCCTTCAAGTCTCAGATAAAGTTCCATCTTCTTCAAGAAGTCTTTCTAAATCCTCCTTAATCTTAGTGGCTTCCCTCAAAGATTGCCTCTAATTTATCCTGTCTATATCTTGTCTGTATATAGATATTTGCATATTGAATTCGTTGAGAGCAGAGATGGGTTTTTGTTTTTGTATGCCCAGGGTTCTTTCCAGTGGCTGGAGTATGGTAGGTGTGGACTTTTTTATTTGTATCCCTATTACCTAGTATGGAGGGATGGTTAATAAATGCTTGTTGGATTGAATTTTGTAATTAAACCCTTAGACTTCCAAGGACAAATGAGGTTGTGTGGGAAGGTATAAAAAATGAAACAGAATGGGGCATTTTCCTTAAAGGAAATGTGAAATCTATTCACAGTAGACATGCCACCTTCCCTTTGCCACCAGCTTCTTCTTTTTTTTCTAATGCAGCCTAATTAAAAGCTACTGCATTTAAGCAGGGACCATATGTGACCAGAGTATGGTTATGAATGCTCAGTAAGGAATTCAAAATAAAGTATGGCTAAGTGATTTTTAGTAGTATGTCCCTCACCAAATTGTAATGTGGTAAATTAAACTCAGTATCCAGGCATATAAATCTGACATTAAGTTCTGTGCAATTTGAGGAGCGTCCCATAAGCCTTCAGTTATGAGGTCTGCCTTGCTTAAATCATGCTTTTTCCAGTACTCATCCTTCTCCTTGCAACCTACTTGCGTCTTGTAGAGACTTCACTTTTCCTTCTCCTTCATTCCCCTTTCCCTGTCTGATCCCTCTACTAGCCACTTCTCACTGAGAACTGGCCTGCAGCCCACTTAACCTGGGATTAATCCTTTTTAAAATAATTTCCGAGACCCTCAGAAGTCTACCTCCAAATCCAGCACTCTTTCTGCTGCACTACATTACATATACTATAGGAGTATACTACATATACTACATATACTCCTCATCGATTTACTTGCTACCAGTCTTGTCTCTTCCAATCTACCATCCACATTATCGCCAAAGAGACATATTTAGAGCCCTGGGTTGACCATGTCACTCTCTTTCTCAAGAAGATTTAGAGGCTACCTATTGCCTCTAAGATAAAATATCAATGCATCTATTTGGCATTTCAAGCCCTTCAAGACCTGGTTCCAACTTGTCTTTCCAGACTCTTTTACATTATTCCTCCTTACTTAGTCTATATTCTGGCCAAACTGGCCTCTGGCTGCTCTTCTTTACATGCATGTTCTTCCTCTGTGTCTTCTGTTTTGGCTGATCCCTATTGCTGACATGCCCTCCCTCCTCATCTGTCTCTGAGAATGTCCCACCTGCCTCTAGGTTCGGTTCAAAGGCCTTAAAGCCCCTACAGAAGGATTTTCCTGATCCTCCTTGGCACATTGCTTATATCTTCCCTTCCCCAAATTAGTTTGGATGTCAAGGGCCAGACTGGCCAATGGAGGGGCAGCAACTTTGAGGCTACAAGTTCCCCACTCCAGAAAACCCTACAATAACATGGATTTCCTTTGCATTTCCATATGTGGGTACATTTTGTATCTCTCAACCTACAGCTTCTTCCCGCTCCAAATGTAAATTCTCTAAGGATAGAGGTTGGGTCATTTTTGGTTTTGTATCCTCAGCACTCAGCAGCACAGTGTTAGGCACAAAATATAGACTTAAGAAATGCTTTCTAAATTGAACTGAATTCTCTGCTCAGGACCCATCCCTTTCTTTTTGATGTGAGTCTGAAAAATGTCCCCTTAACTCACCTTCCATGGACATTTTTTCTCTTAGCTTCTGCTCCAGCCTGCTTTGGTGGTCTTCCAGTTCTAATTCTTGAGCCCTGAGCATCACAAAATAGGAAAAGACAATAAATGTTAGGGATTACCTCAGATTAATATGCAATCAAAGTATCTTCTCATCCTTCTGTAAGTGGTGTTTTTGGACTTCCCTAGTGAGTTCTGCTGTCCCTGTGGTCCCAATTTCTAGTATGACTAAAAGGACCAGACCTGTGGTTCTTTTGTCAGCAGCATGGGTAGATAAAGGGCTGCACTTGGAATCATGAAGAAATGGGTTCAAATCATGCCTCTGATGTTTACTAACTTGTGGCCACAGACCTGTCAATCAACCTCTCTGAGCTTTAATTTTGCTCATTTGTAAGATCAAGATAATATTATCTGTAGAACTTACAGTTCAATAATAATATATTTATGGTTAACAGAAGGTACCTGAAGTTCGCAAAGCCTATTTCATATTATGTAATCGGATCCTCCAAGCAGCCACTAAGTTAGTTACCCATCACAGGACCAGAGTGGACGGTACATTAGAAGCCATTCAGACCAAGTCCTCTCATTTTACAGATAAGGAAACTGAGGCTCAGAGAGGATAAGCAACTTACTCAAGGTTACATAGCTAGTAAGCCTCCAGGGAGGAATTTTAGTTTAGGTCAATTGTATCAGGAGAGACATTATTAGGTATGTTTTAAAAACTCAGGTCAGTCACCAAGGTGATTTTTCTGAAGTGTAGGTCTGCCTGTCAGAGATCTATGGATAGAAGAGTTCATGACAGAACAAGACATAGAGAGGCTCATGGAGGTTAAAGCCAGGAGGGGAAGTCTGACCATGTCAGCCCCTTATTTCACAAACTCTGGTGGTTCCTTATTACCCTCAGATTAAATAAAATCCTTTGTTTGGCATTTAAAGTTCTTCATAAACTTGCCCCTTTCCATATTCTTTATTCCTCATGCTGACCTTGGGTTTCCTCTCTTCTCCAACTGTGAGACATTTCCCTGACCATCCCTTATGTCAGGAATTCTCTCCCTCCTTACTTCCCCAGCTTCCCTCAAGACTCAGCTTCCACCTTCTGCAAGAGGCCTCTCCCTCTACTCCAACTCTAGGCGTCCCTTGGGGAGTGGTGGAAGAGAAGACACAAACTCATGGCCAATCAGTTCTTGGTGCTTATTGTCAAGGTTCATTCCTTGAAGAAAAAGGGAACCTGGAGTATCTAGAGTTTCTGGCCAACTATGGTTTAAGCCCCTTATTTTAAGGTGGAGAAAACGGAAGCACAGGGATGCTAAGTTATTTCTGAAGGCCACTCAGTTAGGAAGTGTCCGTGGTGGGATTTTTGAAGACAGAGCCTCACATTTGCACCTCCCATTCCTTCCCCTTCCCCTGCTCCATAAAGTGTGAGATATAAAGATAATACCTTATAGGATATTTCTCTGCATACATGCCACATCCTCCTTAGCACATAGCCCAAATGACTTCCCAGAATAAGGCTCTTGATAAATATTTATTTAATTACTGAATGACAAAATCTTATTAATTCTGGTTTGGCTCATTCTGAATTTGTAATGGCTAAGACTGGGCTGGTCTGAGATTTATTAAGAAGAAAAGTTTTGTAGATTTATGGGAATGGGAGGAAAAGAGAGGGATCATTGGAGGGGGACAGATTAAGTAACAGAAGAGCAAGGTGGTGGGTAGAAGTAAAGTAGAGGAGTCAGGAGGGATAGGAAACAGGAGATATGCACAAACACAGAAAGGCAGATCAGAAGTAGCATTTGTTACGGAAAGTATATGTCTACATAGGTATGTATATGTGTATCTATATATCTATATATAATATATCTGTGTTTAATTGCAGCCTTCTGGGAGTCAGGGGAAGGAAGGGGGGAAGAAAAAGTAAAAAGTGCATAGCAGAAAACAAAAGAAAACTAACAAGGAAGCAAAGAAAAGATGAACAGCTCTCAACACAACATGAAGTATTTATTGTATAGGCTTTCTGGAAATGAAAATTTATTGCACTATTATTTTGAATTCACTCTTATGTTCTGCTGTGCACATGATCATGCTTTTTTTTCTTATTTTGTATTTGTTTCAATATTTAAGTTTATGTTTCTTTTTCTTTTTTTATTGTGCATTTAAGTTTCAGCAATAAAAAAGAGGGGGGAAAAAAGAAGAAAAGTTTTGCTAAATTTGGTAAATAACTCCCCATAAAATCTTTGAAGTTATGGGATCTTGGAAAGGGAGTAAAAGAAAAGACTGAAAATCTGTATATTCTGATGAGAGTAAGGGTACAAGGGAGAAAGAATTAGACAAAAGATGAAGATGAAGGAGGAGGAACTTTGGATTTCACTCTCTAAGAGGTGGGTCACTTTCAAGTGATAGTGAGGTCTCACTAATGAGTGACCACCCAGATAGGTCATCAAGGCAGGGTGGGCTTGGAGGTTGTACAAGCTCATACTTTTAAAGGAGGTCTCATGAAAGATTTTTAAAGTCACTGAAGAGGGTAGTAGATGATGTGGAGAAGAGGAAAATGCAAAAAAAGTGCTGGAGTCACTGGTTAAGGTAGAAGGTGATCTTGGAGGGCAAAGGATGACTGAAGCCAGTTTTAACAGTCAAGTTAGCCACAGATGTCCAGTTAAATCAACAGGTGGCCAAATACAATAGATTTCACGAATATCAAAAAAAGCTATGAAGAGATGGGAATGATGGGAAGTGAGGAGCATGGCTACTGCCCTTGCTGGTCCCATCCTCTGAATGCAATGGGAGGAGAGAATGAGCAATGGAGAGGGTGGGAGTAGGTGTGGGATCCTTAGGAGGAAACCAGGCTTCCATTGGTGTCAAGAGATAGAAAGGAAGATATCAAAAAGAAACATGCACACACACATATATACATATATGTATATGTGTGTATATATATATATATATATATAAGCTATCATATATAAACAATATATAAATACATAGAGGATATACATTATATATACATATATATGATATATAAATATACAATGGGAAGATATAAAAATGAAGGGGAACTTCTTAATAATGGGGAAGAGGGGTTTCAAAGGGAACAGAGGAAATGTGGTTGGCTAAGAGACAAAGAGAGATAGGTTTAAGTCATATGGGAATGAGAATATATAGGTAGAAATAATGGGTAGGGGAAGTAGCTTATATCTAGGGTAGTGATATGGAATTAGAGGAACCAAAGATTGGTGTGAGAACCCCCAAATCCAGATCAGAATGTTGGTTTGATGGAGTCTTCATATTTCCATCCCTCTTGGTCTCCATATCCTTATCTATAAAATGAGGGCATTGAACTAGATGACCTCAAGAGTCTTCCAGATTGGACTCTTTAAGCCTATGATCAACCCTCCATACCCTACCAGGCACATCTGTGCTCCAGAGATTTAACTGCAGCAGGCAGGCTGGTAGCCTTGATGAAGGAGAGTGTTTTGTTTCTGAGGAAGGCCTGGTCTCATCCCACCCTGATTAGGGACCACCCTCAACTGTAAGACTATTCCTTTTATATGGTCCTATAGCAGGGGTTCTTGACTTTTTTTATGCATCATGGACCACTTTGAAAAACTCTTATGGACTCTTTGGAATAATATTTTAAATACATAAAATAAAATGCAGATGATTACAAAGGGAACCAATTATATCAAAATACAATTAGTAAAATATGAAAAGTTCCAAGATCATAGACCCTTGGACTGAGAACTCTTCAGCCAGTCAGTCATCAAGCCTTTATTAAGCACCCACAAGGTGTCATGCACTGTGCCAAGCACTGGAGATATAAAAAGTCAAGAGTCCCTGCCCTCAGGGAGTTCACAGTCTAATGGGGAAGATAGCCTGCAAACAAGTATGTACAGACAAGATGTAGATATAGAGCAACTGGAGGCAATCCGGGAGTGGGGATGACAGGGAATGCCCTGGCATTTAGGAAAACTGGAGAAAGGCCTCTTGCAAGAAGGCAGGATTTTAACTGAGACTTGGAAGAAGTCAGGGAAGCCAAGAGGTAAAGAAGAGAAGGCAGACAAGTCCAGAGCAGGGGGACAACCAGAGAAAGGGCATGGCTGGAAGATAGAGAATCTTGTGTGAGCAACATCCAGGAGTTCACCGTCCCTGCATCACAGACTGTACACAGGGGAATAAAGTCTGAGAAGAGTGGAAAGGTAGGACAGGGCCAGGTTAGGGAGGGCCTTAACAGCCAAACAGAATTGATATTTGATCCTAAAGGTAATAGGGATTCACTGGATTTTCTTGAACAAGGGCTTGGGAGACGATATGATGAGACCTGCTCTTTAAGATAGTCATGGTGGCAGCAGAGGAGGGGATGGACTAGGGCGGGGAGAAACGTGGAAGAGAGACCAACCAAGAGACTCAAAGTGATAAAGGCATGTACCAAGGTGGTGGTAGTGTCAGAAGAGAGAAGGGGTTATATATGGATATGTGTGTATATGTATATATGTGTATATCTACACACACACACACAAACCTATATATATATATACACACATGCATGCATGCATGTATGGGTATATACAGGCCACCATGCATATGTATTCACATGTGTACATGTGTGTTATGTTTATTGTCATGTATTTCTATATCATATATGATATATTTATAACATCTCACATGATATATATATATTTCTCATATATAATATTGTATATATTTCATATATAACATAATATTTATAACATAAAGTATCTCTTTTTCTCTCTTTTTCTTTCTCTCTCTCATCCAGGAGAGGACAGAATGATTGATTGATATAAATGTAAAAAGAGAGAAGGATGATGAGACATCATAGCAGAGCAAGGGTCTGCAAGCAGACATGGGAAGCAAGGATTTTGCCTATACTGCCATCCCCTTTCTTTTCTAGATAAGGGAACTAGAACCCAGAGAGGGCCAGAGATGGGGATAGGACCTGCTCCAGGTCTCCCAGCTCCCAGGCCACACATTCCCTTCTCAATAGGAGCCAGACAGAAAGCCTGCTCTTCCATCTCTATTATAACCAAGCAGAATCTCTGTGTGCTATAAACCTCAGTGCTGGGAATGAACAACTGGAGAGTGTCCTCGCTAATAGGCATATGATATGCAAGACATAAAGTGGCAATTTGCCTCAATCAGGGCTGTCCATGCATCAGGAGGGAAAACAGGGGCGCGGAGCAGAGGGGCGGCTGCCCCCCCTCCCCGCAGCCTGCCTCGGCCTCACTGTTGTCTGTGTTCCTTTACTTACATGATCAAGAGCTCAGATTCATATCGCATTAATTTATTCTTCTCCAGGACCAGCTTAAACCATTCATGCAGGAGCCGTGCCTCATCCTGTGCGCCTGAATCTGTTTAAGAAATAAAACAGAAATGTGTTCTATTGGAGGGCTGCGCCCTGTGATCACACGGCCCTGGGGCCACCTTAACCTGGACATGTTTGCCTCAATAAACCCACGCTGGGTAGCAGTTGCTGATGCGCTGTTTATACCAGGGGCCTGCGGGCAGGACAGATAAAGCGCACCTGTGTACACTCCAGGCTGAGAACTCTCTGGCAATGAAACCCACTCAGGAGTTTGGTCAGGGAGGACACCGAAGGGTGGGGGTAACCATGGAGGCCTGCCCTGGCTTCTCAATTGGACTTTGCAACACAGAGCCACAGAACCTGACCACGGGTCTCTCCCACTGCTCCTTGCCTGGGACTTCACTCCGGTCAAAATGATCTCTCTCTCACAGGGTACTGGATTTGGAGGCAGAGAACCGGGGATCACATCCTAGCTCTGCCAGCTACTGACCCGTATGATCTAATCCATTCTGGCACATTCAATGCTATGGCTAAGTGGCTGTCATCACTGTTTGCTCTTCGCCCTCAAAGAGGATGAATGACATCGCGAGGGCTATGTCTTGACTTGCATGTATATTGAATTTAAGTGAGACCACCAACACCTGCCAGCTATGTGATCCTGGGCTAGTCACTTAACCACTCTGTGACTCAGTTTCCTCATCTGTAAAAATCTGTAAAATCATAGTGATTACCTCCAGGGGGCGAGGTGGTGGAGGGAAGGATAAAATACGATGATATTCGTAAGACACTATAAATCTTAAAGTGCCACATAAATGCCAGCTATTTTTATGAGTCTTACTAGTTGGTTTTACTTGGTCCTTTACTATTTTACTTTACCTTCACAACAAGCCTAGGAGGTAGGAGCTGTTATTATGCCCATTTTACAGATGAGGAAACGAAGGTTGAATGAATTTAAATTCATTGTTACCTTCCTGAAACAATCTGGCAAATGTTTAGAAGAACAACCCACCCTCCTGAGCTACAAGAAGCCTTTGCTGCAGTTACAGGGCGGGTGGGTAGCATCAATACCCAAATTTACACTTTAACAGAAGCATCCATTGAAAAACGAACATGACTAGTGGTTCTGACGTGCCACCCCCTCGGGCATGTTCTTAACAATGATTTCTTTTTTCATATATTTTCCTAGTACTTAGGATTGTAGATTTAGAGTTGCAAAAAAGACTTCAGATGTCACAGAGTTCCCTGCTCCACAATTTTACAGATAAAGAAACTGAGGTCCAAAGGCGACTTGTCCAGAGTTGCCCAGTTGGCAAGAGACAGGAGACAGGATTCAAATGCATATCTTTCTGACACAAAGTCCAGCCTAGCACTCAAAGCACTATATCATCTTCCTCAGTATCTCATCATTTCCTGTCTCAGTCCCACACCTTTATACATTTCTGTCATGCATTTCTAAAATGTACTTTACATATGGTTCATTACTTTCCCAGCTGCTAAGTTAAACACTGGGTGCTAGCTTCCCTCCACCCTCAGCAGGGCACCTTGGGCTCCTGGTCTTTCCTTTTCTTGGAGTCTCCGTGTCCCATTAAGGCTCAGCTCAGAGGCTGCTTCCTTCTGGAGGCCTTTTCTGAGTTTCTCACTTTCCACTCCCCCTATCCTCCCAACACTCCCACTGGCTTCCTCAGCATCTCTGCAGAGGTAAGCTCATCTGCTCCTCAAAAGAAGATGCTTCCACATTCCACAATTCAATTCAATAAACATTTATTAAATACCTCTGATGTTCTGGGCAAGGAGGAGTATGGGATAATGGATAGACAACTTGCATTGAGATCACAAAAGTCTGAGTTCAAGTCCTGACTGTCAGCGTCTCTAGTTGTATAAAAGGGGAAAGAAAAAGAAAGGAAGGAAGGAAGGGAGGGAGGGAGGGAGGGAAAGTTGTTGTTTTTGTCATTGTTCAGTCATTTCAATCATGGTCAGCTCTTCAAGACCCAATCTGGGGTATTCTTGGCAGAGATACTGGAATGGTCTACCATTTTCTTCTCCAGCTCATTTTACAGATAAGGAAACTGAGGGAAAACAGGGTTACATGTTTAACTTAAGCCTAGAGTCATGCAACTAGTAAGTGTCTGAGGCTGAATTTGCACTCATCTTCCTGACTCCACATCTGGTACTTTGTCCAACTGTGTCAAATAGCTGCCTTACCAGGGAGCACCCTATCCTAATGAAATCACAGGTCTAATTTTAAAAAAGGTTTCAGATCTTCCGTTAGGAGCAGGAAAGACAAAGAAAATGAGAATAGACCCAGCCCTCAAGGAGCTTACATTATTTCAATGATAGGGGAAAAACACATACCTAGAAAATGAAATACAAAACATATAGGTAAGCTAAACTCCAAGGAACAGACCCTAAGCAACCGAGAAGACAGAGAAGCCAGCCCCTCATATTGGAGGCACAAGGATGAGACCTGCCAAGTCAGAATTCATCTGGCAAAACTTAATAGATAACAACTCCTTGTTTACAGATGAATTAAATGCAGTCCCACCGAAGAGGGTCATAAGGAAAGCATTAGAGAGGGCACACTCTGATTAAAGCCATTGTTTGGACATAAAAGGTTTTCTCCCTTTTATGTATTACTGCCCACTCTTCCTCTTGCACATAGGTTCCTGGCTTCCCAAGAGGGAGCTTGTATCACCGCTTCGCCTTCATTTCGACCTGGTTCACCAGGTATTATTTTCTACCTCGCTTGGCATCTGCAGCAAGTCCTAATTTTGTATCAGATGCAATTTCCTTAATGTACTCTTAACATCTTCACTAATGAACAGAGATATCAAAGGAAGAGCTGCCCTAATTCTCAGTGGCAGAGCAGTCGCCATCTCCTCCTGACGGGCTGAGCTTCCGATCACCTTGCCTTTTGTCTGTGGCCCTTTGGTCAGAGGCTCTGCCCAGGTGGCTCATCGCCAAGGCGATTTGGGTTGAATTGCTGAGCTGCGGTGCCCAGATTTGTAATGGTTCTCTAGCTTCATTATAGGAAGAGGCTCCATTCTCTTCCCCTATGAAGCCAGACTGATTACACCTCTTCTAGCCCTCCTCTCCCCTCCTCTTACCCCAAGCAATTCAGCTGGTCTGGCCTGGTTTGGCCTGTATGAGCTCAATTCTGGGGCACTGCTCATGATTCCATTGGCCTGAGTCTATGGTTGATGGCTTTTCCTTCCTTTCTCTTTTCCTTCCTTCTTTTCTTTGCTTCCTTCCTTCTCTCTCTCTCTCTCTCTCTCTCTCTCTCTCTCTCTCTCTCTCTCTCTTTCAACAGCAACACAATGTGAAAAATGACAGATTTCATCAAATGTCCTTTTGTTTTGGTTTATAAGATGCCAAATAACCTGTGTAACTGTAAGATCTCTTGCCTGCTTCTTGGAAAAAGAGGAGGAAGGTTGGTACACAGGCAGCAGTGGATTTCAAGTCAACAAATCCCACCATTAGTGCACCTTGGCTAAGTCACTTCACTCTGAAGGGCCTCAATTCTCCTACCTTTAAAAAGAAGGTGTTGGCAACATGACTAATGTGTTAATATGTTTAACATGATTGTACATATATAGTTTATATCAGATTTCATGTTGTCATGGGGAGAGGGGAGTTTGAGAGGGAGGGAGAAAATTTGGAACTCCAAATCTTAGAAAAGTGAATGTTGAAAACTAAAAATAAATAGATAAATATTTTTTAAAAGAAGGTGTTGGACTGGATGAACTCTAACGTCCAAAACTGCTCCAAATTCCAGAATCGTGTGATTTACTCTAAGCAAGAGAAGGTTGAGTCCTAAATTACTGCTGACCCTGAAATCGAACTTTGAAGGTGTAGGGCCTACTATATGGCCCCAGTGTCCTGTGCTGTTCCTTCCAATGTGGATGCAGATGTTATCATGCAACAATCAAGAATCCTGCCTCACGCAAGTTAATGCCCCTTGAGCGTCAAGAAGTTGACCTGATGATCCTGTTGCCTAATGATGAGTTTCAGACACCCAAAGTCCTCTGCTGTGTGAGCTCACTTGGAACTGGATGGGGATCTTACAGGTCACCTATTTTACAGATAAAGAAACTGAGGCAAAAAGAAAAGTACACAAAGATGCTCCAAATCACCAAGTAGTCACAATAATAATTAATACAACAAGTATTTATATATCACTTTAAGGTACAAAGCCTTTTACTTGTATTTTCTCATTTTATACTCATAACAACCCAAGGAAGGAAGTGCCGTTTTTGTCTCCATTTTACACGTAAAGAAACGTAAGCAGACAGAAGTTAAATTCATGCAGTGCCACACAACTAGTAAGCTTCAGAGACAGGACTTGAACTCACATCCTCCTGATTCCAAGGCCACCACATTGTACACTATGCCACTTAGCAGTCTTAAATAGTAAGTGAGAATTGAGTCAGAATTTGAACCCAGCTCTCCTCTGATTCCAAATCCAATACCCTTTTCACTCAGCCTCTTTACCCCAAACTTGCTAATATCCCTTTCTTGCCTTGCCCCTTGGATTCAGAGTAAGCTGATGGTGTAGTGGATGGAGTTCTGGGCTTGGAGTCAGGAAGAACTGAGTTGAAATCTGGTCTGGATACTTACTGGCTGTGTGAACTTGGCCAAGTCACTTCAACTCTGCCTCAGTTTCCTCATCTGTAAAATGGAGATAACAGCACCTATCTTTCAGAGTTAATGTGAATATCAAATGAAATAATATTTGTAAGGGCTTAGCACAGTGTCTGGCACACAGTAGGTACTATATAAATGCTTGTTTCCCGCCCCGCTTTTTTCCTGTACTCTGAATCTCAGATGTCTGGACTTAACACCTTGGCCACGCACACATACACACACCCCATCTCCAACTATAACTTGGATCAATATTAACTTTGGCATCAGAATTCAAATTTAGGGTGCTTATGAGGGATGTTAGTGACCATTCAGCCCATGATATTTATTTTGTAAATGTGACAACTGAGGTTCACAAAGGAAAAGTAGTTTTCTGACACTGCTTCTCACCGAAAACCTTGCTATTGCTGGATCCTATAATAGAGCCAATATGAAGCAGTCAGCCCAACAAATACAGCATGAAACCTAGAGCCAGGAAGACCTGAGTTCATATCCTAGCTCAGACATATACCAAGTAGGTCACTTGAGGCAAGCCATTTCACCCTGTTTGCCTCAGTTTCCTCATTTGTAAAATGAGCTGGAGAAGGAAATGGCAAACCACTCCAATATCTTTGCCAAGAAAACTCCAAATGAGGACACAAGCAATCAAACATGACTGAAAAATGACTGAACGACAAAGACTTCTTTGCCATCTCATAGACGCAGTCTGTATTTTACAGAGACCAAGTTAGGAGGCAGAGAAATGTCTAAATTAAGTAAAATACATTGGACTCTATAGAACATCATGTCTCACTCAGGATAAACTGATCACCTGAAATCTCATCATGTTGATTGACTCAGTTTTTGACACACTTTCTCAACTCCTTAGTAGCTTCTCTCCTGATTGGAGGGCTGGGGGTAGGTTGGGATGGGGTACCAAGCTCCTCCCCAAATCTTCTTTTATAGAGGGCTCTAAATTTTCACAGCTTTCCAGGTAACTCAGTATCAGCAGTGCTGTTTGATTTGGACATCATGCCCTGTGCTGGTTACTTTCTGCCTCCTCCCCCTCCCCTTTCAGCTTTTGTAGTTGTCTTTTTCCCTTAGATTTCAAGCTCCTTAGGGCAGGGGCTGTGTTTCTTTTTCCTAAGTGTATCCCCAGTGCTTAGCACAGTGTCTGATGCTTAATGGAATGGAAATTAATTGAAGGTGGCCAATTATTAAAATGATAGCACAAATACACAAATCCAATTCCACAACCTTCACCACCATCTCAAAACAAAGGAATATGGTAGAATATTATTACACCCTAAGTAATAGCAAATATAACTAATTCAGAGAAACATGGAAAGATATGAAAACTGAGAAAGAGGCAGATCTGGTGGCTCAAAGGTTCAAACACTTGATCCCTGCTACTGGGGAGGTCGGGATTGGTAGATCTACTGGACTCAGGATTTGTAAGGCACAGAAGAGGGGAAGCTGATTGGGTGTCTTCACTCAGTTAGGTACCAATATGGTGAGTCCTTGGGAACAGAGGACCAACAGGCTGCCTAAGGAAAAGTGAACAGGCTGCAGCAGGTCAAAGCTTCTGTACCAATTGAAGGTGGGAATGAACCTGTGGTTGTCCTTATGTAGACCAGGAGACCCACAGAGAGAGAGAGAGAGAGAGAGAGAGAGAGAGAGAGAGAGAGAGAGAGAGAGAGAGAGAATAGAAGAAGAGAAGGAAGGAGAAAAAGAAAAGAAAAAAGAGAGAGAATTGATGTAGAATCAAGAAAGTAGAACCAATCAAAGGTTTGCGTGCGCACACACACACACACACACACACACACACAAAATAATGTAAATGAGAACAATACTAAACCCCAACTGAACTCAGATTAAAAGATATGACCAATCTCGGTACCCAGAAGACAGACAGCAAACATACTTTATCCTCCTGGGAGAGAAATGAGGGACAATCAGTACGCACTGTTTCATACAGTGTCAGAGAATATCACAAAATCATTTTTGCTGAACTGCTTTTCTTTGTCAGAAGAGTTAAGAGTTGAGAGGATTCTGAAAAATATCCATGTCATTAAAAAGAAAAGTCAAAAGGCTAAATTAATAGTTTTTTTTAAAAAATAGCCAGTTAGTTATTCATTATATACAACTGATATATATTTGACTAAAGTCAACACATATTCTATTTTCTTATTTTTATTGATGCCTGTTGTTTTTATATTATGTTCATTTCTGAATATGTCCCACCTTCCTGCCCTCAGTGAACCTTTCCTTGTAACAAAGATTTAAAAAGAAATAGAAAAAAAGGCAGGTCAACAAAACCAGAGAACTCATCAAGTAGTCTGATAGTAAATATAATCCTCCCTACCCATAGTCTTCTACTTTTGCAACAAAGGAAAGTCATTAAATACACATTTTCAAAATTGTTTCCATGCATGTTTAGAGATGAGCTTTCATAGGTCAATATAGGTTCTACTATAGTGTATCGTTATGCACAACAGTCAGACAACCAGTCAGTAAGAATTTATTTAGTAGTTACTGTGTTTCAGGAACTATGCCAAACACTGAGAATACAAAGACAAGTGACTGGTCCCTACTGTCAAGGAGCTTATATTCTACTGGAGAAGGCAGTAACTGAAAGAAAACTAAAGGAGGGGGAGGAGAAGGGGAGGAAGAGGAAGGAAGGCACCCAAGCTGGGAGAGGGGCATGTTAGAGAAATCCAGAGTGCAGCCTGGTAAGAAATAAAGAGATAACTGACCTGGGTACCTTCCTTAAATGGAAATTCTGAGAGGAGTCATCCAATCAGAATGAGGGATCAAGGAGGTGGAGGTGGGGCGGAGGGCATATCCCAGGTGTGAATCGACAACAACCAAGATTTACCAGCTCTTTCTACTACAATATTACTGTAAAGAAGGTTGTTATCACTATAATATAACTTTAATTTGCAATGCCCAGGGAGTTTTATCAAGCTCACCTACAACACAGACATTCGAGATAGATTGATGTGGCACTGTAGGTGTAGGGCCATTAAAAACTCATTTGTGCTTTCAGTAGTAGAAATGCAACATAGTTTATTAAATATCCCCTCTCTATATATTAATATGCCTAGATATCAATGGGAATAGAAAGCATTCTTTTACTCCCTACCCAGCCCCAAATACAGAGGATAACATAAATCAAGTTGTGAAAATGCAATTATAGGCCGACATGCCATTTGCCTAGAGGGATCTGACCCAACTCCCAGCTCTGTACTCAACATTTGTCTGGCTAAAGCCTTAAGACAAAATTAAAAACATGATAGCTGCAGAGACATTTGGAGAGATTTTTATAGATGTTGATATAAAATATCAAAATGTAATGTTATAGTCACCATGGGATACAAGGTCTGACATTTTACACTCTGAGAGAGCTTCCAGGTATAGTACATTACTGAAACAAAAGTTCATTTTAATATAGCACTTAAATAAAGCTTGTAGTAATCTAATGGTACTTTCTTGAAGATTTTCTTGCTCAAATGTCCTTCTCCCCACTATGGGGATGGTGAGGCCCTGCGGAATCAGCTGCACAAAGCAAGTGATTCTGGTTTAGTTTGGAAGTAAAATGATAGTGCCTACTCATCCTGTTCCATGATGAGGTGAGACCAGAGGAGACCAGAAGTCCCTACTAGTCAGTCAAGCGTGTCTCTGCACCCCAGGATGAGCTGAAATTAAAAGTCCACCCAAACCATGAGGCCATTTCCCATACTGAGAGTCTCAGGTCCAGAGCTCCTCCAGGGTTTTGGAGGTCTTTTCACAATAATGGAGCAGGCAACTCCTTTGCCCACTCAAAGGGAAATGACAACAAGAGATCTGGAATCAAACTATACAATTCCTAGAACTCTTGAGTCAAAGTAGCTTTATTCTGTAGGGGACTCCCCAGGTTTAAAAGAACAGTGGACTCAGAGATTCCTGGTAGATATTTGAGTGTTCTATTATGCATTGTGTTCTTGTTACTGACTATTGACTTTATCAATGCAATACTAAGATGAAAAATCAAACATACACCATATTCTTTAGTGGAGAACCAAATCCATCAGGTCAGGGTCAGGGCTAGTGCTCACTAAAATCCAACATGTTCTAAGGAAGTCAAGTTTCACCCCTGATTAATGGCTCAGAGCTAATTTTGACTGGCTAGTTTTACCCCAAACATCTTTTAATGATGACTTCAATCTGCCTCCTACAGGAAGACAGAGTTGGAGTATAAAAGATGATTGACTCTCCCATAATCCTAGAGAGCATAGCACTGATCTAGCATTTCTACCCAGAGGGATGCATGAAAACCACTATGGTAGGCATGGGATTCCCCAGTGAACATGAGTCAGCACCCTTTGTTGGTTCAATGACATTATATATTATAGTTTGACCAGCTTGAGGGTAGTGAGATTGGCTCTTTCTTCAGCCCGTACACTCAGACCTGTGATCTCACTGATTTGGAAATATTCTCTGGCACTGAAGATCAAAACCCATCAATGTTTGCCCACCTGTCCTGTGTGACTACTGTTCATGTCTTCTGCCACAGAGGGTCCAAATGTCATACCAGAGACCTTCCTCTATTTCCCCTACATCACAAAATAGCCTGTACATCGGGCCTCTATTAATACAGTTTAAAATCTTGAGCTTTTCTTGGCTGCTATATCACACTGTTGAACTAATATCAGGTCTGTAGTTTTCTCTAATTTCTGGAGCTCTTTTACATATGCTATTGTCTAACAACATCCCCATTCTACATTTATGTATTTGATTTTTTTAACCTAA
>CM053772.1:242202555-242293087 GCA_028658325.1 Potorous gilbertii | reverse complement strand
TATATATATATATATATATATATATATATATGTATATATATATACCTTTAAGATTTGCAAAGAGTTTTACAAATATTACCCCATTTTATCCTCCCAACAAGCCCTGCGAGGTAGGGACCTATTCCTGTTTTACACAAAGGGAAATAGAGACAGAGATTAAGACACTTGCCCAGGACCACAGAGCTGGTATGTGTATGACACAGGATTTGATCTCAGGTCTTTCTCCCTCCAAGTCCAGTGCTGCAGGCATTGAACCACAGAGCTGCCTAATAGGTTTCAAACTTAAGAAAAATGAAATGAGATAGGAAATTACAAACACATTGATATTGAAATTGTAGGTGGACTGGGATCATTGTTTATCTTAAAGTAATTTGAAACTACTTTCCTAAAATGTCTTCCTCTTTCTTCCATCTATTCAAATCCTTTAAGGCACAGTTCTCATTTCTCACATGAAGCCTTCCCTGACTTCTCTAGCCCTTAATAGCATCCCTCTCCCCTCCCTTCCACTCCTCTCCCCTCCTCTCCCCTCTCTTCCTCTCCTTTCCTTCCCTCTCCCTCTTCTCCCTTCCCCTCTCCTCTCCTCTCCTCTCCCTTTCTCTATGTCTCTCCATCTCTCTCTTCCCTCTGAACTCCTAGAGCACTGAAATTCTATGCCTCACAATCAGTACTTCATTATGTCCAGTAACCTAATAACTTGCTTTGCTGACTTGAACATGGGCTAGTCCTCTCTGACTCGACTGACTAGATTGTAAGCTCCCTGAAGAGGTATAGCATTCCCCACAGCATCTAGCACAGAAAAAACAGGCAAAAGAAGCACTGATCACTGACTGGGAACTGGAAGGAATCTTTGAGTCTATCCAGTTCATCCTGTTCATTTTACAGATGAGCAATGAGGTCTGAAAATATGAAGAGACTTGCCCAAGGTCAAATAGGTAGGAATTAATCAATAAATCAACAAGTATTTTTAGGTACTTACTATGTACCTGACACTATGCTAGGCACTAGGGATAAAAAAATCTCTATTCTCCAATAACTTACATGACAGAACTGAGGTTTGAACTCACGTCCTCTGGCAACCAATCTAACACACTTTGCACCACATGACAGTTATTGACCAAGCAATCAATATGGTTGGCCTATCTAGATCTGAGGTGTCACATGTGTGGCCCACAGGCTACATTTCACCATAACACTCCTGAGTGCAGTCTGACCCAGATTAAAATATAATCGGGAAACATTGAACAAAATAAATAAAATACAATAGAACAAACATAAAGTTAATGTGTGATTTTCTAAGTCAATATGTGCCTTTTGGGGAGCCTTATATGTGGTTTTTTTTTTAATTTGAATTTGAATTCAAATAAAATTATGTTTATTTGAATTTGATATCACTACAATTAAATGGGGATATATTTATATATAAATATATACCTACATACACACATACATATACATATAAAGATCTATACATACATATGTATACACCTATCTACATACACTTAGATATCTGTAATCATACTCATATATGGACATAAATAATAAGTATAATACTGTCTTATATGCATATGAATATATGCATCTATATAAGACAGTATCATACTTATTTATATTTCTTAAAATGGTAAAACAGCAGTTCAGAGTTTCATAGACAGCCCTCTTTTCTGTTCTTTGTATATTGAAATTTTCATGCTTGTTGGTGCTTAAGTTCACAAAAAAAATAAAATTTATATAAAAATCAAGGGAATGAAGGTGACAGAATTATTGAACCTTGGGGTTGGAAGGGACTGCAGCAATCTCTTGGTTCAACACCCTCCCAAAGCTTAGGCATCCCTGCTGAGCCTAACTGACAGAGCACTAGCACTTAGTCCAATGTCTTCTCGCTTGTCCAGGGTCACATAGCTATACACAGTATCTGACACTGGATTTGAACTCAATGCCTTTCTGCATGAATTAATGAATGGTCTAACGAATAAATGAAAAATAGTCATCCAGACTCTTCCTTAAACATTTCCCTACAACTGGGAACTCTTAATTTTGAATATCAACCCTTCTGTTTCTTACACTGCTTGAACTGTTAGAAAGTTCTTCGTAATAAACTGAAATCTGTCTCCTTGTCACTTTCACCTATTGCTCCTGGTTGTACCATCTGGGACCCAGAAGAACAAATCTAAATCCCTTTTTCCATATGGCAGTACTTCAAATATGTGTAAACTGTTCTCATGTCCCCCCTAAGTCTTCAATCATGTATGCTAGACATCTTCAGTGCATTCACCTGTTCTTCATATGACTTGGATTCCAGCCCCTTTACCATCTTGGTTGACCTTGTCTAAATATACTTCAATTTGTCAGTGTCTTGCTTGAAAATATGGCATTCAGAAATGAACAAGATTCTGCAGATGGGTACTAACTGGGTAACATGGAGACACTATTTCCCTAAACTCAATTCCACATTAATTAAGCAACTATTTCAAAGGCAGCAAGGTGATACAGTAGCCAGAGAGCTGGGCCTGGGGTCAGGAAGACCTGAACTCAGATCTGGTGGGAGAGGTTAAGTGACTTGTTTAGAGTCACAAAGCTAGTAAATGTCTGAACATGGCTGTGAACTCAGAAACTTACTCCAGATTCAGAGCAGCTGCCTCCTTAAGTATCTATAAAGGCAACTGGAGGAGGTTTAGGAGCAGGCAGCTCCATACAAGAGTGCTTGGTCTATTGCCTTTTCACTCTATTCTGTGTATGATAAACCATGGTGAGACTGAATTTTGTGAATGCAAAGGGATAAAAAATGAGAGAAGGAAATCAATATAAGGTGGGAGCTTATGAGTTAGGTACAAATAGAAGAATGTATGTTTTAATATTTTAAAGCAATATTCTATTTCATCCCCTATATTAATTTCAGACCCTTCTAGAGAAGGTTAATCCAAATCTCTTCTTTTGTGGGGCTGACTTTGGGGGAAGCAGCCTATGTGTTTGAAGTTTGAGCACCCTCTGGCGGCCATCAACGATGCTGCACCCACTTAGTCAATCGACAAACATTTTATTGTTTACTGTGTTCCAAGTAAATGCTATGGTTCAGTGGAGCCCATTTGGGGTTTTCTTGGCAAAAGAGAGTGAAGTGGTTTGCCATTTTCTTCTTCACTTCATTTTACAGATGAGAAAATTGAAGCAAACAAGGTAAGTGTCTGAGGTTAGATTTGAACTCAGGTCTTCCTGACTCTAGGCCCCAACCTCTTGCCACTGTACTACCTAGGAATACAAAAAAAAAAAAAAAAAGGAAGGCAAAACATGGTCTCTGCTTTCACAACTGCACAGAGTTTCTCTGAGCGCAAGACTTAGTTGATAATTCAAGTAGAGCACCACCAGGTGGACAACCTGAGTATTGCACTCCCTTGCTGGATAAATAATACATTGCCAATGTTGTAGTCTGTAGGTTTAAGGAAGGCAACACCAATACCTAAGGTAGACACGCTAGAGGCCTTAACCGGGAAGCCCAGTGTTAGAAGTGTCACCAATGTTATCGTTGTGGTTAATAATTAGTAATAATAAATAAATAAGTCATTTGCCATAATAAGCCAGAATTAGATAAATAAATAATGGCCAACCTATGGTAAGACTCCTCCCAGGAGGTTAGGTTAAGGGAGAGGCTCTATAGGTATATGTGTATGTAATATATGTATACACACATCTATAATACATATATATACACATACACACATAGATGTATTATATATAATTAACTATAATAATATTTGTGACACATAACACTGGGCACACATATACATAAATACTGAAGGGAATCTATAGACACCTACACACGTGTTCTATGTGTGCATACATACATACACACATATACACATATGTGGCATCCCGGCTCGAGGCAGAATCCTTGCATGAGCTCACAGTTCTTCATGTTAGCTGGGCACCCCAATCTAAAGCCCTGATACAGGCAGTCCTATAACCCACCCCTAAGTGCTTTGGGGAGAAGTCCCCACGCCTGCTTTGCTGAAAGCTCCCTGCAGCTGGGTCTGGGGTGGGCTCTGAGGCTTGTTGCTTCCCTTGAAAAGAAGGGGAAAATCGTTCCTGGGACTGCGAAATGATTTCTGACAGTTAGCAAAGAGAAAGCCGAAACTGTTGGCGCTACAATTAGGAGATCATCAAAGCCACATTTTGCTCCTCAGCATTTTGTTTTGTGCCCACGCGGGGCCCTTTCCAATTCAGCGCCGCCGGCTGATGAATAACTCCCGCGAACAAAGGGTCTTTTCAGGCCCAGCGCCCACCATTATTAGAGGCCAGTTGCATAACTGTCGCTGAGGACAGTGTTCGAAGGGCTTCGGTTATTCACAGCCTTCCCAGCTCAATATTATTGCTTAACTGTGATCATTTTCTAATTATCCTAATAATACCTATTAAATAATACCTATTAAATCACTTGAACTGAATAAGCATAGGCAGACTCAAATACAACTTAACCTAATAAGCATCAGTCATTCATTAAGCAACAGGGCACCTTTTTGTCAGGGTATGAATAGAATATGAAACCACAGAAGATCATTGTTATGTCCCAAATGCTATTATAAGTTAGAGTGCATTCATTCTCATGTCTGGCTTGCCACCTTGCATTCGGGTTGCTTGGGAGCTGTGGCCAGCAAGACCACCTCACCCTACAGACCCCTTGGGTTCAGCTGCATCTCCGCCTCCGCCCAGACTGATTCCCACAGAAAGGGCCCATAAACTTAACAGAAGGAATTAAATTACTAAGGATGTAAAGGGAATGAGCTGAATCAATCTTCCAGCTGATGACATTCGGGCAGAGCAAGGAGGCAGCTGTCAGACCACAGCTGCAAAACAGATAGGGTGTACTTCCTTCCCTTATAGCCTACTCAAAACTCCCCTTCTGCTACACAGGGAGCCTGGGGAGGACAGACTTTTAAAAATCAGGTTTCTATCATTAAAATTCAATGCTGTATAGGGTGCTGCGCTTTCTTTCTCAAATGGCGAGGATAGGGCAGCAATTAAGATGCTTCGTGAATGAGACTAGATCCTTTAGGACAAACTGAAAAAAAATTGTCTCTTTTACATGATTTTTTCATGGTCTCTATTCTGTAAAAATGGGTTTCCCTGCAATTTTGAATATGGTAAGTTTCCAGATGCCATCACCAGTGATTTCTTGTTTGCTGGATTCCAGATTTAGAGAGATTGGAAGAACCCTCATCTAGACCAACTGACATCCTCATTTTATGGGTGAATGAACGGGGGGGTCCAGAGAGATGAAGTAATTTGCCTAATCATTCATCATGATAACAATAGCTAGCATTTATAAAGTTTGCAAAAAGTGCTTTACAAGTATTATCTCATTTTGTCCACATAAGTGTACAAGATTATTATATTACATAATGAGTTATTATAATACTATAATTATCCCTCCTTTACAGATGAGAAAATTGAGGTGGAAAGAGAATAAGTGACATACTCAAGGTCACACAGCTAGGAAGTATCTGAGGCAGGATTTGAACCCACGCCATCCTGACTCCAAGACCAATAATCTATCCACTTGGCCATCCACCAAGCTGCCAGAGTTGTACAGGCAGAACGTGGCAGAGCTAGGATTTGAATCCAGGTCCTTAAACTCCAAATCCAAGACTCCTTCCATTGTACCACATAGGTACTGAAACTTGGGAGGTTAAGGGTATTGGCTTTAACTCAAATGGACAGAGAATTACAAAATCATGTGTTATTCAAAACCCTTTATAACCTCCCTCTCCCCCAAAAAAACCTTTTCCAGTCTTCTTAGACCTTGCAACACCACCTCCCTGCTCCCTCTCTAATGCCCCAGATACTCTTTGATCTGGTGACACTGGCCTCCTGTCTGTCCCTCAGACAAGACCCTCATGCTTGGCTCCAGGTGTTTTCTCTAGCTGTCCCCCAATGCTTGTCATGCTCTCATCTCCCTCACTTGGCTTCCCTGGCTTCCTTCAAGTGCCAAGTAACATCCCATCTTCTCCAGAAAGCCTTTCCCAACTCAATTCTGGCACCTTCCTTCTCTTCCTTATTTACAATATATCACATGCGTAGCTTGTTTGTCCATATTCATCTGCTCGTTGTTTTCTCCCTTTAGATTGTAGGTTTCAGGACAGGGACTATGTTTTACCTCTCTTTGCAATCTCAGCACTAAGCACAGGACCTGGAACACAGCAGGCACTTAATAAGTACTTACTGACGGATGGACATTACCATCGGAGCAGAACATGATCAAGAGACCTAAATTTGTTTTGTGAACACCCATTTCTGATGAACGAATTCAGGCTGGCAGAAGAGAAATCCATTAAATATTTATCAACACTCCTCTGTTAAACTTTAAAATAATTTAAATATAAAATAAATAAGAATTGTAGATTAAAAATAAAAATGATAAATAGAGATAATAAATCTGATCATTTAAATAATAAACAATAGTTAATAATGGTATTTTGCTTTATGGTTAAGAAACATTTAATGGCCATTACTCTCAAGGGATGCTCACAGCCATACTGTGAAGGAGACAGAGCAGGAACTATTCTCTCCATTTCATAAATGGGTTAACGGAGGCTGAGGGCAGTTCGTGCTTTGCCCAATGTCACATAACTACTAAATGGTAGGAAAATGAATCCAGGGCTTCTCATTCCAAAGTCGGGGCTCTTTCTGATGCACCCCACAGTCTGTCCCTATTCCATTAATTCAATATGCCCCCAATTTTTTTTTTTACTAAGTATTTACGATGTGTTACATCTTTCGCTAAAACCCTCCCCCATGCCTCATTGTGAGGTGAAAGCAATACTGCATTCTCGAAGGCTGGACTAGTGGGAAGGAATGCCTCCACCTCTTACTAAGATGGGAGACTCCTGTAACAAACTGTTATCTCAAGATCTGATGGCCTGACGGCAGAGAGCTTCATCGCCTCAAGACCAACAAATAGTAGTTGTTATTCTTTTTTGCACAAAACTATCTCCTAGAGTATGAAGGAGTTGCTATTTGCATTATTGGAGGAAGGGACCATGCAGAGAGTTTAAATAACTTACCCAAGGGCACCCAGGCAGTGAGAGTTAGAACATGGTCTTAGGAATCCTTGATTAGTTAATCAGTCAATAAATATTTATGAAGTGCCTACTGTGTGCTTGAATATTCTTTTGCATGATGGAAATATGGACATATAAGTTTGATAATTTGATTCTCATTAGAGCCCTGTGAGCCATGAGGGACATCAATCCCCCTATTTTACAGCTTTGCTGTGGCACAATGAGAAATGGATTAGAGAGAGTAGGAGGAGAGATCTCACCAATCTAGTCTACGCCCATCATTTTGCACATGAGGAAACTGAGGCCCAGACTTGGGTAGGGACTTGCCTAAGGTTGTAGAGCCAGCAAAGTACTTTCCACTAAATTGTTCCTATGCAAGTCTCCCTCCTTAGTCCTACCTCTGATCTTTGGATCCAAGTACAGAAAATCCTTCCTTCCTCCCTCCTTCCCTTCCTTCTTATTGCTATACACAAATATATCTGTTGGAAATATTAACCTGCAGGTCCATGCACCTACATATTCACTGGCTCATAGATCTGCAAACAGATGGATTGGGGGGGAGGGCAAGAGGTCAGGGAGGTCAGTGCATGAAACCTCATCTACACACATTTTCAGAATTACTAGTATGCTGGTGTCCCAGCTCTTGCCCACAGCCCTAATCCAACGTGTCTGTGCTTCTCCGTGTTTGCAGCCTGTTTGTTTTTTGCCTTAATCATCCCCTAATTCCATTACTGACAGTCTTGCAGAGAGTTTCCCTATCAGCTAGCTGAGTACTGGCCTGCGCTGCCCCAGCCCTAACTAGGTTAGGAGGCCAAAGCACAGAACCATTGGGCCAGCAATCTTAAGTTAGTCTCACGGACAATTAGATTGTGAAACTCTGAAGCAGTTTTAGCTTTGACCACAAATGTTCTTGTTGACAGATCCACAGAGAGGCCTCATCGCTCCCTGCTTAGCTGCTAGTGGATGGCTGCTCCAAGCCACGTGGAGGTCAGGCTGTTGGCGAGTAATCTGTCAAACCCAATAGGCCTACCTGACTCTCCTCTCAGCGCCTTCTCCAGCTCCACTCCTCGGATCTCCGAGGCTCTCTGACGTTCTTCTACCTCTTCCAACTGACGCTGGATAGCCTGCAAAATGGCGTCCACAAATGAACTTGTAAACACACACACACACACACACACACACACACACACACACACAGAGTTATGAGACAAGGCATGTAGGGACCTAATGGGAATTAACTTTCTTTGGGTGTGAGAGGGGACCACAGTGGAGTAGGTTGAGTGCTCATTGACTACCTCAGGAATTAATGAGTTCCCTGTCACTGGAAGGTAGAAGATCATAGCATCTGAGATCTCAATAGGACCTCTGATGCATCCAGTCCCACCCCCTCATATTACAGATGAAGAAACAGAGGACCAAGAAACTTGACAAGATCACCCAATTTGTAAGCTGCAGAGACAGGATTTGAATCCAGGTTCTCTCACTTCAGAGCTAGAGCATTTTTAACTGCACTACAGAAGTATCAGACACTTGACTGTTCTGCCAACAAGTTTCCCAAATACAGAGTCAGATTAAAATATAATTGGGAAATTCTTAACAAGATAAATAAAAATATAATAAAACATAGATCACATTCAAAAACTAAGTCAATATGCAACCACAGGGATCCTTACATACAGATTAGTGACCACATTTCTATTTGACTCAGATATCACAATTGTACTACAGATTCAAGCACAGCTTGGATGACCCCTGAATATTTCTCTTTTTCACAGAATCTGAGACTCTCAGAAGTCACCAGTCTCACCATGAATCCCCTCTACAAGAAGCCTTTGCTTAGACTGAGAGGAGACCTCCCACTACCTAAGGCAGCCCATTCTACTACCTAAAAGTTCTCATTGTTTGGAAGTTCTTCCTCAAATTATCATGGGATTCAGAATTGGGAATGATCTTAACAATCTTGTGTAACTACTTCATTTTGCGCATGGGGAAACTAAGAACTAGGCTAGGGAAATGAGTTGCCCAAGGTCATACAGCTAGCAAAAAGTACACAAATCCTGTGTACTTTTCACTACAGTTGTCCCTATTCAAGTCTCTTTTCTTAGTCCTAGTTCTGATCTTTGGAGTCGGGCATAACGAGTCCCCTCCTCCTTCTCTAATTCCCTTTCCTCCCTTCCTCCCTCCATCCCTTCCCTCCCTCTCTTCCTTCTCTCTCTTCTTCTTTTCTTCCTTCCCTACATATATGTAAAAATATACATATATGCATACATACATATAGATATCTCTTCAGATATTCAATGACCGTTATCATGCCCTTCCTACCCAATTCTCCTACCAAGTCTTCTCTTCTCAGACTAAACACTCTCATTGCTTTTGGTGGATCCCCATGTGGCCCAGCTTTAGAATGCTTCTCATTGTCCTTGGAGGGCCTCAGTTCACACGGTTAGAATTTAACCTTCTCATCCTTTCACGCGGCAATAGTGATAATCTGCCCACCACACTCCCACCTCATATGGACTGCCTCACCACCACAGCGCTCATGATTAAAATCACAAGAAGCCAACCATCTCTTTACCTGGGCCTTGTAAAGCCTTTTGAATTCCTCTTGCTTAGCCAACAGTTTGGAGGCTTTCTCCATCTTCCTTCTTCTTTTAAGTGTTCTTCTTTCCTACATGGCCCAAGAAAGAAGAAAAAAGGTCAAGGGCAGGAATAAATGGAAACTTGACAGAATGATGCTCCAACCTCTTTTCACTCCCCTGTTCTTGCCCCCACTCATCCATTCTGCCTATGTCTCAATGGACAGGACCTTTCAGAAGCTTTAGGAGAAATTGAGAAAACAATATTTATGACACCTACAACAATATATAGACACTATGACACAGCCAGGACAAATTAAAGTCGTGTTCCCTCATGGTCCCAGGAAGGAATGCTAAATGGACTGCCCTCTTTTCCTCAGAAAAAAATGGAGGATTTGGTGCCAAATGTTGTATATGCTCTTAGTGGGCATTGTCTAGTTGCTTTTCTTTGTTATAAGGGAAGGTTCATTGGATGGGGGTGTTGGGTGGGTTAAGCTACAAGTGTCTCTGATATAAATAGCAAAAAAATACACAAAAACCCCCTTTTATTGTAAATAAAATATTGATTCCAAAACTTTGGAGGAAAATTCCTATGTTACTGAAGGATTTGAGTTGAGAAAAGATATGTTACTGAAGGATTTGAGTTGAGAAAAGAAAACAATGAGTCACCAATATGCTCCATGGGAGCAAAGCCATATCCTCTATGGGAGGTGGTATGGGATAATGGATAGAGATAGTCTTGAGGCCAAGGAGACCTGGGTTCAAATCTTTCCTCTGACATATGTTGGCTGTGTCACCGTGGATAAGTCACTTTACCTGTCAGTTCTCTAGGTGACTCTCTAAGACTATACATTTCAGAGAAGATGCTGGGAGAGGAAGTTCCTTACTAGGAAATGCCTTAGATGAAAGAAGTCAGAGGTCTAATCCCTAACTGACATGGAAGCTCTTCTTGTACCAGGAATTATGAAGGGCACTGAAGATCATAAGTTTATGGATTGTGAGCTGGAAGGGCCCTTAGGGGTTATCTAGTCCAAGCCCATGAACAAGTCATTTACATTCTCTGTGCCTCAGTTTCCTTATTTATACAATAACAGGGTTTGACTCAATGGCCTCCAGCATTCTTTCAAGCCCTAAATATATGATCCTATGTTTCTCTTATTTTACATATGAGGAAATTGTAGGCCTAGGAAGGTTGAGTGACTCACTCAAGGTCACACAAGTAGCAGGTGGCTGTAGGACTTGAACCCAAGTCTTCTGATACCAGAACTGGTGTTCTCACCACCATACTGGTCTCATTCTGGACTCTTACTAGCTATCAAAGTTGGGGTATTTTTTTTTATTACTGCTTATCTATTAATAAATTAATTAGATGATAACATTTATAGGTGGTATCATGGATAGACGCCTGGATCTAGAGTCAGATTCATCTTTCTGAGTTCAAATCCCTGCCTCAGACACTAGCTATGTGACCCTGGGCAAGTCACTTCACCCTATTTGCCTGAGTTTCCTCATCAATAAAATGAGCTGGAGAAGGAAATAGCAAACCACTCCAGTATTTTTGCCAAGAAAAGGGTCATGAAGAGTTGGACACGACTGAAAAATGACCAAACATTTATTTATATAAAATTAATTTTATGTATACATTTAATATATTATAGAATATATAATTAAATATATAATATGATTACATAAACATATTCAACATAAAATAAATTGTTTCATTATAATGAGGCTCTTTGAGTCTCAGTGACCTCTATATAAAGCAGAGATAATAACTACTATAGCACTTACTTCCCAAGACTGTTGTAAAGATGCAAAAGAGAATGTTTGTAAAGCATTTTGCAAACCTTAAAGTGGTATACAAATGTCAGTGGTTACTGGTGGTGGTGGTGCTCGTGGGCCCTTACACATCAATACCTCATGGTAACTGGGTTATACTCATCAGCTTTTTAGGCTGTAATTACCCATGAGGATCTCGAGGAGGGAGGGCCAAAGTATTTATTGAGCCAGAATCATTTCTAGCATAGTGCGTCATTAGGCAAGTCATCTGAATAATAGTTAGCATTTATATAAAGTCTACTTATGTACCAGGCACTGTGCAAAAAGCATTACAAACATTCTCCCATTTGATTCTCGCAACAACCCAGGGAGGCAGGTGCTATTGTGACCCCTATTTTACAGCTGAGGAAACTGAGGCAAATAGAGGTTAGGTGACTAGTGGCTAAGGTCAGATTTAAAGTGAGGTCTTTCTGACTCCCACCTAAACTCACTTTCCTTTTCTGAGTCTCAGTTTCTTCATCTACAAGATGAGAGGGATGAAATAAGGTCTTTTAAGGCTCCTAGGTACCTTCTAACACTAAACCTCATGAGTGTCTCTAATGATTTCACTGTTCCCTTCATTTTCAGCGTAGACACAGAATTCCTACCAATGGAATGTGGGCATATTTTTGGTTCACAGAAAATAACCATCATCTACTGGGTGTCCCCCCCCAAAATCAACAAAAGTGTTGACGTATGCTTTAATAGTTTTCAATAGCTGAAAATGGCACTAAGACTTTTGGAGTGCCCTGTATTAAAGTTTATGGTATTGGAAAGACTCCCAGACCTGAGAGTCTTGAATTCTAGTGTTGGTTCTGTCCCTAACTAGCCTGAATAATCCACTTCTTGTTTCTGGACCTAAATTCCCTTATTTGTGAAATGAAAGTCTCAACTTAGATTCTCAAATGCTCCTTTAAAGGCTAAAGAATTTCTAAGGCTCCTATAATGCATGAAATGTAGGTCTGTGTGTGTGTATATATATATATATATATATATATATATGTCCTGGTAATTATATTCATTGTAACTAATATTTATATGTCACTTTAATGCATGCATTCTATAATGCATGAAATATAGGTATATATGTATATATATATGCATGAAATGTAGGTATATATATATATATATATATGTATCCTGGTAATTATATTCATCGTAACTAATATTTATATGTCACTTTAATGTATGCATTCTATAATACATGAAATGTAGGTATATATATATATGTATGTATGTATGTATGTATCCTGGTAATTATATTCATTGTAACTAATATTTATATGTCACTCTAAAGTTTGCAAACTATCTTACACATATCTCATTTGGGCTTGACCACAAAGAACTCAATGAGGTAGCTATGACCACTATAATCATTCCCATTTTACAGAATGAGAGAGGTTATGTCACCTGCTCATGGTCACACAGCTAATAAGCATTAGAGGTAGGATCTGAACCTAGGTCTTTCTGATTCCCCATCCAACACCCTCTCCATTTCCCAGGCAACCTCTGCAATGCTTGATCATCTGAATTAATAGAGGGACACAGCCCTAGGGAAGGCAGCTACTCATGATGAGAAATTTGAAAGCTATAGGCTTTTAATGACATCTAATTTCTCTCTCAAAGGATTTGCTGCTGTCTCTTCGGTTTAAGAGTATTCTGAGTTGAGTTTGCCTTCTTTAATCAGGAGGGAAAGAACAAGGTCATGGGTTCAAGCCCATGTTGGAGAATAGCAGAAAACTTATATGGAATTAACACATTGACCCATATAAAGTCATGAGTCCACCTGTTGATAGTGAAGAAGCAAATTATTTAAGTAAACATCAAGAATGTGCTATTGCCCATAGGATCTAAAAACCTACTGGAGAACCATGAAAGTTCTTGGGAAGATCTTCCAAATCCATAGGCTTTGGACTGCTGTCCCATATGCTCTGGGTAAAACCTTGGATGTCTCCACCTATGTTTTCTGGGAGACCAGAATGCCTCCAACCCTCATGAAAGGCAGTTTATTTCCTTAAAAATGGAAATGAGCAAACTTGCCACTATAGGTGCTCCCTCCCAAAACCACAAATCAAAACAAAGTGCATGTCCATTGATTGGGGATAGGCTGAACCAAATAAATTTCTGTGAACAGGATGAAACATTATTGTGCATTAGGAATTAATGGATGTAAGAATTTAGAGAAGCATTAGAAGAACTGTGTGAACCAAGAGAACAACACACATTGCTATCAAAGAAAGCAATGTTGAAAGGCACTCAAATTCTGATGAATAAGAATGACCCATCTTGACCCAGAGAGCAGGTGACAAATCACACTTCACTCCTTCTACTAGAGAGCTGCCAAATTATAGATGTAGGCCATGACCTTAGATGCAGTTGTAGTGTTGATTGACTGTAATGAACTTTTTTCTATATTACAAGAGAGGGTTCAATGCAGGAGGTGGAGTGTGGTAGGTATAGATATTGACAAGTTAAAATAACGGCCTATATTGAATGAGATTAAATTTAACAGAGATAGATAGAAAATCCTAGTCTCAAACTCCAAAAAAATCAATTGCACAAGTACAAGACATAGCTGGATAGTAGTTCCTTTGAAAAAGATAAGGGGGTTTTGGCCTGGGGTGGGATGTATATATACATCAACATGGCAATACAGCAACCAAAACACTTCTGTGATCTAGAATTCTGTGAAAAAAGAGGTATAGAGAGTTTCAGAAGGGCAGTTAGGTGGCACAGTGGCTAGAGCACCAGGCCTGGAGTCAGGAAGTCTCATCTTTGTGAGTTCAAATCAGGTCTTAGACACTTGCTAGCTGGGTGACCCTGGGAAAATCATTTATCCCTGTTTGCCTCAGTTTCCTCATCTGTAAAGTGAGCAAGAGAAGGAAATGGCAAACCACTTTAGCATCTCTGCCAATAAAATTCCAAATGAAGTTACAAAGAGTTGGACATGACTAAAACGACTGAACAATAATGTTCAGAAAATGGAAAGTGATAGCCCTACTGTACTCAGCTCTGGTCATCTTATTTTAAGTAGGAGTTCTGGCTCCAAGCCTACAATTTTTTCCATTCTTCCTTATAAACTGTGAAGTCATAATTTCTAAATGATGAAACATTTTCTCAAAACCAGTAGATGAAACAGTGGATCAAATGCTGGAATCAAGAACACCTGAGTTCAAATGTAGCCTCATATACTTCCTAGCTATGTGACCCTAACTAGGCAAGTCACTTAACTTTGTATGACTCAGTTTCCCTAGCTATAAAATGGAGATAAAAAGCACCTTCCTCCCAGGGTTGTCATAAGGATAAAATGAGATTATATGTGTGAAACACTTTTCACAAACTTTAAAGTACTATGTAAATGCTACTTCTTATTATGTTAGAATTCCCTTAGAATTCACAAGGATGAAAATCTTTTAAACTACATTCCTAGAAGCTTTTGTGAAATCGAAGGTAACCCTGGTGTGTTCTTTGCATTGTGTGAATTTCAAAGCACTACTTCCCTGTTGGATGGTTAATTGCTTTAAAGGAACTTAATGTTCTTAACCAGAAGGACTCCTTTCTATTTACCTAAAAGATATAGAAGAACAGTTAGGCTCCCAAACTAGAGATGAAAGGATGCTGAGAACTCATTGGGATTTTTATGGGAGCAGAGAAGGCAGTATGACTGAGAGCTGAGACTGAGCTCCATCCTCATATCTCTCCCCCAGCTACTTCAAGAAAGGAGGGTCAGGATTCAGCACTGGAGGAGACCTCAACTATCATTGGGCCCAACTGGCTCATTTTATAGAGAAGGAAATTAGGCCTAGAAAGGGAAAGGCATTTACCCACCCTCATCCAGGTAGTGAATAACAGGTTTTTTAAAAAGGGATTCTGATTCCAGATCCAATCCTCTTTCTAGTTCTAGTCCATTTCCTGTTGAATTCCTTCTGTCCATTGGGTGGGGTAAAAGATTCAGAACTAATTCAGAGTAGCTAGGATCCTTGCATTAACATTGGTTCTATACTTGAGGAAATCAATAGGCAAGCATGGGAAACATGTACCAGAAGCCTGGGGTCAGATTCCAGAAATTCTACTTCCAGGGAGTAAGTAGAGACAGTGGTTAAAGCCATGCAGCCACAAGAGTCTACTGGTGCTAGTGACTGGGGAAGGAGGACCACACAAGATTGCAGATTAGAGGCAATACCATTGAATTCTATCAACATTCCCCTCCAAACAACCTTAAAATCATGCCTCAAATAAAATTTTGAAGGAGCAGAGGCAACAAAAGGTCAGGAGAGACATTTTTCAGGCCTAAGAGAACATAAAAGGTTGGCAGAAGTTTATGACACTGGGGTGGAAACTTGTCCATAACCCACCTATGCTGTGGTGGCAACAGTGGTAGGAGAAGCAGTTTCAGGAGCTCTCAGCCCAGAGATGGTAAAGGAGTCATAGGACTGATCAGAAAGAGATTATGGGGCACCTTTTACTGGCAGGGGTACAGTTGTCACTGATTGGCAACTCTACTGCCTGTAGGCAGTTCCAGGTTGCACGTTCTAGGGTGGAAAGGAACACTTCTCATTGATTACAAGGGAGGATAGGTCCTGGTCTCAGTTCCAAAGCAAAGTGGCTATAGGGGACCAGGGGTCCTTCCTGAGCAGAACACTGACCAGGAGAGCAGTGACCACGCCTCTTCCCAGATCACACCTCCTTGGAAGCACCAAAAATTTTCAGACCTCCAGAACTAACACTGAAAACAATAGAATGAGGTATGGGACAGTGCCTCCCCACATCAGCAGAGACCAAATTTAATATAAAGTTCAAAGTGAAGAAATAGGCTACAAAAATAAGCAAACAATAAAAAAAGAATTTGACTATAAAAAGCTACTATGGTGTCAGGGAAGACCAAGATCTAAAGTTCAGAGAAGACAACAACATGACAGCTACCCACAAAGCTTCAAAGAAAAATGCTAAAAGGAATCCAAGCCCAGCAAGAATCCATGGAAGAGTTACAGAGCTAAAAGTGGCACAGGAAAACATCAGAGAAAGAAATGAGAGTGATACAAAAAAATTATGAAAAAATGAATTAACAACGTGGTAAAAGAGGCACAAAAAGTACCAAAGAAAATAACACCTTACAAAACAAATGGGCTTAATGGTAAAAAAGGCCCAAAAATTCACTGAAGTAAAGAACTCCTAAAAAAAATAGGCCAAATGGAAAAAAGAAATGCAAAATCTCACTGAAGAAAATAATTCTTTCAAAATTAGAATTGGGCAAGTGAAAGCTAATGACTCGATGAGACATCAAGAAATATTAAAACAAAATCAAAAGAATGAAAAAAAAAGAAAATGTGAAATCTCATAAGAAAAAAACTGACCTGGAAAATAGATCAAGGATAGGTTATTTAAGAAATATTGGACTACCTAAATGCCATGATCCAACAAAGAGACTAAATAACATCTTTCAAGAAATTATCAAGGAAAGCTGCCTCAATATTTTATATCCAGAAGGTAAAATAAAAATTGAAAAAAAAAGTATTAATCACCTCCTGAAAGAGATCCCAAAATGAAAACTCCCAGGAATATTATAGCCAAATTCTAGAGCTCCAAGCTAAAAGGGAAAATATTTCAAGCAGCCAGAAAGAAATAATTCCAATATTGCACAGCCAATCAAGATCACACAAGATTCAATGACTTCCATGTTAAAGAATCAGAGGAAGTAGAATATGATACTCTCAAAGGTAAAGAAGCTAGGATTACAACCAAGAATCAACTAGCCAGCAAAGCTGAGTATAATCTTTCAGGGGGGAAAATGAATATTTAATGAAATAGAAGACTCTCAAGTATTCCTAATGAAAAGATCATTAGAATAATATAGAATATTCTATATATAGAACATATATTCATATATAGAATATATATTTCTATATAATATAGAAAATTTTGTATTCAAACATAAGACTCAAGAAAAGCATAAACAGGTAAACATGAAAGAGTAATCACAGGGGTCTCAATAAAGTTAAACTATTTACATTGCTATATAGAAAAATGATACTTGTAATTCCTAATGATTTTATCACTATTAGGGAAGTTAAAAGGAGTTTATATAGACACAGAGCATGGATATAAGTCAATTATGTTGGAATGATCTCTAAAATAATGAAGGGGTAAGAAAGAGGGATGTGCTAAGAGAAGGAGGAAGGGAAAAATTTTTCTCACATAAAAGAAGTGTGCCAGGAAGAGTTTTTTCAGTGGAGGTAGAGATGGGGGTGGTGGCAGGCAATTGGAATTGGTTCAAAAAGGAAAGAATATATATGTATGTGTGTGTGTGTGTGTGTGTGTGTGTGTGTGTATAGATGTACATACATACACTCACTTAATTGTATATAGCAATGTAATTTAAACAGTAGAGAAATAGGAGGGGGATGGGATAAGTGAAAGGGAAAGAGATGATAAAAGGGAAGACATTAAAGGAGACAGTGGTTACTGGCAAAACAGACTTTGGAGGAAAGACGAGATCAAGAAGAAGACATAGAAGAAAATGGAATGGAGGGAAATACACAATTAATAATCATGAATGTGAATGTGAATGGGACAAACTCATCCATAAAATGGAAAGTCAGAAGAAATGATTAGAAACCAGACTTCAACAATATATTGTTTACAAGAGAAACACATGTAACAGAAAGACACACAGTTAAAATAGAAGCTGAAGCAGAATCAATATTCCTTAGCTGAACTAAAAACAATGGCAAAAATTGACCTGATTAAAAGAAACAACATGGAAACTGCATTTTGCTAAAAGGTACCATAGAAAATGAAGTCATAACAACAGTTTTTACAGCAAGTTTCTCTGCTAAAGGCCTCAGTTCTCAAATATATATGGAGTGTAGAACTGAGTCAAATTTATAAAAATAAGAGCCAATCACCAATTGATAAATGGTTAAATGATATAAATAGGCAGTTTTCAGATGAAGAAATCAAAACTATCTATAGTCATATAAAAAAATGCTATCACTATTGATTAGAGAAAGGCAAATTAAAACAACACTGAGGTACCACCTTGCACCTATCAGAAATTACAAATACTGAAGGGGATGAGGGAAAAGTAGGTGCACAAACAAATCGTAGTGAACTGGTTTAACCATTCTGACGAATGATGTGGGACCAAGTCCACAGGGCTATAAAACTGTGCATACCCTTTGACTCAGCAATATCACTACTAGGTCTATATCCCAAAGAGATCAAAGGAAAAGGAACCATATGTACAAAAATATTTACAGTAGCTCTTTTCTGGTAGCAAAGAATTGGAAATTGGGAAATGACTGATCAAGTTGTGGTATATCACTGTGATGAAATACTACTGTATTATAAGAAATGAAGGGCTAGATGGTTTCAGAAAAACTTGGGAAGACTTAATATGAACTGATGTAAAGTGAAATGAGTAAAACCAGGAGAACACTGTACACTGTAACAACAGTACTGTATGATGATCAACGGAGAATGACATGGATATTCTGATCAAGACAAGGATCCAAGACAATTCTGAAAGACTCATGATGAAAAAATGCTATCCACCTCCAGAGAGAGAACTGATGAACTCTGAGTACAAATTGACATATAATTTTCTCATTTTCTTGCTTTCAAAAAAATGACTAATAAGGAAATGTTTTTGCATGATTTCATATGTATAATTGGTAGCATATTGCTTGCCTTCTCAGTGGGTGGGGAAGGAGTAGGAGGGAGGGAAGGCATTTGGAACTTAAAATTTAAAAAGAAAAGAATATTAAAAATAAAGTATTTTTTAAAAAGAGTCTATTGGTGCTAGGCATTTGAGACTAGTCATAGCATACAGGTTTGGTTGAGGCAGAATGCGTGAGCATATCTACCCTGTACAGTTGGAAATGAGGATGTGGGATTGGGTCTAAGGTTCTGACTGACCAGGTATATTTGTTTCTGGCTCCTTGTAATCACTTTATGTGAGTGATGTGAGTCTCTATTACTCTGCCCATGGAAATCAAACCATAAAATGTATGCCCTTAAGAGAGAGGTCTTTGTATAAAAGGGGGAAGAATTTCTCTAGGGAATCTCCAATAATCATTCCTTATGGTTTGCAGGAATAAGAAATCTGAACTTATTGTGATCACTCGGGAAAGCAGGTAAATAGTCCATTCAAAGTTAGTATAGGCAGTGCATAATTGAACAATCACTCTTGAATACCTTCCTTTCCTTCATTCCAGTTAGGCTATAATGGTATTGAGGAAGGGACACCTCATAGGACTGGGGTGGCAACTGCACCTATTCTTAACCTGCTTCTTTAGACTTACATGTAGTAGAGAAATAATCCCATATTCCCCCTAATTTCAGACTGTTAAATACTATTAAAGGACTGGTTTGAGTTGACTAAATTTCTATGCCTTACTATTCCCAGAAATAGGAATATTTAAAAATTGACAACAATGAATAGGGAGAAAAAAAGGGGAAGAAGAAAGGAGGGAGGAAGGAAGGAAGAGGAAGGAGAAAAAAAGAAATCTGTTATTATCTCTGCTCTCTCTTATCTTTCTTGAAATGCTTTCATTAATCATATTTAAAATCTGAGATTATTTACAACTGGGAAGAATGTGGGTAAAATTCATAGAGGAGACAGTATTCAAAATATGCCTTAAATTCTGAGTAAAAGTTAAGTAGGGATGAATGAGGAGAGGGCACATGGCATTCCTGGTGGAAAGCACAGCGTGAGAAAGTTAAGTATACCATCATTCAAAAAAAAGCTATATGATGCTATTGACACTTAAGACTCAGACAAACTCAGAGGAAGAACCACTCCAAAATATCTACAATCAAAGCCACAAAGGAAAACACAACTTTGTCACAGGTTCAAATAGAACTTCTAGAAGAAATGGAAGGAGAGTTATTAAAAGTTTTAAATAATTTTAAAATTAAAATGAGTATGTTTGTTTTGTATTACTTTACATGTATAATGGGGATTGCCTGTCTTCTCAGCAGGTAAGGTGGAGGTAGAGGGAGGGAGAAACTGGAACTCAAAAATTTTTAAAAAATGAATGTTAAAAACATTGAAATGAGTGCTAGAGAGAAAAATGGAAAAGAAATGAGTTATGGAAGAAAGAACTAAGAGAGAATCAATGGCTTAGAATGAAAGAGGTACAAATCTTTGCCCAAACAACAAACTCCCTGAAAATTAGAATGGATCAGTTTAAAACTGTTCTTTGCACTCAACAATCCATCTCCTGACCCCAGGAGTTTTTACTGGTTGTCTTCCATACCTATAATGTTCTCTCTTCTCAGCTAAAGCTCCACCTTCTGCATAGTCTTTTCCTTAATTTTAGTCAATCCTCCTTAATTTTAGTGCCTTCTGAGATTACCCCCAATTTATCCTGCATATACTTTCTCGTGAATAGCTGTTTGCAAGTTGACTTCTCTAATACAGTATGAACTCCTTGAGAGCAGAGATTGAGATTTCTCCCCTCCCCCCTTTTTTTGTATTCCCAGTACTTGGCATACAGTAGGTACTTACAAAAATGCTAGTTGTCCAAACTGTTTCGGTTGGGATGTAAGATTCTGGAAAGGGTATAGACAGATAAAAGGTGTGAAAAGTAGATTAAGAGCAAATTCTTCAAGGTCTTGGTGTTTGGTTGAAAAGTTTAAATTTTATTCTATAGGCAAAAGGGAATGAATGAAGATGTTTTGTCTTGTCTGTTTTTTAGCAGGAGAGTGACATAGGATTGTAGTTTTAAAATTGGAAGGAACTTTAGGTACAACTCCCTTACTTTACAGGTGAGGAAATGAAAATTCAGGTTTCACCTTAATATGACTGGCCCAGGGTCCCACTGGTAGTGACTGGGGCAAGATTTGAAGCCCACTTTTCCTGCCTCCAAGTCTCACACTATGCTGTCTATGTATTCCATATGTATTCTCATACTATGTATTCCACTATACTATGTTGTCTCTCAGCGATCTTCCATAACTGGGAATCAAATTGGGGCCACAATGAGGAAAGTGTTAAATGCTAATCATTAGATGAGACCATCAGATCTGGGCTCTAAGAAGACCATGGAGCCCAGAGGCGAAGAGGGCAATTAGGGAATGAGTGTGGTGTGGCTTAGAAGACAGGAGACCTCCGTTTTAGGCCTAGGTTTTATTCTACCTTGCTCTTTTTGACCTTGAATAAGTTATACTTCTCAGAATCTCAGTTTCCTCTTCGGTTATTTGACTTAGTTTTATTGCACTAGATATTCTTGAGGTTCCTTCCAATGCTAGCATGTGATGACTTCACGTTGTCTGTACCGCATCTCTTGTCTGTCAAAATCCAAAGGATCCTCCAGAAATTTCAGTGGGGTAAACAGATTGGTGAGGGATCTGTATGTGGGTACCCAGATCCCAAGGTTCCCAATTTTCCTCTTCTTCACCCAAGAAAGAATTTCTGACTGTGAAATCTTAGGTATGAGCACATGAGCAAAAGGAAAGATGTCCAGGGGGCCTGAGATTCCCTGTCGTCCATGGTAGCTGTAAGGAGTTGGAGGGCTATGGCATTGAGAGTAACACTGCACCCACCTACCCTGACCACTGTTTTCCTGAGACTTTGCCTGTGGTCACTGGAAACAGTAGGTAGGAAGGCTGAGACTCCATCTGGGGGCAGAGAGGCAAGCAGAGACTTCAGGGATCGATCTTGCTAAGGTATTTCAAACACTGGAACGAAGATGAATTCCTGAATGACAAGAACTAGCAAGTTTCCAAAACCTCATCAGCGGGTAAGCCAGAAGGAACAAAGCTTCTCCTCTGAGAGGTCATTTCCCTTAATACTTCCATAATCTTAGAAAGTTGAGGGGACCTCTGCAAAGAGATTTCAGTTTTAGGAGATGGTTGGAGACAGTTTTTCTTTCATATTCATTATGTACAATAAATGATGTGACTATAAAGATGGATGGTCTGTTTTCTATGAAAATAGAAAGGAAAATTCCAGATGTAAGGGATGGGGCAAGAAGTGAGGCATTCCAAGCCAGATATTTTTCTAATTGTAATAATTTGGGAACCATATGCCATATCATACCCTGGATCAGTTCTGACTCTGACTAGAATGTTTTGTTTTGTTTTAAATACCACCTAGCAGTTTTGTGAAGGAGCAGTGAAGGATGGAGAATCATACACATACACTCTTGCGTATGTGTCTGAGAGACCTAGATGAGACCATCGGACCAATGTTTGAATATAGTGCCACATAGTGGACAATTGTGCATTTCTTTGCCTTGCTGATTAATAGGTGTCATCCTGATTTTGCTGTGGCATAAATAAGGTAACAGCAGGGTGTGCTGGAACCAGCTCGAATTGGCTCTCTGGAACTCTTTGTTAAATATCTAGTATGAGCATTTACCCTTCAGAAATCAACAAGTGCTATAAATCAGGTCTTGATTTACTGCTTTGCTAATTGTCTAGATTTAAGAATGTGATGGAGAAAATGTTAGTAATGCAGATTACAATTAAAAGGGTGTTGTTCATACATTTTTCTCAATAGCCTATTGTTAAACATTTAACAGGATAATGTTAGAACCCAAACCAAAGTGAGTTGCTTATTCTACCACGGTGCCCTAAGTGTTACATGAGATGCCTGTAAGATGTCACATAACGCCTATCTCTCTATCACAACCCTATGAAGAAACTAGGTAAGAGGTAATAAGGGGGTGAATTAGGATGGTGACAGGCATGGGAATGGAAAGGAGCATAGGGGAGGGATACTGCTGAGAAAGAATCTACAGGACTCAGTGACTAAACAAAGAGGAGAACTATTCAAAGATGACTCTAAGATTGCAATCATTGGGTAACTGGGAAGACATGGTGGTTTTAGCTGTAGAAAAGTCAGCATAAGAGGGAAGGGGTAGGTGTTGGGGCTTCAAAGTTTAAAATGCTATTAAATGTCAGTTGTTATTACCAACCAAGAGGTCTCTGGGTGGTCAGCATTTATCCTTGGGAAAGGGACAGTATGGACTTGGACAAGTCAATATCTCTCAGGGAGAAAACTTGGTACAAGAGAAAGCTTATCATTTCTGGAATCAGATGACCTGGGTTTAAATCTTGGTTTCTACACTTCCTACTTGGGTGACCCAAGACAAGTCATTTTACATCTCTTGACTTCAACTGCCTCATTTGTAAAAGAAGAATATTAAATTAAATGGCCCCCAAGAACTAAACCTTCCAGAACTAAACCTATGATCTTACGCTCCTCTAGGAGATGATGGGTTCTTTGGTGCTGGTGGGACATCAAGGTGGAGATTTCCAACATACAGGTAGAGAACAAGGGAGCCCAAGGAATAGATGCTAATTTGAGATTCAGATAGAGGTGATAATGAAAGCCATGTAAGCAAATAAGCTCTCCCAGGGAGGCTGTGTAGAGAGAACAGATAAGAGGGCTAGGATGAGAGCCTTAGGGGATGTCTATATTGAGGAGACGTCAAGAGAGAGAGAGATAAGAAGTCAAAAGAAGAATGAATGATATGATATGGAGGGCGTAAAGATCAACAGAAAACACAAAACATGGTTTCAACATATAATCAGAGATAGGTAATCAGGAACAGTTTCAATCTCACCTCTCTTTCATGCTCTCCTTTCATCCTTCCCTCCCTCCCTCCCTCCCTCCCTCCCTCCCTCTCTCTCTCTCTCTCTCTCTCTCTCTCTCTCTCTCTCTCTCTCGTCTCATTGTGTTTCCTCTCTTGACTCTCTCCATCTCCTTCATTCCTTCTTCTATCTGTCCTTCTGTGTGTCTCTGTGTCTTTCTTTCTCTGCCAGTCTCTGTCTTTCTTTCTTTTACACATATAAGCACACATACACACCAGGTCACTGACTTGGTCTTACTTGGGCAGTGGGGTCAGGAAGTCCTGAGTTATAAGCCAATGCTTACATCACCAGATGTGGAAGAAACAATTGTAAGTAAATAAATTCGGTTCCCCTCCTTCCTCTCCAGGAACCTCACTGAGCCAACAAATAAACACAGTAAATGGCAGAGAAACCACTTTTCTGTCCACCAGTGTAAACACATTAGGCTGAGCATCAGCCCAAAGGCCCCTCTGAAAGGTTCCTGTCCCAGCAACCCATGGGGACAAAGAAAAACAGGATAGAATTTGGGAGGGAGGATACTGGTCAGGGAGAGGTTTATTTGAATCAAAGTCTAGAAAGAAGGCCTAAATTCTAGGGAGAAACAGAGAAGAAGGAAAGTCTCCAAGTCTACCATCAGCAGCCTCTCCAAACTCAAGTCACAGTAGGCATTTTCAGAGTATAAATGCCTAGATGCAAATGCATGGTTCATTTAATATTTCTGATTAGAATAAACATAACATTTTCCATGCAATCTGCCTCTAGTGCTTCTTAAATGAAGCTGTGTTTCCCCCTGGGGACATAGGCATCTGTTTGTTTTCATTTTTCGATGGTTTGCTTGTTGGACTTCATATTAAAACCACTTTAGAGCTGCAGTTTCCAAGTGGTTCCAAGTAAATATGTTGCTGTCTTGGGGGTTTTTTCCCTCCTCCTTCAAATTTCTTAGAGAAAGAGAAGATTCATCTGTAAGACCTGAAAGATTCTGAAAATGAAAAGACTCTTGGCTCTTGCCAAAGGGAAGGGAAGACCTAAGTGTCAGATGCTACAACAGGTAAGTCTGTTAAATAAAACGATCTGCCAGTTTGAGAAGGCTCTGGGTTGGAAACTCACAATTCTCCTAAAAGTCAGCCCCTACAGAGTCAACTCTTTCCTTGATTGCCAAGGGGCAGATTACCTTTGGTGGTAAGGAAGGTTTGGGTTCAATTTCACCATCTGAGGAGGAGGTAGTATCAGATGAGGAGGAGGAACAGCACTCAGTCATCTGTGCTCTGACAGGTAGGTGCTTGGAGCCTGAAATAGAAACAAAGTGCCCAATCAAGCAGAAGCAATATCTTTCCTAGATTTCATGACCCAACACTCCCTCTCCCTCTCTGCCTGCTGCACCTGCCCTAAGTCTAAGCAGCAGAGCTACCTAAGGGCAATCTGAAATTTGGCTCCCCATGTTAATTAAATTTCTGGACCTTGGCCAAGGGCTTTGCACAGATCTTGGTGTCCATATTTTAAATACACACACACACACACACACACACATACACACATAGTATTATGCAGAAATCAATTAATTCCTTAAACACCATTTATGGATCATGGGGCTTCAAACGCATTCAGAAATGAAATCTATTATTAAAATGCATGTCTGAAGTTAGCCATGGTACCTCAAACGATCGTGTGAGGGTCACCGCGCAGTCTAATTGAATGCAAAAAGTCCAAGCCAGCTCTTAAACAAATTACCCTTATGTGGCTCTCAGCATCTGGCACCCATTTTTAGAACATGACATCTGCTCGGTGTAAAAGAACTGGCGTCAGAATGTCTGGTCATATAAAAAAATCACAAATGTAATCAGGAGCAAATGGCTTCTGCCAGCGTAGGGCTTTATCACACGGTCTCATGCAACGTAAATATTTCATTAATTATGTCTAAACAAATGCCACTTTTATTTTCTCCACGTAAGAATATTATCACATCATCAGGGCAGTGATGAAAACATCAGGAAAGATTGGTGGGGACGGAGGGGGAAGGGGTGTGGAAGGAGGTGGGGGGGAGGGGTATGGATGTCCCAACAACGTGCTCCCATGGGGTAATCTGACTTTTGGGGGGGTTACAAAGACAGAAAAATAGCATGTGACTCAAGGAACCCTAATTAAGGCTGAGTCAGTGGTAACACTCTCTTCATGCCCATCCTGACCAGAACGTGGCTCATCTCTATCTATGACCTGAATATCCCTGGGTGCCTGGTATCTTCACATAGAAACATCTGCCTTTCCATTTTGACCTTCTGTAGGGTTAATGATTAACATCTAGATTGGCCCAGCTCTGGGCAATGAATAGCCCTGTTGGGAAGTAAGTTATTTGGCCCTGCCCAGGTGACTGATAATTTATTGCATCCTAGTTTCTTGTGTAAGTCCATATTTGAACAGATGTGTGTGTGTGTGTGTGTGTGTGTGTATGTGTGTTCAGGGGGTGACAGAATGGTGAAACTCTACCATCCCCCTTCCACATAGGTTTCTGTCTTCCTCCCAGGTGAAAGGGAAACAAACCTTAGGAAAAGCATGATACGGTGGAAAGTACTGGATTCTCAGTCAGAAAGATCTGAATTTGAATTCTGGTTTTGTTATCTATTACCTGAGTAATTTGGGGGCTAGTCATTTAACTTCACTGGGCCTTGAGTCACAGTATCATAGAGTTACAAGGGACCCCAGAGATCATCGACTTCCTTCCCACAAGCACACATTTTATAAATAAGTGAATTGATGTATAGAGAGGTCGTAGCTCTCCCTACGTAACAGAGGTATTAGGGATGGGGGCAGGCAGTTAAACTCAGTTTCTCTGAGTCCAGAGCTAGTCCTCTCTCACTATGCCAGCTGCTCAGTTGCGAAATGAGGGACCTGGACTAGATGATATCCATGGGACAACCACTGGGGTTCATATCCTGCTCCCGACACTCACTACCTGTGTGGTCTTGGGTGAATGATTTGACCTTCCTGGGACTCAGTTTCCTAGAGGGCCTCTGAGGTTCTTTTTGGTTGAGATCTAGGATCCTTCCAGTTCTAAATCAATGATCCTATAACCCTTGAAAAGAAAGGGAGATCGCTACTCTGATGAGACAATAATCTAAGACAATTCCAAAGGACCCTGATAAACAGGGTTCTCCACCTCCAGAAAAAAGAACTGATGAACTCTGAGGGCAGACTAAAGCTTACTTTTTTACTTTCTGTACTTTTTTCCATTTTTTGGCCTGTTATCTTTTGCAATATGGCTAACATAGAAATATGTTTTTCATGACTTCACATGGATAATTGATATCAAATTGTTTGCCTTCTTAAGGAGGGAGAAGAGGTAGAAGGAAGGGGAGCAAGTTTGGAACTCAAAATTTTTTAAAAATGAATATTAAATTTTTAAAAATACATTTGGGGAAATTTTAATGAAATATATATTGGGAAAAAAAAGAAAAGAAGGAGAGATTTTGGTCTGCAGACCTTTCAAAGTACCCTTTCTTCCTTCAGAAGTAGGCTTAAACTCAGACAATGTTAGAATTTGAAGAGACCCCACAAATTGGCCACTCCGAGTGAAGCCTCTCACTGTACAAATAAGGAAATTGAGCCCCACAGAGAGGAAAGGAATGGCTCCCAGTCAGTATAAGGAGCAGGAAACGAATTCAAGTCCTTTAGCAGAGCAAAAACTTGAACCCACTCTACCTGACATTATCAAAGACCAAAACTGTGCCTAAAAAATAGTGAGGAATATTTAGCCCATTTCCTGGGAGAGAAGCTAGGAGCTATTAGATTCTATGTGGCAGGTGGAAAATTCTGGCTCAGAGTGAGATGCACCTCTCCCTACCTGAGATATGAATGCACAGGCTTTCCTTAGAATTTCTGAACTATTTCTTCGCCCTTTCATTCAAAAAATGAAAAATGAAAATTCTATGTCTTTTACTTTGGCTTCCAGGTGATATCAACTTGCTGTGCTGCTTTGACCAAGTCCCTTGCCCGATCTGGGCCTAAGCTTCTTTGTAACACAAGAGAGGTAGAGTGGGTAGCTTCCAAGGACTCTTCCAGTCTAACATTCTGTATTCTGGCAAAGTTCACTGGCAGAAATTCTAAATTCACTGACTGACTTCTACAATGAATTAAAGAGCCCCAAGCAGAATGGTTTAGGGGAAAGTTTAAAGTTATTGCTCACTCTCAATCCTGTCCCTTCCTCCTATGATGGCAGATGTCTTAAACTGAAAGACTGTGTACTAAATCTAGCTTCAGGAAAAAAAAAAGGGGGACTGCTGTTATCAGTTTATTTTGTCTTTGAATATGTCTTATGAAATCTTTCCTCTAGGGCAAATGGCTAAAGAGACTGGGATGTAGAACAACGTGTTGATGATGGAGAGCCACTGAGGCTGAGACTTATTCAAGGCCACAGGATGATTCATGGGTGAAACAGACTTGGCTCTGAGCCTTCTGCTTCCCAGGCCAGTAGTTAATCCAATCTAACCCACTGACTTGGAGACATCTTCTCTCCTCCCAGTCACAGGGACATTGTCCAAGTCACAGAACCTCAAGAGGCAGAGTTAAGTGAGACTTAAGAGTTCTGAAGAAAGTGAAACTCCAGGAATTTCCAAAGGTCACAGAGCAAAATAATGGAAGTCAGTTCGCTCAGGTCCCCCACTCTTGGAGCTCTGTCCCCTGCCCTGCCTTCCTTGTCTGTATCTATTTTAGGTACTGCTCTCTGTTCCTCCCTCCCCAAACTACTCGACATTCATTGTACTATAGTTTACCTATACTTACATGTTTGTAGGATGCCTTCCCAGTTAGAGTGGAAGCTGGCTGAAGGCAGGGCTGAGCCCTACTTCACTTTAGTCTCTGTATCCCTTACACTTACACGTAGTAGGTGCTTAATAAATGCTTGATGACTGACTGATTGGCTAGGATTTGTCCTGAACTATGCTGGCTCTTACTTGGCTCATCCTTGTGAATAAGGATGTGCAGAATGTAGGAGCACAAGGGAGCGCCAGGCCTAGACTGGAATCAGGAGACCTGGGTTGGAGTTCCCCTCTGACCTTTACTGGCTAAGTGACCTTGAGCAAGCCATTCTTAGTGCTTTTGAGGTTTACTTTTCTTATTTGAGAGATGGGACATCCCTCTAGGAATACTAGTTACATCATAGGGTTATTGTGAGGAAAGTACTTTGAAAACTTCAAATCACCATAGAATGCTAAGCTGTCATCATCATCATCATCATCATCAACATGGGAACATGGCAGGAATAATTCAGGAAAACTCTCTCCACCAATCCAGATGGGCAATTCTTCTGTAAATTATAGAGATTTGTCTGGGGCACTAAGAGGTAACCCATGGTCACATAGCTAAATTAGGACTTGAACTCAAGTCTTCCTGACTCGAAAGCTGGTCTTTTACCACAACCGCCCAGCATATCAGAGACATCGAGTTCACAAGGGGATGGAGGCCCTGAGTTCAGCCTGGTCATCTGAGCAGAACAGATTGGTGCTGGCAACAGAGCAGAAAAACAAGATGTCACAGCCAAGCTCCTGATTCCTCAGCTCTCCAATTCTAACCTTCGAGCAACTTCCTGTTCAGATTTAGACCATAACCTGTTATTTGCTCCCTTGTTTCTTTTCCCACTGGGAATAAATTACCCCCTTCTCATCCCTCCTCTTGAAGTTCCATCAATAATTAACTGGAGTTACAAGGGCTGCTGGATAAACAGCCGGCTGCTGCCGGAGCACCTGCTTCCCTCCCTGCCAGGGACTCTTTGCTGAGGCCTGATATCTTCTTTGAACAAAGGCAGGTTTCTTGACCTTCCATTGACTGGGAATGAGAGCCCTCATGGCTCAGGTTGTGGGGGAAGAGGAGAGTAGGGACTGCAGGCCCTGATCCTTTGGCTCCCCAAGAAGTGGGCTTGGTACAAGGCAGCTCCCCTGTGCAGTTCTCTCTGGACCAGGGATGTCTGCAACAGGAACCCAGTTTTCCTTTCATTAGCTCTGAATTCTACAGGGCTGCCTTCTCCTTTGGCGGAGTATGGTGCCCTTTGGCTAGAAGGCCAGATCACTGGGAAACAGGAGGCAGAGCTTGCCAGGAGGTTAGGTGATGAATGGAGTCTGGACATTGGCCCTGTTGTTTCAGGAAAGGGCCTATGACCCAGTCAACCCTGAAATACCCTCAAGAGAGGAGAACACATGACTTAACAAGGCAGGTAGAAGGAACTAATGTCTTAATGGAGGCCTACAGTGACCCAATCTACTGGGGAGCCAGGCCAACTATGTGACAAAAACTAAAAAGATTAAGATCTTTCAGATGGAATAGGAAATACTCTCTTGTGGACACCTTTAAGAGAATCTAAAGCAAATCCACACGTGCAGAATTTGACTGGCCTCACTCACACACAGATAAAATTCCTGCTTAACCTGGGTTATGGGAACCAGGAGAAATATTGGCTGTCTCCCTCTCTCCCCCTACCTCCCCTGAATTGTGTGACCTAGAAATAATTCTCTCCTGAATGTTTCCACTGCGTCTGTCTCAACCATAGAATTAAGGTTGGAAGGAACTTTTGAGAGCCCCATCTTTTAAAAACAAAAAACCTTTACAAAATCCCATCATCCCCCATTAACTCTTGCTCTCTATCTTGCCTCTTCTCAGCCAAATTCTTTAAAAAGACCATCCATTCTCAATGCTCCCACTTCCTCTCCCCAGTCTTTCTACACTCTGATCCTCAACCTCATGTTTCCCAGAAACCACCTTCTCCAAAGTTACCAGTAACTTCTTAAGTGCCTTTTCTGAAACCTTATTCTTTTTCAGCTCTTTGCAACATATGACACTATGCACCAATTTCTCCTCCTGAATCCTCTCTCTCCTCTCTGGGTTTTTATGACACTGCTCTCTCTTGGTTTTCATACTACGTGTCTTGATTGTTCCTTCTCAGTCTCTTCCGCTGGATCTCATCCACGTGTTGTTCATCAACTGCAGACATCCCCAAACTCTGTTCCGGACCATTTGCTCTCCAAACTCTCCCTTAGCAATTTCATCTGCTCTGCTGGCTTCAATGATCAACCCTAGGTAGATGACTCATAGATTTATATATCCAGCCCTTAATCTCTCTCCTGAGCTCCAGCCCCACATTAGAAATTGCTCATTGGGCATTATGAACTGGATGTCAAGATATCTCAGACTCAATATATCCATTACAGAACTCATTATCTTCCCCCCAAATCCATCTAAGGGCCCACCATCCTGAGAGTCACCCTGATTCTCAACATCAGTATCATCCTCAACTCCTCACTCTCATGTCCTCTACATGTATAATCCACAGAAAATCTTGTTACTTCTACCTATGCCATATCTTTCACACATATTCCCTTCTTCGCTCATGCAGCTGCTGCATTAGTTCAAGCCCTCATCATCTCTCACCTAGACCAGTGAAATTGCCTTTCCACTACTCTTGCCACTCTCCACATGTTCTCACCCAGGGCATTTTGGATTTTAAGCAGGTGAATTACCTTATTTATGGGGAAAAGAGTAAATTCCCAAATCGTGCAGGGGATACAAGAGAACCCAAGTGCTAACATTTTCTGCCTTCTGTTCAAGGGAATAGAATCTCAGGTTATACAGAAGTGAAAGTTTTAGGGAAGCAGAGACCTCAGAGCCCACCTAGCCCCACCCATATATGAACAAGAAGCCCTTTTATGAATAATATCCCCAACAAATAGACAACAAGGCTCTGCCTTAAGATCTCCAAGAGGTGGAATCCACAGTCCTCCAAGGCAGCCCATTTAAATTCTGGATAGTTCTAATCATTAAAAAATATTTTAAATGAAGATGATGATGATTTTTGATAATTGATGATGATAGCATCTACCTCCCAGGGTGGTCACCCAGATAAAATGCAATAATATTTAGAAAGCACTTTGCAAATCTTAAAGTGCAATGGAAAAGCTAGCTATTATTATTATAAACACTTTTTGTCATCATAGCTGAATTTGTGTCTGTCTTCTCCCCTATCCCTAATGCCCTGGTTCTTCCATCTGGGGCTAAATGGAAAAAACTCTGATCCCTCTCTCTTCTCCATTACAGCCATTCAAATAATGAAGACAACTCTCATGTCCCCCGAGTCTTTCCTTTTCCAGAAAAACATCCCCAGATCCTTCAACTGATTCTCACAACATAGTCTTAAGGCTCTTCATCATCCTGGCTGACTTCCTCATGTTAAGTCTATCAATTAAGAAGTGGCAGTGTCCAGAAGTGGACTCCACACTTCACATTGGGTCTGATCAGGGCACAGCCCAGAGAGAATCCTCCTTCACTTACTTATTATTCCCAGACACTCTGCTTCTCCTGAGACAGCCTAAGGTTGCCTTGGTTCCTTTATCTACTATTTTGTATTGTTGACACAAAATGAGATCGTTGGCCTCTGGATCTTTTCAAGAAGGTCCATTCTTACACAGCCTCCTCTACAGAATGCCCATGAAGCTGACTGCTTTAACCAAACAATTCTCAGACTTTGTAGATATCCCTTGGCCCAGCTAGCTTCCTTTCACTCTATGTATTTGATTTGTTGCCAGATCATCGTTTCTCCCTCAACATCCCTTACTTTGACTTCTCTCTGTTCCCACAGCCACTACTCTTATCGCTTTTCACAATTTCATTATAATGGTCTCCTAATTTACCTCCTTAGCTCAAGTCTCTCCCCATTCCAGTCCACACTGCTGCCAAAGTTATTCTCCTTAAGCACAGATCTGATCATGTCATGCACTTATTTAATAAATTCTAGTCTCTCCCTATTACCTCTAAAGCCCTTCATAACTTGATCCTCACCTATCCTTCTAGCCTCATTGGTCATTATTCACCTGCCTGCTCTTTGCAATTTAAACAAATCACCCTTTTCTTTGTTCTCTCACACAATAATCCATTCTCCTGTCTTTATGCTGGTGCCTGGATTTCACTCACTCCTCAGTGGTACCTCATAGAAAGCCTCTCTTCTAAGAGAAATTATTACCAATAACCAGTGATTTGGAGAGATCCAGAATTTCCCCTTCATCTAAAGTCCTGATTTCAAAAGTTCAGTCTCTCAAAGGACAGTACTGATAATGAGACTGGACAAAGATCCCACCAAGGCAGGTAAGCCTTTGTGCTCTACCCAGGTTTGGGTGGGGATAAATTTTTTGAATAGATTGCCCAAGGCAGGGGTAACTTAGAAGGAAATGACATAATCAGAATTCATTTGAATAGGCTGAGCCTTTCATTGTGATATTCATTCTCATTAATTGTTAGTCAATCACAATTGATATCCATCTTTCTACCAATGGACATACAAACCATGAGCCAACCCATCACTTTTGTCTTTGGGCTAAGGGAGAGATGGTCAAATACCTATTCTTTTATGAAAATGATGGCATTATTAATAAAATTATTAAATTACCCAGAAATTATACCTCTTGAAACTTTTTAATTGCCATACTTCTTTCAAGATACATCTCAAGCGTTGCTTTCTACGTGAAGCCTTTACTGATTGCCTCTAACTTCTGGTGCCCTCCCTCCCATGCTACCTTGCATTGAATTATTTTGAATTTGTTGGTATTTGTTATTCCTACCATAGATGTTTACTTGTACTCTCCCCAGTTATAATGTAAATTCTTTGAGATTAGAAATTATTTTATGTTCTGGCTATATATTTACTTGTACTCTCCCCAGTTATAATGTAAATTCCTTGAGATTAGAAATTATTTTATGTTCTGGATCTATATCCCCAGGACTTAGAGTAGTGCTTCCCACACAGTAAGTGTGCATGTTGGTTGACTGCTATAGAAAACCTTGATAGAAAATAAAGCACTTACTTGAGTTTTCCCCAGGGAAAAGAAGGTCCGTTTGGCCTGACGAAGACTTATTCCATGGCTGTGGTGGCATCTTTGGAGGGTGGCAGATGTCCATTGATCCTGGGTTACTAAAGACATTGCTGAGATCCTTTGATGTTCTCATTGATCCCAGGTTCTCATCAGTTTTTTCTTTGAGTCTAAAGGAAGAAAAGATACTGCTCCTCTTTGTCAGGGCATTGTATTTGTCCAAAGGTCTCCCCAGCAGTACCTCTTTCAGGTTAACTTTGTCAAAGACATCTTCCACCTTGGCAGAGGGCAAGGTCATAGACCTCTTTTGCCTGTTGGGCAAACTGTGAGCCCGGACAGCTCTATCTGAAAGACTATGTGTCCCTGGCAGTGCCTCAGTGGCATCATGGGTGGTACCATGTAATGAAAAGACGGAATCTGTGGCCCCTCTCTCCTTCCCAGGTGCCAGTAAGGAGACAAGGCTGGGCTTCTGCACATCACAGTCTTTACTATAACTTGTTTTCTTTAAATTTGGGGAGTGAACTCTAGGGTGGGGGCCATTCAAGGACAAGTTCTCTGTAAGTGCCTTTGGTCTGGAGTCACTGATCTTCTTCCCACCTTCTGGATTAGAGAGGAGGGGTTCCAAGGACCTCCTGATTGCATTAGCTATCAGGCGTAAAGGGGATTTGGGTCTGCGTGCTGTCCAATCCCCTGCAGCCCTCAATGCGAGGCCACCAGCTCCCTCTGGAGTCCCTCTCTGGTCTGACAAGGCTTCCTTGGCTGGCCCAGGAAGCGATGAAAGGTCAGTCAGCTTTGATCTTTCACCTCTTTTATCACCTCCAGCATGCATCGATTCTGGTCTGCCTTTAGTGTCCAGGCTTAGATTCTCTGCATTAGCATCATTCCAGTCCAGCAACTGAGACTTTTGTTCTTGGGTAAGGGCTAACTTCTTTAAGCACTGCTTTTTCCCCTCCGTGGACTTCAGTTGGTGGTCATCTCTCCAACTTCCTATGCTTGTATTCCCTTGGCCTTCCCCAGGAGATATCCTGACCCCTGTCCCTACTCCACCATGATCGAGACCATCCTGGATACTCCAAGTTTCCCAAGGAATTGCTCTGGCTTTCCTATAGCTGTTCAAACTCTTCACACTGACATCCCTTGGCCTGTGTATGGAAGAGGATTCTTCCGTGGCTGTAATGAGGGAGTGTTTTGCCTCCTTTTGGAAATGATGAGGTACATAGAGATGGATTTCCTTACACACCTCTTGCATGTGAACCCTTCCCTGAATGACTGGACTTTGAGGCTGGGAATATCCTCTTGTGATTTCAGGGGAATTGAGGTATGATGTCACCTGGAGGAAGTCAACACAAAAGTAATTAACAAGGGATCTCATTACCTTTCTATAGTCATTCCTTTCCCTGGCCATTTCCCTCCCCAAGCTCTTGAGAGTTGTATTGGAACAGAGTCAAATCTACAACTGGGTAACTTTCTTCGGTGAGAGGAAATGCCGCATCATAGCAGCATTATAGGACCCTGTCAGTGGTGGCCAAAATGATGATGAAGATGGGAAAGGAATTTTATATCCTTGAAACTCAGTATGCTCATGTGTGAAATGGGGACCATAATGCTGCCAGTGTTTATCTGTGGGGTTATTGATATTACCTTATTTATAGCATAGCAGAGAGGAAAGAGGGCAGCTAGGTGGTGCAATGGGTTTGGAATAAGGAAGACTCATCTTCCTGAATTAAAATCGAGCTTCAGACACTTATGAGCTATGTGACCCTGGACAATTCCCTTAAATCGTTTGCCTCAGTTTCCTCATCTGTGAAATGAATCAGAGAAGAAAATGGCAAACTACTTCAGTATCTTTGCCAAGAAAAGCCCAAATGGAGTCACAAAGGGTCAGGTATGACTGAATTGAACTGAGAGGAAGAGTGCTAGTTTTGGACTCCAAAGATCTGACTTTAAATCTCATGATGCTTATGGTCAACTCTGGTTGCCTAAATCACTTAGCCTCCCTGGACCTCAGTGTCTTCATCCGGAAAAAGATAGGGGTTGGACTAGGTGGTATTGCCCAGGATGGTGCCTCAATTCATTCAATGATCCCATGATGCTCAACTATTGTCTTCTTCTTATTTGATGGAGTTCAGATAAAAATGATCATGACGACAAGTCACCAACCCACTATTATCCTTCTACACTGGATGTTTTGCTATGGAGAAAATGATTGCTTATTGTATCTATAAATATCACCTTTGGCCATTGGTTTGATTTTACCTTCAGATTCAAGCCCACATTAAGAGTTTTACACTTGTTGAGCCTAAATTACATTTTGATATCATGGAAGAAAATTTCCATGGTATGGAGAAGTTTTTCAATATATTTTTGGTGGAACCATATAATTTCATGTCATCACTGTAATTAGGTGATTAATAAAATGTATTGGCGTGATTTTCTTTTGGATGTGGGACTTAAACACTAAACGCTATTCAGGAATGGTGGTAATACTTTTAAAGTTATGTAGAATCATAACTGGCTTGATCTATCTTCCTAGAAGATAACTGTAATTTACAACAATTATTCTTAATGTGATTGTACTGGTGCCATGTTTTAGAGAACAGTTTTCTATGTTGACATCAAATGACCTAGGATTCTCCCTATATTTAGGTTTTTCCTGTAAATCTATGGCATGTGAACAAGTCAGGTGTACAGAATTGAGACAAAGGCTTTGTGATCATCAGTAAAGGCTATGGAGTTTTGGTGTGACTTGTTCAATCAAAGATGAGTTGGCTTTGGCACTCCTGAAAGTTTTTGGCACATCCTTCTTTGTATTTTTGGTCATATAAATCACAAATGCTTTACTCAAAAAATGCAATTGGTCTAAATTTTGAGGAATCATTGTGAGTAATAGGTTCTATAATACCAACTGTTAAGTAAGGTGGGATCACATTCAAGTCTGAGAGGAAGCAGGTAAATCTCTCTACTAGTAATTCATGGGTTGCTATGAAGCATCTGTACCAATTATTTGACCTTATTCTGACCCATCACTTGTTAGCTTTGCAGAGAAGCTAGAGTTGGAATCACTTTCCTTGGCAAATTAATTTCTGTTATCCATTGTATTCTGTTATCCATTCTGTATCCATTAAAACAAGATTCCTGTTGTATTTTTGATCCAACTTGCATATTCATCATTCGATTCCTTGCAGCTGATAGACAACCAGTATTTTCTCACATCCTCCATCTTTACAGAGTTTCTTTCCTCTCTGGTTTTTTTGCATGGTTTGTGTGTTCTATGTGCCTATTGGATTGAGTGGGGTTTTAGATAAAACTTTATCTTTATGAGGAATATTAGTATAGTATAGATATAGGAAACCAACCATATGCCTCTGATTTTTGGCTATGTGAGAAGGAAGTTTGATGACTCCATAGTAGAGTCTTTGACTGATGCTGAATTGCCTGTTTTGTTTTTTGCATTGTTTTGACTCTTTCTATCACCTTAACCCTCTGGCATTTCCTTTCAATTATTGAGTAAGGCTGTCTTAACTGCTCTCATACACTTTCTCTCTGTCCTGAGGTCTAATCCACATATTTCTCTTGGTTACCTTTAATTAGACAATTGCATTCTAGGCTGTTATGATTTTCTTCTTGCTTCATGTGCCAACTGGACATTGCTGTAATCTTCCAATGCCTAAGTCAGCATCCTTTTCAAGACGTTTCCACCATTATGATGTTTGACATCTATACCCAGGAGTATTCCTTGATAACGTCATCATCCCTATCATGATCCTTACCATGGCAACAGTCACAGCATATATTATAGCATTCAGGACAAGAATATTTTGGATTATATTTTATGTCAAAGAGTGTAATAAAATGTATTTGTTCATGATGGGTGTAGCAAATATGAGCTTTTTTGAATGATTCTAGTCTAGTATAGCTGGTCAGCTCATTAGCCATCTAACTCAGAAAGGACTTTCAAAATCTCATTTCAAGTGAGCCCTTCACTTCAAACCTTTTGAATCAAAGCATCACAATACTTCCCACTTGGCTTAGGCAGACCATTCTGCAGACCTCTATAAAGCAATCTTCTTAATGCAAATTTGCCTGTGGACATGGGGAAAGCAGGGAGAGAAAAGGGGAGGCAAAAAAGTCTCCTTCCATGCCCGGATGGAGAAGGGAGAGCAGGAGAAGTACCACAGGTCTGGGCCAGCCATGTTGGGGCCTGGTGGGATAGAGAGGAAGTACACTGGGAGGCAGATACATGGGGGCTGGACATGGGCACAGACAGGGCAGGACAGGCAATACATGAGGGCAGAGGACAGATATGAAATACATGAGTGGACAGACAGAAAACAGATATGTGGTGGCCCCAGGCAAGTGGGTGGAATGGAGTGAAGGTTTCCTCTCTAGGCAAGGAAGTCTCAAGCCAAGCCCTGCCTCAAACAGTAGTGGTTTCTCCATGCCTCAGTTCTTCTGCTTTCATTTGGAAGGTGTTTTTGGTGGGGGAATAGGAAGCTGTGAAGCATCCAGGAACAGAAAGAGAGCACAATATTGCACAGCAAAGTTACTACAGGGCTTTCTTTTTGGAATGAGGATTTCTTTCAGAATTCTTTATGTCAAGTCAAATTTACATAAAGTGAGAACTGTTTATTTTTGCCATCTATTTTTGTTATTAGGTAGAACTCCTAGCATTTGTGTTAAGATGTTTAATGTCCTCAATTTCAACAGATTTCTTCTCTTTAGATACAAGTCATTCCTCAATTTCCACTCTTGTTTCATCAAATCTGAGCTTCAAAATAAAATGAATTTTTTTTACAGTTGCTCTGCATTGATCTGTGCTTCTTTGTTGCATCACTTGGCAAAAAACAAGAGCATGAAACCTCTGCCTATGACTGATCAGTTCTATTTCCAAATATCGTCATGATGGCTAGCACCATCCTCCATTAAAAATGTCTAGCTGTGTTACACCAAAGGACTATATAGATTCTAGCCATTGCTATTATGATTTTTTATAAATGCCTTAGGTTAACTGGTAATGGTGAAGATGATGATGATGATGACCATGACGATGGTGGTGGTGATGATGTTGTTAACGATAATGATGAGATATCTGAAAGCTAGCCAGTCTGTCAACATCAGGAACACAGAGTATTGAAAGACCCAAAGACAAAAGGCAACATGGCTCCTGCTCTGGAAAATCTTTAAATCTACTTTATCCTTCCTTTCTTTAGCCCTTCCTTTAGTTTTTCTACCAATTTACAGATTATTCCAAAGAAAAACAATTTCACTGCCCTCTTGTCTGGTCAGGGTCTATCTGGAGTATTATCTCAGGTCTAGTCACCAAAATGGAAAGCTAGTGAATATCCAGAAGAAAGTGACCAGGGACTTGAGCCCATGCCTGAGTATGCTTAGGCTGCAGGAAAAAAGGTTCAGTTTGGGTGGGGCATGAAAGAACTCTTCAGAAATTTATTGTTGGCTTCCAAAGGGCAGATAGATCTAGGAGCAACAGTCAGAAAGTGTAAATAGACAAATATGTGTTTGAGATGATGGATAACTTCCTGACTATTAGATCCACCCCAAATTGGAATGGACAGCCTCAAGAGGTAGTTGGTCCCCCCTCCCTGAGGGTCTTCAAGTCATAGCTGAATTACAGCTTGTCAGAATGAATGCAGAATGTCTCTCTCTGGCATGAGTTACACTAGACAGTCACTGGAGTGCCTTTCAATCCTACTTCTTTTCTAAAGAATTTAACAAGAATGGTGGAAAACTACTCCTCTCAGTTAGAGATGTGGAAGCAGGGGGATAGCCTACATGGCCTCTTGATAGCCCTTTCAAACCTGATTCATGATCCTATGGAGTTTCTTTCCCTCATTCATCCCATTATTCAGAAAGTTACCATTTCTAGTCAGCACTGAGCAAATCATGCTGGAAGTTTGGAAGCTTTGGATCTTTTTGAAGGATGAAAACATCCCTTGACATCTGAAAAGGGGATTAAGAGGTTGGCCTGCTTCCTGCTACATATATCTTACCCTGGAAGTAAGGAACTAAGCCCTGGTATCTCATTGGTTCCCATAAGGAAGAATTTTCTACTGGATAACAGTGTGGCGGAAACTGGGCATAGACCAATGCCTGACACGGTACACAAGAATAAAATCCAAATGGATACATGATCTAGGTATAAAGATTGATACTATAAACAAATTAGGGGAGCAAGGAATAGTGTATTTTTCAGACCTATGGAGAATGGAGAAATTTTTGACCAAATAAGAGATAGAGAACATTATGAAGTGCAAAATGGATAATTTTGATTGCCTTCAATTGAAAAGTTTTTGCACAAACAAACCCAATGCAACCAAGATTAGGAGGGAAGCAGGAAACTGGGAAAGAATTTTTGCAATAGTATCTGTGACAAAGGCCTCACTTCTAAAATATATAGAGAACTGAGTCAAATGTACAAGAATACAAGTCATTCCTCAATTGGTCAAAGGATATAAATAGACAGTTTTCAGAGGAAGAAATTAAAGTTATCTATAGTCATATAAAAATGCTCTAAATAACTATTGATTAGAGAGACGCAAATCAAAACAACTCTGAGGTACCACATCACACCTATCAGATTGGCTAACATGACAAAACAGGAAGACGATAAATGTTGGAAAGGATGTGGGAGAGTTGGAACACTAATTCATTGTTGGTGGAGCTGTGAGCTGATCTACCCGTTCTGGAGAGTAATTTGGAACTATGTCCAAAGGGCTACAAAAATGTGCATACCATTTGACCCAGGAATATCGCTTCTAGGACTGTATCCCCAAGAGATTATAAAAATGGGAAAGGATCCCACATGTAAAAAATATTTATAGCAGCCCTCTTTGTGGTGGCCCAAAATTGGAAATCAAGGGGATGCCCATCAATTGGCGAATGGCTGAACAAGTTGTGGTATGTAAATGTAATGGAATACTATTGCACTATAAGAAACAATGAACAGGAAGACTTCAAAGAGGCCTGGAAAGACTTATATGATCTGATGCTGAGAGAAAGGAGCAGAACCAGGAGAACTTCGTACACAGCAACAACCACAGCATATGAGGAATTTTTCTGGTAGACTTAGTCCTTCATAGCAATGCAAGGACCTAAAAAATTCTCAATGGACTTTTGAGGCAAAACGCCTTTCATATCCAGAGAAAGAACTATGGAATTGGTTCACATAATGAAGCAGACCATTTTCTTCCGCCTTATGTTTTGTTTTGCTTTATGGTTTCTCCCATTCATTTCAGTTCTTCTGTTCAACATGATTAGGGTGAAAATGTATTTAATAGGAATGTAAGCATAGAACCTAAATAAGATTGCATGCTGTCTCAGGTAGGGATTGGGGAGGGAGTGAGGAAGAAGGGGAAGGGAGGGGAAAAAAAATCTAAGACATATGGAAGTGACTGTAGAACACTGAAAACAAATAAAATAATTTTTATAAAAAGGAATTAAAATAGAGAAAAGAGGAAGAGTATGTGATTCTACTTTGTTAGTCATAAAACTAAAATTATTTTGTGTAGGAATGTTTTTCTATTGTATAATAGCGTCTAATTATGGAAAAAGGATATAATCTAATGCAAAGTGTAGGGATTAGATTGGATGACTTCCTATTGGCTCTAAACTATGATTTTGTAAGAGGGTAAGTGGGGCTGTGTGTGTATGTTTTTGAAGTATTGGTTGCACATCTATGGGGATATCCACATAAATCTTTCAAATTACCAAAAAAAAAAATCTTTATGACTGTCCGCATGGTATGTGTTATATTTGACTTACCACGAGGATTGTTCTTTTAGGGCAATAATCCTGGTGTCAATTCTGTGCATGCTGGGGGAGGGCAGAGGAACTAAATAAAATGATACAAGGCCCTTATCTGTACCTTTCCTATTCTGGGCTATTCACTTTGTATGGTGCCAGGAAACTTTTGGACAGCAATGGGAGGGAGAAGGATGGATAGCACATTTTACTTCCTCAGAAGTCAAGGTAGACATCTCTGTGGTCATACCTGAGGCAGGGGAACATCACCGGAAGGATTCCCAGAACTAGAGGCTGAGGGAAAATTAGGGTCCTTGGAAGACAGCACAGATTTCTTACTGTTCATTGATGTCACATCTGGACAGGAAAGAACATGATGTCTGTTAGAGTATCTCTAAAAATAGGGAAGAAAGTGAGTTTGTTTGCAACCTCTCCCAGGAAAGGGAGAGGAGAGATGGAGAAGTGGACAGTGGCAGGGACCAAGGACACAGAAAAGCTAATTATCAAGCACATGGGATCCCTGCATCCCAATGACTCAGAAAGTCGTGGGACACAAGGACACAAGACACTATAAGCATCAAAGACCCAGGGAGTCCTGGGGAGTGTGCCAGTCTCCTGAAGCCTGTTACACTCTATACTTCTATAATGTGAACAGGGAATCAGGGAGGTTTGACTACATGTCTTAGCAACATAAATTACCCCAGTTTAAGTCTGTGGATTTGTTAGGATTGAGGGGAAGGGTTTATTACACCCTTTTAAAAACTCCCCATGAGTCTTCCCACAGGATTCTAAAACAGTCTTTTCCCCAGAATGCTGTGAGCAAACATCAGAGGTGACGAAAGCAGCAGACCAAGGTGTTTGCTGGCATTCCAACCTAAGCAGAAGGTCGGCAGGTAGAGCCAGAAGCAGCAGATGGGAGGCAAAGGCCACTGTCCAAGCAGGGGCAGGGCACTCCTCCTGGGGGCCAGGCCTGGGGGAGGGGACTGTGCCCACAGGACTAGAAGGGCAGGCCCAGGACTGCTAAGAGGCCTGACTCCTCATGGAAACTAGCATTCGGAAACAGTACAAAGAGGAAGTTAATTTGTCATTAATTTAGTCATTAGGGAATTTTAAATGACCTGAATGACAGTTGTTTCATACCCAGAGTCTCATTAGTTTGTGTTCTCTCCCTCACTTCCCCTCTGGCCTCCCCTTCCCAGGCTCAGTTGAATAAGCATGCTCTCTCCCTCTCCTCTTCCCTTCCTCCCTCCTCCTCTCTCTCCCTTTCCCTTTCTCCTTCCTTCCCTCTCCATCCTCTTCTTTCTTCTTCCTCTTCTCTCTGTCTCTCTGTCTCTCTCTCCTGCTCCTTTCCCCCTCCCTCTCTTCTCTCTCCTTTTCTATCTATCTCCCTCTCTCTGTCTCTGTCTTCTCTGTCTCTTTCTATCTGTCTGTCTATCTGTCTCTCTCTCTCACAAACACACACACACACACACACACACACACACACATATGCACACTTTACTTCCTCAGTCATTTTTTCTCTCTCACATTCCCCCCCGCCATTTTCTCTCTTACACCAATCTCACCTACTCTCTGGTACACACTCCCTCCCTCACTCATTTTCTCTGTCTTACATACTCATTGTCTCTTACACACCCATTTCATTCTCTCACACTCAAAGAAATGGCATGTTATCTGACATATAGATGAGCTTCACACATGTGAATCCTCTCCAGGAGGGCTGTCCTCCTTTTAACTGGGGACAGGAGAGGCAAATCCCCAGGTGATTTCAGTCTTTTCTGATCCTTCCCTTACAGCCTTCCTGGGGTGGGAAAGGGAAAAAGCCATAAGGTGGGTAAGGAGACAGCCGTCATCAGTCATCGAACAAGGAGCTGGTGGAGGAGCAAGCCCTTTCTCCTGGGGAGGCCTATAGCTGCCCACTCCCTCCTGGCCTCCCCAGCAGATGTGGGGCTGGAGGCTGGCCACCCACTCCACCCAGGCCTCCTGCCCAGGCCGCTTTTGAATGTGTTCTGACCTAAAAAGGCAATTGGACCCAATCCTCCGGCACACCAAGATTTATGAATCAATCGTGAATGCTCTTCCTGCCTACAGCCTGAGACCCGCGCCAGGGCCTTCCTCCCATCTCCTCTCTTTCCACCCTCCCTCTTCTCCTACAGGGAAGGCTCTTCAGCTCTTGACAACATTGGGGCTGCCCCCTCTGCTTGCCTTCCCTATTGTCCTGTAGAGTCCAGCTCCCCAGAAGCCTTTGTCAAGGGCCCCCTTCCATAGCCTGTCCTCCTGCCTTGGACTTAGCTGGCATCCCAAAGTAGACACGCTCATCAGGAGGATGGTGGGGGATGGGGGGTGGAAAGAGCCATGGACAAGGGTCAGAAAATTGGGTTCCAAGTATTCTCATTTTGGCGGAGATGAGTCAGAGGTGGACAGAATTTAAAGCTGGCAAGAAATGAATGACTGAATAAAAAGCATTTATTTAGTGTTTACTATGCGCCAAGAACTACGCAAAGTGCTAGGAATATAAATAAAAAAGCAAGATTGCCCCTGGCCTCAAGGAGCTTCTATTCAAATGGGGGGAAACAACATATGTAGGGGAATGGTCACATGAGTGTTTTGGTCTGAAGAGTTCTACCTGATTGTCATGCCCTCTCCTAAAGCAAGAGGGGTGTACTGATCTAGTTATGGTTCCCAGGAAAGACAGTGTGGTATGTGTGTGTGTGTGTGTGTGTGTGTGTGTGTGTGTGTGTGTGTGTGTGTGTGTGTTGTGCATGTGTGTGTGTATACTGCCTTCCCCTTACTTATTATCAAATCAGTCTCATCATTTTAATGATGTGGAAACTGAGTATCAGAGAAACGTGACTTATCCAAGGTCACAAGATGATAAGCAGAAAAGACAAGATTTGAATCCAAATCTCTGACCTATAATGTCCTGCTGCCTCACTTTGGTGCCAAGTTACCTGCTTGGGTCACTGACCCTAAGAGGGAGAGTGCTTTTTAAAACCCCATTTTACAAATGAGGAAAACTAAGGCTTGTAAAGGTGACTTGCCACCTCTGGAAGGGCTGCAATTTTAGGGATAATGGGCCAACGCAGTGGGCAGAAAATCCTCTAGCGGACAGAGCATGCCTCCTCTTGTCCTTCCTAAAGGGAGTCCCTCAAAAGTCCATCTTCGTGTCTCTATTTCCTTCCTCGCCTCCTCCTTCCTTGATAGGTGAAGGGTTCCCTTTCTGAGAGTCTTGGAATTTTTTCAACCATTGAAGGCAACTGCGCTTGATCGACATCCACTTCTGTGATCATGCCCTCCCACCACCCTCCCCAGTCTGGGGGTCCCCACTCTCAATGCCTTGAGGAACAAGACTGCCAGCTCTGCCTTGGGGTCCTGACCAGCTGTGGGTCAACCCCAGCCTTCAGCAGGTTCTCTGAGAATTAGGCCCAAGAACCAGAAGGGACGACCCTATCCTTGGCCTTCTCTGGCCCACGCCTCACTTCTCTCCCATCCTCCTTCTCCCAGAGGGAGCCAAGCCCTGCCTTTTCCTCAAGCCAACTTTCCAATGGAGCTCCCTCCCTCAGAGCAGTTCAAAGTATTCTTAACATCTTCCTGAAGCCTTGGAGCTCCTTCTGGAGGCCAGCCCTTAGAACTACAGACAACTCCTTCCAAAGGCCCCTAGACTGACCAGCAAGAGTTCATTCTCTGAGCTCACAAAGCTGATCCCTGTGGATGGGCATTCAACCTTGGCTCCTCCCTTTCTTTCCTCCCTTCCTGTCTCCTCATCTTCCTCTCTCCCTCTTTTTCTGGTTAACTCCCAAGCCAAGCGGAGAGCTGAGGGCCTTGGTGGGAGTGTGTCCGCAAACTTTCTCATGGTTTAGCTCCCCAGCTGGAACTACTTTCCTTTTCTCATCATAGAGCAAGTTCCAATAAAAATCATAATCTCTTTCATGACACTTCATAGAATCACAAACTGAAAGATCGGAAGGAACTTTAAAAGTCCCAACCCCTACCAGACCAAGAATCTTTACTCCCATCCCTTTAATGCCCCTAACAGATAAGAGGTCATCACATCTCAGGTAAAAATCTCAAATGAAGGAGAACCGGTCACTTCCTGAGGCAGACCATTTCACTTTTGGACAGTGCTAATCATGGGGAAGTTTTCCCCCATCATGGGACCCAAATCTTCTTCCCTGTAAATTTTGCCCTCTGAGGCCAAGAAGAACAACTCAATTCTTTGTTCTGCATGAGAGCCCTCCCAATGCCTGAAGACTGGTAGGCCCCCAGACTGGCCATCCCTGCTTCTTCCAACCTGTCCTCATGTGGCTGGAACTGGAAACTCTACACCATTCTCCTCTGAATGTCTTCCCATTTTGTCAATATCCCTCCTAAAACGCGATGCTCAGAACTGAGCCCAATTCTTCAAATGTGCTCTGTCTGAGGTAGAGTATGACAGAATGGTCATATCTTCTCCTTTTTGTGTACTACTTGTCTTTCTTTTTAAGAAAACAGATGGATGGATGGATAGATAGACAGATAGATGGATAGACAGACAGACAGATAGATAAATAGATAGATAGATGGACAGATGGATGAATGGATGGATGGTTTTGTTTTCACATTGCCTCAGTTTCCCTACTCCTCTCTCCCAGAAGCTACTTGTCTTTTAGTACAGCCTAAGAACACACTAGCTTTTGGGGCTATTAGATTGCAGGTTCCTTTGGGATAGGGACTGTCTTTAACCTCTTCTTGTAACCTCAGTGCTCAACACAGTGTCTGAAACATTTGTTATTTAGTCATTTTTCACTTGTGTCTAACTCTTCCCAACCTCATTATTCTTGGCAAAGATATTGTAGTGGTTTGCTTTTTCCTTTCATGGTTCATTTTACAGATGAGAAAACTGAGGCACACAGGGTTATGTGACTTGCCCAGGGTCACACAGCTAGTGAGTGTCTGAGGCCAGATTTGAACTCAGGAAGATACATAGTAGATACTTAATAAATATTTACTAATTGACTGGGTTGCCTTTTCACACTGTTGACTTAATAAATATCAGTAACTTAATAAATGACCTTATTAAGTCAATGACAATAAATATCAAAAAATAAATAAAAGGTTGAGGTCTATTAAATCCTGCAGGATTTTTTTTAAATGTATTGGTATCCCCAAGACCAGATGGGGATCTCTTTATCTTTTCTTGCAGGAACTTATGTCAACACAGCCCTGACCAAGACAAGCAATTTGTTTAAGCATTATCCTATTTATCGAATGCTTAATCAATTAGCAAGCATTTATAGATGATAATGACACCATCTTATACATCAACATTTAGATTTGAGATCAGATGACCTGAATTTCAACCCAGGCTTGGCTACTGGGTAGCTTTGACCAAGGTCACTTAGAACCCTGGGTATCAGTTTCCTCGTCTGTAAAATAAGAAAAACTGGACTAGATAGATTTAAATTTACAATCCTACCATCATTTACCTCACTGAGCAGCTGCTATGTTTCCTTCTGGAAGGCTTAACACACCTACTGCTTGACCATTGTATGGCAACTTCAGAGTCCCAGACCATCTGTGTCTGCCTGTCTCCCTCCCTCCCACTCACATAGTTGAAGACTAAGCCCGCATCCTGTCTCCTCTGACCTGTACTCAATTCCTTCCCTCCCATCTGACTGCTCGATGATGCCATCACCTCTTTCCATTCCAAGATGGAAACTCCAGTTATGGGGAGCTAAACTCTCCTAGTTCCTCCAAATAACAGTGACTATGTAGGCACCCCCAAACTCCCGGGACATGTTGCATTTGGAATAAGTTATTTGAGATTTTTCTCCTGAGATTAAACTGTGATTTTTTTCAGTTAGATTAGGAATATCTTTGTCTCTTCTGTTCTGGAACTTAAATCAACACATCCTTCACCAGCACAAGTAAACTTGGTCCCAGGTCCACCTTGTTTTACCCACAATTAGTTTAGGTATTACTCCCATTTTACAGATGGATGTATCAGCAAGGATTTGTAAAACATCTATGTGCTAGGCACTGTGGCACATTTACAAATACAAATGTGAGGGACCCTTCTCAAGGAGCTTATACTCCACCAATCAAAGGGGCATAAGATTTCAATCTTGAGGAGGTCTCAGTGAGCACCTTATAGAGGCAGTATAGATAACAGAAAGAAGATTGGGCTGGATTTGGAGTCAGAAAACTACTCACTCTCTGTGTGGCTGTAGGTCCATTCCTCTGGGCCTCAGTTTCTTTACGACTTTAATTTTAATTCACCCTTCAGCATAGTATGTTGAAAAGAATAACAGATTTCTAATTCTACCTTGCTTTTGTCAGCAAGGGGGTGTGGAATGGGGAGTACATTTTTAGAGGCAGTCAGTGGGTTGGTTTGGTTTTATTTAAATACTGTGATTTGTGATAAGGAAATGGGCTGTTGAGATGTGATATTTTAAATATACAATAAAACTTTTTTTTTTGGAAGAGAAAATCCCCCACCAAACTGAGAGTCAGGAGGCTTGGGTTCTAATCTTGGCATTGCCACAAATTGCTGCTGTGATTTTGTCATCTCTTTTAGGCTCTCTTTCTTTATGAAAGAAGGCCTGGGCTAGATGTCTATGAATCTTTCCAGACCTCTGATTCTAAACATTAAATATTTATTTTACATCCCAAAGCACTTTTGGGAGGGTGAGGTGGGGCCCCACCAACACAAAATGTTGCACCCCAGTCCCACTGAGGCAGCTGCCTTGGCCTCCAGGCTCCCAGAAGGCCAAAGGGGAGTATGAGGTCATCCCCTCTCTGCTGTTGGCTGCCTAGCTCCAGTTTGGGACAACAGCTATCTTTTGTTCCAGCTCAGGTTCTCTGACTGTAGTGGGTGGGAGAGTCAGAACAGAAGTGGGTGTCAAACAGCTGGAGTCAGAGGGGGATCTGTGTGACTACTGACCCTCAAAGGCTGGTGTGGGAGGGGGGTCATTGCTGACAGAGCTGTGTGACTCATTCCTCCCTCCCTGCCTCCTCCCTCCTCCCCCCACTACAGCCCAGGGAGCTGGGCTAGAAGAAAAAACAATTTTGTTCCTTAGGGGTTTTTTCCTTTGTTTTTTTTGGGGGGGGGCAGAAGGAGTCTCCTGGTTTCCTTGGTTATCTCACCTCCTCTCTAACCTCATTCTCCTACAAGTAATGAGGATACTGGACTGCCCCTAGGAGGTAGATTTAGTAACTTAGACTCATAGATTCAACTTTGGAGGTCACTTAGTCTAAACCCCTCATTCTACAAATAAGGAAACTAAGGCATCTCCAAGAAACACTGCTGCTCTCTAAACCACCACCTTCCCTCTGCTTGACACCAGGGAGTGAGCCGGGTAGCTCCTGCCTGCTTTCCTAATGCCCAGGTTGCTTATCCCACCCTCTCCCAAATAATTGGTACTTATTCCACACATCTCTTATAATAACTTGTCTGTGCACATGTTGCACCATCTGAGTAAAATATAAACTCCTTGAGGGTAAGAATTCTCTCTCTATCTCTGTCTCTCCTCTCACTCTGTCTCTGTCTCTCTATTTGTCTGTCTGTCTGTCTGTCTGTCTGTCTCTCTCTCTCTCTCACACACACACACACACACACACACACACACACACACACACAGTTGTCTCCCCTTCACCCAGCACACAGTAGGTGTCTAATAAAAGCCTGTTGAATTAAATTTGGTTGGACCTGTTTTTAGAAAGAGGACTGATGAGGACTTAAGTCTTAGAAACATTGCAAAACTGTAATACTTTTCACATTGAAATAAATTAACTTGAATGTCTAAACGAGTTTAGTTGGCTATACTATCCGTGTTCAGTTTTCAATATTGTTTTCAAAGTTTAATGGGGCCGAGTTCTGCTCATTTCCATGCTATTTGCATATAGTTGCACAAAGCTATCTTGTCACCCCCATCCCCAAGCTTGCGACCCTTCTGTGGTGATTTTCTTTGAGGGATGGGATGGGGGTGGGAGGGAGCAAGTGAAGAGGGGATGTTTCCAGAGCCAGTGCAGGTGGAATTCCCCATCTGGCCTTGCACAGACACAAAGAAAATCACCCTCTCACCCCGCCCCCAGCCCCTTCCTTCTGTCCTCAATCTCCGAGGAGAAGAGGGGATGGGAAAGGAGGCAGCTGGTCTTAAAGAATGAACAGAAAGTGATAGAGGATGACTTACTGGATTGGAATTTTCTCCTCCAGTTTTGGTATTTGTTTGAAGTCGGTTGCTGGAAGCTATGGGCCCGTTGGAGAGCTGTGGTAACATTGGAAAAGAGAAGTCATTTAATATCCAAGCAAAAGGCGCTTTCCCCATGCTGATGTCAGCAAGCAGAACGGATGGGAAGCTCTGGTCTCTACGGTTTGAACATAGGTGTTAAGAGGTTTCTTCTTTCCCTTTCCCCTCCGCTTTGGGGCAGCTAGGTGGTGAAGCGGAGAGAGTGCTGGCCTGGAACCAGGAAGACCTGAGTTCAGATCTGGCCTTAAACATTTCCTAGCTGGTTGACTTTGGGCAAATCAGTTCACTGCCTGCCTCAGTTTCCTCATCTGTAAAATGGAGATCATAACAGCACCTACCTCCCAGGGTTGTTGTAAGAATCGAAGGAGACAATAATTGTGAAGTACCTAGCACAGTGCATACAGGAAGTACTCTACAAATGTCAACAAGTCACTCACAACACACCTCCTCTAAATACGGACAACCCAATCCAATCACAGCATGAGCTCCACTTATACCTCCTTTGGGAAATGATCTATTTCCAAAGTTACTTGGAGAGTATTGCCAAGCTGAAGGCTAGTTAGCGATGAACTGTAGATTTGGACAGGATCTTCAAATTCATCAGCCCCATACCTGAGGGGCAATCCCCTCTAGCATACCTCCAACAAGTCATCAGTCAGCATCTGCTTGAATACATCCAGCAATAAGGAACTCACTCTCTCTGGAGTATAGTTACTCCAGAGTAGAAGAATTCGGATTGCTGGGAAATTCTGGCTTATATTGAGCTAAAATTTGGCTCCTTATAATGGCTAGGCAGTTAGGTGGTGCAACTCTGGGCCAGGAGTCAGGAAGACCTGAATTCAAATTCAGCCTCAGACACTTACTAGCTATGTGATCCTGACTTTATTTCTACCTTGGTTTCATCAACCATAAATGGGGATCATAGTGGCACTTCCTTCACAGGGATGTTGTGAGGACTGAATGAGATATTGGCAACGTGCTTAGCACAGTGTCCGGCATACAGTGAGTGTTTAATAAATGCTTCTTTCTTCCCTTCCCCTATAACTTTCACCCATCTATCTTGATTCTGTGCTCTGGGGTCATTCAGCTCTTTCATATAAGGTATTAAATATTTGCAGACCCCCCTGATGCCACCCCCCTACTGCTCTCCCCAAAGTCCTGTCTTACCTGGATTTACACATCACTGGTCCCTTCATCTAATCCTAATAGGACATGATTTCAGTTCACGTTGCCCTACTCAAGGGTGCTCTAACTTGCCAACATCCTTCATAAAATGTTGCCTCTAGAACCAAGCCCAGTTCTCCAAACGTGGTCTGATGATGATCTAGAATAGCATCTTGTCTGGACTTGATGCCCCTACTCACCCATTGGTGAAGTCTAAGATCACAACAGCATTTTGAAATGTTGTAATAATTACAACAGCCCTAAGGTTTACAGAGCACTTTCACACATATCCTCACAACAACCCTGGAAGGTGCGTGCTATCATGATCCTCATTTTACAGATAAGGAAACTGAGGCAGGGAGAGGTGAATTGATTTGCCCTAGGTCACACAGCTAAGAAGTGCCTGATGCTAGATTTGAACTCAGGTCTGCCTGGTTCCAGAGCCCAACCTCCATTCACTGCACCACCTAGCTTCTTGGCTATTAACTCCAAGTCTACTAAAAACTGCTAGTCTTTTTTTATATTAAATGTCTTCTAACCCCATCTTCCCTATCCTGTGCTGGTATAGTTTGCTTTTTGAACCCATATATAAGATTTTACATTTACTTATATTAAATTCCAACTCCCTCATTTTGGCAAATTACTCCAGCCTGTTGAGACCTTTCAGATCCTGATTCTCTTTTACAACATATGAGCTTTGTGTCATGTACAAATTTGAGAGGTTAAAAGAAAGATTGAATTAGATAGGAGTAAAGGCAGCCATTTGAAACATTCCCTCACCACTCAAGGGATTTTTATATTATACTGATATAATTGAAAGGGACTCTCCTTACAGTCACCTTGGGGGTCATGAGCAAATCAAAAATATATGCCAAAGTTGGCATTTCCCAATGGGTCTCCAAATATGGGCCACAGACGCTAGGGAAATGAACTCTGAAAGGGGATCGCGAACTTTTCTATAGTGGTAGAATCCTCTTGTTCTGTTTGAACTTTGACAGAACCCTTACAGTGAAATTCTCTAAAATGATCATTTTAATGTCTATTAACAAGCAACATGAAGGTCATCTAAAAAACAAATCTGGGGTGTTTCAGGGTTTATTGCACAGAGTTTCATGAACATTGTACTCCAGTATCCCTGATTTAGATCTGGAAGTAACCCTCAAGTCTATCCTGCCCAGCTCCCTCATTTTACAAGGGAGAAACTGAAGTCCGGGGCATACAGCCAATAAGGAAGCAGCACTGAATCCAGGTACTCTGGCTTCAAATTCAGGGCTTTCTCCTGTACCCCTCACTTCTGGCCCCAAGAATCACATGCACATACACACACACATACACTCAGTCTCATACTGACATGTACAGGCACATACAAGTAGATATGCATTGACATATATACATACATAGGCAAATGAGGACAGTCACATAGAGATACAAACACACTCCCACACTCTAAAACAAAGGTCTTTGGTTTCATGAGTTTTTATATCTTCCAGTCTTTGGCCAGAAGGGTTCTGTAGGATCTGTAAAGCCCATTCCCAAGCCTTCCCACTTCCAGCAGTCCTTTTGACCTTCTGCAATGAGTGATGGGAAAAGCCAAGAGCTTCACCATCCCCCATCCAAACATTCCACAGCACCCCAGGCCAAGACAGGACCCCAAGCTGACCCAGGAGGGCACTTCTCTATGTTCTGAGGACTCTCCCCAAACCTTGCCAGACGGTTGCCCAGATGGTCCCAAACAAACTCTCTGGGAGGACAATGAATCCTCTTTTTAAAGACTCACATGGGAGGGTGATTTCATTGTCTCCCTTTCTAGTGCTCAGCAATCTTGGCATAAGTTTGGCATGTGCCCCACGATGACCTTGCCTTCCTCCCACAAAGACCTGCTCCTCCTTCCTTCCTTCCCCATGGCTGCTGATGCTGTCACCCTTCCTCCCAGGCACCCAGGTGGGAACCTTCAGAGACGCCTAGGACTCCTCCTCAGTTCCATGAATCTCTCATCTCCACCCACAGTTGTTGGTTCCCACTAAAGATCTTCCTGGTATCCGACCTGAACCCCTCTGGCTATGATTGACTTCCCTTTGCTCTGTCCTGTGAGGAGACAGAACAGCTGGTTCGTGAAGTTAGCTGTTATATGTGTATACAAAACAGCTGAGAATGTCCCTGTATCATAGGCCTTTGTTACATGTGTATATAAATATATCTATACATATATATATATATATATATATATACATATATATGCATTTACCCTTTCACATTATCCCACACTATTGTGCATGTACATATTTAACATATATATTATATATGTATATATATGTTGTCTGGACATTATGTCTAAGATCACAACAACATTCAGGGATATTATAACAATTATAACAGCCCTAAAGTTTACAGAGCACCTTCACACACATGATCCTGTCTGATCCTCAACAACCCTGAAAGGTGGGTGCTACTATGATCCTCATTTTACAGATAAGGAAACTGAGGCAGACCGAGGTGAACTGATTTGCCCTATATATAAACCTACATATATTTATACATATATACATATTTATACATATATACATGCATATATATAATATACACCTACACGTGGGTGAATGTATTATAAATACATATTAAGGCACATGAATAACATGTATATATACATACATACATATATCCATTTATAATGACCTGTAAAGAACATTCAAATTATTTTGGTATAATACACTAGAGTACCCCAAAAGGTCCTTTTCCTTGGATAAACTTCAGGGGGTCCAGGAACCTGGATGGGGAAAAAATTACATCTTTATTTTCTCTAACATATGACTGAAATTTAGCACGTATTTCAATTATTCAAAACATTATTCTGAGAAGAGGTCTCTCCATAGGCTCCACTAAATTGCTAAAGGGACAAATGTCATAAGACAAAAACGGTGAAGAATGCCTGAAATAGACCTTTATTATGATGTGTGCCCCAGAAGGCACTGGAGCCTGCAGGGGCCAAAGAAGCCATCCACTAGCTTCTCTATAGCAAAGCACAGAAAACAATTGCTCTGAATCCCAGGGAAGAAGTAGGAGATGTCTTTCTCTCTGCCTGCCTCTCTGCCTCTCTCTGTTTCTCTCTCTCTCTCTCTCTGTTTCTCTCTCTCTCTCTCAGCCTCTCTCTGTCTCTCTGCCTCTCTCTCTCTCTGCCCCTCTCTTTCTCTGTCTCTCTCTGTGTCTCTCTCTCTGTCTCTCTCTCTCTGTTTCTCTCTCTGTCTCTCTGTTTCTCTCTCTCTCTGCCTCTCTCTGTTTCTCTCTCTCTCTCTCTCTCTCTCTCTCTGTCTCTCTCTGCCTGCCTGCCTCTCTCTCTTTCTCTCTCTGTTTCTCTCTCTCTCTCTGTCTCTCTCTCTGTCTCTCTCTGTCTGTCTGTCTGTCTCTCTTTCTCTCTCTCTCTCTCTCTCTCTCTCTCTCTCACACACACACACACACACACACACACACACACACACACACACACACACACCATTACTTTCATCCTTTTTCCTGGTTCATGAAGTTGGAGGAATTTTTCAGGTCAAGGTAACTGCACGTTGGCAGAACAGTACGGTTGTGGCGTGCTTGGCCACAGGTCCCCTTCTTCTCCCTCTTTCTGTCTTCTCTAACTCCAACAACCCCTTCCCATTGGGGTTTCAGATCTCTTATCTCCTTTGGTCCTCACCAGGGTTAGAGCTGAAAGGGACCTTAAAAGGGTCCAATCCCCTTATCTCAGAAAGGAGGAAACGAACCCAGAAAAATGAAGTGTGACCTTTGTATTTCTCACATGCTGGCCCATCCCCTGTGACTCAGCACTGGCCATTCCCCATGACTAGAATGCCCTCCCCGCCTCACTTCTACTGCATAGAACCTTTCTCTTCCTCAAGCACCATCTTCTGCAAGAAGCCTTTCCTGATCCCCCTTATTCTAATTCTCTCCTTCCCCAAATTCTTCATACTGAACTACATTATCATCCCTTCATCATTATCCAGATACATGGATTTCTTTTCTCCCCAGATTAGAATGAAACTTCTTGGGAAAAAGGAATGTTTATTGATTCATTTTAATTGTATCCCCACAGTGGCTGGCACAGGCTAGGTGCCTAACAATTGCTATGATCACTTAACCCATAGAGTCACAAGTATAACATGAGAGACTTTATCAAATACTTGGCTAAAATCTAGCTAAATATTTTCTATACTATCTCCCTGGTCCATCAGTTTAGTTAAAAAAAAAAGGGAAAACAAGTGAGTCTGGTCTGATCTGTCCTTGCTGAGGCCACACTAGCTCTCTGTGGTGACCGCTTCCTTTCCAGATGTTCAGTTACCATTCCTGTAATCATGTTCTATCATTTTGCCAGGAATCAAAGTCAAGCTCACTGGCCTATAGTATATAAACTCCAGTCTCTTCCTTTATGAAAATGATGAAAAACATTTGTCAATTCCATAGTATGTCTCCTGTTCTCCATCATCTTTCAAAAGTTGCTAACAGTAGATTAACATTGCTAGTTCTTTCTTCAGTAGCTAAGAGTGTTGGGATTAGGAAGACCTGAATTCAAACTTTGTCCCAGAAATTTATTTGCAAGTTGTATGACCTGGATCTGTAAAGCCAGCCCTAATCTCTTTCCTGCGCATCACCAATGGCCTTTTGGACATCTTAAATTGGATGTCCTGTAGGTATTTCAAACTCAATGTGCCCAAAACAGAGTTTACTTCTTTTCCCCCCAAACCTTTTCCTCTTCTGAACTGTCATATTTCTGTCCAGGACAAAAGCCTGTCTTCTCATACTAGGAGATTAGGAAGTGGTCAGAGTTGGTCTTCAGTTCAGAGACTGCCTGCAGAAGGCACCTGCAAGTGGGGCCATCTCTGGGTCTCAGTTTCCTTATTTGTAAAATGAGCAGAGTAAGGCAGAGGACTTCTAAAGTTGAAGAGCATGTGCTATGTACTAGAAAGAATATAGGATTTGGAATCAAAGGACTTGGGTTATGATCTTATTATGTTGTTGTGAGACCTTGGACAAGTCAGTCTCTTCCCTTCTCGGTTATCTAGGTCTCAGTTTCCATTCCTGTAAAATGAGGGGGTTGATGTACATTAGCAGTTCTCAAACTTTTTTGTGTCAGACTCCTTTCATATTCTTAAAAATTACTGAGGACCCTTCAAAGAATTTTTGCTTATATGATTTATAGCTATCAATTTTCGCCATATGAAAATATTGTTGCCTCTCCTATGCCTTGAAAGTTCCTCTAAACATCCTTGTCTCCAGATGAGTACGGTGGGAAAATGCAACTTTGGGCCACCAGAGGGCAACCCTGCACCACAAATTATAGCCCCCAACACAGACATTTGGATTAGAGGGAGCAGTAGGGGAGACAGACCGAACCTGGACCAGGAGCTGGGAAAGCTGAGTTCCAGTCCAGATTCTGTTACTTAATTACTATGCAGCCTTGGGCACGTCACTAAACGTCTCTATGAATGAGGAAATAGACTTGTGCTCCTTGACCCTAAAGGACAGGAATTGTATAGAGGCAGATTTAGGCATGTCAAGAAAAACAAAAAGGAAAACAAAACCCAGCAAAAAACAACTTCCCAACAATTAGTTACCCAAAAGGCAGAAGTTCGTAGAAGCAGAATTTGAACCCAGATCCTCTGACTGTAGAATTACACACCACCTACTCTATCTGCCACTGCCCTCTTCTACTCCCCTCAGGTGAAATGTTCCTATGTGTAACCGGTGCATCCTTGGAGACTGCTCCAATATCACCTCGTCTGGGAAGCCTGGCCCCCCAGCTGGAACCTTGCATAGTAAGTCCTTTGTAAGCTACTTTGTATCACAGCTATTTGTGAGGCTTTTATCTCTTCTCATGAACTTGTGGTTCATATCTTTTCTGACTGTATCTGGGGGGAAGCATGGAGCATTAGAGAGAAAGCTTTCCTTGGAGTCAGAAAGACCTGAGTTCAAGGTCTTTCTTTGATATGTTACTCGTATGATCTGATCAAGTGACTTAACCTCTCACTGTTCTGAGCAAGTTTCTAAAACTAGAGGTGATAGAGATGGTGGTGACCTGCTTTAGTGGAGGGAGCTCCCTCATCTGGGAGTTCCCTTTGACCAAGGAAGCACAGGCCCAGTCTCTATTTCTCATCTCACAGGATTGTAGATTTCGTGCTGGAAGGTCGTTGGAGGGAATCTGGTCCAACCACTTCCCTTTTCGGAGGAGAAAACAGACCAAGAGAGATTATGGCTTTGGCCCAAATCACCCAGGTAGCAAGTAGTAGAGTGTGGATTTGAACCCATGTTCTTTGACTCCAAAGACAGTGTTCCTGCCACTCTCCCACATCATCTCTCTTCTAGTAAAACTGAGTAAAGTGTACCACAGCACTCACTGGCACTTGGGAAATATTTACTGAATGAAGAAGAGCGAAAATAAAATGAATAAATAAACACATACTCACCACTGGCTGCCTTTGACTCCTCAGGCCACCCAGAGCCCATCCCTGTGGTTTGGGGCACAGTCAGGGAAACTTGTCGTTGGAGGGGCTTTGGGCAGAGGTGTTCAGCCCTCAGTGCCCTCTTCCCACCAAACTGCACATTGCAAGAATCACACCCAGAATCTGACTCAGTATCAGAGCTGTAACAAAAGAGGGAAGAAGACACATCTAGATGGCCCCCAGGAACCTATACTCATTGGGTTCCTCTAGCCTTGACCTAATTTACCCCCATACTTCTCCTGCTCCATTGCCAGGACCCTCAGAGAGGTTAAGGTGCTAAGATGCTGACTGGTTCCTGAAAGAGTCCAGAGGTTGCTAGACTTACAAGGACAGGGCCTTAGAAGTCTTTGAGTACACTCCGCTCATTTTACAGGTGAGGAAACCGAGGCCCAGGTATATTAAGGAATTAGCCAGGACCATGCAACTATGATAAACTTCATTTTCCTCACAACCATTCATCTCTTCCTCATCTTGCTGGGAACAGGCTGACTTCTCCTCAGCTAGGGTTGACCTGATAATAAGTCAAAAGTGGAAGAGGCAGGGAAGAGGCTGTGCTCTTGAACTTAGGTGGCCATCTTGGAGCTTTCCCACCCCATACCCCTCCAGCTGATGTCATGAGCACTACTCTCCTCAATCCCAGTGGATAGAGTGATGGGCCTGGAGTCAGGAAGACCTAAGTTCAAATCTGGCCTCGGACGCCTAGTAAGCTATATGACCGTGGAGAGGTCACTTAACTTCTATTTGCCTCAGTTTCCTCATCTGTAAAATCAGGACCAAATAGCACCTATCTTCTAGGGTTGTGGTGAGGATCAAATGAGACATGAACTGTAAAGCACTTAGCACAGTGCTTGGCACACAGTAAGTTCAAAATATTAGTTACTATTATCAGTATGGTTAGGTTTTCCCCTCTTGTAATTTCTCTCACTCCAAGGGTAGAATTTTATTTCCTAAAGTCTTCCTATGAGGCCAGGTCTCCCTTTTTTTTACATCCCTTTATTTACATCCCTTACTCTCCCTGGCTTGATTCACTACTTTTCCTACTACCCTTTCCTCCTAGGAAAAACACTCCTTTGTGGACAACTATAGATGCTTGAAGATTCAGGCAGGTTCCTACTGAGTCCGGTGTAAGCCAGAACACTTTGAAAATTGGATAGAAAACTCTGAACTGAAAGTGATGCTGCCCGGGCCAAGGCACTTATGACTTTACTACTAATTTACTAATGTGGGGCCAGTAACTTCTCTAAGGATGGTGAAGTAAAAAGGACATGGGGTTTGGAGCTTCTAATCCAAATTCCAAATCCCAACTCAATGGCTCTGCCAATGGATACTTGGGCAGGGCATTTCCCAGCATTCTTAGGGAATGCATTTTCATAAGAACAGATGTTCTTCATTATATATCATCTTTCCCTTTAGAACACTCCAGAGACGCCTTATGATCCTCCAGGGATTTGGGGGCTGGGGCTGTCTGTCTTACTCATAGGAAGCATTTAATAAATGCTTGCTTATTCACTCCTACTCTGAAGCCTCAGTTTCCTCATTTGTAAAATGAGGGGATTGACCTTGATTATCCCAAGGGCCTTTCTACCTCTAAATGAGTGATCCAATAAGGAAACTCCCTCTACTGATATGGTTTGGGACTTTCTTAATAGAGCAGAGGTTCTGGACTTTTGGGGTATCATGGACCCCTCAGCCAGGGTGAGGGCGAGGGAGCCTAGGGATCCCTTCTCAGAATAATGCTTTTAAATGCATCAGACAGCAACATAGAATTACAAAGGAAAACCAATTATATTAAAATAAAATTACCAAAATATTTATAAAAACAGTACAGATTCCCAGAGAGGATAAAAATTTGTCCAGGGTCACCCAGCCAGTATGGTTCCTCCCTGGGAGCCCTCTTTAACACAGAGTCATCAGACCTTCCCTTCATGATTTAGGATTAAGAAAACAGGACAGGAGGGAGAAGTACTGGGAGGACAGAGGGAAGGGGAGGACAGTGTGACAAGGCAGGTAGTGCTGGCCTTGATCAGCAAGGCCTGATTCTGACGTTCACTAGCTGTATGGAAATTCGGGAGGAGGAGGAGGAACTATGAATGAAATAATGTTGCTAAATGAGTCATAAAGTCCCTTTGGCCCAAAGTTGTGCGCTCTCTGTCTCTGTCTCAGTCTCAGTCTCTCTCTCCTCTCTGTCTCTTCTTTCTGTCTCTTTGTCTCTCTCTTCTCTATTTCTCTTTCTCCTCTCTGTCTCTCTTTTCTCTCCTCTTTTTTTTCTCCTCTCTCTGTCTGTTTTCCCCCCTCCTTCCCTTCCTCTCTCTCTCTCTCTCTCTCTCTCTCTCTCTCTCTCTCTCTCTCTCTAACACACACACACACACACACACACACACACACACACACACACTGTATTCACTGATACAGACATCGTCATCAGTGATAGAAGGGCAGGAACTGGGTCCAAGGGATCTACAAGGTCACCCATCAGGGCACAGTACACCTCATGTGAGGTGAAGTGGGATGTGTGTGGTCTCTCCTGCCTGGGCCTGCTGCCTAGAGAGTAATTCACTGCTCTGGGTGGAGAAGACCACAGGGTAAGGAGACACACAGACACGGCACTTTTCCCTGCTCTCCAGCAGAGGGGATGGCTGGATCAGAAATCCTAGGTGAGGCCAGCGTTTCTCTGGGAATATACGGACCTGCTGCCATCACTGGTGACCATGACACATACGGCCAGGATGCCATCTTCATTCCCTTCTCCCTCAGGGCCAATTTTCACAGAGGTCCATTCTGCAGGGAACAAAGCACTCTGGCTGTCCATATCGCAGGGTCCAGGGAAGCTCTTTGGCTTTTTGGGGGAGGTTGGCTCGTCTGCTGAGAGGAGAAAATCTGCTAAATAGACAAGGCAATAATAGCTGACTCACCTTGGAACCCCATGCCTTTGTTGCCTTGGTCCCTCAGGCAGGCGAGATCACATCAAGAGAAGGGCCTTCTGACACATGGGATGGCAGGGAAGGTTCATGTAGGCCTGCCCCCTTTATCCTCATCACATGTTCTCCTTTCCTACTGTGATGATCATCAGACCCTCCATCTCATTTCAATGGCTCTTGTTGCCCTTTCAACAGCCCTCTTCCCATCCTCCACCTACCTTCTATGGCTGTCATCATACACTCCATAGCATCCTTTAAAGAGGGCATTCCAGGAGCTGCCCCAGGCCTATGGGCATGAAATCCAGGAACATGGACCACAAGGGCACAGACCACAGAGCAAAGGGCACAGAAGCAAGTATTATGTGGAGAAAGCTCTTACTATATGACCTCTGCCTGTCAGGCTAACAGAGTCGGTATCCGTGATCCAGAGTCCAAAGTGGACAGGCTAGAACCTTGACCCCCTGCCAATAGGTGAGCCAGATGCAGCTGACCCCCTCTGAGCATCCCCCCTTAGTTGGTACCCAGGAGTTCTGGGCTCCTCTGGGTTGTACTTAGAACGCAGAGCTTCATGGGACTGACTACCTGCCAGATATCTTCTCCTGTTTCAGATTCACCTTAATGCACACTCCCTGTGCACCCCCCCAGGAAGTAATAACTAACATTTACACGGTACCTACTATTTGTCAGACATTGAGCTAAGTGCTTTTGCAAATACTATCTCACTTGATATTCCCAACAACCCTAGGAGATCGGGACCATAATTACCCTCATTTTACAGAGGAGAAATCTGAGGTAAACAGAGAGTGAGTGACTTGCTCAGGGTCACACAGCTAGTATCTGAGACTGGATGTGAGATCAGATCTTCCTGACCCCAGACCCAGCACACTATCCACTGCATCCCATGAATGTTAACAGGGACTGGTCAACCATTAAATATTTACCATGGATTATTAAAAAATGGACCCTGGTTCAGGTTAGCCATTTACTCCTTCCTAAGGCTTGGCAGTAGTTCCAAATGCTTTGAAATAGACCAAAAAACACATTGGACCCCATGGGATTCAGGAGATAGGGGTTCTAGTTTCAATTCTGCTTTGGGGAGCACTTCCCTTCTCCATTCATCAGGCTCCTCACCAATAAGGGAAGGGTCCAGGTGTTTTCTGATGGCTCTATCAGCTCTGATATTCTAGGATACGCATCAGATTCTCTGGGGAGCTTGAGCAAGAAAAATGTTAATAGTATCTTTCCTTAGTGGGGAAAAATGCTTCAGCTCTCCAACTTGTGAGGAGAAATGTGATGGGCTGACAAGCCTCTCCTTAAGAGCCCTGCAAAGGACTATCTCAATCTGAGCCAAAAGCCCAAAAGCAGAATACCTAAATCAAGTGGGGACAGCTGGCCAAAGAAATCCGTACTGGTCTCCAGTAGGAACCTGCTGTGCTGAGCCTGATATAGAGTTTATGTGTGAGGTTGGTAAGGGTGTTGGTACGAGGGGCAGCCAGTATAGCGTGGTGGATAGAATACTATATTTGGAGGTTCAAATCCTTCTCAAATATTGCTAACTGGCTGACTCTGAGCAAATGACTTTAACTTCTCATTTCTGGGTTTCTGGTCCCTTCTCCACCCTACCCCACAGAGGCCTTGAGGGCTTTAATGTCAAAAGAGGGCAGAAAGTTGAAATCAGGTAAGAGTGAAACCAGACAATGACTGTTGGACAGCCATTTCTCTTCATGACCCCATTTGGGGTTTTCTTGGCAATGATGCTGGAGTATCTTTCCTTCTCCTTTTCTTTCCCTAGTTCATTTTACACATGAGAAAATAGAGGTAAACAGGGTGAAGTGACTTGCCAGGGTCACATAACTAGTACATGTCTGAGGCTGGATAGAGCAAGACCTTTCAAAGGATGAGAGGTCTAGAGCTGGAAGGGATTTTAGAGGCCACTGACTTCATCTCTTTCATTTTGCAGATGAGGAAACTGAGTCACAGAAGGTTAAGTGACTTGCCCAGAAGTCACAGAGTCAGCAAGTATCTAAAGTAGTATTTGAACCCAGGATTTCTTTACTTCAAACCCAGTGCCCTAGTGATTACATTATGTTGCCTCCCTCACAGTTTTCCACCAACTCACAGACACAATAAATTTGCAGATAGACCTTCCAGGTGACTCAGAGGATGCCAGTTCTTCTTTCCTCTCCTTCAATACCTCCTGGAGGACTAAGTGCTGGCTTTTTTCTTACTTTGTTGGAAACAGATCCATCTGTTTTCAAAGGGAAAATGTGAGAGCTGCCAAAGTTACAGCCCAGTAGAAGAAACTGATGCCCTCCAGGGCCCTTCTGTTCATAGCATTCAATGCTCATGTCTGCCTGTTAACACTTGAAAAGGCTCCTAAAACCCAGCACTTGAATCCCTCACCCCAGGACAAGGGAGGTTGGATATGTGAGGATGGGAATCCCCGATGCTGCTAAGCAAAGAGCAGCCTTCCTTGGGGAAGACTGCTCCAGTGGGATCATGACCAAGTCAAATGGCAGTCCTCCCACCCCACATCTAACACACCTGTAGAAAGCTTGATGAAATTAGACAGCAAGGTCACTGAGGACAGCCTGGAAGGGAAGGCCATCACAAAGGACTGAGGAAGGGGGCAAGGGCAGTCCCACCTCTTTACCTCTGTGACCGGCGAGGGAAGGAGAGCTTAGAACAAGGATGGCCAGGCAGGGCGGTATGAAGGGCTGATTCTCAACTTCATTTGAACCTCAGGCTTTTTTTTGTTTAGTACCAGCCAGCAAAATCACCTTCAAACAGTATGGCAGCATGGGAGAAAAGCACTGGATTTGGAGTCAAGAGAATCTGGGTTTAATGCCTGGTTCTGCTTTTCTTGTCTTTAGACAAGTTATTTAATCTTTCTGGGCCAGGTCCCTCATTTGTAAAATGAAAGGGTTGGATTAGATAATGTCTACAGTCAACTCCACCTCAAAATCTATGAACCTCTGGTGCATCTCTTAGTGATCTTCTGGTCCCAGAACCCTAGTTGGCTCCTTGGGTCAATGTCTATTGACTATATACATTGGACCCTCTCAAAATGTGACGATACTCAACATGGGACCCGATAGCCAACTTTGTTCCAGGATTGTGACCACGGTGTGACTGAGGAGAGGGCTGGACCAGGGATCTCTCAAACACTGAAAGGAAGTATGCTCAGCAGATAGAGCCCTGGATTTGGAGTGAGGAAGCTCAGGGTTCCACTCCCACTTGAAATATTTCCTATCTATAAGACTCCGGGCAAATCACCTAACCTGTGTCCCATGTGTTGTCTACGAAAGGGTGGCAGCCTCAGTAGTTTCTACTCAGTGGTACCCAAGTTCTCTTCTAGCTCTGGGTCTACAATCTTGTGTTTTCCTTCAAACTGAGCTGACCTAGGAAATTAGCTGGGCTCTCTGGTTCCACAAAGTCCAGCTTCCTCAGTGGAAGACCTGTCAGAGGCCCTTGTCCCCTTCTTGGGCAGCTAGGTAGCACAACAGATAAAGAGCTGGGCCTGGAGTTAGGATAACCTGAGTTCAAATTCAGCCTGACCCTTACTAGTTGTGTGACCCTGAGCAAGTCACTCAGCTTTTGTTTGCATCCATCTCCTCAACTGTAAAATGAGGATAACACAGCATCTGCCTCTCAGGGTTGTTGTGAGGGTCAAAAATGAGGCAAAATGATCGTGAAGTCCTTAGCCCAGTGCTTGGTGCCCAGCGGGCACTATGTAAGGTTAGCGACGCGCTGAGCATGAATTAGGACACAGGGATCAAATTCCAGGACTAAGCCCCCTGATGCAGCCAAAATCAGATTAAAATCAGGTGTTGTTAATAGGAACTGTAACGGGGAAGTGTTTAACAGAAGAAATAAAAAAATACAAAACAGAGATAATGTTAATTTTTGGTTTTCTGCGTCAACATGCTACCTGCTGAGGATCCTTTTCTATCTGAATTGGATACCACTAGATCGGATGATCTCTAAAGTCATTTTCCAAATCTCCATCTATTGACCTTTCGATTGCATGATCCAAGGTAAGCTCAGAGGTCTCCAGGACACTCATCTGCAGGTAGGGTGAAGACCTGTGGGTTCCCAGAATGGCAGCACTGACTCTAACTGTACCCTACCCCCCAGCCCTGGGTGCTAGCTGTAGCAGGCTCCTGAGAAAGAGGGACAGAATGTGGCAACTGGGTCCAACATCTGGTAGCCCCGTCCTGACCTAAACATCTGGCAGCCCTGCCCTCAGCTGGATATACTTATACACCATTAAGCCTGGTGAACTGGGCTGTTGCCACCACCCCCAACCCCCATCCTCCCAACAGATCAGCAGAGAGGTGAGTCACATCTTCTGGGGGACCCTGACCCTACAGGGAGGTAGCAGAGATGCATGGCCCAACGACAGGCTTCAGGTGTGCTTGAGGATCCTTAACGAGTACACCTTAAAGAGTTCTGTAAATGCCAGCTATCATAATCATTAATATTAGACTAAATTATTAAAATAGTCATGATGACTATTCCTACAGGGCACCTCCCTCTGTTTAAAACTGTATTTGCTCCCTTTCTGACCAGTCAGGTAGAACATACCCCAGCAGCCTCAGTCTACCCTGAGCCCACACTCTGGGACCCACACCTCCAAAAAGGGAGAGTCTCACCGAGAGTCATTGTGGTTTAGTGAAGAGTCTCAGGCTTAGTTTCTAGTTCTGTGATGTCAGGGGAGAGGAATAAGGAAAGGGAACAGGCTTTTACTGCGTCCACCACGTGCCAGGCACCAGGCTAAGGGCTTGACAACTACCAGCTGGTCTGAACTTCACAATAAGCTTGCAAGGCAGGTGTTATCGTCATCATTTTATAGTTGAGGACCTAGAGGGTCACATGCGGCCTTGAGGCTGACAGGTTCCCCACCCCTGACTCACTTCCTTGGCCTCGGCTCCAACGCTCAATTTCATTTGAACCTGTCAGGCCCTTGTTTGCCATGGAAAGCCAGTCAGAGAACCTGGTTCTTATGCTTCCTCTGATATTTGCCACCTCATGGATCTTGGTCACTAAACAGCCTTTGGCCCCAGGTGAGGCAGCTGGTGGCACAGTGGACAGAGAGCTAGGTCTGGAACCAGGAAGACCTGAGTTCAAATCTGCTTCACACGCTTATTAACGAAGTGACCCTGGGCAAGTCACTTTCATCTCCATCCACCTCAGTTTCCTCAACTATAAAATGGGAATGATAAAAAGCATTTACCTCCTAGGATTATAGTGAGAATCAAATGAAACAGTAATTTTAAAGCACTTAGGGCAGTGCCTGGCACACAGTAGGCTCTTTCTATGCTTTTTCCATTCTCTTTCCTTCCCCTCAGTTTCCTCATCTGTAAAACTGCAGCTGGATGAGTTGACATCTGAACTGTAAAACTCTATAAACTTTTATTAAATCCCAACAGATGCTGAGGTGCAAGTGTCCTCCCAAAGATCATGTTTTTGAAGGGGAACTTGGACCCAAGATACAATTTTGGACAAATCACCACTCCATTTTCCTCAGTTTCCCTGTTTACAAAATAGAGGCACATTAGACTCTACTGAGTCTGAGAATCATTTCCAGCTCTGACTTCTGGGATCCATCCCCTAGACACATAATTCAGGTGTTTTCTTGGGGGAAAAGGACATTTTCCTTTCTTGCTTTACTCAGGATTATAGGCTTGTGTGGTTTCACCCAGGCATCCTAGGTGAGACTCTAGAGCTCTTCAAGAATTTGAAGGTAATAAGTCCCCTTCCTTTGCCTGGTTAATAATAAATAACAATACTAATATTAACTGACTGATATAGCACTTTTTGCAAAATTTGCTGTTGCAGCTTAAAATTGCACGAAGACTTTCAGGACCCCCTTGTATATGCCTGCATGATTTCATGAGATAGTGGGGGAAAGTTCTGACAGAATCTGGCTCTGACTTGCAACCTGTATGATTCCACACAAGGTGCTTAACTTTCTGATCTACCTGTAAAATGAGTGGGTTGGACTTACTGACTTGTAAGATACCTAATAATTCTATGAAAAGATAGGGATTTATAGATAAGGAAACTAAGGCTACATGGAGGACCTTGACTGGATCCATGGGGTGTTGGGGTCTCTTACTTTCCTCTGACTTTTAAGGAATCAAATGGATAAACTTACATTGTTAATGACTCTTTAAAAGCCAACGAACTGATAAGGACACCTGAAGTCCCTGCCTATCTAGAGTATAAAGAAAGATAATTTGGTACAATAGGGAAAGAAGTAGGAAGAATATGGGATTTGACATCAAAGGCCCTGGTTTTGAACCCTAACTGCCCCTTAGTGGCTGTGTAACTCTGGACAACTCACAATCTCTAGGACTCAGGAGGCAGAGTGTGCTGGAGGGAGTAGGCTAGAAGCCCATTCCAGTATGGTCCCTTCTGTGACCCTGGCCAGGTTAACCTAGGAAGAGGACACATTGGCCTGCAACATTTCCCTTTGGGCTTTTTTTGAAGTGGTTCTTCACATTTACCAATACTTTCTTCTCTTTTACCTCAACAGCCCTGTGAAGCAGGGAGGGCACGGATTATCACACCCATTTTACAGATGGAGAAGCTGAATCTGAGAGGGATTAGGTAAATTCAAGGTCACGGAGTCAGTAAACTGCAGAGCCTTGACCTGAATTAAACTCTTCTGATTTTCCAATCTGCCTTTCCAAATCGGATTAAATGACCTACCCCAATCTCACATCTCCAACTTCCTTTCAGACATCTCAAAGTAGATGTCTGGTAGACATCTTAAACAGAATATGTCCAAGCTTGAACTCATTATCCTTTCCCCTAAATCTTCCCTGTTCCTTTCTTATTGCTGTAGAAGCAGCGCTGTGCTCTCAGTCCCTTAGATTCACAATCTAGAAATGATACTGGACTCCTCACTATCTTTCACCGCCCCCACTCACCAACCCAAGGCCTGTCAATCTCCCCTTTGCAACATCTGAATACATCCCTGTTTCAGCTCTGACAATGCCACCACCTTGGGGCAGGCCCTCATCATCTCACCCCTTGACTGCTGGTGGGTCTGCCTGCCTCAAGTCTCTCCCCATTCCAATCCATTTTTCATTCAGTCCTGTTTACCTCCAGCAAAGCTGTATTGGGAAGGAGTCTTATCTACAAAGCTCTGCATGTGTACAGTGAGGTGGGAAACACCACTGCTGAGCCCCATGGCATACAACCACAGAAGGATTTTGTGACACCAGGGACAACCTTCTTGAGGACTTCCTTTCCCAGAGGATTCATTAACTGAGGCATTGCCATGGACATCACTTCCTATTACTTCCAACCCCTGGCCCCAAAGACTGAGTCTTCTGTGATTGATGGCTTATTGTATCATGACTGAAAACAAGTGAACCATTAGTGGGGGCTCTGAAGTCTGTTATATTGAGATACATTGCAATGAAATTGCAGAATATTCAACTGAGGGTCTGGGAAAGGCTGATTTTTTGCACTAAAACATGTATATGTCTGAAGTACTAAGTTCAAATCTGACCTCAGACACTTACTAGCTGCGTGACCCTAGACAAGTCATCTAACCTGTTTGTTTCAGTTTCCTCAACTGTCAAATGGGGACAATAACAGTACCGTACCTCCCAAAGCTGTTGTGAGAGTCAAATGAGACAATATTTGTAAAGTGCTTTGCACAGTTCCTGGTACATAACAGGTACTAAAGAAATGCCTATTCCCTTCCCCTTTCACGTCTGGTATCTCATTTGATTCTTAAAATATTCCAGAGTTAGTGGTGGAACTGGGACTAACATCCAATTTCCTTCACTCTGAGACTAAGGTTCTTTCCATTGTCCATACCTTCCTATGAATCCAAGTGGAGACTCATGGAAAGCAGTCAGAAGAAATTGGTGGAAAGATCTGATCAGGGAAGACTAAATTCTTAAAGGAGTCTCTTCAGATTCCCTTTCAACTATCATAACTACCTGCTCATTACATTTTTTTTTAAAGACAATCGAGGTTAAATGACTAGCCCAGTTACCCAAAGTCACACAGCTGGTAAGTGTCTGAGGTTGGATAGATTTGAACTCAGGTCCTACTAACTTCAGAGCTGGTGCTTTATCTACTGTGCCTCCTAGCTGTCCCATCCCATTTTAATATTTTTAATTGTTAAGTAGTTTCCCCTTACATCAAATAGATGTCTGCCTTTTAAAAACATATGTGTGTATTTATATAAACTGTGCCATACTGAAACTAAGAGCCTAATTTCTCATCTGTCTTCTAACCCTGTAGGCATGGGGTGTGCTGGTAAATATTTAACAATCAGCTTGCCAAGAAAAAAAGAATATTCCCTACACACTTGTAAGTCTAATCTGCATTACTGAACATCTCCTCTAGTACTTTGTGAAATCTAGACAATAAACAAAATAATAAAATCATGTCCTGAATTGTAGTATTTGCTGATTTTCAAGGTATAAATGTTCACACTGAAATTTTTACAGTTGGGTTTTGGAAGCCAGCTCATGCTGAATCCAACAGATCTTAACCTCTAAGACTTTAAGACTTGAAGACACTGATCACTGTGAACAATCTACTTTCACGATGGTAGCTTACGATATCACGTTCATGTTCTTTGGCTTTCGCGCCCCATGTTGAATCACACTGAGCTTGAAATCCATTACAACACCCAGACCTTTTCACATGAACTGCTGGCTGCTCATGGTTCCTTCATGCAGCTAATTTTTTGAACCCGAGTAAAGGACTCTACATTTAACCCTAATTAAATTTCAAATGCAAAGGGAATGGAGAGTTTGTTGCTAATCATCCTTGGAGGAAGCCCAGATGAGAGACAGAATGGCACAGATCTGACATCTTGATTCTGAATTGTCTGTTACTCTCAGCTAATCTCTGGCCCTCAAACTCTCCTCTTTTACCAGTCCATCTCCTGTTAGTGCAGATTTCTATAATCAGTGTTGGTTTACTGGATATACATATTACAGCATGGCCTGTTGAAAGAACATTAATAGCACTTACACCTCTCCTGCTGGTAGTAAACAGTTGGAGTAGTGAGGGGGATGGGCCAATTACCAATACAGCCTGGGCATAAATGGTTTTGCTGAGCCTTATACCAAGACAGTGTAAGATCTACCACCAACTAAACAGTATGTCTAATGTTGACAGTAAAAAAGAGTAAGATGTGAAGAAAGAGAACAGAGTGCCCCATCGAGAACATTGGTAACATTGTCCAAATATTACCTTGGGGTAATATTTCCTTTGTTAAATGCCCCAGCATAGCCCCAAGAGTCCAAGGTCCCAGCAAGTGCAGGTGATGCCCTCAGTAGCTTAAGGGAAGGCTGAAGCCAGTCCATGGATCCATGTCTTTAGAAAAAAAAATCCCACTTCAAAAGGAAGAGAGGAAACACTGAGGTTTACAAAGAACCACATTTATTTTCATTTACAGCATCAAATACCATAAATAAAGCTAAACAATGTTCAGGGTGTGCAAAATACAGGGTTCTGTGTGAACAGTTAATTACAGAACATGTCTCAAAGTCACCAAAGGTCACAAAATGTGTCACAGGAGGATTGGGAAGCTAGAAAGGTTGCAGATGAGGAGGACAGAATCTTTGGTTGGCATTCTTTATAGAGAGAAGAGGACTCTGCAACGGAAGATAAATGAGAGGAAGGTAGCACCAGCTGACAGTTTGAAAAGGTGGAGCCAGGCCAAAAGCCCACCCAGGGCCAACATGCATGTCTTCAAATGGCCTCAAGAACAGGGATGTATTTCCCAGTAAGGACAGGCAGGGATAGGTATTCACACAAAGCAGGCTTGTGGAAGGCCTGGCTCTCTGCCTTTAACAGCTCAATTCATTTCAAAAAGAGCACATTCACATAGGTTGCTTTGCTGCCACAAATAAATGCACTGGCAGGGAAATGGCCTTTTGTAAGGAACTTGAGGAGCTCCCGGGCATCTTAGCACAGCTGCTGCCAGATGTGGCCTGTGTCCTTGACATTTTCCATTAGCCTTTGAGGCCTGTTGATCTGGACTAAGTGTCCTAGGCCTAAGATATCTTAGTCTATGGTGGAAAAACTCCATCTGTGGCAAAGCCTTGTCTCTATGAAGGAAGTACGCAAAATCCCCAAGGCTCCTTTTGTGGCTTTGGGAGATGCCTAAGATGGGACTGCAATTATTTTAACACAGCTTCAAATTACAGAGTACTTCTTGGCTGGCATATAGATGAATTGAAATAAAATATAGCTACAGAAAAGTCACCCACGATTTTGGTCAAGGACACCAAAAGTTTTTTAATTTAAGCAGTTTTCAGCTGGGAAACTTGTTTCTATAGTTCTAAAAAGGCTTCTCAAAAAGCTAGGCCTTTCTGAACAATGGTGGAGATCTCTCTACTGGCCCTGTCTCACTCAGGCAGAGTTAGTACCTTCGAGGAAGGTAGGTTGGTTGTAGTATTAGAATACAGCTAACCAGATTGGAAGAGCATGCAAAAACATTCACATGCAGTGCCAGAGGGGCTGGGGAAGGAAAGCAATGTTCCAAAACAAGCAACTGGTTTTGAATCCCACCCCATACCATGCTATTAATTGGTTACACCCAAGCATTCATTAATTACAATATGAGGCACTCTAGTCCGTTCCAATCAACGCTGTTGGGGGAAGGAAGGAGGGATAAGCTGCCCTTGAAGCATATTTGGGGTTAATAGTAGGTGCTCACAATTGGCAAGAAGACCAGTCACCTCTGAGCAGAAAGGTGTCAGCCAAGGATAGGTGGTAACACTGGAATGTTGTAAAGAACTGAAGACAGGAGTGAGACGTTGGAAAGAGAGAAAGAAGAAAGAGTTTAGTTGGCAGGGTGAAGGAAACAAAAGCAGTTTAGAAAGGCTGGAAATCATTAGAAGAGTGAAATTTCCTCCATGTCAAATCTTACTATTTCTTCAAGACATGAACCTTTCTGATGAATAGAAGCTCTTGGGAAGTAGGCATTATCTCATTTTCTCCCTCCCTAACTCCAGCACCTTGCAACAATGCTGTATACTAACAAAAGGTGCTTAATAAATGCACGCAAATAAATAAATATAAAGATATCAGTCCAAACCTCAAATGATAGATAAAGCACACTACCCCACCCCAAATATACCTAGAATATTTTCTGCTTCCTCACCAGGAGGTTCATTTCTTGGAGTGAACATATATTACAGAGTCTTGTCATTTCCACTACATTGTTATTTCCCATATCACCATTTGGCTCAGTATGTGACAATTTAGAATAGCCTTCTTATTGCCATAAAAGAGACTTGGAAAAAAATAAACCTTCAGAAATGAACCATCTATGAAACACTTTAACTACACAGTGATTTTCAGGATGGAGAACCACAAAGAGCAGCGTACCCTCAAGAAAGGGGTGTGCCTCGTCACCTTGAGAATGAACAGTTTTTGAAATCCCTAAGCCAAACAGCTGAGTGATTCGGGTAGCTCCCAAATGTGCAGCAAGTGAAAGGCCCCTCCCCCCAACTCTGAAGGGCTTGTAAAAACCAGACAGGACCACTCTTCCATCACTCAGGGGCTGGTAACAGTCTTGGACCTGGTAGCTATGATTTGACTACAGATACCACAAGACCATCTGCCTCTTCCTTCTGCCATGGGATCTTCCAAGTCTTTGTAGGGGACCCAAGGAAGCCAATTAGGCTAATTTCTAAAACTTGTAAAGTCTCCCAGGTCTCCAAACAGTGCTTAACTTAAGATATAGAGTGAAAGGAAACCCAACTGGGCTTAGAGCAGCATCATTAACTCAGGAAAATAAGAATAGGAGAGGACTTGGCATCAAGAGACCCATTCTGACTCAACCAACTCACCAATCAACAAGTTTTTACTAAGTGTCTACTATGGACCGGGCATCATATCTACACAGGCATGTCTATACAGGCGAAATGGACCACAAGGGCTATGTAACTTTCCAAATCGTTTGAGCAATGTTGACAACCAGTTTAAAACATGTAGTCAGGGCCCCAAACACTTTTCTTCCCAAGTGAATTTATTAGTGGCAGGAATCCCACTAATGAATAATTACCTCAACTCCACATCTTATTTTGTCTACAAAGATAGTGTATTAAGGTTTCCTCCAGACCAGGGGACATAATCATTCTTTCCCTAAATAAATAGGGTGAGATAATCATCTCTGTAAAGCTGGAAGGAAACTTCTATGTCATCAAATCCAACTCCTTCATTTTATAAATGATAAAATTGAGACTTGGAGAGGTTGGCTTGTCATGCAGGGTCATGTAGCTAGTAAATATCTGGGGCAGGAATTGAACTCAGGTCTCTCTGACTCCAAGACTGACACTCTCTCCATTATATCACCCTGTCTCTTAATGAAGCTCCTCCTTGCACCTGAGGATAGATATTGCCTGCATAGGAGTCCACTCCCAGACATTGTACCATCCTGTAAGCATACATCACAGGGTCTAGATCCCAGTAATAGAATATGGGCAAAATTTATTTTCTAGCTGTAAGGCTGGTGTTTGGCTTCTCTGCTCTCTGCTCACTTGCCCCCAAAGACTGATGACTGCTTCCAAGTGGTCTTTGTTCCAATGGATGTGATGCCAGAAGGCACCTGGGCTCTTTGGGCTTGGGTCCTAACCCTCAGAGCCAGGGACCTGACCAATGCTTGGCTTTACTGTCCCTAACCAGTCTGTGTTCAGGGGTAGGGAGTGGTCAGAGAGGGTCAAGTGCAATTTGCAGAAAAATGGCCCCTTCCACATCTTTCTCCATATTGCTATATATTATGTTTGGACACCAATAACTAGTCCCTGTGATATTAATTCATTTGCTGCTTCTACGTACTGACATGATAGGGTTTGGGGAGTGAAAAAAATCTGGTGTTTCAAGTCAAAACAAGGAAGAAAGCAAATCCTTCTAATTCTGAGAGAATAGTTTATTACTATTGACCCATTGAACTTTTCTTGGACCACAGTATTTTAATGACATGCTGTCCAGCCACATTCTTACTCTCTAAAAGAGTAATTGATTAATTTAATTAATTAAATTTAATTTAATTAAAAAACCCCAAAATTGTCCAGTGTAGACAAGTAAATTGGAAGCCAGTGGCCAAGGAGTTTATAAGGTGTTGTTTTAAAAATCTCACAGCATCATCTGCACAAGTGGTAAAGCTCAGAATCTATGGCAAAGCTAAAAACCACTCCAAGTGACAAATCCCCAGTTCCCTCACTTAATACCCTCCTTCCTCCCACCCCATCAAACCCACCCCAACCCTAAAATTAAAAAAAAAAACCTTTTAAAAAAAAGGTTCTGTCTTGTCTATTAAATCTTGAAATGTAAACCCAGAAATATGGCTCATTACCGTAATAAAAAGAATACAAAGCTATCAAAACATCCTTCATGTAAGTCCCACACATTGGCTGCCATGAGGACATCAACCTCTGCCATGTTCTTTGGACAGGTTGAGGAGGATGGGCCCTCCACATGGGTATCTACCTTGATTGAAAGTAGTTTGTTTGAAATTCAGAGAACTAGCAAACTGCAAAAATACTACAATTTTACACTTTGGAATATCACAGGCACTTTGGGAGAAAGTGTATTAGGGATAAAAATAGAGTATACAATAAGTTTCAGCTGAGTTTGACCCAGAGGAATTGTTGCACCCAATCATGCACACTCTGGAAAGGGGACTCTGACTCTCTGTATATGTCTGTCAGAACCTCGAAAAGCACATAGAGGAGAGGTACTCCAAGGCTCAGGAGTTCATACATATAACAGTAGTTGGAAGAATTGTCCCTGAAATGGAGGGCGGTCTCATGGAGAAACCCACGTATCCTGTTATAGAGACGTCTGGGAATGGCAAGCAGATCCCTTGTCACCCTAATGGGCCAGCATAGCACTCTCCTAAAGAAGGAAGTCATGATACCTGGCGGGCTGGTTTCTCGACTGTTGACAGCAGGACCAAGCACTTCAGGGGATGGTTCTCGCCACTTGGTTTCCTGCTGTTTCTCCTTTGCTTCCTCCTTAGAAACAGGACAAAGAGAAGTATTGATTTCTGAGTCACACAGAGTGGATGCTCAGACAGATGGAAGGTCTTTAGACGAAAGAAGACGAACCATGGGCAAAACTACCAGAGACCCTCCTGAGAACGTGAATATGAAACTGACTTGGCAAAACTGACTTGAAGACAACAGGACCATTAAAATATCCATAGGTTCATAGATTTAGAGTAGCAAGGCCTTTCCAGATCAGCCAGTCCAATCGCCTAATTTAAAAAATGGGGAAGCTGAAGACAGAGAGGTTAAGTAAGGGATACTAAGATACAGTTTATACATGAAGGCCTTTCTTAATTCATAAAACACCTAGGTAACTAAACTTAAGGTGTGGTTCAACTTAGGAGAAAAAAAATATGACTTAGATCTTAGAAATATCTTCTCCTCATCTTTCCTGGGCCTTAGCAACCATCTATACTGGATGAGTCAGAAAGATTTTAACGTCCTTTCCCTCCCTCCCTCCTTGTGGCTCTATGGGGAAGGGCAGACATGCATCTTGGGCAATATGCTGTAGAAAAGAGTGTCATAGAACAAGAATGAAAAATCTTCTTAAGAGAGAATTAGAATTAGAGTAGATTGTAAGCAGATTGACACACTTTTTTTACTTTATTTTTCTTCGGGGTTTTTGATCTGCATTTTCTTTTGCAACATGTCTAACCTGGAAATGTTTTCCATGAATAATCTATATCAAACTCCTTGCCTTCCCAAGGAGGGGAGAGGGAGGGAAAGAATTTGGAACTCAAAATTAAAAAAATAACAATGCTAAAAATATCTTTACATGTAATTGACAAAATAATTTCAAAATATTTTGAAGAGAAGAAATAGGATAGACTTAGCCATGGATCTCCCCCAAAGGTATAGGTCAGGCCAGGAAAGTGAATGACATACAGATAAAAGATAGTCCCATGAGGATTTGTCCTCAAGTCTATTCCCAGGGACTTCGTCTCTGTGAGACTATTTATTGGTGATTATAAGGCATATGATTTCTTAGAAGTCAAATGGAGGCAGCATTTGGGTACAGTATGGGCTCAGAGATCTCAGAAGACCCAAAACAATGAAGATGCTACAATAGATTCCATACTTGGCTACTCACTTATTCCCATCAAAAGCCCATCTCCTCCCTGGTCTGCTGTCAGGTGAACTAAAAAAGGCTTCAAGATGCTCATCTTTAGAGGACACAGAGAAATGCCTTCCAATGAAGGACACTGATTCCTCCCTGTGATAAAGGCATTTCACAGGAATAAACTTACCTCTTCTTCTCTCTTCAATTCTGCTCGTCTCTTCCTTTGTTTACTGTTGGTTCTACAGTGAATGAAATGGGCTTTGCAGTAAAATTTACCTGTAAAGAAATAATCCAAATGGGAAGATGACATTTAACCTACAACTCTTTGTTAAAAATATCTCCTTCCAAGCTGACTTGGAAGCATTCATGGTTACTCTGTGTTTGCTCATTGATGAGATCATAGATTTAGAGATGGAGGGGGCCTTACCAAGTCCGCCCCTCTCATTGCACAGATCAGGAAACTGAGACCCAGTGAAATGTGAGTTGCCTAGGGTTATACTGGTGAGTGCATGAAGTGGCATTTTTTTTGCGTCTCCAAGTCATCAGGTTTTGCCTAATGTATAACACTACAACAGCGCCTTTCATTCAACCTAGTCTGAATGCACCTAACTAGACTAAAATTTGTTCCCCTTTCCATATTCTCTGCAGGAAGAACCTGAAAGATTGTCAAATGCTTTGCCAAAATCTAGGTAAACTATACCCACAGTATTTCCCTCATCTACCAGTATAATAATCCTATCCAAACCAGAAATGTGGTTAGTCTGGCATGTCCTGCTCTGGAGGAAGTCATTGTTAACTCTCTGTGGTTACAGTTTCCTTTTTTAGGTGTCCAGGAACTATCTCTTTCATAACACGATGGAGAATTTTGCCAAGAATCAAAGTCAAGTTCACTGGCCTCCAGTCTTCAGGTCCTACTCTTATTCAGTCCTGGGGTGCCTCTCCTGGGTTCCATGGTTCTCCAAGGAAACTATTGCACTTTTCCTCCTCAATCTACATTGTACTGATTCATTTGTGTATGAGTGTATCCCCCCCTAGTAAATTTTAAGGATTTTAAATAAGATAATGTATGTAAAGTAGTGTGGAAACCTTAAAGCACCATATAAATGGTAATCACTATTGCTGCTGCTACTACTATTAATACTACTACCATCACCACTACTACTTTTTATAAGGGCAAGCAAGGGCTGTTTTCATTTTTATCTTTTGTAGCATCAGTACCTAGCACAGTGCCTTCCACACAACAGGGGTGTAGCAAGCGTCCCATGAATTAAATTGAAATATCTGTCCTCTGGGACTTACCAAAAGCTTGTTCAATTAAAACTACCATCCAAGTGCCACCTCCTCTGTCAAGAGGCAGACATCGATAATGAGAACAGTATTGAGCAAAGCTCAAAACTTGACAAAGCCTAAGTTATTTTGGAAAGGATCCAACTGAATTCAACAAACATTTTTAAAGGACCATTTGCTATGTGCCCAGAACTATGCCAGTCTCTGGGGAGTACAACATGAGAAGAAACCTGTTCTCAAGGAGCTTATATTCTTTAAGAGATCTGCACTGTGTTAATGAAGACAGCAGTTGGTATGGCTCTGTTTACCTGGCCCAGCCCCACACACTACTGGACCTCTTCACTAACTCTGCTAAAAATAAGCTAACATTTATATGGTGCTCACTGTGCCAAGCACCACGCTAACTTTACAATTGTGGTATCATTTGACTCTCACAACCTTGAGATGTAGCTGTTATTGTTATCTTCCATTTTACAGATGAGGAAACTGAGGCAAGCAGGTTAAGTGACTTGGCCAAGGTCACACAGCTAGTGTCTAAAGTCGTATTTGAACTCAGGGTGTCCTGATTCCTGGCTCAGCGCTCTATCCACTGTGCTACTAAGTTGTCCCTTCTATGGTACAGCTAGGCTTTAGAGCCAATCTTTTTCTAGCATGTCCCATTTATTCCCTCCTCTGTGGCTTTGCTCCTAAGATTCTTTTTCTACCTTCATATAACATCTACTCCATCTCTCTTCCTTCCATCTCTGCCAATACAAGTCCATCATTTTCCATTCTGATTCACTGCAGGATAGAAGCAATATCATAGGATCATAGGAGAAGGATGATGTGACCTTGAACTTCAGGACCTTCCTAGTTATGAAAATTTAGAGATACTATTCCCAGGGATAGGATCATGAATGACAAAAAGGACAGAGCAGTCTCCCACATGACATCTTGGCTAGGCTTAAAAGCACAACCAACAAAAACCCAGAACCATAAACAGAGAGCCCACTCAGTTTCCTTTGCATGAGAAGGCCCAACCACAACCCTCCATGGGACCACAAGACTTAGCGTTTTGAAAGAGACCTTTAAAGGCCATCTAGTCTAATTCATTCATTCTGTACAATAAGAACTAAAGGCAAGAGAAGTTTGGTGACTTTCCCTGGGGTCTCACAATTAATACTTGTCTGCAAGTGATCTTGGAACACAAGTCTTCCTTCTTTTGGAGGAGATAAACAGACTGGAACTAGAGACTGAACTTGTCATTTTACTGACATGGGGAACTTCAGAATGATGAATCTCTACCAGTGCAGGTTGTCATATTCTCTGTAACACATAGCTTTAGAGAGTTGTCACCATAAGGTTAAATGACTGCCAGACATCTGCAAAATAATCATGGTCCAAGGCAGGCATAAACAGAAGTCATAGACATGCTCAAGCCAGCTCAATGGAATTGGAGTCCTCAGGAAACTCCAGAGTTAAGGCCCAGAGGCAGTTTTTCAAGAAGAAGGACCCAAAAGACCACGACCTATTTGTCTATGGGCTGTCAGGGCTCATGCTCCTCTCTCCCCAACTTGGAAATTCCCCAGGATGTTACCCTCTAAGGTGACTGCTCCCGGGGTTTACCTTCATCCACATCAAAGGCATAGACAGCCAGGCGAAGTGTGGTAGAGCAGATCTCACATCTGAAGCATTCCCGGTGAAAGAAATGGCCCTCGGCACTCAGGCGCTCCATCACATACACACGCCTCTTACAGAAATAGCAGATGTCACTTCCTCCCAGGTTCTGGGGGAATTCTTTTTTCAAAGATCCCTGGGACATAGGAGGAGGAGGGAGAAAAATAGCCAGTTAGAGGAGAAGAGTCCTAGATTGCCAGCAAGAACCCAAGATGTCCTGGCATGCAGGCTGTGCTTGTGAGAGCCTGTGGCTTAAAGCTAATGAAGATATCATCTTAGTCTAACTCCTTCACTTCACAGGTAAGGACACTGAGCCTCCCCTTCCCCCAAAGGAAGGGGCTCATCGAAGGTAAGATGAGCAGCAGAGCAAGCACTGGAACCCAGGTCTACGGCCTCTACAACCCAAGACCTCTCCCATCACAGTAAAGGGCAGAGAAAGATCCCACAAATGGAGAGGCTCACCAAAAGAGATCTTTTTTTCTACCTAGGACACTCTAACATCATGTCTATAATGGTAAGCCTTCAGTATAGTTTTCCAAACTGAGTCTGCTCCAAGATTCCTATTATTACTATATTTTAAAAGTTCTCCACCCCCAACCCCACCCTACTTCTTTTATGTTTTTGCCTAGACCTGAGATTTTAATTAGCAGGGAACTCCTGGTGTGGAACTTTCCTTCTCCAACGAGATCTGTCACCTATCCTGTAGTGGATAGTTTTTGAGAGTTGTCTGGAGACACAGAGGTGGCATCTTCTTCACAATCAGACAGTTGGTGTATGTCAGAAATGAGGTTTGAACCCAAGCCTTCTTGTCTCCTATCCACAGGGACCCTCTGCCTTTCCTCCTTCCCCATGACCTCAATAATGTTGTTGAATAGAAAGAGCACACAGCAATGCTTGCCAAAGGAAGACAAGCTAAAGGTCACCAAATGAGAAATGTGACATTTTTCTGTTCCATGAATGTGTGTGCATAAGTAACATATGGAAGGCAAGTAAGGTTTGCTCAACCCAAGACCTTCATGTGCACATGCATGCGTGCACGCACACACACCCAACCAAGTGAGAGTTTATTACCTGGAGTTCCTTAGTATTAGGCAATTGAGGGATAAGTTCACAGAGCCCATGGGGGTGAGATGGGGAGAGGAGATAAACACACACCAGTCAGCTTAGTAATCATGGTGGGGAGGGCGAAAGAAAAAGTGCTAGACTCAAACCAGGTTAGTGGTTTTGAATAACCTGGTGATTCCAGCCAGGAGTAGCCTGAGCTGAAGAAGCAGATGAACTGGGTGGGAGGGATGTTTGGTCCGTTACCGTCCTCTGAATTTAACCAAAATGATCAGTTTGGGGGCAGATTTCCTTTTTCAAGTGACATGGTAATCAAAGAGGGAAAAACCCAAACCAGGGTTAAAGGTTGTGAACCCTTCTCAGAGTGTGTATGGCAGAGCAGCCAGGGTTCTGAACTGGATGGGCATGAAGACCTTGAATCATCTTTGTTTCAAGGGAGAGGTCATTGTGGGAGAGGGGAGGCAGCCTTACCCGCTCTGGAGAAGCAGCCTGGGTCTTGGGTCTGTGATCATTCATATACAGATTGACCAGAACTTCAGCCACCGCCCCTATTCCTCGAGACACTTTCCCTACCGTCATCTACCGGGTAACAGAGGCAGTGAGTGACAGAGAAGAAAAGCAAGAGGAAAGTTTAATTTTTAAGGCAAAGACAGTAAGATGCCAGCTGAGCATGGAGAAAGGGAAAGGAGGGGAGAAGCCAACCAGACAGGAGAGGAGGGAGGCACACAAACACAGAAGCAGCAACAAACAAGCTCTCTCCCCGGCCCCCAGCAAGGAACAAAGAGGACTCCAAACCATAAGGAACTGAATGGCATGCATTGCTGCTAGCCTGGTAACAACACTGAGCCAAATCAAAAGAGGATCACAGATTGAGAGTTGAAAGGGACCTTAGAGTCCGGATGGGGAGACCAAGGCACACATAATTCTCTTCTCTATAACTGGCCCAGGGTCTTTCTCACTGTTAGCAGAGTCTGGGGTCTTCCTAATTTCATGTCCAATTTTCCATCCATTGTACCACCTAGCTGCTCTCAAGAGAAGGTGCTCATAGAGACTACGGACAAAGTCCAATCTCACCAATCTTACCATAGAGGAGAAAACCAAAGCCCAGAAATGGGAAGCAATTTGTCCAAGGTCCCAAAGTCCAGCTGGAAGCCTGGTGAATTACAGCGATAGGCTATTACGAGATGGAGTGCTAGACCCTCAGAGGAGAAGTCCAATCCTGCCTCAGACATTTACTGATTATATGACCACCGCTGAGTCATTTAACTCCTCTGGGCCTCAGTTTCTGCATCAGCAAAATAAGTATAATAACGCCATTTGCCTCACAAGGGTTACTGTGAGGATCAAAAGAGGTGATGCATATAAAGCTCTTCGCAAACCTTCAAGTGTTCATTAGAGCATCAGACAATGGTGTCCCAAAAGTCCCAGTGCAGTTTAATGCTTATTAACTTTCAGACTTAAAAGCTACTAAGCTGCATACTTGAATGAAAGCGAGCCAGTGTTATTAGAGCAACTCAGGCTTCTTAATATCGGCGTCCTTTCTACTCCACCACAGGGTCCCTAAGCCTGCTTCACTCCCTAGTAAACAGAGACTGTCTAACCAAAAGGCTCCTGGATAATAACTAATTGGGGTGGGGATGGGGTATGGAGGTCAGGGTGGAAATAGACAAGAGACTTGTTCAAACCCCTTCCCTAATTCAACAACTAATATTTACTTCAGGAATGCTCCATGTAAGTTCATACGAAGAGGACATACATGGATGTATACTGGTTAGAGCCTAGGCAACAGTGTAGGAGCAGTCTGCCTCGCTAGATGGAGTTCTCTCACCTGGGAGTTCTTTTCACTACTGAAATGTCAAATCTAGTCTCTCTCTCTCTTGTCTCCTCTCCTCATCCTCTATCCTTTATGCCCTATCTCCATCCTCTATTTCCTGTTCCCATCTCCTCATATAAAAGTTTCATTTAAAGAAAGTAGGAAGCAGAAGATATATTCTGTCCTTCCACAGTCCTTACAATGCACCCTGCATGTGTTCGTCCTTTGTTGCCGGAGAAGACCATGCCATCAGAGAAATAATGACATGACTTGCACTTGACTTTGTTTTGAGTGCGGGAGAGCTATGCAGGTCACCAGACTCACTTCTCCCCCAAAGCCTCCACTGAATCCAGTGACCAGATATTCATCAGGATGACTGGAGATGACCCAGGATGAGGCAAGTGGGGTTAAGCGACTTGCCCAAGGTCACAAAGCTAGTGAGAGTCAAGTGTCTGAGGTGAGATTTGAACCCAAGTCCTCCTAACTCCTGCACTGGTGCTCTATCCACTGCACCACCTAGATGCCCCACTCAACACACCCTATGAACTAAAGGAGAATGGGAGCTGCAGAAAAACAAACCAGACATGCCCCCCCACCTCCCAATAATCCAGGCTCATCCCAGTCATCCACCCCCAGGACACACTCCTCCTTGGGCTCTTCTGTGCTCTTCCCTTGTGCCATCATTCAGCCTCCTTGGGCAGCTCACAGGGCGAGGCAAGCCTGCCAGCAAGGCAAGCCCAACATGAAGGGGACAACACAGAGGAAGAACCTTTTCAAAAGAAGGCCTTCATGGAAACTATACCCAGGGTCAGCCTGCCTATGTGGGCCAAGGAAATGGCATGGGGTGGTGACAAGAGCAGGCTTCAGCAATATCTGCATGAAGACTCTGTGAGATGTGGAAAGAATGATGGCAGGAAAGCCAGAGGCCAGGACTGGGTGAGAACAGGAACAAGGGGCCAGAACATTGCTCTTGTCACTTGGTCACTTCTGAGTCACTATCCTAGAAAATGGCTATACATCAGAACTCCCAACTACAGAAATGTTTCAGGCCTTCCCCCCAGACCACTCTCCCACTAAATAGAGACCCTCAGCCTTCTCAAGATGCCTAATTAGTCAAACATAAATGGATCCATTCCCTAAGAAGGGCCAGGGCAGACCTCAAAGGCTATTAAAGAATTAACACATTATTTACCTTCTAAATTCTTTGAAAAGACCCCTCTGAATAATGCTAGTGAGCAAACTCACAGGATGATGGATGACTCTCCAACCTTATCATTGAACCCAAGACTAGAGTCTGGAATTCCTTGGCACCCAGACTCACATTCCTACCACCTTCAACATACAGGAGATGGGGCCGGAAGGAGGATTGGGGCTGAAAGTGTTCCTCCCTCATCAAAAGCTGGACTTGAGTAAATCTGATGGGAAAAGCACTGGTTAACTGTTTTTTCTTATTACAAAGAAGGATTTGAGTGGGACAGGTTTGGGGCTTGATGCAACCAGCCCTCAAATACTCACAGCAATACTATTTATGGTAGGAATTTTATGGTAGAGAAACCAAACCAAAACAAAACCAAAGCGGCCCTGGGAAAAATTCAGCCCAGTGGGTGCCCACGAACTAGAAAATGGTTGAACAAATCATGATTGGTATGTGACTGTCTGGGAAAATTATTGTTCTATAAGAAATACTGAATATGAAGAATTAATGCAGAGAATCGTGAGTAGAACGGTATGAACTGAGAGCACAAAACAAGCCAAACCAGCGGAGTAATTTGCACCAGGAATGCAGGACTGTCAACAAAAACAGCACCAATGGGAGATAGAACAACAAGCAACTGTGAGGATGAACTGCTGCTCAAGAGAAGGGATGAACAAGTAGTTTGAGAAGCTCCAGCGACTCTCTCATTGCCTTCTAGATTGACAAAGTCCTCTGTCTTGAGCTCCCTGCCTCAAGTCTCCTCCCTCTCCAACCCATCCTCTTTACAAGCTTACCAAGTGACATTCCTAAAGTATGGGTCTGATCAACTCACTGCTCTGCTCAAGAAGCCCCTGTGGCTCACCATTGCCTCTAGGCTCAAATGAAAACTCCGTGGTTTGGCATTTCAAGCCCTAGCTCCAGCCTCTCTGTCCAGACTTAATACATATCACTTCCCTTCATATACTCTACTGTCCGAACTGCTGTTCTGCACACGTGATATTTCATCTCCAGGCTCTGTGCATTTGTACAGACTCACCTTAAAACCCTGCCTCCCCCCCTACTTCTTAAGAGTGCTGAACTTCTTCTAAAGCTCAGCTGGCACCCCACCTTCTACAGGAAGCCATCCCTGATGATCTCTCAACTATTATCGCTTCCCACCATCCCCCAAATCATCTTGCATTTACTTTGCATGGATCTTGTATTTACTTATATGTCTGGTTTTAGTTTCTCCAACAGCATGCAAGTTTCTGGAGGACTAGGGACTATTACCTTTTGATCCTTGCATCCCTAGCACAATGTCAGGCACATAGTAGGTACTTAAAATTGTGTTGTCTGATTCCTTTTAAAGGTAGGGTTAAACAAAACGGTAGGTCTGAAGAACAGTATAGTCTTTTAAGGATTTTAGCAAAAAAGTCAACGAAGTCTCTCATGAAATTCTTGTGAGCAAGATGGTGGGACATGAGCTGGGTGAGGGGAGAACGGACGAGTGGGCCCAGAGAGGGGCACTTTGCTACCAGATCGACTGACAGCAACCTGGATTGATGTGTGTGTGTGTGTGTGTGTGAAGAGAGGGGGAAGGGTTCTCTAAAACATGACATAGTTTTACCAAGCCTACAGACTTTTATAACAATTATGATGACAATTCATTTTTTTAGCACTTAAAGGGGGTTTACGAAGCCCTCCACACACACACACAGACACACACACCCTTAACTCACTGGGAGGACAGTGGGTCCTTCTTTAAAATCTTTCCCTGTTTACATCTGGACAAACCCCTATCTCTAGAGGACAACAAATTACTGGCCCAACATATGCCCAGCTCCTGCATTTACTGGCAATAGAACTACATTACCCAATGGGTGTAGCTGTTTGAATCTCTTCCAAGGAAGAATACCAGGGGAGGCTGACTCAACCAATGGGTAATTTAATGACTTCATGCAAGGTCCAAGTAGAAAATGGCGCCACATTCTATTCTAGTCTAGGGCCTAAGGCACTGTGGAAACTGAGTTATTGCACCAGTGAAACTCCAAGGAGGGCCAAGACCTTGAGCAACAACCTCACAAGGTTCTGTTGTCTGGAATTCCTGCTTATGGTGAACATTCAAAGCCCCAGTTATCCCCTGGGACTAGGCTTTTCCATTGGGTATCAGACCTGAGACTGGGCAAGAGACGACATTTGGCACATGTAGAACTCTCAAAGACTACAAGTTAGGAAGTTATGGTTGTTCCCACAATGACTATGGGATACTAGTTAAAGTTAAGGAATTGAGCTGTTCTCCATTTTCCTCTCTAGAGGAGGCAGGCCAAACAAAGGAACACTTTCCAAAGGACACTCTCCTAAATGAGTCAGTGTTCATCCCATCTTCTTTGTCAGGATGGAGGACAGAGCCTTGAGGTACAATAACTTGAGAGTGATGCTCTTGGAATCAGACCACAGAGGTCCCAGAGCTAGGATTCATCTAGAGCTCCCAGAAATCTAGACACAACACCAAACAAGCACTGTCAACCCAGTTCTAAAACACTGGTGAAAAGCAGCTCCTGACATCCAATTAGAGAAATTCACTTCTTAGATGAGTTGTCATCCTCCACCATGAATACTAAGATCTTCAAGGCTACAGTACATGCTGGCCATGACTTACCACTTAGCTTGAGTCAACACTAGGTTGGGCAATTTTTTACTGTATAAACAACGCCCCCCCCCTCCTCCCCCACCACACACAATGGCTGTGTTTGATGACTTAAGTGAATTAACAGGTACCTCCCTCCCCATCTTGGGAAAAGGGCAGAGTCCCCAGGACAGCAGAGTGGTCCTCTTGAAGAGTTGGCCGACAAGTCCAGAGAAGCACGTTCACTGGATGCGGGCAAGAAAGGCTGGGCACCAAGCACTCACCATGCAAGACTGTCTTGAGATTAAAAAAATATTGGAGTGCCTAAGGACAGACTCTGGGCTTTGACAATGCCACATTTAACTGGCTCTCTGGAATTGTGTTCCTTAAAAAAGAAGGATCACAGGCCATCGATCTAGAGATGGCAAGGAGCCTAGAGGCCATCTAATCCAACCCATCATTTTACAGAGGAGGAAACTGAGTCTGGGAAGGTTAAAGGATTTGCTCAAGAGGTTGAAATTTCTATAATCTGACTCTTCTTTGATTCACGGGTAAAGATAAAAGACAAGCCTCAGGATTTGATGTCTGTGAATCAAGTTGGGGTTCCAAAAAGGAACATATGCTCTTCATTATAGGTTTGGCCAAGGATGATGACTAGGAAGGAGGGTGTTTATTTCTAGAACCTTGGAATCCTGGGTGAAAGGGTCTAGTGCAGTAACACAGACAAGCTGGCTGCCAGAAGTTTACTGAGCACTAGACCCTGGTTCACATGCAGCATGTTTCTCTCTCTCTAATTCCCCAGAGCTGAGGCAAGTTCAGGTCACTGAGTGATCAGCTCATTCCATAGAGTTTCTCTATAGAGAAAGGATGAAGTACTCAGAGAGGCCCTCAGATCCAGACCACTTAGGACTAAATGAGGTCATTTATCATGCTAAATCAACACCTGCTTCAAAATGTTTACCTAGTTCAGACAAGCTCAGCCTGGGGCTGTATTTTTTTTTAAGTTGTTGTGCCATCTTCTCATTTCTTGGGGGATGGAGCTGGTGCAAGGACAGGAGGTACTGGATTGGACATATGATTTAATCTGTGGGGAACTCCTGGTCTAGAAACTCATTCTACCAACTCAATCCATCACTTGAGAGTTGTCTCAAGCAATGACAGTAGAACTGACATGCACTTGATCATATAATTAGTAATAAATAATAATTATTAATAATAGCTAACAACATAAAGAAATAAAATAACAACTCAATATATTTTTGTCTGGGAAAGGGGGCACTAGAGATATTCATCAGAAGGTGAAAACACTTTAGGGTTTACAAAATGTTATTCTCTCAACTGAACTTCCCAACTAAGAAGTTGGGGTTTTTGGTATCTCCCCTCTATAGACAAGGAAACTGAGGCTGGAAGAGCTTAAATGACTTGACCAGCATCAGGCAACTGGTGTCTAAGGAGGGACTCAACCTCAGGTTTTCCTGACCCTGACTCCAATGTTCCACCTATCCCACCAAACTGGCTTTCTATGAGGATGCCACTAATGCCTTTTTCCATGTTCCCTGCATACATAATACCTGCAGAGCTCAAGACCAAAGGAGGAAACGAGGTTTTAAGCAAAGGCATGCCCAGCAGGCATGACAATCTAGAAGGCAGCCTGAACTCAGAAATGCCCCCACTCTGTCCCTAGAGACATAGGACAGACTGTGTCAGAAAATGTATTTTAGCTAGATTTTGACTATCTACTATCTGAGATTTTCTTTCTTGGTCTGGGTCCCAAGGATTTTCCTTCATATCCTAAGCGGGGGGGGGCCAGTGCTATTGCAGTAGGTGACTGAGTCCAATCTCCTCATTTTACAGGTGAGGGAACTGATGTCTTGTGAGGGGAGATAAATGGCCCCGGATCACAGCTAGCAAGCTGGGGCTACAATTAGGTCTCAAAACTCCCAGCCCAAGCATCTTCTCTCAGCAACCCACGGCTTCCCTCTGTCAACATCACTAGCTTCACAGAACCTTTGTCTGCTGCCAAACTGAGTATAAATCAAGTCTGATTTTCTCATAGACATCCCCGCTAGCCCAACCTCACTCCATGAACTCGCCAGGGTCCTAAGTAACAAGGCAGGTCCTAGAAGTGATCCACCTGGACAGATGCCCTTCTCGAATATTCCTACTGTGCCTACTAGGAACTTAGTCCCCACCTAGCAGTCTATTTTTCCTTTACAATTTCATTTTGCATTTGCAGAGCTACTTTTCACCCCCCTATACTATCTTGGGTTATAGGACTCCCCATTTTCCCATTGCTTCCCAAGATTCAGTCATCACTTTTTGCCCAGGCATTTGTTAAAAGATGCAATACCACACATTGCCAGTAGAAGTCATCACATGGTCTACCATACCAATGTTTTAATTCGTACACTTGAAAATGGTTTCTGCAGAAGAAATGGTGCTGTCAGTAGTAGAACTTCAAAATGAAGCACATGGAGTTCCTGCGGAATGTTGGTTGTCTTTTTTAGGCCATGCAACACAAAGGGAATGACTAAATGAAATGGATGTGGGGGCAGGGAAAGAATGGGAGAGAGCAGCCACATGATTGACACAGGGCCATCTTCTGCCACCAGGTCAACATATAGTAACACAGCAAACCCGGGTGCAGCCAGAGGAGCACAGACAGGCAAACAAGGGCGATACCTGACTTGGGTCTGGATGAAATAACTTGTGCTTAGGTTCCATCTTTGGAGGAGGCCTAGGTTTTCCAGTAGCTCCTGGCACATAGGACTACAGTGAAACAGAGGCAAGGTCAGACTGGGCATCTCTAAGGCTTGGGTAAAGACGATAGTTGAACTACCCCCCACACACACACCCTGGCCACTGTCTCCCCCACAACACACACCCCATTCCAGCTACTCATTGTTAACTTTGGGATGAAAAAGAGATCAGCTAAAAAGTGAGCCAGGGGTCTTGGAGCTGAGTGCATTTGGAACTGGAGAGGGGGACCTGAGGCAGTTACAGTGATCCCTGGACTGGGGTCAGAGGAGCTGGGTTCCAAACCCTGTCCTATCTACCTACCTACCACCCAGAGCTCTTTCTGAGTGCTATGAGTAGATGACTTTTGTTCTAAGAAGCTTGGTCTAAATGACCAAGGGGATGTGGACATTGGAAAATATTCTAAGAGGGCACGAGCCTAAACATAGCATCCCATCCCTACTTGAATCTACTGCAGGCTCTGACCCCAAGTGTGTCTCTAAGAAAGATTTTCATCAACTATACTTAATATTGCACTCATAGGCAGAGACTTACAGGTCCATGCTATTTTAAGCACGGGCTTACCATGTTAAATAGATCAAAAAGGCCTTTAATTACTAGGTACGAAGCTAGTAAAGTGAGGATCCTCGGAGGATCAGAGTTTTTCACTACTTTATTTGAGAAGGACAGAATGGAAGATTTGTTTTTGATTTGGGGCCGGGGGGAGGGGTTTCCCCCACATTTTCTGTTGGGACAAGGGTATGTGTATAAAAAAGCCAGTGGGGTGGCCAGGGAACACCAATATGCAACTGGGATCAGCTGGGGTGCCAATCATTTCAAGGGAATTTTCAGATTCCAACTCAAACTATTCGCTAGGCCCATAACTGATGCCTTTTGTCTCATGTTCCTGGCCTTTCCTGGGTGTGTCCTTTAAAAAAAATGTTCATTCAGAGGAGAAGCCTCAGAAGTAATAAAAGGAACCATGCTGGATGAATGGATGATCCTGGATGAGTTCCATGAAGCCAAGAGCACCCACAGTAAAGGCCACTGACAGCTGTAGTTGAGAGCAGCTCTTTGCCAAGCCTGGGAGGATCCCAGGAAGTAACACTTACGTCCCAGTAAGCCTTCTGAGACACCCTTCCCTGCCCTCTGAGGTAGCTAAATGAATGAACTCTAGGTATCTGTGGACAGAGCCAAACTGCCACATCCTACCCTGAGGGAGGGGGTCTGCAGACAGGCAAGTTAAAGGAGGACAGTTCCTCTCCCTCTAACCCTGGCCATGGCACCTGAGCCCTAGGGAAAGTCCTCACCCAAGACCTGCCCTTGAATCAGAGAACAGGCCCTGACTCAAGCACAGCTCTCGGGGTCAAGAGCAGGATGGAAGCACTGGAGAAGGTGATTGAGTTGCTAAGCCTTCCCCTGAAGAGGACAGCTGGCTGGGGGCCAGTGCAGGGCTGGGTAGGAAACGGGGCTTTTTCTTGCTTTGGGATGGCAGGCCAGCTGTAGAGATAAAGGATGCAGGGAAACTGTCTACATCCCCAGTACTTGGGCCCAACTGAGAGGCATCTACAATTAGTGCTCCAAAGGGTGAATGCCCATCTCATAACCAGGGTTGGGGCCACCTAAAACAGACTATATTGGAAAATGTATTATAGATGTTACAAATATCAACCATCTATGAGATCCAACTTTGAGGTCTAGGTTCCAATGTTTGTCTTTCCCTGACATTCTAAGGTTATGCCAGTGTCACTGGACTAGAACCACAAAATGTCAGAGCAGGTGATCAAGGCTCAATCCCCTCCTTCTGAAAATGAGGTGCCCAGAAGGGGCAGGGATCACCCCCAAGGCCGCACAGCAGGATCAGGTTTCCTTAGATTTCCTTTCAACAAATGCTCAATTTTTCCACCAATGGCGTGTAGAATCAAATGGACTGCTTATCCTCTCCTGCCCTAGGGAAAGTTGCCCATCTTGGTTTGGTCCTTGGGGGAAGAGGGCCCTGGAGCCGCAGAGCAATCACTGAGTGATCCTCTGCAGCCTCCTGCAGGAGTCTGGCCAGGGCTTGACCCCAACGTGCTGGGCTAAAGGAACTACATTGGCAGACACACAGGGACCATCCTAAACAGCGATAAAACCCATCCTACAACTTTTAATCTATGTATTCTATGTGTGTATGTATATGTACAGGTATATATATATGCATATTTATATATGTATGTATACATGTAGGTATATGTGTACATGTATATATACATATATATATGCGCTTCAGGGCTACAACTGTATGGTCTGCAGGGCATTGAACTTTCCAATTGTCTTGTTTATAATCATCTCTCTGTTCCAGTTGTTTGTTAATTTAATATGTTCATATTTCCCAAAAGTGTGGGGAGAAATCCACCTCACTGGAGAGATGGGCAGCACCCCTAGCCCACTCCACACCTGGAGGAAAAGGTATGTTCTCTTTAAAGATGTGGTTCTTCAGGAGTCTGTTCTACCACCTGTCCCCCTTCATTTCTGCCAGAAGTCATCCAGATGGCTGAGGCTATGGAGACAAGACAGGGTCTACCTAGCATTTATTTCCTTCCTTCTTTCCTTCTCTCTTTTCCTCTCCTTCCCTCCCTGGAGATAGGTATTCCATAGATACCGAGCCTTGTTCAGAGAAGGG
>CM053772.1:242186630-242202055 GCA_028658325.1 Potorous gilbertii | reverse complement strand
GCCATCCAGTGGTATCTGACTCTTCATGATCCCATTTGGGGTTTTCTTGGCAAAGCTACTAGAATGGTTTGTCATTTCCTTCTCCAGCTCATATTACAGAGGAGGAAATTGAGGAAAACAGGCTTAAGTGACTTGCAGAGGATCACAGAGCTGATTAGTATCTGATGCCAAATTTGAACTCAGGTCTTCCTGACCCCAGATGTGTCACTCTAGTCACTGCACCACTTAACTGCCACACTCCAAGAGACCTCACCAAAGGGTCAAAGGGCTATTGCAGACTGATGCTTTGTGAGAGCAAAGCAGGGGCCAGAAAGGATTGGCACAGGCTGCCACCTTCACGTATAATTAATTTCCTACTTCCTGGTTCTGATTCATTAAGTTAGAGGATCTCTCAGTCTGTCACCACCAATTAACTCTCCCAGTCCAGGTTCCTAAGAGTTAACTCTTGATTGGATTACCACAGTCAGAGGCAACCAGGTAGTTTCAGGGCTGATAAGTATCAAAATCCCATAGAACACCTTTCCATCCCCAGGTCAAGAATTCAGTTTGCAGGCCCCAGTGAGTGGAGCTTGACACAACCCATGTTAGCAAAGGTATCGACATTCATTACAAAAAATAAATGTGAGAGCAAATGGACAAACAGATGTCTGAGATCCAAGGGGATCCCCCTTCTCTCTTTAACATTTTATCATCCATTTAAACAGTGCTAGCAACACTATTCTCTACATTTTTCATCCTAAGTAGACTGGGTTTTGCTGCATGGTTAATTTATATATGTATGTAAAAATACACACACACACACACACACACACACACACACATATTAAGGACATTTTTTGCCCTTAGCAAGGCCCTAAAACCATTAGACTTCTACATCAGTGTGCCTCAGAGCGTAGGAGAGAATTTAATCACAATTCACTACCTTTCTGTCAGAGGAAAGAGAGTCGACAGATGAGGAAAAGGAATCATCAGCTGAGTCACGAGTTGGAAGACAAGAGGAAGGGAGGGGACGGGAGTGAGAAAGGCCTTTGGTGAGTAGTTTATTCTGCACAGGATAGAAATAGGAAAAATTATTATTCCAGAGGAAATTCACATCCGTCCATGTTACTGTGAAGGAAGCAGGCACATGAATGTACTCTGGCAGAGTGAGAAGCTGATTTTGTTTCTTTCCCACTTCTCAGGACAAGGTGGGACCCTCACCCTTAGAGTCCAATTAGCTCCATCTGGCTCTCATGTAGATGGTAGGAGGCTAACTTAGGGTCAAACCATTTCTACTCCCCCATAATAAAAAACCAAACAAACAGGTTGAGAGGAAGCAAACATTGGTTACTTTCTCAGCCAACAGGCTGATTAAGAGTGGAATGATCATCTCTGTGGCTTCCATCTTGAGATGTGCTTCTGAAAATTGGTGCAACAAACCAGCTCAAACACCACATGCACCCATCCCATCTCCAAATGCCCTTGTCTTCATTTTGTATGTATTTTTACAACATGCATAGATGTGCACATGCCATCTTCACGATAGCATCAATGTCTCAGAGGGTTCCCAGCATATTGCTGGCATTTAATAAATGGCAGCTGAATTAAATCTGTTGTTATCCAACTAGTCAGGACCTAGGGGCCATCCCAGGAAAAAAAAGAGAAATAGATGTATTCTAAAGGCAAATGAAGGACTCCACAAAGAGAGGCTACATTCGGCCTTGTTAAATCCTAGAGACCCGTTTATTTGTTTGTAAATAGCCTCTCCCTTCTGAATTCAGTAAGGGTGAGTTGGTAAACTTTCAGATTTTTCCAATCCGGATAGCTTCCCACTTTGGACAGCACTGCATTTTTCATTCTAATGCAAAATGATCTAGTTCCCAAGTACTGAACAATGCCTAGTGCCCATGAGGAGGGAGTGATGAATTGTGTATGATCCAGCATGCTCTAATGGGGGAGGGAGGGAGGGAGTCCAGAGCCCAGCTAGCAGTCCATGCTGCCCTGGGCTTCTGGAATCTTGGCTCCTTGGGCCCCAGTCAATCATGCAACAGTTACCTGGGGGAAGTCCTCACTTGCAAACATGGAGGCAAGGTGAGCAGCTTTCTCTTTAATATTCTTTTTGTGAAACTCCCTGTTGGCTAAGTTTTGAGCCCTCTTCTGCAGGTGGAAAAGAGACAGAGAAAGAGAAACAGACAGACAGACAGCAGGAGAAATAGATGGAGAGAGAGAGAGCGAGACAGCAAGAGATAGAGCCAGAAGGGTGGGCAAGAAAGAGAAAAAAACAGACAGAAAAAGAGAGATAGATTTAGGCAGCGAGGGAGACAAACATAGAGGGAGAGAGGAAGGGAGAGACAGACAGACAGACATAGAGGGAGAGACAGAAACACAGAGAGAGGTGGGCACAGAGCCAGACAGTCAAGCAGGAAAAGAGAGAAAGAAACAGACAGAATGAGAAAAATAGACAGATTAAGGCAGAGAGAGACAGACAAACATGGAGAGAGGGAGAGAGAAGGAGAGGGGGAAAGGGAGAGAGAGAGTGAGGGAGAGAAAGAGGAGGGAGGGAGAGAAGGAAGGAGGGAGGGGGGGAGAGAGAGAGAGAGAGAAATGGGGAGAGACAGACAAAAACAGAGAGAGGGGAACACAGAATCAGACAGAGACAAATGGACAGAAAGACAGACAGACCAAAGAGAAATAGAGACAGAGCAGTTTTGGTTAAGACTAGGAGAAAGGCTAGGGAAACAGTGATGCTAGAGTATTTTCAGACTTGCTCGTAGAAATATCAGAGCATGAAGATGAAGATAAAAGAAGGTGGCAGCCTTTGACCAGAGGCTCTAAGGGGCAGAGGGCAGTTAACACCAGAGCAAAGAGAAAGGGGCATGGGAAGGGGAGTGGGCATGGGGGCCATTTTTCACCTGGTGAATCTTGTCCTCCACATGCTGCAGACGCCTCAGCGTCCCAATCAGAGCAAATGCCCCGGGACTGGCGGATGGCACAGGAGCCAGGCTTCCTGAGTGGAAGGGCTGCAGGTCCGACTTGGCTCGAGCTCTCAAAGGCCTGGTCAGGCTGTCACTAGCAGGAGAAGCCGCCTTTGGCTCCCTGAGCACCTGCTCAGTCATAGCTAATGTCTGAAACTAGGAAACAGGGAAACTGGGCAAGGGCCTTCCCCTCCACACAGTGTTTCCTCACATTTCTATGTATGCACCCATGTACACACACGTACACACACACATATGCACAAAGAGGTCACGAGGAAGAGAGGGTGCTACTAACTTCTGGCACCTGAGGAGACGTGGATTAAAACACCACAGAAAATGGCGGCCTTCTCCCCTACAAGTAAACTCCTCTCATGAGCTCCTGTACAAAACCAACAAGCCAAACCAGTATAATCTGCTCAAGATAAAATGCTAGAAGGTATAGGTCTAAGAACATAGAATTAAAGGGGGAAGGGACCCTAAAGGGCCTTCATTTTGTAGCTGAGAAAAACAAGGCCCACAAACAATTGAAAGAAGGTCGGCTCTGGAGTCAGAGAGTACAGGATCTAATCTCCCACTGGTGCTAACTACCTTTTTGGACCTCAGCTTCCTCGTTTATAAAATAAGGAGTTTAGATGAAAGGTAATTAGTATTTATAAAGGACTTTATTGTAGTGGTTGTTGTGTCATTTCAGTTGTGTCCGACACCTCATGACCCCATTTGGAGTTTTCTTGGCAAAGATACTAGAAGGGTTTGTCGTTTCCTTTTCCAGCTCATTTTACAGATGAGGAAACTGAGGCAAATAGGGTTAAGAGACTTGCCTAGTTAGTGTCTGAGGCCAGATGTGAACTCATGAAGATGAGTCTTCCTGACTCCAGGACTTTCCATAAAAAGGGCATTAGGAAAAAAAAGTCGTTATTAAACCACACTCTCCTTTAGTGAAAAATCTAAGACAACTCAGTAAAATCACCTGATTCCCATCAGGAAAAATGGGATTACACACACAGACATAGATACAGACAGACAGACACACACACACACACACACACACACACACAGACACAGATACACACACACACACACACACACACAGACACAGATACACACACACACACACACACACACAGACACACACACACACACACCCCTCCTAATACAGAATCTTCCGAATAAAGCTTGTTAAGCTCATCCCAGAATCCAAGAAGACACATTGCCTCTCTGCCTGGGTGTCCCACCCTACGCAACCCAAAGTTGGCAGAGATGCTCAACAATCCACTGCCTTAAGCCTTGCCACAGGGAGATCACTTCTGACAACCACTCCACATTTTGATCTCTGCAAGGCCTCCTTCCTACCCTGCTTGGTTTCTCTTCAGAGAACAGAACAGAGGAATCACTGAACTAACCCTCCCAGCTCACAAGTATTTCCTTCTTCCAGGATGCAAATCCAGGGCTGCAGCTCGCTAGTGTTTGGAAAAATATCTGCCACAAGGTAACTAAGCACAATAATCAAAGTGGTTTTTTTCCTTAACAGGCGTTCAGTAAATACACAATAAATGAATTAACGGATAAAGGATGCCTGCCGTACATCAGAGTTTATCCCAAAGTGTGTCCTTGTGATATGAACACTGGTCTGAGAACGTGGGGGATGGGATGCGGATTACCCTGGAGGGCCCACCATCCCTCCCTTCTGAAACGAAATAAGAACTTTGCCAAGCTGGAAGTGAGAATGAAGATGGAACCCTACCTGCCTTTTGAGAGGAGGAGACAGGCTGGGCAGAGGGTCCGTTGGCTTAGCAAAGCGAGAGTGAACAGGAAGGCCAGCAGGAGAGTGTGAGACTGGCTTACCTAGGGTGGAAAGAGCTGGTGCCTTGGAGAAGAGGGGTGACCATAAGAAACATAAAAACAAAAGGTAAGTCAGTCTGAAAGACACTGGGACGCAGGAAACAACAAGAAGATGACAGAAGGTGGGCCAGGGCAACCAAGGAGCTTCGGCCCATCCAAGAAACATGAGCAGCACAGCCTCCCCCAGAGACCCCAACAGCCAAGGAATCTATCTATCAGGAGGTATCCAGTGCAAGCAGGGAAGGGAAGGAATGGTGTCAGATTCCATATAAGGGCAGGCTGGAGGAGAGGAGCCAGAGGTCCTTTCAGAAGCATCAGGAAATTTCCCCTTGCCATGGTCACTTGACCATCTCTGTGATAAAAAAAATGGGGTCTCAATGCTGCCTGCTGTGAGCCCTCCGTGTGGTGTGTACTCCCATCACCCACCAAAGCCAAAGGTTCCCACTCAGGTCAAAAGAAAGAACCCTGTGGAATGAGATAGACTGGTCCCCTTAGCAAGGGTCTGTTTAACTGTGACTCATGAATGGTGTCCAGAGCTCAGCCATTTGGTGCCCATTCATCCTCCTGAACATAATGCTACAGACCTTGGTGAGCTTTTCGGCTTAAGCCAGTCAGTCTCTGCTGTCCTCCCAAGACAAGGAAAAGCCCCGCCTTGGGAACGTGTGGTTACCAGGCGGTCCAACATTCTCATGACTGACGTCTACGTACTACTGTGTGCTAACAGCAATTACTACCTCATTTGATCCTTTCAACAGCCCTGGAAGGTAGGTGCTACTACCCCCATAGTCCTCATTTACAGATGAGGAAACTGAGGCAAAGATGGGTTAGGGGACTTGCCCAGGGTCATACAGTTAATAAATGAAGTGGAATTTGAACTCAGGTCTTCCTCAACATGGGTCTTTCAGAAATGCAACAACCCGAATCATGCAAGTGACAATTTTAAGCTAAATCCCCAATCCACGGGACTAGGACCACAAGGAACAAATGTTAGGCCTAAAATAAATTAGGCTGGGGCCTTATTTTTTTTTAAGGACTAGTTCTGTGATATCACTGGCATGGGGATTTCCCATTGAAAATACTCCCTCTGCCAAGGGGCACTGCTACCTGCTTGGCAAGCTGTCGTCCTAGATCGCTGATGGGAGACAAAGTCCCTTGCCCACAGTCACAGAGCCAATAGGTCAGAGATATAAAGTGACCCTGGCTCTTCCTGGTCCAAGACCAGTTCTCTAGCTACAAATTTTGGGAAATTTTAATAAATCAAACTAAAGTATGAACTGGAGCAAGGGGCTCTTGCCTTACCTGATACTCAGCTGGTCTGCTAACATGTGGGGAACACAGGGGTTGAGGGTGGTGGCAAGGAAATCTAGGAAATGTTTTAGAGGCAGGTCTATGTTCTGGGAGATCAAAGAGGTTTTAAGAGGCTCAAAACAGATGGTGTTGGGTTTGGAATGGGAGCTTTTCACCAGGTACTAAGACAGATCCCTCAGAGCAGATTCTTACTGCACCTCCTTCCCTGGCTGCCTCAGGCTCCCAAGTATACACAAGAACACGTGAGTGCGCACACACTCACAGTACACCTGGGAGGTATACATGCCACATCAGTTTGGGGAGTCCACTTAAGCCAGGATCCTCAAGCACACATGAAGGTCATTACGCCATGTATCTTTGCTACATCCCTGTAGGGTCAGGGTCACCCAGAAGACACTGTGCCTGGCCATGTGACTTACCTGTCTCAGAAGAGAAGGATTCCGAGTATTTTCTTCGAATTTGGCCAGGAGCTGGCTAGCCATGGACTTCACTTTATTTTGATTCATGCCCTCCTTCCCGATGCCATAGTCTCGAAACGAGCCAGCGCTTCGGCTAGAAAAGCTTGATGACTGCAAGGGTGAAAATGGAGTAAGGGAGGCATCATCACATTTTGGAACCCAGGGATCCTTGAAGATCCCCGCAAAGCACCAGGTAGAGAAAGGGCAAGAGTCAGCAGGCCAGAGTTTGGAGTTACGTTCCCCTCCATCACCTGTGGTAGCAAGAGCAAGTTAGCAAGGATAGCTCATTTCAAGCTAGGCTAACAAAAGAGAATCTCTCCACCTGGACCCACTGTCAGCGGGGCTAACAGTGACGCCCTCAGCACACTAAATTATGAGTAACAGTTTTCTGGTCCTTTTCCTTACAGAGGAAAATGGCAGCCACTAGGTGAGAAGACAGCAACATTCATGGAAAGGACATCTCCAAAATAAAAAGGTGGGGAGCATACAGTGGAATGTGTTCATTTTTTTTAAGCCCTAAGAGAAAGAAAATTTGAAAGTAGTTATGTTAAACTAGAAAAGGTCAGAAGGTCACTTTCAAGTTTGAATTCAGTTCGGTGAGATGTCCAAGAAACTGGCACAGCTGGGGTAGAGCGGTCCAGTGGAAAGAGGACAAGCTACTGGCTAAGAACAGGATTTACTTCTCACTTATCATATTACTATGACCTTGGGCAAGTTGCTTAACCTCTCTGGCCCTCAAGTTTCCTCATTTATAAAATAAAAGGGTAGAACTAGATAGCTTCCAGCTAAGGATCTCTGTTCTCCGATCCCATCTGGGCCTCGGTTTCCCCTTTTGTAAAATGGATAAATTGGATCAGATGGCCCCTGAGGTTCCTTCCAACTCTGAACCTATGAGCCCATCATTATTAATTCAACCTAGAAACAGTCTGCACTCAAGGGTCACCAAGGGAAAAGATGGGTGGGTAAATGGTGGGTTGGTCTCCCACTGGATCTTGGTAGTTGGCTTACTGCTGGGGAATAAGGAGGTTCCTTTAGACCTTTCTCACTGGCTAGTACTAGTATGCTTCACAGAAGTACTGAAAATACTAACCTCTTCCAAATTGTCTATGCCCTTCCGTCTTCGCTTATTCATGTCATTTTCTTCCGTGTGGTTCTCCACCTGGAACATTCAAAGAAATATATATACTCAGAATAGTTAAACTATTTCTAAAGAACCTGAAAAAAAACATTCTTGGAAAGGAGGGCCCAGGACTTCCCTAAATGTGGCTGATTAGGTCTCTAAGAACAATTGCAGGGATAGCTCCAACCAGGAAAACTTTCTTTCTACCAACAGCATTGGCTTACATTGCCACGTCTCCAAAAGCCTTTGTCTCCGACCCAAGGCTTATGGTGATTTGGCTTTCATCATATTCACTGTATATTCACTAGCAACAAAATCACAGACTTCATGACCCTACTCCCAAAGGACTCAATGATAGAACAGGATGGCTGTAAGCAATTCCAACTTGCATTGAGGGGAAACAAGGAATCTGGCTTGGGATCACTGTCTTCTGCTTGTCAGTCTGTCTTGGGGCTCTGGGCCAGAATCTGAAGCAAAACTTCAGTAGTCTCATCAGTTTACAAACATATATTTGATGATTATTTCCAAAAGAAGGAACAATAATGAAAATGAATTTTTAAAAAATGTCTCCAGGGCATTCTCTGTTAGAATAAGCATACTCCTAGGAGATACTATGGAACACAATTTCCATGAAAATAAAAACTGAGCCCCACACTGGTAATGGTTTCTGAGGAGACAAAAAAGAAAAGGGATTTATGAAAATATGTTCCATTTACCTTAAATACTTATGCACACTCCCCTGCTGGAACACTACACCTAATGTGCCTCTTTGGCTAACAGAACACAAACAGGGGAATGGATCATTCCAGAAGAATGTTGGAGAGAGGAGGGGATGGGAGAAAGCGGATGAATGTGTCGTGGGAAAGTGTCATCAGGCTGAGGGAAAGCGTGCCCTAGCAGGATGCTGCAGCATGGGAACGGTTTGCCAAAGAGGGTATTTAGATGTAGCCTGGCTTGGTGCGAAGTTTGGAGATCTGAGTTCAAATTTTGCCTAAGGAATAGCCTGGTATAGTAGAAAGAAGTAAGATTTGGGAGACCGGACCTCTAAAACAGGTGAGTCACTTAACCTCCCCTTGGGTTCTCCATTTCCTCATCTGTAAAAATGAGGCAGATAGATTAGATAGCCTCTGACAGTCTCTTTCAGCCCTAGATCTAGGCTCCCAAAGTTGACAATCTCTCCAAGGGCAGGTTACTCTCTCTGAGCCTCTGGCAACTCCCTAGATGGGTTTCGATGGAGGGAGTTAAGGAATACACAGAACATTTGTGGGCTTAGTGTTATGAAAACCAACCATTAAATGGGAGTGTGCCTGAAAAGCCATGAACCACCCCGCTCTACTACCTCCCCATAAAAGGCTTGGTTCTGCCAAATTCAGGCATACACTGTCCAGTAATATCTCATTTGAGATCATTTCCCCATCTGTGGACCAACGGCTAGTACAGTCGCTCCATATATCAAAACTGACCTCATACGACTGACCAAAGGCCAAATGTAGGAGGCTGGATTGGAAAGTTATGGAGGCATGCTCCTTCTTTTCTGTGCATGAACCTTTCAATCCCCACTGTGTGTTTAGCATCCTCCTTTTCAAGTTAGGAAACGGTGCAATCATTCATTGATTTATAATCACCCAACAATGTGACCCCTCTACTCTCTGGAGCAGCACAAAAATGTGAGGTCAAACAGCCCTGCTTTCCTCCTCATGGTTTTCTCCATTTACAATAAATCATTGTGTTGGGGATGGAAATTATTTCAACCTCAGCATCTGGGCAAACACCAAGAGAAACAGATGATCTTATACCCAATTCCTGGTCTCCTAGAGCCTGGCTAGTACAGCCAACCAACCCCTCTTCCCTGTCAGCACCCTTGGGGCAGGAGACCTGAGGACTCAGCGAGGACTCAACGTCCCACCAGGCAGACATTGGCATAGATTCTGTTTGCTCAGTTTAAAGTGTGGATTTGGCTTTTACTCAAAAAACTGTATATTGCATTTTTGAAGAGAGGCAGAACTAGATTTCAGAAGGAAGACTTGAGTTTGAATCCTGCCTCCTCAGATGAGGCACTTACTGGGTGTGAGACCTTGGGCAAGTCACCTAAACTCTGTTGGCTTCTACTTCCTCACCTTTAAAATGGAGATACACAGCATCTACCCAACAGGGTTGTTGGGAAAAGCCTCTTCCTACCTTTCTGGCTTACACCCAACTCCTCTACACATACTTTGTGACCCAGTGACCGTTATTGCATTGCTGTCCCTCATTTAAGATTCTCCATCTCCCTACTTTGGGCATTTTCAGCGGCTATCTCCCTATGCCTAAAATCCTCTCCCTCCACATACATCTCCAATTCCTGACTTCTTTCAAGTCCCAGGTAAAATCCTACTTTCTGTAAGACACATTTGATGATTCCCCCCAAAAGTTAGTGCCTTCTCTCTGAGATGGTCTCATTTGTTTCCTCTGTGGCTTGTCTGTACATGGATGTTTGCATGTCATCTCCCTCATTAGATGGAGCTTCCTGAAAGCATGGGGCTGTTTTTTTGAGTTTCTTCCTATCCACAGTGTTACATGTAAAGGTGCTTACTAAATACTGGCTGATTTGCATCAATAAATGAGATAATGTATGTAAAGAGCTTTGCAAATCAAGGAATCCAAAGAGGTCATATCTCATCCAGTCTACTTATTTTACAGATGAAATGACCTGTCCCCAAGTACACAGGCATTACATGGCAAAACCAGTAATTGATGCTGGATTTCCATGATGGAGTTGAGGTTCCCATAAGCCACAGTTAGCTGTTTTAACAACAAAATTTTCACTAACCTGCGGTCATCTGACAACAGATTTAACCCCCTCAAGCAAGCCTGGTCCAAAATGATTCCCAAAGTCTCCAAAGACTGACCTTCTTGCTGCTGGGGTCTGACCTGGCAACCATCATCCCCCTGGGAAATCTACCTGAAAGGACCTTGGCTCCTCTCCAGGTTCATGATAATTTACAACAGAAATGACCTATCTATTAAGATGCTTTCTGATGGTGGAGATATTTGAGGAAACCCTCACACCAGACCAATTTCCAAGACCAACGAGGAATGCTGGGACAGACAGAAGGTCTACTGAAGTCTTGCTAGGCCTTGCTTTCTCTTTGCTAGCCCAGTGCCCAGCATATTAGTGCTTAATAAATACTTATCAATTTGACTGATAGAAAGACCTTACTAAATGTCCATTCATTCATTCATTCATTTAATCCAAATTCATTCATTCAATTCCAAAAGTCAGGGCCATGTCTTGAGCTGTCAGAGGTTTTTCTTTAATAAGCCCACAACGCCCTAAGCTCTTCCTGAGCTGATTTTCATCACCAGCCTAAAAAACAAAAATGTACCCATTGTGGCTTTATCACAAACATGTGGGATTGTTCGCAGGTTCTCCAAGACACCATCCCCTCTCTGCAAGGGCTAGGTGGGCTATGCTGGGGACAGGAGAAAGGGGAATTAAGAAGGGCCCAAAATGGACATACATATTTTTCTCCAGGATTCAAAAGTGGTGGCGTTCACATAATAAAAGCCCACCTTTTGATCCACTGTGGGTCAGGATCAAGGTCACTCAAGAAAAGTTTTTAAAAAAATAACAGCAGTCAGCCAGTAGGAAAAGAGCTAGTGACGTGCAGGCAAAATGTGCTGACAATGAGGAGGGGCACAGGATGGAGTCATCCAGGGCTTATAGGGCCCAATGGGAAGACCTTGGGGCAGGGCCAGGTTTAAGAGAGTCCTTGCCCTTTGTAGAGAAGCCCTGCTCCGTGTGGTTGGGGAACTGGCAGGGCCAGTTCAAGTCTGAAAACTGGCATTTCCATAAAAGAGGTTTTTTAAAAAAATAGTCCTTAAATTAGCAGGGATACCTGGAGATCAGCATTTATTAACCATATACTCTGTGCTGGGCACTGTGCTAAGTGCCAGGGATGCAAAGAAAACTAAAAACAAAATAAATAAATAAATTTAAGATTAAAATATCAAACAAAGAACACACCAGGCCCTGCCTCAAGGAACTTCAATTCTAATGCTCCAACTTGCTTAGTTTCTAAATACCCAACACTGCTACAAACGTGGCTCCCTCGTGGAAGCAGCCCGAGTCTCAGGCACCTTCTGCTCTCCCCAACAGCCATTCTCGGCAGCGTTTCCCAGTCCCAGATCCTATGGGAACGGTCAGCATAACTGTGAACACAACCACTTCCTTTCTCTGGGCTTCAGCTTCTGCATTAGCAAACTGAGATGATGCTAGATGACTTCAGTTAAATCTCAGGAACACAGGTATGTATCTCTATATACTGTCTCCCACACTAATGTAAGTTATTTGAGGATAGTGGTGTCTATTAAACTACAGTCTTTGCATCCCCAGTGGTGCCCGGTATAGAGTAGGTGATTCATAAATGCTTGCTGACTGTTTTGCTCAGTCTGGGGGATACTGAGATTTTTTAAAATTGATGAAGTCTCTACAGGCAAGGACTCTGGGTGGGGGTGGCGAGGGTAACAAAGCACACACATAAGGATGGTACATGGCAGTATGGGATTAAGCGTTAAGAGCAGGTTTGGTAATCAGAGGAAGTTACTTTCTGCTAAGAGGAGATCATGCCCAGACTGATGGAGGATGGAACACCTGAGTTCAGCTTGGAAGAAAAGGAGGAATTTCAAGTTAGGTAAAGAGGGAGAATGCATCCTAGTCCAGGGATGGATGGCATGTGCAAAGTCATAAAGGTGTGAAAGGGCAGGAGAAGACAGAAGGAGATGCCTGGCAGGGAAGTCCAGTTCATCAGGAACTGAGCATGGAATGGAAATGAGCATGCCATCTGGCTGGAAAATCACGTTGGAGTCAGATAGTTAGCAATGAGGAGGAGACCTCTGCCTTAGGCTAGCTTAGTCTAGCAAAGGAGGTTTCCAGAGCCACTGAGTGGACTGGGAACAACTCAAATGACATCCCTGGGGTCGTAGGGCTGGACACCAGGCATAGTCCGGTCTTTAAAAAACTGAATTAACTTTGTGTTTTTTTGTTTTACCCTCCATTGTACCCCTGATTGCCACTGGTCCTGCTCTCCAGGAAAAGGCAGGCTGCTCTATGGGACACCACACACATGTCACAAACCCTCATTCTATTACAGAATGTTAGATAACGTTGAACCCAACCAAATTAGGCTCGATAAGGAGGCACTAGAGAGGTAGACTAGATTAATTATGTGCATTTAGAATTGGATGAATGTTTGAGGTCAGAATACTGTGCAGTCATATCACCTTGTAAGGTCTCTAGTGAAGTACTCAAAGGATCAGTCCAAGAGCTCTCATGTTCAAAAGATATAGGCAAATGGCAAACTTATCAAATCTATAAATGAATGCCAAAAAATTTTTTAAGAGATTGGAACAATGGACTGAAGTTAGAAATAGGAAATTTAAAATGAAAGAAAAAGACCCATATGGTCATGTACCTGGGTTTCCAAAATTCAGAGGCATAAAACTCATCTGATAGGGATAAATTGAAGATGGTTCATGTGAAAAAGACCTGGGGATCTTAGTGTAACACAAACTCAATATGAATCATGACATAACCACCAGAAAGGAATAACATGTTCTAAGACTGAGAAGCACAAAGCCTGGGAGTGGTGAGAGAAGAAACTCACTTGTACCACTCTGCACTCTGGTCACACTCATCTGGAGTACTGTATCCAGTCCTGGTACCATATCATAGGAGGGGTATTGACAGGATGTCTCAAGGAGAGGGGCTACAATGTTGGTGGGGAGGACTCAAAGCTGCGTCATTCAAGAATCAAAGGAACCCAGATTAAAGATGACATGAATGGAACACAATACATCAAATGTTGTCCTGTGAAAGAGGGATCAGGCTTGTTCAGCTATCACTGGGAAGGAAGAACCAGACCCAAGGAGGGGAAGTTCTATGGAGACTGATTTTGGCCAATCTTCCAACAAAGAAGAAATGTTCCTGGTCAAAGCGGTTGCTATCATTAGTAGAACCAAGCAGATGTTGGGTAGCCATTTGTCTGGGGCAGAGGGGGTTTCTGATTCATATAAGAGTTGAATTAAATGACCTTTGATATCCCTTTCCAAGCAGGGGACTGTGATTCTAGGAAACTTCCCCATTTTCCTAATGAGGAAATGACACAAACACCTGAGCTGACAATGAGGAAATGAGTCAGTGCTGCAGGTGTTTCCAGCAAGGGAAAGCTCAGTAAGGGGGAAGGAGAACAAAAGGGTTCATGTAATCTATCACACCTTAGTGGCTCTGCTCGGACAAAGTCCTCTGAGCAACATGGTGACAGAATGGCATAGACTGGTAGCAAAGACACGCCTTCCAGTTCCATGCCCCAATGGTCAAACTATATCAGTCCAGCGAAAGGGACCTGGGTGGCATCTGCAAAGAGTCCAGGCAACGTGCTTCTAACAAATACATACACAAGTGAAAATGACTGCTCCTTTAACTCAGAAATCCCACTGCTAGACATATGTACCTGGAGGTGAAAAAGAGAAAGGTCCCTAGACACCCCAATGCTCACAGAAGCACTTTTTGTGACAGCAAAGAACCAGAAACAAAATGAAACAGGTGCCCATCAGCTAGAGAAAGACTGAATAAATTGGGACATTATGAAGAGGAAAAATAAGCAAGGCCACAAAAATTATACATGCAGTGAGTATGACCAGAGGCATGAGCTGGATGATGTTTAACACCCGGCTCCCCAGGGGGCGGGAAGCAAGCTGGACACAATTTTAAGTTTAATCCACATTACTAACATTTTTTTCTGCCATTTTCTTAAATCGAGGCAATCAACAGAACAATAAACCAAGTCCTAATGTGTAGCATTTGCTAATTTCTGAAGTGCAGATGTTCACACTGACAATTTAACAACCAGCTCTTGCAAGCCAGTATGAACCAGCCCTAGGACTATAACTCCCATACAAGAATGTAGCTGGAAAAGATCATCAAAAGGTCTCAAAACTCTGAAAAACCAATAATGGTGCCAGAAAACAGACTGAACCATTATTTCCCTTTTCTTGGAAGAGAGGTGAGAGGCATATTGCATGTGTTGACAGACATAGTCACCGTACAAGGTGTTTCTGCATAACTGTTTTTCTTTGTTAGAGGTTCAAGGGGGAGAAAAGGAGAAGGGGGGGTCCTTCCAGGAATGACTATGATATAAATACAAAGGTCATCCATAAAACTTGTTTTTTCAAAACAAAAAAGTACGACAGATAATGGAGCTGAAAAGAGGAAGCAAGCTGAAGTATCAGGGGAGAGTGGTGTTGGGGGGTCTTCTGTTACACAGCACAACGGGGAAGACAGTAAACAGCACTGGCCCCCACCATCAGCCTTCATGATTATGGACAGCCACTCAGTTTTCTGAGGTCGATCTGCTAAGAGCTTTAGTTCAGTGCAATCATTCTGTAAACAAAGGAGGGGTAAGTGAAAGGTTCATACATGACTCTCCCAGCTTCCCCTGCTCTCAGCAGCTATTAAGTGAACAGGAGTGTGAAGTGATCAGTAAAAGGAGGAAATACTTGGATCCTGCAGTCACCACAAAGGTTGTCTGAAGGTAAATGGGAGGTTTCTTGGAACTGTCAGAAGTGGGTCACTCTGCAGGGGAGATTCCCAAAACTAGCCACCTGATCCCCACCACCACCACCACGGCCAGGGTCTTCCGACAAAGGCTGGTTTGGGGTGTGCCTAGTTCTGATGCAGCCAGAGATGTGGTGAAGCCGGTATGGGAA
>CM053772.1:242155042-242186130 GCA_028658325.1 Potorous gilbertii | reverse complement strand
AGTAGACGATATTCTCTAGGTCAATCCCTACAAGGAGACAAACACAACATTGGTCAAACAAGGCATGGGATATTCTCTTACTGTTTCACCTTCAGGCCATGTGTTCTTAAAAGAATCTGGCTTCAGTTTGTGGGCAGGATGGGATATCTACAAGTTTATTTAACTAAGCATAGCTAGCTGATTCCCACCAAGACTATGGCTGCATGGGTTGAATAAGATGTTTTTATGGATATCCCCATCACCATGTTGTCCAAATGGTAGACAAAGCTTACAGTCAGGAAAGAAATGATGACCCGCTGGATGGCAGAGTGGATAGAGTGCCGGGCCTTGAGTTAGAAAGAAATGAGTTCAAATAGGACCTCAGATATATAATAACTGTGTGGCCTCGGGCAAATCATTTCACTTCTGCCTCAGTTTCCCCAGGTTTAAAATAGAGAGAATAATAGTACCTCCCTCCCAGGGCTGTTCATGAGGCTAAGATGAGATAATATCTGTAAAATGCCTTGCAAACTTGAAAACACTAAAGATGAGCTACTGTTACTATTCTCTTATTTTTACTCAAGCCAAACACATGCTGAAGTACCTAATCCTTGCTGAAAATACTTGGCACTAGAGGACAGAACCAGGAACAATGGGGGAACTTACAAGGAGGCTGATTTTATTTCAATGTAAAAGGAACAGCTTAGCCATTCCAGTTGTTCAACAAAGGAATGTGCTGCTGGGGTGGAACAATAATAGTGAGTTCCCTGTCAATGGAAGTATTCAAGTGGGACGATGGACAGTCATCTTTTGGGGGAGGAAAGGTACAGTTTATTTGGACTTCAGGTAGGGACTGGATTAGATGACTTCTGAGGTCTCATGTAACTTTGAGACAACAGTATCACCCATTTGAAAGAAGGAAAGTTAAACAAGATATTACAACCTCTACAGAAAAGAAAACAGGGTATCTTGCTTTTAGGGCACAGTGACAGCAGTGTGGCATAACAGACAGAGAGAGCAAGTCTCTGAGTTAGAAAGACCTGGGTTTAAGTGTCACCTCTGACCCATCCTGGCTGTGTGACCTTGGGCAAGTCACTTAACCCAGATAACTCTTGAAAATTCTAAAAAGTAGAGGATTTGCTCCTCCCTGGAAATTCCCTCCACTAAAGAAATCCCAAGCAAAAAAGAGCAAAAAAGAAAACAATTAGGACAAGGCAGAGGTACTCATAAGAATTTCTTTAATCCTATTCAACAGGCAAATCATCTCCAAAGGAAACACAAGCTGTGATCACATAGAGTAATCTTCCCCTATATACTGACTTCTGTTAACAGAGAAGACTAAAAACAAATTTCAAAAGGATTCTACAAAGACACACCATATAAAAAGGCCAAAGTGAAATTTATTTTCTTTCAAAATTCCTCTATTCTGACCACTCACCATTAAATACCTCCTGTGTGCCAAGCCCAGGTGTCAGAACATCTCAATGAGTGTAAACTATTTAATATTTGTCTCTGTATCTCTAGCACCTGTTACAGGGCTTGGTGTATAGTAAGCACTCAACCACACAGATTTAGGTCTTGAAGGGCCCTTAGGGGTCATTTAGTTCAATCCCCTCACTTTATGAATGAGGAAACCCAAGCCCAGAGAAGGTGACTTATCCAAGGTCACACTCAAACATAAATAACACATCAAGTCTTTCATTAAGTCATGAAACACGCCCAGAGTTTACTAATCTGGGGAAAAAAATATTTTGTTTATTTTGGTTTAAATTTGAAAAAAAAAAAAAAGGACACTCGATGAGATTCCAGTTTCACATTCTTTTACAAATGAGGAAACCAAGGGGAAGTGGCCTGACTATGGCCACGTGACTAAGTGGCAAAGATGGAACTAGAAAAGCAGGTCTTTTGTCCTCCTGGGGTTCACGACTCTCCTCCTCTACTACATTGCCCCAAGACCTTCCACCGAGTGAGTATTCCTTCCCTCCAATACTGCAGAATGCAATCTATCCGTTTCTATCCAGCCTGAATGACTCTCATCCATTTCCTCCCCAATGTGTGACACATTGGGGTTCTACCTGTAGCCTAGTTGACCTTTCTCCTGCCCTTAAAAGGTACCGGATGAGCTCATAAACTGATTCACCCTTGCTCTTGATACCTGACTATAGTTTCTGATCATATATTTCTTTGATAACACCTTTTACTCCACTGGTCCTTTATATGCCCTTATTTGTAATGAGTAGTGACTCATACCTATCATGTACCTCTACTGACCTCTGGGTAATAAGTCATTTTTAATGCTTCAGAGAGAGTAGTGCTCTATGACTTGAAGCCATATAGCAACAGGACAGCCCTATGCTGATTAAATAGTCTATGAGCCCCCCCAAAAAAGCCAGAGCTCATCCAGGAGTCAAGTCAACAAGAACTGAAGTACCTACTATGCACTCTGCTAAGCCCAGACCTACCAAGAAAGCCTTAAAAATGGTCCCTACCCTCAAGGAGCTTTTATTCTAATGGAGAGACTACTACAAACAGTTATATACATACAAGATATATACAGGATAAACTGGAGATAATCTCAGAGAAAAGGCAATAGATTTTAGAGGGACCAAGAAAGGCTTCTTGCAGAAGGTGGTGAAATTTTGAAAAGATGATGTCTACAGATTAATCCCCTGCTATCACTTTATCAAAGATACTTTCCCCTCCAGAGTCCTTGACCCCTAAACACCCAGGCTACTTCTCTCTGTTTATTTTAAAAGCATTAGACTTTAAAAACTGGGGGACAGGGTCAAGGATACACTTTTAGAGATGTGTGCAGATTGGGATTTTGGAAGGTGGGGGAGAGGATGGGGAAACTTTTGGAGGGGTGGGTGAAGTTGGGGGAGGGGAGGAGGGAGAAGATAAGGTAAAAAGAGAGGCTTAGAAAGAAAATAGTAAAAATCAGATCGAGATAAATTCACAAGTAATGAGTATAACTTGGAATGTAAATGGGATGTTTATAGCAGTTCTCTTTATGGTGTATGGCTGTGACGGAATACTACTGTGCTACAAGAAATGAGAAGCTCATTGATCTTCCAAAGACATAGAAAGACTTACATGAAATAATGAGTGATATGAACAGAACCAAGAGAACATCATTGTATATAGTAACCACATATTGTTTTCAGAACTATTTTGAGCTATTAAGTCATTTTGATTATTATAAATACACAAATTAAAAATAAAGGGCATATGAAGAGAGATGCAATCTGCACACAGAAAGAGAACTAATAAATAGAAGTATGTATAGAATAATTTTACATATATACTTCTATTTAGGTCTAGTGGTAGCTATCTCTAGGTTGGGGGGAAGGAAAGATAAAAAGGAAAAAAAAGAAATGTACATGATAACTTTGTTGTATTATCTGTGGGAAGCAGCAAAATGTATACGTTAGATTTGCAGTTTCATGGGTGATCATCTTTTTTTATTATACTGTGCTAGGGAAATGCTTATTTTGTTCCTGGAATTGAAAATAATTTTTTTTAAAAAGCACTGGACTCTAGTCTGGTCTTCAGGGAGATGAAGGACCCACCTGTTTCTTCTTTAAGATCCTGAAAGAACTTCTGATTGAAGATGAAAGCTACCCCGCTGATCTCTTCTACCTTGGCCTCAGCTGTGGTGTTTCTATTGATGAAGTTGGCAGTGATTGCAATAGCCAACTTCCCACGGAATTCTTTCCTTCTGAAACCTGGGTGGAGAAAAAAGGAAAAAGCATGTCTTTTCTCTGGGACAGGCCCTGAGGGCTGAGCAAGGTTAATGTGGTCACTGTTCTCCAAGTCCCCATAAACATGTGAGAGCAGGACCTGGGGCCTGGGAATGGTTATGCCACTCCAGGGAACTGGGGTGGGCTGAAACCCAAAAGCCTGAGCTTTGTACAGAGAAACAAAATATGGTGGAGTATCTCCTCCTAACCCATCTGTCCTCCCTCCCTCCTTTTCTTTCTTTGTTGTTGTTTAAATTTTATTTCTTTATTTGTGAATTTAAGAAACATCAAAAAAGAACATTTTCATAAGTATAAGCCCAGAAAAAGATAAGGATGTGAACATGCGACACATGACCGGGGTTCTTAAGCTGAGGCTCTCCATGAACTATTGAGTTTGTTTTTATATTTTGATATGTATATTTCAATATAATCAATTTCCTTTAAAATTCTACCTCCTGTGTAATCCTATGTAGTTCATTTTGTGCATTTAAAAACACTATTCTGAGAGGTTTCCATGGGTTTCAGCAGACTTCCAAGGGAAGTCTTCACAAAGGAAGTTAAAAATCTCTGCCCCATTTGCTTCATACAGCTTGCTTTAAAAAAAAAAAAGAAAGAAAAGATGTTACAATGAATTCAATATGCTCAATATGTTGCTTTCAAAGCTGTCCAGCTTATCTGTGTTTCCTTCTGAACTTCCTTCAATCCTCTCCTATACAATTAAAAAAAATGCTTCTATGACCTACATACTACTTTTTCTGTAGTCCCTTTGCTAGCTTCCTTTCCCTCTCCTCAAAAAAAAGAAAATCACACTTTTGTCTCAAAAAAAAAATCACCATCTTTGTCTCAAAAAATAACAAAAAAGAAAATCATAATCTTTGTAATAGATAAGCACAGTCAAGCAAAAACAAATATACAATTTATTCTTGCCCCTTCTGAAAACCCTAGGATGAAGACTCTTCTGGCTATTATCCTAATACAACCCAATCTCATCCCTACCAACGATATGGTGATGTTATTGCCTCATTTTCCTCAAGAATGGATTCTTTAGAGTGTTTGAGAGAAGTCTAAGTAAGGGACCTCCTTATACAATGCTGAGTGCCAGCTGGCTACATGGGGTTAGTGAGTCAGGAGGGGTAAGTCTCCCATCAGTCAGAAGGACCCTTCCAGATGGCCCAGGGACCCACTCCAGCAGCACAGTGGCTTCCCAACCCCTCCCTCTGAAGTATAGAGACTTTGATGATGGGAAACATGGGGTGCCTCCCTAAAGGAGGGGTCTGACTTATAGAATCAGAGTTAGAACTAAAAAGAATCTCAGAGGTCTTCTGAGCTCAAAAACGAAGAATGATTCCTGGAGCTAATTTTCAGTTCGACTGTGACTATGACTATATGACTATGGTCATATCTGATAACATTGCAGGGGTGGGGAAAAGTCATCCAGATGATAGAAGGTGAAATACAGGTGAGGTGGCCCTTTTCCCTAAGGAGCTTGGGTACCTGCTACAGTCTGGGATAGAATTAGGCAGCAACTCCTTTTGCACAATTGAGAGGGAGCATAAGCCAAGTCTCTGTTCCCAGAAGGGATTCAGAGGTCTGGTATGTCATCAGATGACAGATCCCCAGACCTGCCTCCTACCTCAGTTCATGTTCTTTCTCTCTCTCTCCATCCCTCTCTCCTTCTCTCTCTGGTATCTTACTTACCTGAGCAACCTTAGAAATGACTCACCTTTGGGAGCAAACCCTGCCCTGGTGTTCACCACACACCCAAAACTAACCTGTCAATCACCCCAGCAGACTTGCTTGGCTGCCCATGTCCCCCTGAACATGGGGCATGATGGGAAGGCAAACCTGTCTGGTGTCAGTTGGCTTTCCAAATGAAGGAACACAGGGCTGGAACTGCGGAATTTATGCCAAGGTGGCAGGACCAGTCAACTATTTCCTGCTAGGGAAAGAGTGAGGAGCCAATGGGCTGGTAGCAATAGCAATGGGGGGCTTAAAGGGCTGAGGGGGAAATATATATACCACCAAGGCACTAGGGTTCCAAAAAATGGAGGATTCTCCCAGCGGCATGTATTTCTACCCCCAAGGGGCCACCTGAGCTCAAACCTGACTGATGGAGAATCAGCAAGTATTTATTAAGCTCTCACCATGACCCAGGTACTAGGCTAAGTACCAGGAATTCATTGACAAAAATGGGAATAATCTCTGTCCTCTAGGCATGTTTGAGTGATTCTGTGTCCCAGTGGTCACTAGCTCTAGGTTCCAATTAGTGTGAATAAAGAATCACTGAAGTGATCACATTATTCAGATTCACCCGGTGTATTTCCATTGGGCTAGAATGAATGACCATATTTTACATAATTATAACTTTGAAGAATGTGAATTCAAATACATGACCATGCAGATTTATTATCTGCACTAATCAGAATCTAGCTGTGTTCTCTGGATAATCCTTATTTGAGTGTACCTGGCCCCACTTTCCACCCCGAAAAAGCAACAATCTAATGAACCTATCCATTACCTTGGTACTCCGGTTGCTACCAAAGCAAGGTAATAGATAAGGGGCCTTGTCCTCCAGAGGCATATACAGCCTTAAGGATGAGCCAGATTGTGTGTGTGTGTGCGCGCAGACACATGCACATACACACAATGTGCATGTACATACATATGTATGTACATGCACATTGTGTGTATGTGGGTGGGTGTTAACATATATTGTGTATATATACACTCATATGTATGGATATAGGTGTATGGGTATGTGGTGTGTACGTTTTTCTTCTTAGGTATCAAACCCACAGATCACAGGGCACACCCTCTTTGTCAGAAGTGGTTAGCTGGTCCACAAACCTTCATAAAGCACTCACATCCCACTCACTCCAGGTCTTTCTCTTCTCACCCATGCCATCCATGTTGAGTCCCCTTAGAAAAGGACACTATTCTCTCACCTTCTAGAGTATTCCTGCGGCCATCAGCACCAATGATGACATCAAATTCAAAATCGGATAGTGGGTGATCTGCAGGCAGAATTTCTGCACGCCAGCCTATTTCTAGGGAAAAAGGGAAACCTGGTGAGTTGGCTTAAGGATGTCCAAAATGGTCACAGAGCTCATGGATCTGCAAAGGATTCACAGCTCAGTTAGAGTTCTTAAAATATTTCCCTACCACATCACCAAATTCCTCGACATCAATTATCAGTCCCTAAGGGATCATGGGATTAGAAATAGAGCTAGAAAGCACCTTCCAGGTCACTTTGTCCAAGTCCTCATTTTAGATGAGGAAAATAAGTTCCTCGAAAGCTGCCCTAACTTACCTAAAATAACAGGCAGTTAGTGGCAGACCCAGAACGTAAATGTAGATCTTCCAAAGTAAAAAAAACAGCCTATTTTCCACCGCACCCCACTGTCTCTCTATAGTGGGGAACCATTCAACAGTTGAATGAATTGGTTTTCACTTCTCTGTTAAAAAAGGCAGCCCTACCTTCAAGGGTATGGAAAAAAAATGTTGCATGCTACCCTAAACCAGAATCTAAAGTCATTTCTTGAGCCTTGGGAAGTGATGAACTGCATGCAAAGTAACTCTTCCTTTCCCTGGGGGAGAGGGGGAATCCCAACTGCCAATTCTTGGCTGACACAAAGCAAAGAGAAAGCAGAGGGTCCAGCAAAAGTGAGGCTCCTCTGAGGGTCTAGGTCTTACTGAGGATTTCTGAAACCAAACTAAGATCTAGGGAAAATTAGAGTTAGAATAAGCCTACGATAAGAGGAAAAATGAATACATAATAATTATTCCTAATAATGTACATCTATCTAACTGAATACCAACTCATTTCTCAGTCTGTTATCTGTCAGAGAGGCAAATGGTGTAACAGCCACAGGGCTGAACTTGGAAGGAAGAGAGCCTAGGGGGACGTCCCACATCTGACCTGTACCAGCTTCTTGGGCTAATTGTTTCCTCTCTCTTATCATCAGTTTCTTCCGCTCTAAAATGGAAATGATAAAATTTTCACAGGGAGGAGCATAGCAGATAGCAACTGGCCTTGGAGTCAGGAAGACCCGGGTTCAAGACCTTTCTCTGAATGACCACTCAATGCCCCAAAAAACTCTCCAACTTTGTAGATCATGGATGAGTGCCCCAAAATCTCTTTCACACCAATGAAATCACAGGTCCAGATTAAAAACAATCTCTACTTCTTTCTAATCTGCTTTTCCTTTACTCACCCCAGAGTGGATGGCTCCCACCTAAAAGTTCTAAGCAATCCTTTCTCCAAGTGACCTGTTATGTCTTCCCTCTATTTTATTGCTACTAACTCTACTGGGGGTTTTCTTGGCAAAGATACTGGAGTCATTTGCCAGTTCCTTCTTCAGCTCATTTTACAGATGAGAAATTAAGCCAAAGAGGGTTAAATGACTTGCCCAGGGTCACACAGCTAGTAAGTGTCTGAGGCCAGATTTGAACTCAGGAAGATAAATTTTTCTGACTCCAGGCAGAGCACAGGATCCACTGCACCATCTAGCTGCCCCTGTTCCCTCTACTTTATTAATACTAATAACTGCTAACATTGATGTAGTACTTACTACATGCCAGGAACTATGCTAAGTGCTTAATAATTCTCTCAATTTGGTCCTCTCAATAACCTTGGGAGCTAGGTGCTATTATTTCCCCAATTTTACAATTGAGGAAATGGAGGCAGACTAGATAAAGTGACTTGCCCAGAGTTACACAGCTAGTGGTAGCTGAGTTCAAATTTGAATTCCCAACTCCAGAACCAAGGCACTATCCACTGAGTCACTTAGCATTCTCCTCTCCCTCTTCCATCAGTTCGTGAGATCATAGACTTACAGCTGGAATAGACCTTAAGAATTTATTAAGTCCAAACTCCATTTTATGAATGAGGAAACTGAGGCACAACTTACATGGCTTACCCAGGTCACACAAGTAGTACCTGAGTCTCCTCCCCCACACCCCACATAGATATAGATATATCTAGGAGTAGTCTAAAGCAATTTCCGTACTTTACTAGGGATTACCTTTTTTAAATATAGAAGGCTTAGAAAATGGGAGAAGTGTGTATTTTACACTCAACCAAACAAAACCGAGCTTCTGGCTCAGATCATGTGGCCACAGGACCTTCCTTACTGGGACTTACTGGGCACATGCCTGAATTGCAGAGTCAGCTATCTGACAGGGGAAAAAAACTCTTCTGGAGTTGAATGAGCAAAGTGGAAGTGATGGACCCACAGTGGCTCCCACTGAAGGTAAGATGGGTCATGGACTGCATTAACCCAGAAAGCTGTCAGGTGGAGTCACAGCCTAGAAACACAGGTGGGTTTAATTTGTACAGATTTTGTCTGAGGTCAGAAGGAAAAGAACAGACAGCCCCTACTTTGATTTTCCTGATCTTCAGGAGGTTCGAGGACCTTCACAAACTCTACGTTCACATGGATCTCCACTCCCAACATCAAGGCCACCTTAAACAAGATGAGCTGCAGCTGTCGAATACCTACAGAAAGGGGAGGGAAAACAGAGTTACTTCGGATGTCCAATGATCCAGGCAGCCAATGCCATTACCCAAGTGACACTGGAAAAAGACTAGGTTCGAGTCCACAGTTATCAACCATCAGATCGAACCACAGACCAAGAAGCTTCTACCCCCTTCCCCACTGGAAATCTGCAGCTGGCCAAAGCAAGACCCCAGTGGAAAGGAGGAAGATCTAATCAATCAAAACATTAAGTGCCTACTCTGTTCCAGGCATTGAGTTAAGCCTTTGGGATCCAAAGAACTGAAAAAGGGGAAAGGGGAGATACTTGGGCACAAGGACATGAGGTCCAGAGAGGGGCAGCCTTTGGAAGATGATGCAAAGGCTGCCCTGGATGCTCTCCAGAGGAACTGGGAGGAGCTCTCCACTGTCCACCCTTCACCGTCTCCAGTCAGAGAGGGGAAGGGGCCCCAAGGGCTATTCCTGAGGAGGTAGGAGTTTCAGGGTTGGTGTGATGATGAAGATGATGAGATCTGGGAGAGCATGATGAAGTTCAGGAATATAGCCAGGCGAGAAAGGACTGTGTACAATTCATTTGTAGAAGGACTCAGGTTCTAGGCAGACCTCTTTCCAGGAGGGCCCTGGCTCAGCAACAGTCATACTATCATGAACCTCTCCTCACTCTCCCCAGGGAACGTTCTCTTCTATAAATCTGATCCCCTTTCTCCTTTCTATGCCTGGCTTCTTTCATAATGTCTATCCCCTGCCTAGTTGACTGCAGCTCCATACACCTAGATCCCACAAAACTGTTAGTGGTTTTCTGTTACTTGATAATTATATTTCAACCAACTGCCCTATTCCTCCAATCACCATTCTCTCTAACATCCCTGTGCAACACACATATCTCTGGGTCCCTCTGCTTTTCATGTCTATGTTCCTGGGGACGGGAACCCTTAGACTTGCTGTTACTGGTTTACCTAGCACTTAGCACAATGCCTGGCACATCCCATTAATAATTTCTTTTTTCACCAATTCCTTCATTCTAGATGGTTAAAGTTCTCTCACAAATTACACTTGTTCATTCATTTAGCTTATTCCTTCATTGTCCCCACAGGGGACTGCACTCACTTAAAAATTCTGAGCACTCTCTTTTCCAAGCAGTTATTTCTTCCCTCTATTCACACTGTGCTCTCCTTCCCCCATTAATTCATAAGACCATAGACTTAGAGTTGAAGACCTAAGTCTACCATGTGCTCATTTTACAAATGGGGAAACTGTGGCACTGAAAGTTTACATGACTTGCCCAGGTCATACAAGTACAGTCTGAAGTAGGATGTGAACTCCTGACCCTACTTCTCTATGCTGCCTTCTCAAGTTCCTTCAACGTTCTTTCACATTTGGGACCAAGTTCAACTGGGTTTCTTTCAAAATCCAGTAGCTAACATGGCCACCTCCCTCAATTACTGTGCTAGTTGCCCTGGCTCTGGCCCTAAGCTACCTGGTTTTCTCATTGGCTCTTCTCTGCAGCCTTTGGTATGGACCCTGCTCAGCCACAACTAACTTCCATAGCTTTGAGTTGTCATCTTGGATCCAAATGCTGCTCCCTGCTCTGTCCCATCTCCCTGCTATCTACCCTCTTTTTTTACAGGACTTATACTAGCCCCCACTTTGGATGGTCTGACATTATAAAAAGAGGGTCTCTCTCAGAATCTAAAGGTCTAGGTGGTCCTGGCCCCAACCTCTCCTAGCTGTGTGGCAACTGTCTTCTCCTCTTCTATAAACAAGGCTAATGGGAGGGAGTATGCACAATAGCACATGAGGGAGGGCACTGGCCTTGGAGTCAGAAGACTTAGAGCTAGCTCTTGTCACTTAACTAACCATGTGACTTTGCTCAAGTCACCTTACCTCTCAGAGAATCACAGAATTTGAGAGCTGGTAGAACCTTATCTCCCATCCGGTCCAACCTATACAAGGAATTACCACTAGAAGATTCCAGACAAGTGGCCATCTTCCCTCTACCTGGAGACCTCTACTAGGCCTCAGTAGCTTCACTTGAAAAGTGGTCTCCGATTTCCTTCCAACTTTCCCACTTTGGGATTCCACTCATATAACTTACCTCCACTTCCCAGGGCTGCCATGAGGCAAGCACTTTATAAAGCACAGACAGCCAGACAAGTGAGCCCTATTCTTACATTCTTTTTTATCTGGCCATTCCTAGTAAAGCTGGGTCTGGTTCAACCTATGTGTCTCCCTTTATAGCTTCACAATCCATTTCTACATTTCAAAAGTAGCTGCTTGTCTTAACTGAACTTTCAAAGGCATTAGGACTTCATATTTATGCAGACAATCTGAGTCTCCCGTCTAGGGAGTCTCCCCTAAATTCACAGTCTCTTCCTGGGGAGATGGGATATTTCAAAGTCAGACATAAATGATTTTTAATGAACTCCTATCCACTCTCCACAAATGTAGAAGGTTGGATGGGAGTCAGCAAAGGAGGCCCCTGGGATTAGCGGGCAGGAGGGAAGGTGGGACTGCCTACAGGCTTCAGCTCAGTTATGCTGGATGCATGGATCATGTCTCATACCTTTCAGGATGTGTGAGGCGTTTAAGGTAGAGAGAGAGAGAGAGAGAGAGAGTGTGTGTGTGTCTGTGTGTCTGTGTGTGTGTGTGTAACTATGTCTTCTTCCCAAGAGCATGCTGGTAAATGTTTAAGAACCACTTTTCGGGGGGGATATACTCATGACAGACTTTTAAGTTCAATTTACATTATTAATTCATATTTTCTCTATCACTTTTATAAGTCTAGACAACCAACAAAACAATGAACCAAGCCCTGATTTGTAGGTCTGCTGACTTCTGAGAAGTAAACACTCATGCTGAAAAGTTTAACTATCAGCTCTGCCCATTCAAGCTGACTCCAGCACGGCCCCCACCTCCTCTAGCCTGTGGGATGGGTAGGATGCTCCACCAATGGGCAGAGGGGCTGTGATAGGAAGAGAGATGAAAAGAGAAAAATGGAAGAAAGGGGGAGGGGAAGGGGTGTTCCTGGGCTGGAACAGGAAAGAAAGAGGTAGCTACCACCAGAATCCTACCTGAAGAGAAGGAGAGAAGAGGGCTTCCCAGGAGGGAAACCTCGGCAGCTTCTGGAATAGGGACAACGTGGTAAACTGGGAAGAAGCCCAGGATAGGAAATATCCAGGGTTCAAGTCCTACCCAGACGTACATGGCCCTGGGACTCTGGGCAGGTCCCTCAGCTTCTCAGGGACCCAGGGAATGCTCTTAAGGCTAGAAGCTGCAAAACAGGTGCTGATCTAATGGGCATTGCTAGAGAGAGGGCCTGACTTAGAGCTCCTCTCCACTGATGAGGAAGGAGAGGAGAGGACAGGAGAGGGGAGGAGAGGGGAGGGGAGGGGAGGGGAGGCAGGGCAGAAGTTTTACATGATGACAGAAGAGAGCTGCTTGGAAATAAATGTCTCAACTTTCTTGTAAAATATGAAAGTATGGCATCTTCTCTAATACTAAGGATGCAATAATCTCAGATTTCAAGGAAGTCATTATATCGGCATCTGACCTGATTTTAAGATCCCTTTTGCAGTCCATTTTAGGCAAGTTATTTATCCCAGGTCCCTAGCCTGCCCCCACCCCAACCTTAAACCTTTGCCCCCAGCTTCTAAGAAGAGCTCCTAAGGCCTGAGTCCTCCATCTTCAGCCAACATTTTATATACCATTTAAAGAAACCCGAGCTCAGAGGACAAAATTCTAGACTCTCCCAGTCAGACGTCTCCCCCATGACTTGCTCTGTATGTGACCCTGACCATATGGCCTCTGTCCTGGACAAGCAAGCCATGCTTCGAAAATTCTGTTGAGTTCTAGAACATATTTTAGAAGAAACTGACAAGTTGGAACTCCTCCAGGCAGGCCACCAGGATATTCATGACAAATCAAAACTAGCCTACGTAAAGATTATTTGAGAGAAGCTGGAACATTTGACTAAAAGAAGATTAGACTGAGGGGAGGGGAGGGAAACCAGACAGGTGTTTCCAGCTATACAAATGGCTTTCCTATATTTACTGGGAGCAAAATGATGTTCAATCAAATCCAAATCCCAGGCAGATGAATGAACTTTTAGATTAGCACTGCCCACTTGGGCTCTAACTCAAAAAGACCTTGTTAGGGACTTAGGTTACCTCATAGGAAATAGGAGATGAAAGATGCTCATTGAATAGGCATCAAACCAACTTTGTTAACAAAACTTAGAGAAACTGGGATAGAAATCTTAGCCCAGGGAATCAGTGGACTCAGAGTGAGCTGGTGGCACAGAAGATAGAACACTGGGCCTGGGTTCAAGAAGATCTGACTCCAAATCCTGCCTCAGTCACGTGCTAGCGATGTAACCCTGGACAAGTCAATTAACCTCTGCCTGTCTCAGTTTCCTCATCTGTAAACTGGGGGAAATAATAACAGCACCTACCTCCTAGGGCTGTTTTGAAACTCAAATGAGGTAATATTTGTAAAGCACTTAACTTACTACCTGGCACACAGTAGGCATTTAATAATTTAATAAGGCATTTTTTTGACCCAGTGAGAACTCAAGACTTATTCTGTGAAACTCAGAAGGCAATAATGAGGAATGTTGGAAGGGATGAGATTTCTACTAAACAGCAAGGGACTTGAAAAGGCCACTTTGGAAGCAGAAAACCTCTGTTCAGGTTCCCTGCCCCAGGCATTCTGGCCGTACGACACTGAGAGATCAACCCTTTAAGTTACCTGAGCTGCCCTCTATATTGGCGAAAGCTACTTCCATACCCAAAATGAAGTCACTTATAAATAAAATAATATATATAATAAAATAAATATAATATACATATAATATATGTAATAAAATAAACCAGTCATTGATCTGCATATGTAGAGAGATTTTCTATACACCAGGAGCTCCTTAAGCCAAATAAATCCAGGTCCAAGCCTTTCCCACCCTTCCAAAAAGTACTTACTTTCTGTTAGAACTGCCCCCAAATCATATGGGCTGCCTTAGGATGAAATGATGGCCCTATCGCTGAAGGCTGGATGATCATCAGGGAATTCTGTAGTGCTAATTTTTTTTACAACAATGATCTAACATTTATGGAGTACTTTAAAATCTGGCAAAGCTCTTTATACACGTTATCTTATTTGATACTTACCAGAACCCTGTAAGGTAGGTGGTAGACCACTCTGCTCAACTCTGAGAGCCCTTGGAATGTACAAGTCTCCTCCCTGAATTCCATCCACTTTCTTCTCCAGAGAACAGGACGCACTATCTTACCTTTCCTCTTAAGAGGTGCCCCAGAAGGAGGAAACACGTTCCTGTTTATCCAGCTACAAAAGGCAACCTCTGTAAAATTACCCCAGCGCTGGCTCTCCATCAGCTCCCCAGAGATGCCTCTGCAGACAACCCCACCCAATGTGGAGCTGCTTTGTGCACTTACTGATGTGGTCGATGGAGCCTGCACAGAATTTTCCATAGAACTTTTTGGCACCAAGGCCCCGCAGGTCATGAATGGTGAATGGCCAAAGGTGCAACACATTGTTTCTGGAGAAAGTATCTCTCTTCTCCACCACGACTACTTTGGCTCCCAGATAGGCTAGCTCAATGGCGGTACGCAAGCCGCAGGGTCCTCCTCCAACCACCAGACACTACAGGAAAGACAAGAAAGAAATAACAACTGTCAGTGACCACCAAGCTCATTGTCCACCAACAGAGTGGCCCAAAGTCAATCAATCAACAAGCATTAGTGGTGTGGTAGACAGAGCATTAGATTTGGGGTTGGATCTGAGTTCAAATGTTGCCTCAGACTCTTACTAGTCGCATGAGATCTTTAGGCAAGCAATATAACCTCTTGGCCTCTATTTACTCATCACAATAGCAAATATCTCACAGTGTTATGGTGAAAATCGAATGAAATCACAAACGTCTAGTGGCTTTGCAGACCTTAAAGTTTTATATAAAAGCTCTACTAAGAAATAAGTATCTACTACGTATTAGCCTCTGTGGTAGATGCCAGAGACATAAAGACAAAAGTGAAACCACAAACATTTGTCATTTTGTAGAAAGGCTCCATCCTTACAGAACTCATAGTTTAGTAGAGGTGATAAGGGATTCAGAGGAGATACCTGATATTGCAGCTGAAAACCCAGTGAGAAAAAAAAGAGGGTATAGTAGATGGCTAGCCCTGGAATAAGGAAGACCTGGGCTCAAGTCTTGCCTTTGGGTGAACACAGATAAGAAATTTTAGTGCCAATTAGTTAACAAGCATTTATTATGCACCACTATATGCAAAGCACTGTGACAGGCACTAGTACTTGTAGAAAGAAGCAGTACTTTCTCAGAAAAAGATTACATTCTGATGGAAAAGAAACTCTCTGAGACAAGAAATTCCACAGGAGCTGCCAATCTGCATCATTAGAAGGCATCTCCATACCAGGAGTTCCTTACATGAATGAAGTCGAGATCCAAGGAGGGGGGATAGTGCCCAGTGACAGGGAAGAGATCAATTTGAGTTTGGGCAGGGACTTTCAAGGAAGGCTTCGCAGAAGAGGTGGGACTGGATTTGGGCATTAAAGGTGAGGGGGGATTTTGCTAGGCCAAGGGCAATCTAGTTTGAGATAAAACATCAGATCTGCTCAGAGAATAGAAAGGCAGCAAGACAGAAGCCACCTCCCCTGTAACTTTCCAAATTCAAATGCCCCTTGGCCAGGCCACAGCTCCCTCCTAAGTGTTGTTTCCCCTTTAAGAAGTCCTACTAATCTACGCTTGTGAAGCGGTCCAACCATTCTGGAGGACAATTTAGAACTGTGTCCAAAGGCACTGGGTTTATACCCTTTGACACAGCAATACCACTACTAGGTCTGTATCCCAAAAAGACAGAAGAAAAAGGAAAAGTTCCTATTTGTACAAAAACATTTATACAGCCCTTTTTATGGTGGCAAAGAACTGGAGATTGAAGGGATGTTCATTCACTGAGGAATGGCTGAACAAGTTGTAGCACATGATTATGATGGAGTACTATTATGCTATAAGAAATGATGAGTGGGTAGACTCCAGAAAAACCCAGGAAGACTTACATGATACAATGCAAAGTAAGCAGAACCAGGAGAACATTGTACATAGTAACAGCAACACTGTATGATGATCAACCAGGAAATGACTCAGCTATTCAGAATACAATGATCCAAGACAATTCCAAAACACCTATGATGAAAAATGCTATCTACCTCCAGAGACAGAACTAATGGAATCTGAATGTAGAACAAAGCATATTTTTTAAACTTTATTTTTCTTAGGTTCTTTTTGTCTATGTTTTCTTTTGCAACGTGACTAATACGTAAATATGTTTTGCATGACTAAACATGTATAATAATCAACCTGCTTGTTTTCTCAGCTGGGAAGGGGGGAAGGAGGCATTTGGGAACTCAGAAATTATAAAAAAACAAATGTTAAAAGTTGTTGCTACATGTTACATTCTTTAAAAAAGGATATAAATCCTTTGAGCATAGGGAGTGTGTGTGTGTATGTGTGCACATGCACACACCCAAACTTTAGCACAGTGCTTGCCACATAGAAAAGCACTTACATAAGTGTCATTGCAGGTAGGCTTGTAAAAAGTGGACAGAACCAGCTGCTGTGTGTGGGGGGGGTGGGGATACCTTTTTCCAATCTAGGGCAAAGCCCAGTACAAAGAGTGGTGGACCTTTAGCATCAGAGGATTGTAGTGGTCGTCCTTCACTGCCAAAGAAGACCATGCCATCACAGAAATGATAACATGACTTGCACTTGACTTTGTTTTGAATGAGGGCTGTAGTTCCTATAGCATTTGTCACCACCAGTGTTATCTCTAGCAAGTCCCTTCCCCTTTCTAAGCCTCAGTTTCCCCATATGAAATGGAGATGGGCTAGATGATCTCATAAGTCCCTTCTAGCTCTGCAGCTTCTTTCAGGAGACAATAGCTCCAAGTGACCCGCAGCGGACTGCCCAAGCAGAGGGAAGAAGTTCTAAGAGTCTGAGGACAAGCTGCCTCCAGCCAGTCGAACAGGCCACCAGGCTTCAGGCTAAGCCTGGGTTTCATTCTTTGACATCTCTGAGTCTTTGGAAAACAAGCCTCCATGCTCAGGGTCAAATCTTATCTTTTACAAACTATGCAACCCTCCCCTAGTGAATTCAGGGCACACTCAGAGGCCTCTGGGAGAGATAAAACCTGCATTTCAGAAGCTCTCCTGCCCTAAGCTAGGCGGCCCTGCTGGATCAAATCCACCCTTCCTATTTGTTCTTTTTTATCAAAAAACCTTTCTAGATACAGTGGATGAAAATCACAAGGGAAATGAAGTCATCTGTCAGATAACGCTCAAACTGGTGATGTCTTCACCAAACTCTGATAGGTCCCATTCCCTTTATTTATGGTCACAGAGGAACCCAAGCCCCTCTGCCTGGAAGTTCATTATCTCCCAATCCACACACTTCTGAGAGTTGTAGCATGTTGCCAAAGAGTGACTCGTATGTCAAGGCATGACCTATATGTCCCAACTCAGAATTTCTGAGGTCTGTCTCGGGGTTAAGTCTGGATTCACGACATTTCTTTGTGGTTAGTCTATCTTTTCCTGTTTGGCCAAATGCTAATCTAAGCTCAGTCCTTTCTGTCATCATGAGGACAAGGATTAAGTAAGAGATGGAAGGAGAGGGGAGAAGAGTCCTGATCTCTCACCAAAGTCCTAACACATAACTAAATCCTGCAGTGGTCAGAGAGAGGGAAAACCCCTTTCCCTAAGTTCAGGCAGCTGTATTGAGAAGGCCACAGATAGTTGGGCTGCTTCACTGAACCTTCTAAACATTTGTGTCTCCTTAGTCAAAGTCAGCCTGGGGCCACACACGAAATTTTCTATGTCCCCTACAGGATAAGCTGCATGCCTGGATGTTCACCCCAGATTCTAAAATCAAAGGAAATGCCAATAGATCCAATAAAATCAAGGAGATAATTAACATTTATATGGCATTTTCAAGGTTACAAAATGTTTTATGAACTTTATCTCACTGGATCCTCAGAACTCCCCTAGAGAAAGCACTACGGGCATCATTATGTCCATTTCCAGATGGGGAAACTGAAGCTCAGGAAGGGAGATCACCTTCCATCTACTGTAAATATTTGGCACAGACACTTAGTTAAATGCCTCCTCCATCCGAAAGTCAGTTTCTTGAAAGCAGGGATACGGTTGTGGCTTTCTTTGCATCCCCAGCACTGATCAAAGCAAGAGAAGAACTTTGATCCTCTCGCACCAAGTCTGAATCCAGAACTAATCACCACAACAGTTGGAGGGAGAGGAAAACACCTATCATTAAAGGACATCATCATCATCATCTTTTTCATAAAAGACATTATATAATAAGCACCTAATAAATACTGGGTGATTGGCTAACTTTGCCTGATGTCACACACTGGTTCTGTGTTGGATCCAGCACCAAACTTGGATTTCTTGACTGAGGTATATGTCAAATCTACTAGACCACTCCAGAGCAGAGGCTGGTAAGGGCCAAACGAAAGAAAAAAAGAGAGGTGAGGAGGAAGGAAGGGCAGAGGAACTAGGAAGGAAAAAAGGCAGGATCTGAACCCAAGGAGTGGAAAGGGGTTGATGTCAAGAATCAGCAGCTCTTTCTCTAGGCCTTGGCTTCCTCATCTGTAAAAGAAGACATCAGGACTAGCTGACCTCTAAGGTCCCTTGTATCTCTCAGTCTCTGATTCTCATGACTCCAAGTTCAGACAATGGGAGAAAATTCAGGGCAGAAGTTATCTAGATGGGAAAAAGGTACCCCCCCACACACACATACAGAAGCTGGACCTTTTCACTTTTTACAAGCCTACCTGCAATGACAACAAGAACTCAGAATCCAAACTAGTAACTGCCAGCTCCTGCAGCCCTTTTCCCATCCGAATTCCCACAGAACCAGCCATGCTATTCAAACATGCCCCATGTGGGGCTCTGGTGGTTTTCACCAGCTGCCCTGTGATAACTCCAAACTGAAATGCTGCCTTCAAAACCCAATGAGTCCCTAGAGGATTAGTCATAGCCAGACAGCCAAGTCCTAAACTTCTCAGTCTACAAGATTCTGGCAGCCAGATCCATTCATGCTCCTGCCAGGCAATGGGCTTGAACTTCCTGGACCCTCACCCAGAGGGAAGGGGAGGAGGTCTCCAGGGAGACCCAAGTCAGCCATGGTTAATGTCCCTCCCACCCAGGCTGGAAGGTGGGGTTCAACTGGCTGATATCCTGCATATCATTCTGGAGCCTTTGATTTACTATCTAATTGGGATATTCAGAGCCAAGAATAGCAGGAAGTCCATTGTATAGATAAGTCCCTACAGTGTTTAGGCTTCAGCATTTATTAAATACCAAGACCAACAGCACATGGAAAAAACAGCTCTTTGTTTACATGTGAGGACAGAAGAGGAGGGTTCCCTACACCATCGTCTACTACTGAAAAAGTCCCAGAAAGCTGAGAGGTCAGGAGATGTCTGCTGAATGAAGCACAATCCTCCCCTCACCCTGGGATCTCACTCTGATTCCTGTAACTTCAAGCTTATAACTCAGTCCACAAATTAAGGACTCAGACTGCTCCAATGTTAAAACCCATCTGTCCCTCAACCTTTGCAGAATCACTGTCCCAGACACAAGACATTATTGGGTGAATGACATTGGCCCCCCTCTACCTACTTCTCTAGGATGGAACCTCATGAAACAAAATGTGTTCTGGACCCTTCAAAGCACCAGGGAATTACCAACATAGCAACTGAGAGGAGAGTCCAGGAAACAGTAGTTCTAATTTGAATAATCCAGATTCTCTTTTTTGGACCAGCAGAGAAGCCCTCCAGAAGCCTGAGGCATGAGCATCTCCCAGGTAACTGAAGCTCCATGCCTATGGAGGCTATGATTCCTGGGTAAACTTAGGAACAGCATTACAGGCAGCACTCTAGCTCCACAGGTCACTGTGGTAGAAAGAATCATAGATTCAGAGAAGGACAGCTTTCAAAAGTCCAACCCCCTAATTTACAGGCCAGGAAACTAAGCCCCAAAGATATGAAGTGACTCACCCATGCTTACCCAAACAAGTAATCATCCAATATGGGATATTCCAACCCAGGTTTTCCTGACTAGTATCCAGGTCTAGTATCCTGTCGTCTTCACTACACCTTCTGTGGAAGTGGAATACATTTCTAGGTACAGTGAAGTCCATTTTATGCACATCATTAGGCAGTGGCCTCAGTTTTTCATGAGAGCCAATAAGTATATCACAGGCTGCACCCTTAAGTTCTCCATGCCTCCTTCCATATGCCCTGGAGTGGAACTTTCCTTGGGGAGGAGTCTCCCCAAGTTAGAATGAGATCTCCTCAGAGGAGAAGCGGCTTCATATATTCGTTTGCATCCCCTGTGGTTAGCACATAGAAATTGCTTCTTCACTCATTCATCATGGTATATAAAAATATTAGAATCCTGATGATGTTCCTAAATCACGAGTGCCATTTGGACGGCTCTACTGGTGACCAGGGGACTGGCTGACACTTCAACAGATCCTTCTGCTTTGAGCCCTCCTGTGGTTACTTCCCTGATAAGGTCTTACTATCTCACAGTCAGACCCAAAGCAGCTAGACCTACACATATGAAAGTTATAGGTGCCACTGACTCCACTTACCCATGTTTTATGATGGTCTGGGTTGAATCTGCCAAAATGGTAGCGCTGGCTACGTGGCAGTCTTGATAGGTTCTACAAAATATGGCATTCCTATGTGATTGGACTTCTCAAACCATGCCTACAGAAACCTACAATTCACCAAAGACTTTGGGGGAAAAAGAGACATACTTGTGAACATGCACACACAGCTAACCTTGGCCCAATGGTAGGGCCCTAGACTTGAAGACTTGGATTCAAATCCCATCTTAGATACCTATATGAACTGTGTGACACTGGGCAAGTTTCAACTTAGTCTTCCTATGCCTCAGTTCCCTGATCTGTAAAATGAAGGGGTTGGATTTGATAACCTTCCCTACTCTAAATCTATTATCAAAATCCATTTAATGTCTGTGTTGATCATACGGAACACGAGAATTCAATGGTTTTAAAAGACCATCGAGGATTAGCTGAAATCTATCACATGACTAAAAAGTTGGCTTCCTGTTGGCCTAAAAGTCACTGAAGGCACGTAGCAGGCATGATGAAATCAATCATTTGAGACCTGGCCTGTTGCCATGGAATGCACAACAATGTCCATTTATATTTTTTTGTGAGTTGTTTTCACTTGGTTTTGTACCAGTGCTCATTCTGAATCAGCAAGTTGGAAGAGACCAGCAAGAGTATTAATAATGAAGAGATTGATGATAGCCTGAAATTCAATAAGCTGTTATGTAGAAGGATTGGATTTATTTCGCTTCACTTCAGAAGACAGACCTAAGGGTAATGGAACGGAACCTTAGAAAGGCAGACCAGCTCAGTTATAAGGAAAAGCATCCCATGGCTAGACCTACCCAAAAGTGTTACGGGATGCTTCATGAAGTTGTAAATATTCCATCACCAGCTCTTTAAGTAGAGGTGGTACAACCATGGACAGGGCTCCCTAGTAATAAAATAAAACACAATATGCATATATTAAATGCCTATTTAGTCAGCACATGGAGATAGGAGTTACAATGGAATGAAAAAGCCCCTGCCCTCAAAAAAGATTATACTCTACCAGAATGAAGCAACATGTAAACAGATAAATATATAACATGATTATTTTGGGAGAGAGAAAAAATGAGGAGAGGGGCAGGGGGGTAAGGGAGAGGAGAGGAGAGAAAGGTGGATAAGAGAGAACAAGACTACTAACAAGTGAAAGAATAAGGACAAGTTTTCAACAGGACATGGAGCATGAGCTGGGCCTTAAAGGAGATCAGGTCTTCTAGGAAGTGAAGGTGCATTCCAGGCACAGTGACAAACTGGGCAAAAACACAAAGACAAGATAAAGAATGTTGTGGTGACCAAAAACTGGAAATCAAAGGGATGTCCATCCACTGGGGAATGGCTAAACAAGTTGTGGTATTTGAATGTAATGGAATATGCTATGAGAAATGATGAACAGGAAGACTTCAGAGAAGCCTGGAAAGACTTATATGAACTGATGCTGAGTGAAAGGAGCAGAACCAGGAGAACTTTGTACACAGCAACAACCACAGTGTGCAAGGAATTTTTCTGGTACACTTAGTACTTCATTGAAATGCATGAACTTAAAATATTTCCAATGGACTCGAGACAGAACACCTTCGACACCCGGAGAAAGAACTATGGAACTGAATCACAGACAGAAACAGACCATTTTCTTTTGCATTATGTTATGTTTTGTTTTGTTTTATGGTTTCCCCCATTCATTTTAATTCTTCTATGCAACATGCATTTAATAGAAATGTACTTGTCAAACCTATATAAGACTGTACGCCATCTCAGGGAAGGAGTGGGGAAGGAAGGCGAAATAAGAGGGAAGGAGTGGAAAAAAATCTAAGATACATGGAAGTGACTGTTGAATACTGAAAGCAAATAAAATAATTGAATTTAAAAAAATAAAAGATAAAGAATGTTGATTCAGGAAACATCAATTAGGCCAGTTTGGACAATGAATAGGATGAAAATAGAGAGGCACAGAAAAAATTTTTATGAACTGATCCAAGGCAAAGTAAGCAGAATCAGCAAAAAAGTCATAAACACAATCACTATAGCAACATTAATTGAAGGAATAAGAATACAAAAGAAAACTGAATGCTATGAAATTATAATAAGGAAGCCTGGAGCTGAAAAAGAGAGAGAAGGATGCACCTGCCTCCCTTCTTTGTAGAGGTGGAGAACTACAGATGTGGAATGCTCTATGGGATATTGGTGGCTTTAGCTGATATGTCGGTTAATTTCACTGAGTTCCCCCTCTTTTTATTCTTTGTAATAAAGGATGACTCACTGAGTGAAAAGAGGTGAAAGATATGTTGGGAAATAAAAGTAATATAAAGACAAAATGTATCAATAAAAATTATTTTTACAGAAAGAGACAGAAATTCCCTTTGGCTAGGAAATGGTAGGATGATGGCAGCCCCTTGGAGGTAGAGGGAAGAGCTATAGCAAATGGAAGGAACCCAGAGGGAGTAAAGGAGGATTGAATACTGGTTATCCTCCCAAGCTAGGCCTGTGGCCCCAAGCTAGTTAGACTGAATCAACACTATATAAGAAATTTAATCCTCTGTGAATGGCTAAACACAATGGCAGGCATCTCCTGACAGACACTGTCAAAGCTCAAAGAATGCCAACCTTTGACATTTTATCTAACTAATCTTAGGCAATTCTGTCCAATTAGATGGACTTCCATCACCCAAAGCTCCCTACTCTCTCCACCTTATTTATATCCATATTTTTCCCTTCCTCTTCCCTCTCCTTGGCATGTTCCTCCTAACCTATGTCGTAGGCTAACCAGTGGCTCCTTCTACGAAGGCTGTACCCCATTAACACCCAGAATTACAGAAACAGATTATGCTGGACCAAAGTCTAGAAACACTTCAATAATATACTCTTTGCCTTTTACTATTCAGAGATACCCAACCCTTACTGGGAGGTCCCAGAGAAAAAGTCAGGCCTCACCATCACCCCTCACCTACTCCAATTGCTCTGATGTCAGCAGAGGGAAAAAATAAATACCTGAGCACAGCAATTGCTACCACCAACCCCCAGGCCTATTCTGAGTTCTTAAAGAGAGTGCAGAGTTGACCTTTTCATTCTGAGATATCATTGAGTCAGCTGTTATGTTAACCAACCAAGAGCCAAGTCAAAAGTCAACGAGACCAAGGTGAGAAACAAAATAAGGGGGAAGATACTTTATCTTCTCTGTTTATAAGGCATGTGGACGCAAAGCCTTTTATTCCTAAATTTTAGAACTTGAACCGATCATGGAAAAGACTCCAAACAAGCCCAGTTCTCGACTGTATTCTATTAGCCTTCATTTTTGTTTTTTTATGTCTTTTAAAAAAATATCCATCATGGTCATTAACCCTAAAACCAGCTCTCAATTTTATTCTAACCACTCCACTTTATTTTTTGTTTTCTTGTTGCCTTTTCGTTTTAACACAAATCATTTCCCATCGTACTTCCTACTATGATTCCTTAGCCCTCCCTTGTAACAATAGAAATCATTTAAGCATACCTGACCAATGAGAAAACCCTGACCTGACAGGACATAATTCCCTCTTGAAGTCCCCCCACACTGTCTTCCATGGGGAGAGAGTAAGTTTCATCATGTGTTCATCAGTTGAACATTAGTCAGTTAATTTTGTCTGACTGACTTAAAGTCTCAATATTACCATATTGCCCACTCCCCAAGTTTGTCCCACACCATCAGGACCAGGGCAGACTCCATTCCCACACCCCCTTCGCTACCGGGACACAGGAAGGAATCAGAGAATCAGCATTTAGTCTTCCTGTGTCATAGCTAATTCTTTTTTTTTTTTAACGTCTTATGAACTTAAGAAACATCCAAGAATATGAACATTTCCACCTACAAAAAACAGAAAGGATTATATATGAAACAGTAAATCTCCATTAAAGATAGCTTAATTTTTTAATATATATTAAATTTAACTCAGTAGTACCTACCTTACCCTTGCTGGTCTGATCCTTCTAGAAGGATCTAGAACTTCCTTCTAGTTTCTTTGTATTTTAAAAATATTTTACTGTCTCTCCTTTCTTTTTCCCATCACTATTACCAGTCTCCCCCAGTCCCTCCAAAAAACTTTTCCAAACTTCCCAATGAAAGCTCTCTCTCAAAGCAAATAAAGACTGTCAAGCAAAACTAATATATGCATTTTTTATCAGTGAAAATGTATATCTCATTAGGTCCCACTAATACACACCTCTCTGTCAAGAGATGGGCCACATGCTTCATCTTTAGTCTCCAGAAATTAAGACTAGTTATTACATCAATCAAAATTCTTCAATTTTTCACAACCATTTTCCTCTACAATACTCTAGTTAGAGTTCTACGAGTGCTGCTCACTTCACATCAGTTCATATGAATCTTCTAAGGCTTCTCCAGACCTTTTCTTTTCACCTTATGACCCAATAATATTCTATTATATTCATATACCTTAATTTGCTCAAACATTATCTAACAGACATCCATTTTCATTTCCAATTCTTTGCTATAACAAAAAAATGCTATTATGATACCTAGTACTGGTATTCCTGGATCAAAGGATATGCATAGTTTAGTGACTTGAAGCCAGTTCCAAATTGTTTTCCAAAACAATACAGATTCACCAATGCTGCACTGTCCTTCCATCTGTCTTTGCCATTCTAATGGGTATAACATTGAATCTCAGAATTGTTTTGATTTATATTTTCCTTATTATTAGTGGTTGTTGAAAATTTGCCTTTCTTCCTTTAAGAACAGCTTTGACCATTTGCCTGCTGGAGAATGGATCTTGCTCTTTATTTTTAAATTAAATTTTATTTTATTTTCAGATCCACATTCTTTCCTTCCCTCCCCCCCATCCCGCTTGAGAAAGCAAGAATAACAAAACTTCTTAGAAATATGAGTAGTCAAGCAAAACAAAAACTTACATTGGCCACATCATATATGCGTGAGTACATACATGTGTGTATATATGTATATAGACATATATGTATTACTTATGTGGGCAGTTAAGTGGCACAGTAGATAGTGCAGTAGAGAATCACAAAGACACATTCTCATGAGTTCAAGGCTACGCTCTCACACTAGCTGTGTGACTCTGGACAAATCACTTAACCCTCTCTGCCTCAGTTCCTCATCTATAAAATCAACTGGTGAAGGAGACGGCAAACCACTCCAATGTCTTTACTAAGAAAACCCCAAATACAGTTATTGAGTTGAATCTGACTGAAATGACTCCAAAACAGTAGAAATGTACATATGTATATGTATTTATGTGTGTAAAACTACATATATATACATATACATTATAAACTAAAATATATTCTATACACACATATAATGAAGCGAGTAGCATATTTTGTCATAAGTCCTCTGGCATCATAGTTGATCAGAATTTCTAAATCTTGGCTTGTTTTGTCTTAATATTGCTTCTGATTCTTTAACTGAGCAAATCTAAGGATGCAAAAGTTGACATGAGCCATTCCCCCTCATTCCTCTACGCAGATGCAGAGGCCCAGTCATGTCTGGGCAACTTTGCGGAAACTGTTCTTGTACAAACTCCATCATGGGTATGGCATCATATGTACCAGCCCTTTTAATTGAGATACCTTCCTTGCCCCAGCCTGACTTTGGCTGCATATTTCCATGGACCAAGCAGCCTGTACCCACAGAACGGCAATTGGTAAAATTTCCCCTTGATTTCCATAAGTTAGAGATAAACATCTGGGCTCTGGGCTCCAGTGCCCAAGAAACTCCTGTGTAGTTTTGCTTAAACACACATGAGCCTTCTTCAGTTAATGGAGCTTTGACGACTTAGAGATAACATGAAAACTGGGCCAGACTCTCTTTGATGATCTAATCCTAGGCTTTCCAAGCCAGGGTACCCAAAACTTACCAGTCTTGGAATTTAGTTGTGATTGAACTTGTAAGCTGCTACAAGAAACATGTGAGTTTGTTTTCAGCTCCCGATAATTTTTAAGTGGGTCACCTTCCACGATCAAACAGCTAGTAATTAAAATGTTTTGGAAAAAATGGCAAATAGATTGAGGAGTCTAGACATCAGACAACTCTAATCCCGTACTGTACTGTCCACTGATGACTTGGGGGACTGGTGGCTGGCCAGGGAACACATCCCATTTGGTTTTTTCTCTTTATTGGATAGATTTAAAGGCACATTTCTAAAAAATCTCTCCTAACAGCCTGAAGATAGGGAGTGGCATAATTTTTTCTTTTTTTTAGCTCCAAGGGATCTGTCACAGCAAGGAAAAGTTGTCTAAGGACATAAAGATCCTTGTTAACTTTCCCCATAGCTTCATAGTCATGCCTCATATACCAATCAGACCAAAGGGAAGAATTAGAGACCTGAGTTCAAAACCTGGCTATAATTTTTATAATTTGTAAGCAAGTCACTCCATTTCTCACCTCTAAAATGAGCAGAACTGGATTAGGTGACTACAAAACCTCTTTCCAGTTCTCAATCTCTGATCCGTCATTCAAGGTTTGGGAAGCTATGCACATAGAAGGAGAGGCTTTCTGAAGGAAGGGCTGCCTCACAACACCTCTACATATATGCTGCCAAGTGCTTATCTGGCTCAACCCCTCTGATCTGGGAAACCATCTGTTCCTCTACTTCTCAATACTGGGAGGGTAAAACAGAAAGGTAAGTGGGTTGCTTGGATCCCTACCATAAACGGTCCCTCTCTTCTTTTCTAATGAATATGTAGGAGTGAGGGAAAGAGTAGAAGAGAGGAGAATGGCAAAGCTGCACGTCATTTTCCATACCCACACAACCACCTGTGCCTGTCCTAAATATACAGGACTCCTGGCTCCCTCATCTGTCAAATGGGGGAGGTAGACTCCATGATCACAAAAGTTTACATTTATAATCATCCTCCAGCTTCCTGATCCTTCTGTGATGTAGGCAGTGGAAGTATTCTTATCCCCATTTTACAGATGGGCTAGTTGTCTCAGCTCACAAAGTTGGTTACTTCTGGAGCCTCAGTTCAGCTCAGGTGTCCCAATGCCTTCTCCAAGGCCCATCCCATTGGATTCACGTGCTTCCTCAGACGCTCCCTAATGATTAAGAACAGAAGCACACAAAGGACAGCCCAGACCTCAGCACCAAGCCTGGTACAGAGTAGGTGCTGAATAAAAGCTTATCAAGTTAAATCAAAGTTGTTTTTTTTTTAGATCCAAGGGATCCGTCACAGCAAGGAAAAGTCTACATTTTACTGTCTGTCCACTGGTGACTTGGGGGACTGGTGGCTGGCAATGGCCTGCCAGGTAATACATCCCATTTGGTTTTGTCACTTTGTTGGATGGATTTTAAGGCACATTTCTAAAAACCCTCTCCTCACAGCCTAAGGATAGTGAAGTTCTTCCAACTGTGAAGTTCTCTGATGCCCCTCTGATGGCAGATTCTTGGTGTTGAGGACCAGGAGATAACACATCCCTTTTCTCTCCGCATTGTCACAGTGAAAATAAATGAGAAGGAAGTTAAGATTTTCTTCGTACCAACTTCAGCCTCTGTACCAATACAATGCTTACAAACATGGAAACCTAAACTCAGCATCTGTACAGGGGAAAGAACACTGGGTCTGAAGAAAGGCGTGGGTTCCAATCACACCTGATACTGCTGAGTAACTTTGGGCAAGTCACTTAACTTCCTTAGACCTGTTTCCTCAGTTTCTAAATTTGGGCCCTTAACATTCCTTTCAGTTCTAGTGCTACAACCCCAAACTTTTAATGCATGCATTAGAAATTCAAATTCATCGATGCAGGACAAGAACACAAGAGGTTCCAAAGTGTTCTGTGGCCAGAAGCAATGGAGCCAATGGGGTGGTTTTAAACTGGAGCAATCAAGTGCCTAGCACAGGACCAATGAGGAGCCCAGGGCCATGACACTTGACCTCCTCTGGTCCTTCCATGGGAGCCTTTAGTTTAACTCTCCCATCTTCCCTTTGTAAGAGTCCAAGGGTGTTGTTGTCCTGCTCCATAAGGCCAGAGAGTTGCGGCTGTAGCTTTAAATGGGCTATTATGACTGGTTCTCATTTTAAACTCCTTCTTCACTCCCAAGTGCAGTCCAAAGTCACCAGGTTTGAATACCTTCTGAATAAGGATCGCTCTGGACTCCAGATGAGAGGAGCCCAGGTCCTCAGCCCATAACACAGCTGAGGGAAGAGAGTTATTCCTTGTTTCCCTGGAAACTAAAGATTCCTCTCTCCTTTTCCATAATGTATATTGAAATGCTCATTTTATTTGGCATTTGTTAAGTTCAGAATTAAACAAAAAGCAAATCCTAAAGATTAGTTGGGAAATAGGATCCTTGTGGTTGGCTTCCGGCCACACACTTCCCAACTTCATTCACCCCATCCTCTGGAAAGATCAGGAAGTCATGGGGATGTCAGCCAATGAAAATTAAGCACTTAGTACAGTAGATAGAGTCCCAGGCCTGGAGTCAGAAAGACTCAATTTCCTGAGTTCAAATCTGGTCTCAGACACTTAATAGCTGTGTGACCCTGGGCAAATCACATTCCCTCTCTCTGCCTGTTTCCTCATCTGTTAACTGTGGATAATAACAGTATCTGCCTTTTCGGATCAAATGAGGTAACCTAAGCGAAATTCTTCACTGACCCTTAAACTCAAAAAATTATCATTCAAGTTTTGAGAACCATGTTAGAATCTCGAGAGAATACAGCACCTGGAGCTCAAGCAGCCTGAAGGTACCTGAAAGGTACCTTTCCTAAACCCCAGAACCCAACTATAGATATCATTAGTCAGTCACAAGTTGGTCTCTTAGAGTCAAAGAGCAGAGGTCAGCAGAGGTAGAAGGGGTCTCTTCTGGACTGGGAAAGGCTCCTTTGCAGAAGATGGGATTTGAGCTAAATTTTGAAAGGAGTCAGGGAAACCAAGAGACATACAGGGATGAGGAGGGAGAGCATTCTAGGCACCAGGCCATCCAGTACAAAGGCATGGAAAGTCACTTGCAACAACTATATCTCTGTACCACAGAGTTCATGGAGAAAGGAGAAGGAAAGCATCAGAGGGGATATGTAAGAAGAGGGCAGGTGGTTCAGGGCTTTAAATACCAAACAAAGGACTTTCTATTTGATCTTGGAGTGATATAGGGAACCAATAGAGTTCTTTGAGGGGGAGAGGGATACAGTCATATCTGCAATTAAGGAAAATTACTTTGATAGCCATGAAGAGAAGGGAGTGGAGTGGGGAGGGACTTCATCAGAGAGATGGATAAAAAGCTATTTCAATCCTCCAGGTGAGAGTGATCTAGGGCCTTTATAACCGTGGTGGCTGTAAATGGAGATCAGGGAATGTACACAAGAGATGCTGAAAAGGTACAAACGACACAGGTCCTTTCTAGTTGTTTAGTCTTGTTTTCACCCCCTTCAAATTCAATTCAACAGCAGGTATTCACAGAGTAACTACTGTTTGCTCAGCACCTTGGGGAAGGCAAAAACATAATCCTTTTCCTCAAAGACTTCCCAATCCATGTGAGAACACAAGACAAGAACACAATATGTGAAACCATTTGATATCTATCCAAGACAACAGACAACCAAGTGTAACAATGGATAATGAATGAACAGAGACTCCAGAAGGGTAATTCAGTGGTCCCCAGAGCTCGGGGAAGTTAAGGTCTCAGTGGCCGGGAGCACTCAGGAAGGGCTTCATGGAGGAGGCTAAAGTGAGTTGGATTTTGGAAAGCTGGGAGAGTCTAGAAAGGGGCAACACAAAGTGAAGTCCGAGAACCTTCAGGGAGGGGTACAAGAGACAGAGTCAAGATACTAAAGTGAGCAGGGACTTGCTGTGGGTCAGTGAGGTCTGTCAGGAAAAGGAGAAGGCTGCTGTCTGTTGTTGATTGAGACTGTGTTCAAGGAGTACCTTCATTATAGGACTTAAAAGCCCCAAAACAACTCTATGGGGTAGCAAAGAACTGGAAACATACTAGATTGTCCATTGATCAAGAACCAGAGAATGACTAGGAAAAGCTGTGGTGGATAAATAGAATGAAATTACTACCCAGTCATGAGAAACAATGACAAAAAGGAATTCAGAGAAGTATGGGAATGTAGAGGGAAGGAAACAGAACCAGGAGGAAAAAATGTACAGCATGATGACCATAGTGGAAATAGAAAGGTCAAAAAGGAAAAAAAAAA
>CM053772.1:242133967-242154542 GCA_028658325.1 Potorous gilbertii | reverse complement strand
TGATATATGATATGTTATATATATAATATTATATAAGAGCTATAATGATATATTATATGATATGTTATATATAATATTATATAAGAGCTATAATGATATATTATATAACATGTAATGGTTTATTATATATGATATAATATATAATGGTATATTATATAATATGATATTATGTAAGAGCCATAATGATATATTATATAACAATAATATTAGCAAATAAATGCAACTTATTCAATTAGCAAGAATTTATGAAGCACCAACTATGTGCCAGTCACTGTCCTAGGTGCTGGGGAAACAAAAACAAAAACAAAATATTCCTGCCCTCAGGAAGATTACATTCTATCAAGGGAAATAACACATACACATATTAGAAGATAAAAAATGATATAGAAATCTATTCTGATGCAGGCAGATAGGGAAAAGGAGGCAGAGGGGAATACAGGGAATTCACCTGCCAGGAAGATAAGCTCTAGGTTGGGGGTATAGCTTCTTCTCTCCCTGTGTACTTCCTGTCACAGGCAACATCAATGAAATACATCCATGTAGGATATTGGAACTGGACATATTCTTGAGCCAGTCAAGAATTGGAAATCCATAATGTTGGGGCTTACTGGAGGATACCTGACTGCATCACATTCCCCTTCCCAGCTCTACACATGCCCCAGAGACAATTTCCTTTGAGGTCATAGAGTACAGTGTACCACAGCTGACCCAGGTTTTGAAGTCGTTGGGCTCTGGTTTAGATAGATAATTCAAGAGGAGCATCGTGTCCTCTGCTTTCTATTTTGTAAATGGGACAAGTCACTCGATCTGTTTTCTCTGTGCCTGGCATCCTGTGAGTCACCATGGAATGGTAAACAGACATACATACGCCCTACCTGACTGCTGACCACGGATGGGAGCCAAGGAGCTCAGGAAAGGTCGATCTCATCGCCTGCCTACCTACATTGGAGAGAAGATTATTACAGAATTATCTCAAGATGGTGAAGATACTGCCACTTCTCTGGGGGCTTTCTGAGCCACCTCACCCCAGTGGCCTTGGACCCCATGCAGTAATGACTGCACCCATTTCTAAAGGGAAGTTTTTCTGAGGGAACTGTCTGGCTCTCGCAGAGCGGAGGAGAGTAGGATCTCACCAAGAGATAGCCAATTTCTGGATTAGGAAAATCTGGATTAAAGTCCTTCTTTTGAGACATATTAAAGGTATGACCCTAGGTAAGTGCCCTCAAAGAGGTAAATTCTAGAGAATTTGCTCATGTGCATGGCTCAAGCAAGCGCCTCACCGGGAATTTCCTAGAGAGATGAAACTATAGGTCTAGTCAACAACCTAAGAGTCCTGAGGTCAGAGTTAGAAGGTCTGGGTAGCTCTGAGACTTACTAGCCACATGATCTCAAGCAAGTCACTTCCCTACTTGGGGGAAGTTTCCTTATCTGTAAAATGAGGGTGTTGGACTTGACCTCTAAGGTTCCTTCCAACTTTAGATTTACAGTTTTAACCAAGGTTGTTGTGGGGATCAGAGTTCACAGAGGCAAAAGCATTTTGTGACCATAAAGTGACCTTGGAACTCTTGTGAAGGGCAGCAACTCAGACTTGACTGCAGTGTGTTCTCACTTTTCAGGCTTGGTTGATGTAAGTCCCACCTAGAGTCTCATGTTATTGAATCCAATGCAGCTCGAAAGCATCATTTACTTCCTCCCAGGTGCTCCTTCTCACTGTGGCCCAGGCCAGTTCCAGGGCCCTCCTCCAAACTCTCCCACTGGGGGCCAGTTTCCTTTCTTTCCAGTCTCTTCTCCTTCCACTCACCACTCACATCTCTGGACATCCTGGGAAAAGCAGGGGCTTTATTTGTGTGGACTCAAAGCCCTTTAGCTTCAAGATGAAATTACCCTGAGTCATCTCCATCACCCTGAAGTCCCTTTTTCCCATGTCCTCCACCCTGCTCTGCCCTTGGTTTTATAGATTTTCTCATTTTTCAATTTTTCTGTCTCCTCCTCTATGGAGACCGCCCCTCCAAGATTCCCTTACACTCCTTTCTAAACCAATCTGTTCTCTTCTAACCATTCTGCTTGGTCTTCACAAACTGCTGGCTTAACCCCCTCCTCCCAATCTATCATTAACAGAATAGCCCAAAGGTCCAACCCCACCTTCAAGGATATCTTCAAATCCTTTTGGGCTAGCTTGTATACAATTAGCTTGTTAAAGAAACTCTACTTAACCCTTCTTAGTCAAAGAAACCCTAAAGAACAACTGGTGGCCAAGCCCCTCTCTTCTAAGGACCTCAGTTTCCTTATCTGTAAAATGAAAGAATTGGATTAGAGGGTCTCTGAGGTCCCTAGGGTCCCTTCCATCAACTTGGTCACAAAGCATTTGCTTCAATTCCAAATTAAAACCCCACTGCTCCTTAACCTGAGCACCCCCTGATCCACTCTGCTCTTTAGGCACAGGTCTAATGTTCAGACTTGTTTCACTTTGCTCTCCCCCATCCTGTCCCTCCCCCGATACATGTACATACATACACTGAGGGATACATACTTGGAAGCTATAACAGAGGACAAAGTACATCTCCCTTCCTCCAACTTTCCTCTATCCTGCCTCAGTCTGTGAGGAAGGAGGGCTCAACACTTAGCTCATTTCCTACATAGCACTGGTCACACCAGATTCACATCCAGGGCCCCTGCATCATCCCTACGGAATGAATCCTTCTCTCAACTCCCAGGGCTCATTCTCTCCTTGCTCCTCCGGACAATGATGCTATAATGCCTGCAAGTCTGGACTCTAGGACACTGGGATCTTTTTTGAAACTCACAAGACCAGAGGTTCCCACCTCTTCACTCAGAAGAGAAGAGAGCAAATGAAAGATCAAGGAAGAAGGAAAGAAAGCCCCTCCCTTTATGGCATCATCTCTCATCAGATGCCTTTAGCAAAGGAGGCAAACCACTGGAGCTAACCAAAGGAAGTGAGGCAGGAGCCTTGTGTGCGCACTTTCTCTGTCTCTCTCTCTCTCTCTGCCTGTCTCTGTCTCTTTCTCTCTGCTTCTCTCTCTCTCTGTCTCTGTCTCTCTCTCTCTGTCTGTCTCTGTCTCTCTCTCTTCTCTCTCTGTCTCTCTCTCCCTCTCTCTCTCTCTCTCTGCTTCTCTCTCTCTCTGTCTCTCTGTCTCTGTCTCTCTCTCTCTGTCTCTCTCTCTGTCTGTCTCTGTCTCTCTCTCTTCTCTCTCTGTCTCTCTCTCCCTCCCTCTCTCTCTCTCTTTCTCTCTCTCTCTCTCTCTCTCTCTGTCTCTCTGTCTCTCTCTCCCTGACTCCAGTTTTAGTACTCCTCCTATTACACCATGCTTTTTTTTTCTTTCCAGATGCTCAGCCCTGCAAAGTCCCCTTCCCAGCACCATTGCAGCCTTAGTTGGTTAAGGTCATTAGAAAATGATAGTTTACATTTTGTAAAATACTATCCATTATGTCTATTTGAATTATACAATAATTCAAAGTTTGCAAATCACTTGATACACATTATCACATTTGATCCTCAGAACAACCCTAAGAGGGAGGTCCTACTATGGTGCGCATTTTTCAGATGAAAAAAGTGAGAGTGACTTGCCCAGCATCATAAGTGTTAGTGTGGGATCTGAACCCAGGTCTTCCTGGCTCCAAATCCCTGAGTCTCCCTCCCCCAGTCACTCTGCTATGCTGCCTGTCTATTTTAGAGATGGTCCACTCTGCATTTCCAGATGCCCTTCACCCTGAGCAATGTGGGAATGCATGGGCCCTAGGCTGTGTTTACAACTCACACTTCAACACTCCTATCTCCTTGAGATCCAGCACATAGTCTGACAAGCCCAAAATGGTGCAGCACATAGCTGGGCTGTGTGCCTACATTCTGAGCATTCGCTCTATGAGACGTCCAGAAGGGGGGGCCCAAGAGCCAACCTGTGCGAGCTTACCAAGGTTGGTGGGGAATCATACATGAACCAAGTTTCCTTCATGGACCAAGTTTCTGCTTTTCCTTTGTATTATCTTTTGCATATGGTGGGCTCTCCTCCGCCCTTCACAGGTTTTTGCCTGCTTCTTTTGGGGAATCCCAAATTTTTGAGGTCATCTAGCACAACCCTCTGATTTTTCATACGAGGAAACTGAGACCCAGAGAGCCTGAATGATTTGCAGAGGCAGGATTTGAAACTAGGGCTTTTGATGCTGAATCCATCACATTTTTCTGTGTATCACGTTATCTGTAATGATAAATTTGTTGTTCTACACTGTATTTGTTGTTCTACATTGTGTGGTAGACATTGAAGGAGTAGCTAGGTGGTGCAATGGATATTGTCAGGAAGACTTATGTTCCTGTTCAAATCCAGCCTCAGACACTTTCTAGCTGTGTGATGCTGCCTCAGTTTCCTCATTTGTCAAATGAACTAGAGAAGAAATGACAAACCACTCCGGCATCCTTGCCAAGAAAACCCCAAATGGGGTCATGACTGAAAATGACAGGAAGAAATGTTTATATACACATGCAGGTATGTATGAACACATTTATATACAGGATGTTACGTGTAAATATGTATTGCACACATGTTATTGCCTATACCTACATACACGTACATGTATACACATGTGTGCATACATACATATGCATGCACACACAAAGCACTTAGCATAGAATAGATTGAAGGAAGATTGCCTGGAGGCAGAGTTAATCTCGTTAGTTCCAGATGAAGGGAGAGAAGATATTTCATAGGAGAATCAACAGGATTTTATGCCTGATCGTGCACTTGTTTTAAAGCCATTAGATAATGTTTTGGAGTCAGGAAGTCCTGAGTTTTAATCCTGTCTTAGTTACTCCCTGGGTGTATAACCCTGGGCAAGTCACTTAATTTCTCTCAGAATCAGTTTCCTTGTCTGTAAAATAGGGATAATACATTCCTCACAGGATTATGATGAAATGAGATAATTTATTCAAAGCACTTCTTAAACCTTAAACTGCCACATAAATGTTAGCAGTTTTTTCATGTGTGTCTATACCACAAACACATGGATATAAACTGTATATATGTACACTTTCATGCTCATTTACACCCAGAAACATATATGTTCCCATGTAACACACAGGAAATATACATATATGTATATACACACATGCATACATTGAAAAGATTCTTGATTTCCCCAGCTGCTCTTGCCCTCCCCTTCTTAGCTACCTTGTATTTATTTACTTCATATTTATTTTGTATATATTCATATCTTTACTTGTCCCCTCCCTTAGGATACAAAACTCCTCGAAAGTAGGGACTATTTCATTCTGGCACATTAAGTGCTTGTTGATTGACTGATTCAGCTACACACATACACACAGACATTGACAGACACACACAGACACACAGACCTCCCCCCATCCTGTGGGTCTTTCCTTCTGTGGCTACAGATGCTCCCTCGCCCACACTCACTGCCATGGCCCAGTGGCTCATGCCCATTCATGCTGGTTGTCCCTAGGGGCTTTCTAGCTTCATGTATTAACACTATGTAATTTAGAAGATGATCACCCCCTTTCCTAATAAAAACTCATGCCAGGCCAGCTTGGATTTCCCTGAGCTGACATGAACCCATCAAATGTGCTGGCAAGAACAGAAATTGTAATGTCCAACAGCTGTCCTGGATGATTTATTTTAATTCTGCTTGGTATTTGATGATAAAGGTTAGTATAGGGATGGGATGAGAGTGGGGTGCTCCAGACAAGGTGTCAAATTGGCTCTCTGAGCCAGGCAGCCCTAGTCTGAATTAACCAATCAGGGGAGCTGGTGGCTGAGGACTATTTGTCCTTGCAGTCTCTAGGAGACTGTGGACTTGTCCTCCTTATTCCCTCTTTCCTGATAATGTGCCCTGGCAGGCAAGAGGATCTTAGACATTATATTCTGGTAGCTTCTCAGACTGATTTGCAAAGTGAATATTCCTCAACTAGAACAGGAAGGAAGTTCTTATCTAAACAAGAAGCAATTATTATTTGTCAAGATTCCTTGGGGATTGATGGAGGGAGAGGAAAGGGCAGCCTTATAATCCCTCCAACCTTTCCTACACACTTTGCAGGCTGCTTTTCCTTATGCCTAGTTCTGGTCCTATCCCTCCTTTTCTCTGAATACTTCAGTGGTTTCCCATTACATGATTAGTAAATTCAAAACATTTAGTTGTCATTCAAGGCCCTCCACCATATTATGCCATTCTAATTTTCCTTCCTGATCTCATATTACTCTTCTCTCCCCTGGACTCTGCTCTTCTGCCCAGTTGGACTATTTTATGTCCCTCCAAACACATTCTGTACTTTCTCACCTCTGTGCAGGCATATATGACTATTTCTGACTCATCCTAAATCACTACAGAGTTATGTGATTAAAAATTACATTTAATAAGGAACACACAAGTATCTTGTCTCTGAGAAGGCTATAAAAAACGATCTTGTTTTGCTTTCTTTCTCAAGGTGGCTCACAGGAGCTCAATTTTTACTTTTAATTTTCATCTATCCCCAACCCCTCTAATTCACAGATCTGAGCGCCAGAAGAGTTTTCAGTTGAAGGCTGAGGTTTAGTGTTTCCCTGGATCCTAGAGTCCAACAAACTTCCTAGATGATGACTATGAAGGGAAAGAAACAATTTGGTCACCCCCTAGGCAGGCAAAAAAATAGATTATTCATTCTAATATACTCCTATAGTACTGCTAAGGGAATATCAAGGTGAGTTGCATGGATCTAAGTTAAAAGGAATATATTCATTCAAACTCAACAGCAGACTGAGCTCAGACTGTCAGTTTTGGCCAACACAAAGGAGTTCAAAACTTAAACTAACCTTACAGTTTTGGAGTCTGGGTGAGGCTGTGGGTCTGACTCACAAAGGTGTTAAAATAGCTCCTTAGGCCATAGTCTAAAAAAGTTGAGACAACTTCTCTTATGTGGGAGACTTTGTATAAGATAATGAGTTTTCAGAATACATTTGGTCCCTACGTATGTGCCCATTTTTATGTAAATTTTCTGTGCTCCATGCATGCCTTTTCAATATTACCTCTCTCTCCAATAAAGTAAGAATTTGTGGGAGCATGTAGCCCTGTACATATAATTTCTATAATTCCTGTAATTTCTGTTAAATTAAAAGTCTTTTGCTTTAAAATAATACGGTTAATTGGTAAAAGGAAGCATAATGGTAGGGCTTGTAAACTACGCTTTGAATAGAATCTGACCTGCCTTGCTTGAACCTGAGATCTTTTCAGAAGGTCTATATCTGAGGTTATTTTTCTTAATAATATTCTCTGTGATTTTAGAGATTGTGGATTTGGGTTCACACTGAGTCTTTAGACTTACTTGTTGGTGTAAGTCTTTAGGCAGCTCCACCACATTTTAGGTTATATCAGACAGTTAGACAAAGGGACAAAATCTTTGGAATCCCTGAATATCTAGCCAGGTTTGGTCACATCAGGTGAATGAGTCTACTTTGTCTACTGCACTGGAGTACTTTTAGGTCTGTGCCTGCATCCTACCCCTGAACTTTGGGAGATAAGTATAATACATAGCCAGTGACCTACGGAGGGACTGGAATAAGAGCAATCACAGAAATAAATGCCATTACTCCACTGTGATCACTGTGATACCGAGCCACAATCACACCCTTTGGGAGATGGATGGGTCCTTCTTTTAATTCAAAGACTATATTACATTGATGCTAAAACAAACAAACAGGGGTAGGATTCAGGCCAAATCCTGTGCATGCTCTAATTCAGGAAGCAAATGCAGGATCTCACTGGGATGGTGAACTCAAATGCTACTGGACATTTGGGGGCTTTGAAGTCTTTGTCTCTTCCTCTGACTAGCTAACCTAATACTGAACCTAGAAGATGGAGGAAACTGCCCAGGACTCACATTCAAAAACCAGTCTAAAGATCCAGAGGCTACGAATGGGCAAGAGTGATGCCTTTCATCGTCCTATGGCTTCCTCCAAACAGTGCACCCTAGGATTTGGGAGTATATGTCTTCTTCCTTTCTATTTTAACCTCTATGAAAGGTCAGCTACAGAGAAAAAGAAAAACAAGGGGTAGTGACCAGAGAAAAGGAAGAGATCAGGGTAAACCAATATGGAAGAGGAGCTTAGTGACCAAAATTAAGAGAAGTTGAACATATATGCTTCTGCTTCTCAAACTTCCTCGACCCCCATTAAGTGGAGGTAGGCTCCTCTGATTCTCACAGCCTTTTATTCCTTCACCCCCACACCCTGGACCCAGGACAGACAATGTTTCCTTTCTATAAGGGGCTTCAGGTATGGCATAGGAACCCGAGTTCCTTTGGGGGCGTGATCAGATTCTGATGAAAGGAAAGAGGATTTTGAAGTGCAAGGATTTTCAGATGGAATATTCCCAAATGGGGCATATAGTACAAATCCAGGGGCCAGAGTCACACGGGGAGTCAATAGAGGTTGGAGAGTATTCTCAGAGAAATTTGTGGTGACACAGGGATAGTGTTCATTATACTTTCAACCAAAATCTATCTGCTTTTTAAGTGTGCCTCCTTTGTAGATAGTTATGCTTTCTAAAAGCCATGAAGCTGGAGCTGCAGAGGACATGAGCTTTCCTTTGGAATGAGATAAAGAAATGGCGTCTGGTTGATTGTACATGTAGGTGTACTGACCAACTCAACCAGTCTTAACTAATGGATCAATTTCAACCTGGAGAAATTCCTCTAACTGAATCTCTATGCTTGATATGGCGCCGTTTAACACTTTTCTCAATGACTCGCTTGACTGAAGGCATAGATAATCCAGTTGTGTCAAAATGTCATCAGATTGTAGAGGATGCAGAATTGGGAAAGGTAATTCTACTGGATAATAGAATAAGGATCCCAAAATCTTTCAATGAGATGAATCTAAGATGATGAAATTTATTAGAGACAGATGATTTTATTACTTTTCAATAATATTATACTTCATATGTTATACTTAATATCTTAGAAGACTTGCAGAGAAGTATTGTCATTTATATTTTATATGTTTATGTAATACTTTAAATGTTATTAATATATTTAAATGGATTGTATGTTAATATATAATTTTTAAACCATACTGTAAATAACAGAAGCTTATGATTTCATGTAAAATCTTTGTTATTTCTTATGTATCTGACTACATTGTGTTTGCTGATGAGTGTTAAATTTATATTCTAAGAAATGTTATAAGGGTAACTGTAAAGTTCTGTACTCGGACCCAAAAAATTAACCACAGAAGTACAATATGTGGAGACATGGCTTGACAGTAATTCATTGGGAAAAGATCTGGTTTTTAGTTGACTATAGACTCAGCATGAGTCAAAATGTGGTTTGATGGTAAAATAAAAAAGTCATACGACCAAGATTGTCTTAGTGTCCAAAACTTCAAGACCTCAAAAGTTTCATGATTTCTTTTGTGGGGGTAGTCTTCTACCAGATCAGATTGCAATCCCTCTATAACTACACTAACAATTTCTGTGGTAAAAACAAAAATTATCTTACAATGACTGACCTTCTTAAGAAGAGCCTCTCCACATTTAGCTAAGTTGGTCTTTGGACAACAAGCCTTTTCTAGACCTATACTCAAAGGCTTTCCATTTGGGTGAGATCTCCCAGACTCCAGTCTGTTGACATAGCCTTCAAGATCCTAGGATCACTTCCACACCACAGTGGAACATGGAAGGATGATGTATCCAGAGCCAGGGAGACTGTATTTTCACTATGCTCTGTGATGCTCAAGTCACATTTGGAGTACTGAATTCTTTTCTAAATGCCACGTTTTAAAGAAATATTGACACATTGGAAGGTAAAAGGACTCAAAACCATGTGTTTTGAGAAAAGCTTCTGGAACTAGATATGGTTAGCCTGGAGAAGAGAAAACAGTAGAAGACAGTTACTCAGAAGACAGTGCCATTTTCCGGGTCTCAGATCTGTTGTCGTGTCTATAGCCTTGATATGGCATGTTTTTAAAGCATGGAGGGGGAGTCTTGGAGTCTTATCAAATATTCAGTTCCTAATGAACCCAAGCCCCAGAATCATCACAGATACCCTCTCCCTTGTGGTGCACTTATTGTAAACAGGTGAGCCCTGAAGTTACACATACAGCCTATGTTCTCCTGGCTTCTTATCTTAAAGTTTAGTTGACCAAGAGAGTTGACCAGGAAGGGGGGCACATAAGGACCTCAGGCTGTCACCTCTGTGCTTGTCCACCAAACTAGAGTGCTACCTAGCTCTGGGAACAATGTAATGACTCTAGAAGCAGATGGTGGTCCAGTGGATTGAGCACCTGGCTTGGGTCCAGAAAGAATGAAGTTCCAATCTGGCCTTGGACTTGTACTATGTGACCCTGGGCAAGTCACTTCACCTCAGCTTGCCTCAGTTTTCTCACGATTAAATTTGGGATAATTATAACATTTACATCACAAAATTGTTGTCAGCATTAAATGAGCTAATATTCATGAAAATGCTTAGCACAGTCCCTGGCACCAAGTAGGTGAAATATAAATACTTATTCTTTTCCCTTTTCCTTCTGGACATAGGACCAAGAAGGTAGCCTGCAAGAGTTACTGGCTGAGGATGTTTTCCACCTTGAAATAGGACAATTGTAGTGTTATTTTCCAACACTTAGGCATCAAGACACTCTTCCTCCCTCAACAGGCTGCTCACCTTCAAAGATACTGCTTTCCCAGCTTGAGAGATAGAACCCAAGTTCTTACCCTAAACCTTCCTTCTTTGGAACACAAATCCTCCCCTTCATTTTCCCAGGGTGGATAAGCCTGCCATGGGTACTCTTAATTCATAGAACATTAGAATCTCAGAACTGGAAGGATCCTCTGTATTCATCTAGTCTAATAATGCCTGAACAGGAATATCCAAGTCATTATCCAATTTCTGCTTGAAGACCTTCAAGGATGGGTGGCTTACTACCTCCTGAAGACATTCTACTTTTGGACTAATACAAATATTATGAAGTATTTCCATATGTGGAGTATAATTCTTCTTCCACATAACTTTCATTCACTGGTCTCAGTTTTGCCCTCTGGGTCAACCAGAACAAACCCAATCCCTCTTTCATCTGACTGTTCTGAAAGAACTTGAAGACAGTGATGACAGTACTTCTCCCCAAGTCTTCTTCCATTCCTTCTACAATTCTTGTCAGGGACCTTCCCTTCCATTGCACCTACAGAGGTTCCTTCCCTGAAGCACCCTTAGAGCTAAGCCTATATCCTTCAGAAGGAAAAGGGGAACAGGAGAAAGGAGATAGAGATGCTAGGTTTGGTATTAAACCAGTTACCAAGAAATGTATGTTATGTGACAATTAGGAGCAATGTGACCTCCTAGGTTTTTATTGCTTTTTAAAAAAACTTCCTATTGAGTTTCTCATTCCTGCCCCCAAGGCCACTGTCCTCTGGGGACCCATTTGCTTTGGGATTGGCTGCCAGGAAATTGTAAACACACATTCAGGTCTAAGGGATTCACAAGGGCTAGCTCTCTCCCCAGGTCTCTAAGAATGAGGAGCTACCCTTGAGTAACATTTTCCCTGATCTCCTCATGGGTCATTAGAGGATAAATCAGGTCAATTCAGGACACGCAGGATCCAGATGACTTTTTCCAGATGTCAACCTAAGGATTGTTTCTTCATTTTGCTGTTTCTTATTCCTTTTTGACAGGCAACTGGGTTTGCAGTTCAAAAGACCTGGATTCAAATCCTGCCTTCGACATTTCCCAGCTGTGTGACCTTGGGCAAATCACTTAACCTTTCTGAGCCCTCAGTGTCCTCACCAGTAAAATGGGAATTGTAATGCTTACGCTGCCCGTCTCCCAGGGCTTCTCAATACTTGGGAAGTGATTTGATCCCCTTAAATGCCAGCTGTTATTATCATTTTATTGGGGCCACTATGTGCCTCCAAGGAACACTGGCCTCTCTTGTCCTGGGAATGTCCCCCTCTCTTCCTCTCCTGTTCCCTTTCGCGTGGGAACTACCAATGGAGAGTAGATGGGTCTGGCATTGTGCATGTCCTGAGCAGTCTGAGGACATATTTCCATAGATACAGAATTCCCTTCCTCCTGCCTCCCCTCTCCCCCACATGGAGAATCACTAGCTAAGCTTTAATTTTGCAAAAAAGAGCATGGAAGAAGGACATTTTTCTGAAGATCCCTGGAAGAAAGGTGAGAGTTAGGAGGGGGCAGGGCTTGCACTTCTGAGAACCTGTGAAATCAATCCACTTGTTCAGAGGATACTTTTAGCTAGGAATGTGCGACTGCAGCTACTTTCTGAGAGCAGGCACTTTCTGATAGGCTGTGAAATTGTTTAGGTGTCATAGTGGGAGAGGAAGATTTGCAAGCCATGGGCTCTAAAAACAGTTTGAATAGCTGAGCAAATGTCACTATTTCAGAGGGGAAGGCAGAACCAAGGAAAAGAGACAAGCAAATGTGGTTAGTAATGTGTTTGTCTTCACCAATTTTAGATCCAAACTCTACTACTTATCACCTGAGGAACACTGGGCATGCCTCTTTGGGTCTCAGTTTCCTCCTTTGTCTGTTCTGTGAAGCTTGACTTTTATGCCAACAGCTAGCTGGCAAAATGCTCCATCTAGGGCAGAGGTATTATATACCTGGTCATTAAAACTAGTAACACTCCTGAGTAAGATCAAAATCAGACTAAAATGGAATTGGGGAATACTTAACAAATAAATAAAAATACAATAGAGCTTAAATAATATTACTCTGTGCCTTCAAGGATTCTTATGCACAGTTTAGTGGCTCTTATTTCTACTTGAGTTTGACACCACTGTTCTACTGGCACTGTTTCAGGCACAAAGAATATATAAGACCCTATGGAGGGTATCTCTACATCAGGGAGATCACAGATCCACTGAAGCATCCCCAGCACAGGCATGGGGCTCTGCACACAACAGATATGTTTGTGGATAAGTGTTTGTGGATTTGAATTCTCTGTAATTCATGCTTTATGTGCATTTAGTTAGTTCAAATATTTAAGAAGTGCTCACTATGTGAAAAACACAATACCATATGCTAATGTATATACTGTATGAAGGCTGACTTTTCTGGAGGAAGAATGAGATAGTTGGATGGAAAGGACCAACTCTGAGATTTTGTGATTCTGATGTGTGCTAGTCACATCACCTTCCATTCCATTGAGTTCCACCCAGCTCATAGCCTCTCCATCCATCTTAGCTTAGTTAATTCCAGATCAAAGACTGTACATTTGACCCAACCATCAGCTCTCCACCCAGCTCAAATGAAAGAGATTCCCTGACTGGTGCACATCAGAGTACACAGCGGGGCTGAATAAAAGGCAAATAACATATTTCTGTGACCACTTAAACAAGCCTGTTAAAAACTAGATTGCTTTAGTCAAAGTCCTTTTACATTTTGTGCATGGTGGGCAGGGCATCTTTACTATAATTGTGCCAGGTCTTATAAACTTTACATGTTTTAGAACATTATGTTCCAGGAGCATAGCTTTAAGAAGCACAAAGAGGGAGGTGGGTCTCCTTGGGTGTCATCAAAGGACTCCCAGACTTGTTATATCTATCCTCATGCCAGATAGACAGGAGGGAGCTGGGCATTTAGCAAACCTATGATCACTTTTCTTGATTATTTTGTGTTGGAGAATAAAGGACATTCCCCCACAAATCTTTTCTTCTAGAGACTGAACAACCATAGGTCCCCTAATCAATTCTTCTAGGACAGTACTGGCCATGTGACCAAGGGAATGCACTTTTCTATGAATCTCAGTTTCTTCATCTATAAAATGGGGAATATCAATCAACAAGCATTTATTAAGTACCTAGCATATGCCAGGCATTGCATGGGAGATGGAGATACGAAGACAAAAACAAGTTTCTTCTTCAAAAAGTTTCCATTTTGTAACAGAGTACTGTTGTGCTATAAGAAATGAGGAGTAGGAGGACTTCAGAGAAACCTGGAAAGACTTGTATGAACTGACGCAGAGTGAAATGAGCAGAACCAGGAGAATGTTGTATATAGTAACAGCCACATTGTGTGATGACTGACTTTGATAGACTTAATTTTCTCAGCAATGCAAGGATCTAAGACAACTCCAAAAGACTCACGATGGAAAATGCCATCCACATCCAGAGAAAAACTTTGGAGTCTGAATGCAGATGAAAGTATAGGATTTGCTGTCCTTTTCTTTTGTCATTTTGTTTTGTTTCTTCTTTCTTGTATTTCCTCCCATTTGTTCCAATTTTTTACATCATGACTAATGTGAAAATACGTTTAATATGAATGTATAAGAAGAGCCTATACCAGATTTCATATTATCTTGGGGAGGGGGAAGAAGAAGGGAGAGAAAATTTAAAACTCAAAATCTTATGGAAGTGAATTTTGCAAACTAAAAATAAATAAATAAATAAATAATTTTTAAAAAAAGAACCTTACATTCTCTAAACCACTACTTACACTACTGACCTCACAGGATTGTTGGGAGGAAAGCTCAACAAACTATAAAGTGTGAAAGTATAAGTTATTCTTCATCATCACCGTTATTGTTATGATATTGAGTTAACCTTCACCATTCAAGTTATCCTCCTCTGGCTGTGTTGTGGTACGTCAATACCCCTCTTAAACATCAGTGCTCCAAACTGAATATAATCCACCTCACATGGACTGATGAAAACAAAACAAAAAAGAACCACTACCCCTCTGCCCTAGATACTTAATACAACTCAAGATGGAGAACTAATAGACCAATAAATGCCAGGCTTATTTGTACCAATGTAGACAGAAACCATTCATCCCAGGAAGGAGTGAGAGGTTGTAGCTGGATGCATGGATTAGACACAGACCTTTCTACTCTTTATGAATTTCAACTCAATCTTGCCTTGAGCCCCAAAACTTTGCTATCTTAGTCTCCACCAATTCTAGATTAAATAAGGTAACATATATAAAATACCTCACATGGTAGCTATCATCGTTATCACCACCACCATCATCATCCTCTTACTCAGTAGGTAGGGAGCAGAAAATTTGTGTACTTGTATCAGTAAGTACCCCAACATATACAGGTAGCAGGGAGACCTGCTACCATGAGTTCTTAGATCTGCATTATAAAAGGAAAGGCAACTCTTGAAGGGTTAACAATCACTTTAATCAAGTACATGTATCATTCCTTTAATCAAGCACATATATCATTAACCAAGCACGTATATCACCTGGTTCAGGGGAGTCAGCACCCTGAACTTCAAAGAAAATATAGAGAAATTAAAGATCAACAGACATGGCTTTCTCTGCCTGACCATAATTCAACAGAAAGTCCAATTGTCTGACAATAGTTACCAGAGAGGGAAGCATGACATCTGGGTTCTCAAAGCTGGGGGGTTCCTTTAGTGGCTTCCCAGAGTCCTTGTCTGGCCAAACACTTCCTATCAGTAAGCCCCAAAATAAAACCAGAGTCTTTATACACTTTTTAGAGTCAGAGAGCATCACATCCCTTGAGAACCAGTCCTTCATTAACAAAAAGTGGACCTTTCTATAAATCTTCCCAGACCTGACAATGAGTGGGAAACATCCTCCTTATCACACTCAAATAGAGGCATTATACTTCTTGATTATACTAAAAAAAAACCAAAAAAACAGCAAAAGATCCTATTTTACTTACCATTTTAGTGCTGAAGTGATATTTACATAGGCTCCTCTGAGGGCAGGGACTTTCTTTTGCCTTTTCCTGTATCCCCAATACTTAGCACAGTGACTGGCATATAGTAGGTACTTAATAATGTTTATTGAATTGAATGAATTAATGTATTTATTTGGATCTCCTATGGTGCAGGGCTCATAGGCTCATGGATCTAAATCTGGAAGGGATCTCAAAGGCCATCAGGGCAATCAAATTGTTTGCGCATGGCCATATAGGTATTAAATACCGGAAATGTGATTCAAACCCAAGTCCCCTGAGCCCAAATTCAGTGTTCTTTCCCCTGTCAATTCCCCATAGATTCAGAAGATTTGACCTGGAAGAGTTTTTGTGATTATTTTCTCCTACTCCTTCCTTTGACAGATGAGGAAACTGAAACTTGGAGAGAGGAAGCCACTTGCTGAGTAGTTGCAGTTGCACCATTATAGAGGTGAGGCTGGAGTCTCTCTGTTCATACATAAAGGTATAGAGTATGATCTAAACTAGGTTTTGCCCCAAATGCTCCTGAACAATTCAACAAATGTGCACCATGCATCTATTTCGAGCCAGACCACTGCTACTGTTGATGGCAGCTTCTTTTTATCTGTATCTGGAGTCTTGGTTAAGTGCCCTGGCTGATCCTCTCCATGGTGCTCAGAGTGGGTTTCCTCACTTCCCTCCTGCCCTTAAGGCTCTCTGTATTTTGGGAGAAGGAAAAACCAGTGGTTTTTGCCAGAAGGTGGGTTATATGCAGTTAAACTTCTGAGCATCCCATACTCCCCTGGGGCTTTTTATGGGAGGACTACCTCAGGGTAAAGGACAGAATGTGCACCATGCAGGAGGGCTTACCAATTGATAAGATTCATCTATGACCCACCTTATAGTCTTATCAGGATGAGAAATGTGTGGATGTGAAAGGTAGAAACCAGAAGTGCTAAAGACAAGGGGGCAGTTGCTTCAGATCACCCCCAGCAAAGGTCCAGAGGAGATTACTTTCTCTTTGACACTGGGGATTATGTCCCCAAACCTCCCTCCCATAAGAAGTCTCCCCCAATTATACTGTGAACCCCTTGAGAGTAGATACTGACTTTTTCAACCTTTCTTTGTATCCTTAGCATTTAATATACTGCCTGGTACATGGGGCAGATAGGTGGCATAGTGGATAGAGTCAGAAAGAAATAAGTTCAAATCTATCCTTAGACACTCACTAACTGTATGATCCTGGGTAAGTCATATAACCCTGTTTGCCTCAGTTTCCTCATCTGTAAAATGATCTTAAGAAGGAACTAGCAAGTCTTTCCAATATCTTTGCCAAGAAAATACCAAGTGGAGTCACAAAGAGTCAGACATGACAGAAACAACTGAACAACAATGATTAGCACATGGTAGACACTTAATAACTGCTTCTTGACCAGGCTCCCTTGAGTGATACAGAACTCTACTCAATTTTGCTCAACCAGAAAAAACATCCCCTCCCTGGGGGCAGAATCTAGCTCTTCCCCCAAAAGAGGATTGTTTACATAGAACTGGAGCCTAGGTGTCTGGAGAATGGATTTTCTTCTTCTGTGGATACTGTGACATGTTACTATATGTATATCTTTCTAGACCTGTGTGATTGTCCAACAGAATGAAAACACCTTGAGAGCAGGGATTTTGTGTGTTTGTTTCTCCTTGTGTTCTTGTGAGAGAAAGGGGAAAGGCCTCCAGCCTGTGGACTGGACTGTGTGGGTGGCCATGGGGACCCTGACATTGGCAGGAATAGAGAGATTGCCTTCTATATCCTTGGTGATGTATCCCACTTCACAGAGTGCACACGCCTGTTTGAATGGCCCCAGAACTGAGCACAGTGCTTTGAGAAATGACGGTTGGATTGGGTTGTCCAAAAACTATAAAGGAATGTGGCTCTCAGATTCCTCCTGGAGCCTAAAAGGCGCCAAGATTCTTTGTTCCACCTTGTTTTACAGTAATAACTCTGATAGTTCACAGGGCTTAGCCACCTGTGATTTCTGTCTTAAGAGTACAGCCCACAGAAACAACTGGCTTCAAACTCATGAGGCAGCATTGGCAGCAGATTTCACATCATGGAATCTAAATTCAAATCCTGGCTCCCCCACTTACAACCTGGGTGACCTTGGTCAAATGAAATACCTTCTCTAGGCCTCTGTTTCCTCGTGTGAGGAATTAGACCAGGGATTATTAAATCAGGAGCTGTAAGGTTTGTATAAGAGATTTTCTGATCACTCTATTTCAGTATAGTTTATTTCATATGTAACCTTCTGCATTTTATTATTATATTTAATATATTATATTAATGTTTTTACATTAATATATGATTGTATTTAATTTTTTATGTTACACATATGTTTTAAAATGTCGTTGTGAGAAGGGGCTTTGCCATACAGCTATAGGAGCCTATGACCTACCCAACTCGATGAATGGCTGATCCTAAGATACCTCTGGGAGCCCTGGAGCAGTCCGTAGGGCTCTGTTTTTCTGTAACAGCAGCTGAAGATAAGTCTAAGTCCTAGTGTAACCAAAGACAGTGGTCCCTACAGGCTGATAACCCGGCTGGCTCCTAATGTTGAGTTCTCTTTAGGGTGGAATTCTTTGGCTGACTCTCTGGCCTGGATCAGAGTCCTTCTTGGCCGATAGCCAGGCTTTGACTTCTGCTCTGGGGAAAGCTGAGCCCTCTGGCCTCCAGGGAGACCAAACTTTAGCAGTCATTTACTCTGGTCTACTCGTTTTACAATAAACTGAGGCTAAAGGGGGAAAACCCAGCTTCCAGGACTGATGGACAGCGCAGGTTTTCTACTAACCCTTCTGGAAGGTTCTCATAACTAGAACTGACCATTCTTCTTTCCTTCTCTTTCCTGAGGCTTGTGTGACCTCGGGCAGAGTTCACTTTCCCTTTCGTACCTTAGTTTGTTATTCAGTCCTTTCAGCAATGTCCCACTCAACTTTGGGTCACATTCGAATTTTTGTCTTCAGGGAGCTTCCATCCAACTACTCAAGTGTTTGGGCCAAAGAACAAAAATGAGCTCTTGGGACCAGTGCTTTTATCTGACACTGACACAAAATACTAACACCTCCCATTTGTAGAGTGCCCCAAGGTTTACAAAAAATCAGTTTCTTCACAACTTCCTCCTTTCTTTGCAGAGGGGAGAGCCTGGATATAGAACATCTATGTTGTTCAGGTGTGCCTGACATTTCGTGACCCCATTTGGGTTTTTCTTGGCAAAGATACTAGGGTGGTTTGCCATTTCCTTCTCTAGTTCATTTTACATATGAAGATGCTGAGGAAGGTTACACAGATAGTAAATGTCTGAGGATGAATTTAAAGTCAGTCTTCTTGATTCCAGGTCTGGCATTCTAACCCCTTGGGTCAATCAGCATTTTTCCCCTTGGTTGAATTTTTCCTATTCTTTTTCCTTCTGTTTCAGGGACTAGTTCTCTGATTGGAGGGTCGTATGGAAGAATTTATTTGGAAATAAATTATAATAAATATAAAAATAAATATAATAACGTTCATATAATATAATAAATTAAATATATAAGTAAATAAAAATAAAAGATCAATAAATTTTAAACACACATACACAGACATACACATGCAGATGAAATGCATTTCCCATAACCACCCTTTAAGGTAAACAGTGCAAGTATTTTTATCACCATTTCAAAGATGAGGAAATTGATACTAAGATAAATTAAATGACATCCCTAATATTATACATATACATAATGTTATACATTCTAAGGCAGGAATTGAACTCAGGTTCCTCAGATCCCAATTCAAGTCTGTTTCCCCTCTCCCATACAGGGCTCCCCTCTGATATACATATATATATATACATACATATATATATATATATATATATATATATATTATATATATATATATATATATACACATACACACACATATATATATACATATATACACACATATGTGTATATATACACATATATACATATATATATATAAACATATTGGACTTTTCTTCATAAATATTCTAAATGAATTTGTTTGACTGAATTGGATTGTATGTGAGTAAGAGCTATTTACTTAGATTAAAGTTCCTTCTTAAGTCTCAGGTATCAAGAATTCAATGGACTGGTTATAGTCTTAGGAATTTTCCATCCAACAAGTCATCTGTACTTCTCTGACTCAGTTTCTCAATTGGGAAAAGAGGACATGTTCTTCAACTTGACTGGACTCTGGACAGAGGGGAAGTGGGCCTTTATGAAACAATAGTTGAATAATGCCCTTGGAATGCCTTCATTCTCTTCAGAATCTTCCTGCTAAGAGGATTCAAGTCAGAGGTTGGGATGCATCTTTCAGAGTGGGAAGACTTCCCCTGGCCCCCCCCACCCCAGTGCTCGGTGCACTACCACCAAAGGACACCCTGTACCCTGGCCCTGCAACTCCCTTTGGACACTTGACTGCGCTCCTCAGCCAAGGTCAGAGATCCAACCACCTGGTCACGCTTATAATTTTTATTGTAGCTCGCTGACAGCAGGGGTGGCCTTCTCAGTGACAATGTCTCTCAGAAGCTCTATTTCAGGCAGATCCTGAGCTACAGGCAGGGCTGGGGAAAGGATCAGGAACAGGGGGGGTCTCTAGTAAAACCTTTAGATTGGTGTTAGAGCTCCTGAAGCTTAAAACTGATGACACAGCCCATCTGAGGGGCAGCTGATGCTCTCCCTCTCTCCTAACCTGCTTTCAGTCTCTTACTTTTCTCAGGGGCTGCTCAGAGAGCAGTTGGATCAGTCTGGCCCAGTCTGGTGTTTCTTCTGGGTGTTGGGGTCCCTGTGTGCAACGACTCCTCCTCCCAACTCCTTTCACTGAATTTCATTCAATTCAACATTTACTGAAGCTGATTATGGAGGAAAGGTTTCTCTCTACTCCCTCCCCCAAC
>CM053772.1:242113745-242133467 GCA_028658325.1 Potorous gilbertii | reverse complement strand
GACGGGCATTGTTGTGTCTCTCCAGAGATCCAGAAGCTGGACATCCTAGGGCAGCCATTCCCTTCTCAAACCCCTCTCCTAATTGAGGGGAGTGGTGGGTGTGGTGTAGGGTTAATTGCATGTGGCTTCTCCCAGGTACTCTGGTGTGATCAGGATGACAGAAGCTTCTATTTACTTTGGGCTTTATGGGGCCGCTTTACATACATGATCTCATTTTGACTGTCTCAACAGCTCTGATGAGCTAGTATTAAATCCATTTTACAGTGGAGCACAACGAAACTCTGAGGCAAAAGGACATGCCCCTGTTCACACTGCCTGGTGCAGGAGCTCTGGACTGGAATCAGCACCAGGCTTAATCTTATAAAGCTCTAACACTTACTTTTTCTGTAGGTGTGATGTCTGAGCCCAGGCAATTTCAGGAGACAGCTTCATTTTCTATTTTTCTTAGACAGGCAGTTGTATAACTCCCTTCTATCCAGAGAGTTGCTTCATCAGGTTCCCTTTACAACTGAAATTACAGATCTAGTCTCTGTTCCTATGTTCCAGTCTTAAACTCATCTACTTCATCTGTAAAATGGGAGACCTTAGTGATAATCTCTAGAAACTTCTTTGGAGGAGGAAAAATCTAAAGTAAAGAACCTTGGAGGCCACACAATCTAATAGCACAGAACTCAGAGGAGGAACCTGTTAAGGGCATCTTATAATGAAGAGCTGGAAGGAGCCTCAGAGACCATCTAGTCTTATGTTACAGATAAGGAAACTGAGGCCCACGGTGGTGAAGGGACTTGCCCAAAGTAAAGAGTGGTAGAGCCAGGACAAGTTCTGCTCTTGTGGCTGCAGGTTTAAGACTTCTATATATTCATCTCCAATCTGAGCTGGAGTCCTCTCTACTCCACCACCAACAAGTGGTCATCCAAGCCCTTCCTCCACCCACTGAGAGAGTGAGCCCTTGCCACCTTTGGTTAGGTCTAATTTTTATGGACAGCTAGATGGCACAGTGGAGAGAGCACTGAGCCTGGAGTCAGGACTCATCTTCCTGAGTTCAAATCTGACCTCATACACTTACTAGCCGTGTGACCCAGGGCAAGTCACTTAACCCTGTTTGCCTCAGTTTCTTCATCTGTAAAATGAGCTAGAGAATGAAATGGCCAACTGCTCCAGCATCTTTGCCAAGAAACCCCAAATGGGGACACAGAGAGTCAAACATGAATGAAAAATTACTGAAAAATAATAACAATTTTTATGAAATCTGACCTCACAGGCACCTGAAACCCTCCATCCTGTAAATGTTCTGTCATTGGCCTGGTTCTGAACGACCACTTGTCAGGTGTGTAGCAGACCTATCCTTGCTCAGATGTGGGTTAGATTTGACAGCTTTTGAGGTTGCTTCCAACTCTGGGATCTGTGATCTTGCCCTCTGGCACCAAATACATCACATTCACATGATAACTCTTCCTGAATGACCTTTCCTTGTATTTTCTAAAATTACAGCTTGAAGTCTTGTGTTGCACTTGGGCTGTTAGAAAGGGTCTCTTGGTTGGGCTGCTCATATAGTATGGCATCTAGTTCAGGACAATGAATAAATTGATGTTATGTGTGCATGGTGAACCATAGCTCATCAGCTTTTGCTGAGGAATATGCCCCCAAAGTATCCGTAGGTGCAGATGTAGGATCCCAGGTTTTCAGAGGTGAAATTGATCCCAGAGGACATCTGTTCCATCCTTTATCTGATCAAGAATCCTCTCTACAACATCTCTAACACCTAGTCATCCATCCAGCTTCCACTGGAAGGCCTTTGGTGATGGGAAACCAAAGTACAGTGGTTTGAAGATTTATATGGCACAGGCAATAATTTTGACGTGGTTTCCATTTTGGGAGGGCCTTGGTCATGCATGAGTACTTACTTCTCGTGACTCAGATTGTGTCTGACTTTGACCAGATGAGTTTTCTGCCATTTGAATGTTGAAGTTCATATTATATGCATGTATTTTGTTTCATTGCCTTTTTTTTTAGTTATGGTATTACTTCTGTGGTTTCTAAGAATGGATATAACAGCACGAAAATAGGCAAAAGTTCCAGCTCTTAAAGAGCACACTAAAGTGACTCCTAAGAGATATTGTAGCAGCTGTTGGTATGAGGAAGGATAATTCAAGCTCTTAACGAGTCACGGTCATTCTGGCCAAAATGTAACCGAAAATACAGTAAAAAATGAAAAGCATTGTCAAGTATGAGAAAATTGTTGCCTCAAAATAAGTCAACTTACCTCCAAAAAGCAAAGACCTAGAAGCTGAAGGGGGTCATCATTGTTCTCATTAATACTATCATTTTTCTACATTTCACTAAAACATTATTTTCTTTATAATACAACATAGATTTCTTAAAGTTGGAAAAATATTGAGAAGAGCAGTTCAAAAACAAGCTGTTAATTTGAAGCAAAAATACTTGTGATAGGCAAGATAATACAAAGACTGGAGTAGAGTATTGGGAAAAGGCAATTTTTACTTACGAAACTCACTCTTTTATTTAAACTTTTTTTTTTTTTAGTTCAAAACTATGCCAAAAGTTTTGTCCCAGGAATCTAGGTGAGATCTTCATCAGAATGCAAAACATCCACTCCCCCCAAAAATGTTTGAAAGATTTTTTTACCATCATTAGACCTGAGAATCTAGGTCATGGTAAGCCAATGATGAGCTCTGAAAAATAGGTTGTTATCCTGGGAAGCCAAGTTGTTCTGGAGTTATACAAATTCTTGTTGGAGGTACAATATGCCAGGAGAATCTGGTGCCACATGTGGAATGTTAAGGATTTTATACAAGAGATGAAAATAACAGCTAATACATGCTATTACATAATTAAGTGAAAACTCTTTTTTCCAATATATTTTATTTATTTTGTTAAACATTTCCCAGTTACATGTAAAAACAAATTTTAACATTCTATTTTTTAAAAATTTGAGTTCCAAGTTCTTTTCCTCCTTCCTGCCCCGCCCTCTTCCTGGAGAAGGCAAGCAGTTTGATATACGCTATACATATGTGAAAACACTTTTTGACTGAATTAAACAATTGTAAGCAAAGTCCCAAGATGGGGTTGGGAAGAGTGAACCTGACTCAGTAACATCAAAGCACAGCCTGTATAACTCAGTTCTGATGGTTTGATTCAACTAAAAATAAAACCATTTTTCACTTAGTTAAGGCAAATGAGGTAGTTTCAACCCCCACCTTTTCAGTGCTTCACTGGTTTGGATACTTGCCTGATTGAAAGAAATCCCAGGGAAAACCAATGGGCTATAATCAAGGCTAGACCTGGAAAAACAACCCATTTCTCAAAGTCATGCTCCAGTTTCCATTGTGATAAGTGTGGTTTCATGATGGAGAGTCCATGTCAAAATGCTATAAACTCCATGCCAAATTATGCCAATGCATATTACAAGTTTTTGTTTGAAGATATAATATGTTGTAAGACTTTAGGGAATGAGTTAAATTGAATTATTACCCATTGTCCTAGTTGATTCTCCCACCATTGTACCAACTCTGAGGTCTCTGCCTTCTATAGACAGATGTGTGTGTGGTTGGGTTTGTTTACCGTTCCACTTGGGCGGGAGCAGCTGCACTTCCCAGATGGAATATTCTGAAGGGATTCAGATTTGGGTTTTTGTTCTCAATTTTTATTTTAATGTGAATTTAGTCATGATCAATCATCACTAATCAGCATGCATTTATTTATTTGGTTAGTTTTTTGTTTTCGACATTCATTTTTATAAGATTTTGAGGTCCAAAATTTCCCTCTCCCTCCATTTTCTCTTTCCAGGAAAGCATGCAGTCGGCTATAGCCTCTACATGTCTGATCATATTAAACATTTCCACATTAGTCATGTCAGCAAGCATTGAACGAGCACCTGCCATTGTGCAGGCATGGTACTAGGCACTGGGCATACAGAGGCAGACAGGAAATAGCCTCTGCCCTCAGGGAGTTTATTTTCTATCCTTCTGTTATCTAATTTTATCCTTACTGTCCGGTGAAGTTGGGGGTGTTGTTATTCAAATTTTACAGATGAGGAAACTGAGTCTTGGGGAGGTTAAATAACTTGTCCATGGTCATATGGTGTGAAAACTGGTATATGAAACCAGGTTTTCTGACTCTAATAAGTTCAAGCCTCTTTCCATGACATCATGAAGCATCGCTGAGGTAGTTCAGACTTAGCCAGAATGTTCCTTTTATGTAGTATTCTGAATGTACCACCCAGAGACTTAGCATACTAGGAAGTGCTCATTAATTCAGAACCAAACCTTGTACCAGCCTGACTTTACTCTTATAAAAATTCTAGAAATGCTAACACTCTATGCTTTTACTCAATTAATGGTCAATCTATATAATAATTATAACTGACATGTATATAATACTTCAAAGTTTTTTTATTTTTTGGTACTTTTTATTGATATTGTATGTGTGTATAAGAGAGAAAGGGAGGGAGGGAGAGAGACACACAGAAAATATATATATATATATATATTAATTTAAATTAGAGGCATCTTGGCATGGCGGATTGAGAGCTGGCCCAGGCAGGCAGTCAGGGAGATCCTTGCCATATATTGACTGTGTGAACTTCACCTACCTTTCTATGTCCCAGCAAACTTTCTAAGACTAGAAGTGACTGAGAAGTCACAGATCTGATCTTCACTGTCAGAATTTTTCCACTCGAATCTTCTTCCACTGATGAAGCCACCCTCTGGTAAAAAAAAAAATCAAATCTTACTGTTTTTGCGTCACTTTCTTTTCCAAATATATTTATCCTTTCCCAACCTAGTGAGTCATCAGCCATGACGAAGATGAGAAAAGAAAGAGAAGAAGCACTAAAGAAAAACCAACATATCAACCATGTCTGATAGTAGATATAATAATATAATATAATACAATATAATAGATATAGTAATACCCAGTTTCCCACCTTTGCACTTTCTGTGCATTCTTTTACTTACTGGAGCCCACTACAGTCCTAGGAGGTGAGTACCACAGCTCCATTCCATTTCTACAGATGAAGAAACTGAGACCTGGGAAAGTAAAGTGTTCTTCTCCAGAATTAGGCTTTGAACCCAGGTCTTTTCTGACTCTCAGTCTGTGTACAGTCGTCCTTCGTTGCCAAAAGAAGACCATGCCATCAGAGAAATGATGACATGACTTGCATTTGACTTTGATTTTTGAGTGAGGGAGGGCTGTGCAGGTCACCAGCCTCACTTCTCCTCCAGAGCCATCTGAATCTAGTGACCCAGATATTCATCAGGATGACCGGAGATGACCCAGCATGAAGCAGTTGGTATTAAGTGACTTGCCCAAGGTCACACAGCTAGTGAGTGTCAAGTGTCTGAGGTGAGATTTGAACTCAGGTCCTCCGGATTCTTGCACTGGTGCTCTATCCACTGGACCACCTAGCTGCCCTGATTCTAGGTCTGGAGGCCCATTGATTAGCCTGTGTTGCCCAATTAGATTATGAGCTCCTTGAGAAAAAGGATTGATTTTTTTTTTTGTAGTTGTATCTCCAGTGTTTAGCACAATGCCTGGCACATACTAGGCGCTTAATAAATGTTTATTGATGATTAACTCTTCTGCTAATTTTTGAAAAGCCCTAATAACAGGAGTTAGAGCTAAAAGGGATCTTTCTGTAAGATCCCTTTTTTCCTTTTCACAGATGAGGAAATGGAGGCCGAATCACTTGAAGGGGTCATACAGCTACTGAGCAGCAGAGTTGAATGTTTCTGACTCCAAGGATAAGCAGCACACCCACACTCCGCCAGTACCACTAGAATGACACAATTCATTAGGCTCTGGTGTTCTAATTGAGTGTTGCAGCTTTTGTACTTTCTTTCTTCCTCTAGATAGGGATCTTTGTAGAACACAGAGCTGTTTTCTGTCTTTGCTTCTCACTCGAATGTACAGGTTTTCCTTGACTGGGTAACTGACCAGTGTTTACTGTTGTTTAAAGTGAATATAAGACTTGTTGGCATGGAAGAACATTTAAATAAGTATACTTTAAGTGATTACCAGTGGAGGTTGGAGCTGGCCTCAGAATCCTAGATTTAGAGCTAAGAAGGCAACTGAGAGATGATCCAATTCAACCTCCTCGTGATAGGAGAGGTGGAAATGAGTGAGCCAAGGTCATATTGGTAGCGAATGAGAAAAGTGGGACTCAGACCCAGGTTCTTTGACTGCGGATCCCATGATCTTTCACACTGAGCCTCTTGTGTCTCTGAAGAACCATAACATAATGGGGTTGTTGGCTTCGAGCCTTGTATTTGCATTCCTAGAATCTGCCCAACACAGTATAGGCTGAAGACACCTGAGGGGCCAACTACTCCTTTTAGGATGGGGGTAACAGGACCTAGCAAAGTCAAATGACTTGGCCAAGGTAATACAGGGAGAGCCTAGATTTGATCTTAGATTCTCTGGTTCAAAAGTCAGTCGTTTTTTCATACACCTAGTGTTCTCTCTCCCTCCCTCCCTCCCTCTCTCTCTCTCTCTCTTTCTCTTTCACTGTCTCTCTCTCTCTCCCCCTCCTTCCCTCCTTCTCTCCCCCAACCCCATATGTGTGTCTGTCTCTCTGTCCCATCGGTCACTAGCTTTCTGAAGGAAAGTTATTTTCAATATGACAGTATATAAAGAGCAGTTCTTGGTGGGGATGCTTGTGCCTTTCCTCTCTTTATTATCTTGTTTAGCCTGTGTCTCTCTTGTCTATTCATATTTGTTTGTGTGTGGTCTCTCCCATTAGACTGGGAACTCCTAGATAAAGGGCACTGGTTTTTACCTTTTTTTTTTTTTTGTCAAGTGCTTAGAAAAGTGCGTGGCATGTATATACAAGGCTCTTAATAAATGCATGTTGCCTTGACTTGACCAAGAGGAAACTCTAATAGCCACCGTGGGCATGCTCTTTCTGCCTTTCCTCTTCCATTCCTCCTGCTTTTACTTTTTTTTTAAAAAGAAAGGTATTTCTTCTCCATATATTTTATTCTGAATTTAATACCAATAAAATAGGCTTTTTCATGTATGTAGTAGAGCAGAAAAAAAGGCTTGTAAGTCAAACCGTAATTTTTCTTATGTATAGCATGCTTTTCTTTTTAAACAGCTAATGGTTACTCATCATATAACTTTCATACATGTCCTGCTTATTTGTGATTTCCTATTTCTCCTTCTTAGACTCCGTGCCTTCTGTTCTCCCCAAACTTTATCTCCTCATTGCCCCTAATTAGCCCTTCCCACACTGTACTCTCCATACACTGAGAGGAGATTGAATGGTGAAAGTTAGTGGAGGTTCCTCCCTTCTTAGCCTGCTCTCTATCCACAAGGTTACATGATCCATGAGACTCAACATAGGTAAGGACCAAGTGAAAGTCTGTAGCTGCTCTTGGTGGATTTAGATTCTCTCTTAGGTTCGGTTGGACAACTACATCACAGGTACCAAGATGTGACTGATTGTTCAGTGATCTTTGAACGACTGTAGAAATTACAGAGGTGTGACAGAATAGAAAAATTGCCCCAATTTTCTAAAAATACAGGTGAGTGACTTGCAAACATTAAACTAGTGAGCTTGACAAAAAAATCTAGAGTGACTGGTTTAAAAAAAACAACATTTATTTCATTAAATATTTCCCAATTACATTAAAAACATTTTTTAACATTTGTTTTTAAAAATACTGAGTTTCAAATTCTCTTCCTCCCACTCCTTCGCCACTCTTTGACAAGGCAAGCAATGTGATGTCAGTTGTACATGTGAAGTCAGGCAAAATATATTTCCACACTGGCCATGTCCAGTGACTGCTTAAGGATGGTTGGTAACCATCCTGGTGATCACGAAGTCATCATGGCTGCATCAAGAACTGGTCCTACCAGAATATCTTCATTTCCTTTGTTGACAGGGTTACTAGACCGGTAGATCAGGGGTTACTGAAGATGAAATTTACTGAGATTTGAGTAAATCATTTGACAGAATGTCTGATGATCTTTTTTGTGGACCAGATGAAGGGATGACAGCTAGACAATAGTAAAGTTAATGAATTTGGATCTAGTCAAATGTTTGAAACTGAAGATTAGTATTAATCCCTTGATGTAACCCTGGGAGGAGGTCTTCAGCAGAGTTCCCTAGGGATCTCTCTGTTCTTGCCTTGTGTTGGTCAACATTTTTCAGTAGCTTGGACAAAGAGATACAGATGACTTGTTTATCAAATTTGTAGGTGACATAAAGATGGGGAGGATTAGTCAGTCAAGTCAGGTAGCATATATTAAGCATCGTCTCTGTGTTAAAACACTGGATTAGTTAACATGGATAGCAGAGTCAGGATCAAACAAGAGCTGGATAAATTGGCACATCAAGTCAGATCTACTTGTAGGATAAAATTTAATAGCGATAAATATAAAGTCTTACAATTGAATTCAAAGACTCAAGTTCACAGGTCAGAAGTCACCAAGCCCTCTCTATGTGCCAGACACTCTGCTAATTTCAGGGAATACATATGGAGAAAAAAGAAACTTTCCTTCCCTCAAGAGCTTCTATTCTGATGGGGAAAGATATCATATTGAAGGGGAGCTAAAGGGTGTAGGGGAGGTGCAGCCTGGAGATCTAGGAGGGGAGTGAAGGAATGAGCATGTTTGGCCTGGACACTTTCTTGAAATGGAATTTTAGGGAAGAACTCACCAAGGGGAGGAGAGAGAGGGATCTTTCAGGGTGAGAATAGTGCTAAGGCACGGTGGAGAAATATGGAGAGGAAGGAGTGGATGTGGGAGAGAAGTACAAGTATAACAAATAGAAATATAAGTTGGGACAGGTTAGCTAACAATTTGTGTGGAAAAGATCTGGAGGTCTTAGTGGACCACAAGCTCATTATTAATCAAAAGTGTGACATAGCCAAAGAGCTCAATGTGATCAGAGGCAGCAGCTGCCAGGCACAATCTCCTGGACTAGGCAGGTGGTAGTATTGTACTTCGTACAGTGTATTCTGACCCAGTCCAATCTCACCTGCAGTAATGTTTTTAATTCTGGGCAACACATTTTAGTAAAGACATGGAGTAGTTGGAAGGCATTCAGGATGGTGAAGGGGCTTCAGGTCATGGCATAGGAGTATCAGCTCAAGTGATTGGGAATAGCTCCCTGAGAAGGGAAGATGGAGTCATGTGAAAGCTGTTGTTTGTTATCGCAAGGACTGTCTTGTGGAAGAAGGATGAGACTTTTTGTGTATCACATGTATCACATATACGGAGGATGGATGGGAGTTTGATAGAGGCAGAGACAAGCCTGATGTTGTGGAAACTTTCTCACAGTCAGATCTATCTCAGAGTGGTTTGGGCTGGGGTGGGTTTTCCTTCACTAGAGATCTTCCAGCAAATCTGGGTGACAACTGTTGGATATGTTGTAGGGAAGATTTTTTGTTCACCCATAGGTTGGACTAGATGACTTCTGAATTTTGGGATGCCATGTGATAATCGGACAAATATTTAATCAAAATTCCTACTGGACATCTAGTCTCTAGGGTTACAAAGCTAAGTGAACCAGCCTGCCCTCAAGGAGCTTACATGTTGTGTAAGGCTATGTATAAGGAAGGCTAGTTTGACCCTACTGAAGCATGTATTGGAGGGTGGCAAAATGGAAGGAAACATGTAGGTGCTTGGCTTGTGACTGATAATGGAAAATATGGAAGTTGGGAACAAGGCTGCAAAAGCAGATGGCTCTGATGGTTAGCTAGGAGAGGGAGCAATTAAAGACAGCACCAAGGTTTTGAGGGTGGTTGTTGGTGCTAGAAGCTTTGCTTTGTCATGTCATTTGATTAAGAACTAGACATTTCCGTGGACATATCACTCCTCAGATGCTCCTCATTTTAAGGGAGGCAGTGTGGCATGGTGGCAAGAGTCCTGGAGTCCTAGATTGAGAAGTAGAGACTTGGCCTTGAGTTCTGTTTGACTGGGGGCACAGGAAAGATTCGCCGTTAAGATTGGTGTCACCCAAATTTGGATCTTCCCTTTGTCACAGTGATGACAAGTTATTCCAACCCCAGTCATTTCCTTCTTTTTAGCTGAAAAAATGAACACTTTCTTTTTTCCCTTACCCTGAGCCAGAACTCCAGAGGAATTAGCAAAGTCCCACCGCTCATTTCCAGGTGTCACCACACAGTTTACACAAGGCTAATAAAATTTGGGCAAACATCATTAACGTATTTAAGTAGTCCTCGAATGTGAAGGATATTTTTAACTTTTATGGAAAGTGACTGACACCATCAAGGCAGCATTCTTTGGGTTTATGGAGTGTTTTGGGGATGAAGGATTAAGTCAAGACAGGAAATGGAGGAAATGAGAGCTCAACAGCTCTTGAGAAGTAGGTCTGCCTGTGTTCCTTTCCCCTGAACCAGCCGAGAGCATGCTGGAAGCCGTTCGTCTTCAATACCAATGGCTTGGTCTGAAGAGTTAGTGTAGACAAAGCCTAGAAAAACACCATCTGAGGCCAGATAAGATCATGCAGTTGGGTGTTTATGTCATTTAAAATGAGCCGTTTGGGAGTCTGGAGCCAGGAATTCTGCTGGCCTCACTCTATTACAAATTGAACAGGGCCAGTGTTTGTTCTTTATCTATAATCATGGGCTTGGAAAGGTCCTCAGAAAGCTGTGGAGTGCATCCTTTTCTTGACTTACCTTTTCCCAACAGAACCCTCCAATCTCTGTCCCCTGTAAGACTGTTTGTTACTAGGCCTGACACTGTCTGAAAAAGGCGCCTGCGCCCCACTCAGAGGAAGGCTCTCTAGCGTCCTTGCTGGTCATTTCCTGATATTTGATAGCCTGACAATTTTTCCTTTAAAGACTCCAGTTGATAGGGTCTTAAGTCTAAAGGTGGAAGGCACTTCAGAGACTGAATAGTCCAATCCTTTCATTTTACAGTTGGAGAAACTGAGACCCAGGAGTTTAAGTGACTCTCCCAAGGTCACATATTGCAGAAAGCAGTAAAGTCAGGATTTGAAACCAAGTTCTCAGACTCTAGGACCCTAACCACTGTACCACACTGCCTCTGGGGGACTTTCTTTACTTTTCCACCATACCTTTGCATCATCTGTGGTACAACACACTCAACTCTTGTCTGGGCTATCGCAATAACTTTCACAGTAATCTTTTAATCGTGACCCTTAGGCTCCTAAAGTCACAGAGCCTCAGTCTAAATATCTCAGTGGTTATCTTCAGGCACAGCCCACAGTTTTAGAAGTGCTGAAGGGGTCATCAGTGGAAAAAGTTTAAGCTGAGCAGGAATGAATGCTCTCTATGAATGATTGACTGCATAAAGCAAAAACCAACCATTTATTAAATGCTTACTATGTGCAAAGTCCTGTGCTAAGTATTGGAGATACAAAGAGAAAAGTAAGTCAGTCCCTGCTCTCAAGCAGCTGACCTTCTAATTGGGGAGACAACACAGATAAGAGATTTCAGCTACAAGCCAAGTGGAAAGGACCCACAGTTCTTAGAGTGCAGCAGCAGGGCAGATGGCAGTTCATCTTGTTGACTGTTCTTTGTAGTGATAAAAACCTATAACCTCCTCAACCAGGGATGGAGCCTTTGGTTGGTGGTATCCAGTTTGCTTTTGGTTAACTGATTATATCCTCAAAACCTTTTGAGGAGTTTTTTGAAGCCTACACAACAGAGTCTGAAGGCCTTAAAGTGGCATTCAGAGCCCCTAAGATATGGTACCCCCCCACTTTTATAAGTGGAAATATCTACTATGGGAATTAATGCATTAACTAATTAAGTATTAATTAATTAATTAGACTTAGCTCTAGACTAGTTAATTAATTAGCTCTAGACTTCTAGGTTCTCAGGTGTGGCCCCATATGTGGCTTTAAGGCCTGAGGCTCCCCACCCCTGCTACAGAGTGTCCAGGCAGTGTCATGTCAGAGAAGTGGCCAGACACCTTACTTAATTTAGCTACCTGCCTTTGATTTTCATCCACTGGGTAGCTAAGTTGATTTTCTCCTCTAGTTATGGAAATCACAATAAGCATCTACTTCACAAGGTTGTTATGAGCATTAAATTAGGTAGCATACATAAAGCACTTCACACACCTTAAATGTTGTATCCATGTAAGCTTCTTGTAAAGTTATTTGTAACTGAAATGGATGCATGTCAGTAACCAAAGATAGACAATTTTATCATTGTGGCTAATTTCTCCTCTAGTGCAACTCACCTTGATTTGGAGTCAGGAAGACCCAAGTTTGAATTCCACCTCAGACATTTACTAGCTGTGTGACCTTGGGAAAGACAATTCCCTTCCCTCTGCCTCAGTTTCTCATCTGTAAAACGGGATAACAATACCACCTACCTCTCAAGAGTGTTGTGAGTACTTCAGTAGACAGTCACTGGGAGTTGCTTTACCTGAAATAACAATCACCCTGTAGTGCCCCTCCTGACCCCACTGAGGAACCTCTCTGAAACTCAGATCTGTGTCTGAGAGGTCTCCATTTGCCTAGGAACTGCAGGTGTTAACCTAGCCTTTGTGGATCTATGGCCATCTCCATCCCTTGAGGAAGCATTACAGGAAAACTTTAGTGGAGGATGGCAATTATGGCAACATAATAAAGAACATGTGTGTGAATCTTGTACCTCTGCCCCATACTATACTGCAAACTCTCTGGTCCAGTGTGGTTCGTCAAGGTGTACTGTTAGAATAGAATGGGACACCTGTTCCAGCACTTGATTCCAGCCCAGGAGACCCTGTGGCACAGTAAGAAGAATGGCAGCTTTGTTGTCCGACCCTTGTCACTACGATCTGCATGACCTTGCAATCCACTTCCTCTCTGGAGGGCCTCAGTTTCTTCATTTGTAAAATGAAGGGGTCAAACTTGATGTTCTGGAAGGTCTCTTTCTACTCAAGAGCTATAATCCTATGACCTCAATGCAAACTACAGAAAGGTGGCCTGTGATTGAGAAACCCAGGCTTCTTGGGGATCCAACTTGCCTTGATGAGGGTTTGCCCACAGATCAGATATGGGTATAATAATTTTGTTTTCTGAGCTTCCTGAGCAGCACACAGCTCTCTCTTCTTTGTTGTTGAAGAAGTGAAGTCCCTGGTTGCCATTTTTTTTTCTTTGTTTTTTTGGTAGAGCAGGAAAGTCCGCCCTCCCCTCCCATCTTCCTGACCAAGTAGAGTCACCCATATCTTTCCTCTGCCAGCAGACCCTGGTCAGCTCCCTGGATATTTTCAGCCTTTCCTAGTTAATTTCCCTCTGATCCTTTGGAATTACTGTCATTATCACCTTGCTTCTGCTATGAAAGTTTCTCTGTCTCCGAGATAATCACTCTGCACTTCCTTCATCATGAAAGTTCATATTTTTTTTCTATCCATGGGACCCCAGTGAATTTTCCCAGTTCTGCCCTGGAGCTTTGTCTTTGGCCCCAAGATGTCCATCACTGATGTTTTCTCTCTGTGAGATTAGCAGATTCAAACCCCACATTTATATTTCATTATGTTGTAGTCATAGACAAGAATTGGGAGGGACCTGCATGATTTATCTTGTCCAACCCCTTCATTTCAAAGATGGAGAGACTGAGGCCCAGAGTAAGGAAGAGATTTATTTAAGGATACAGCTAATTTATGACCAAGGGCAGCTAGGTGGAGCATAAAGCCAGGGCTGGAGTCAGGAAGACTAGTCTTCCTGAGTTCAAATCTGGCCTCAGATAACTTACTAGCTGTGTGACCTCAGGCAAGTCACTTTACTCTGTTTACCTCATTTTCTTTATCTATGAAATGATCTGGAGAAGAAAATGGCAAACCACTCCAGCATCTCTGCCAAGAAAACCCCAAATTGGGGTCATGAAGACTCAGACATGACTTAAAAATGACTCAACAACAGCAATTCAAAGAAGAGAATGGATTAGAAGCCACATCTCTTGCCTGCCAGGCAGTTTGCTTTCTTCTGTCCTGTATTGCCTTTGCTTAATCTCCTCTAGGATATCATGCAGTTTGGCTCTGGAAGAAGTCTCTTAACTTGTTTGACCTTAGCCCTTGACCTTTTGTAAGTCTTTAGGATGGTCGTGCATTCCCTATGGAACTAAGAAACAGACTTTACAGAGAAATAGACTGAGCTATCAGAGAGATACAGAAAATCAAGAATATTTCCAATGAAGGGATAAGATAGGTAGCTACAAGAGCCAGTGGACAAACCCCACATCTTCCAGTCAATACACAGAATTTGTTTTTGTTCTTACTCCTCTAAGAGGACCATGGGGTCTGTACTTTGAGGGAACCTACAAGACCACTGTCCCCTGCTTTGTTTTAAAGCTGGTTTTTCCTTTTGGATGGGATCTTGGTCTTTCATGGGAGATTTACCACAGGATTGTAGTCTCAATTTAAAATGTGGAATCTGCTAACTATAGGCTAGGGTGCTTGATTTCACTGACTGACAAAATTCTAGATTGTACTATTAATAGCTAGCATTTATGTAGCATTTCATGGTTTGCATTGCGTTGTGCAATACTTGCTCTCATTATTCACATTTTACAGATGAGGAAATTGAGGCCAGGGGAAGTTGTGATTGGTCAGGGTTACATAACTAGCAGTTATCCGGAACAAGACTCCAACTTAGGCCTCTTGATTCAAAATCCAGTGCTCTTACCCACTGTTCTATCTACGTGCCTGTCAAAGGGGTAGTCACTGAACATCTCGGAAAGGAAGCAGCAGTCCCAAGGGGTAGGTGAACTTGACTTCTTCCATAATAGGTCATTCCAAACTAACCTTCTTTCCTATTTTTATAGAATTGTAGGCTGGTAGATTAGGATACTGCCACTGAAGTAGTTTGCTCAGACATTAGCAAAGCATTATATAAAGACTCTAGTTGTCTTTTTGTTTGTATTTAAGTGGGGAGATGTGGACTTGATAAATAGATTCAGAACTAGTCAGATGTCCAGAATCAGAGAATAGTCAAATGGTTCAGTGTCAACTTGGATGTATCCAGGTGTCTCTCTAGGGATCTGTCCTTGGTCCTAAGCTATTTAACATTTTTGTCAGTCTTGCATGAAAGTCAATATGTAATGCCTATGTAATTTTCAGATGACATGAAGCTAAGAGATAAAGTTCAACACAGGGTGACAGTTGAGATTCAAAAAGATCTTGACAGATTAGAACATTAGACCAAATGAAATGAGATGAAGTTTTGTAGGTATGCACATAAACTCTTTCACTTGAAAAGTGTGTGTGCGTGTGTGTGTGTGTGTGTGTGTGTGTGTGTGTGTGTGTGTGTGTTTTAAGAACTCAGATTCAAGATAATGGGAGGTGAAGCTAGACAGCAATTCATCAGAAAAAAATCTTGAGGTTTTAGTGGATTGCACACCCAATATGAGTCAACAGCGTGATAGTTTGGAAAGCTAATGCAGTCTTGGGCTGCTGGAAGGGAGATATAATGTCCACTTCTAGGGAAGGCTGGAGTCCACTGTCCTCTGACCTGGTCAGATTGCGCTGGAGTCCTGTGTTTAGTTGTAGGCCCTGCGTTTTAGGATAGGCATGGGTTAGCCAGCTAGAGATGGTCCAGAGGAGGGCAGTCAGGAGGGTGAGGCACTTTGCACTCATCCCACAGGAAGATTGGTTGAAGGAAATGATAGTTGGAGGTGGGAGAGGATAGGAAGGGAATGAAGGAGAGCAGGGGTACAGAGATAAGAGTCATGTTCATATATTTGAAGGTCTTTCATATGGAAAAAGAATCCAGCCTTCTGTGCTTGGCCCTAAAAGACAGAAATGGGAACATTACATAGATGCAAATTTAGGCTTGATGTAAGGAAATGTTTCTTAACAATTACAAAAGCTAGCTAGCTTGGGAGTTAGTGGGTTTGCTCACAGTGGAGGTCTTCAGTCTTGACCACTTTTTGAAGTGTGTCATTGAGGGGATTCAGGGTCAGGTTTGGGTTTAATGGTAGAGTGTCTAAGACCAGGCTTCTGGAAGATTCTCTTCCTCCTTAAAAATATGTGTTGGGACTGTTTCCTGAAACTCCTACATATCTATTCCTGTTTCTATCAGTGAAGGTGTGAGGCCTAATGAAGCAAGGTTAACTGGGCAGAACAGTCCATGTTGAAAGTTCATATTTAAAATGTCTCAGATTCTCTTAGCAAAGTAAGCTGATAGCAAACACCTTTCCTTGTAAGTTCAGATTCGGAGTGTCTGAGTAGGAACCATTTTGCATTCCATACTTGGCCACAGAATGATTTTGCTGGGACTGAAAGAATGAGTATCAACTTTGGGGAAACATGAAAAAAAAAATCCCAGTTATTTTTAATTTACAAGGCAAGGTATCAAAGACACAGTCTTTGTTATCAGAATGAATTCCGTAGGGGCATGTCATCGAAGTGAAGAACTCAAGGAAAACACCAAATGTCTAGGGCAGATGTCTAGGAGCAGTAAACCTTTTGGGAAGGTCAGTGATTTCTTAGAATCTGCCTTTAATAAAAACATTGTTGAGGTGTACTCTTGGGAAATCTACCTTAGAAATAGATGAGAGGTCTTGGTCCCCTGGGTCTCTGATTTTTACAAGTCTCTCCACTGAGGTGCAATCCAAATGGGACTGAAATTTAGAAGCGTATTCAGGGTACTGCTGGTCAGATCTTCCTTCTTCTAGGTCTAGTGTTTGAAGCCATCAGTTTTCAAGACCATGATGACACAGCTCCCACCTTAGCAAACAGGTGTCTCAGTTACTGTGGCTCCATTGCCTGATGACCATCTTGCTCGTGATGAGCTTAGGCTGGTTCTCAAATGATAGTGACACAGATCTTCACCTAAAGCCTTTTCAGCTCAGCAGGACCAGCACTTCACTGGCACAACTTTCAAGAGACCAGGGGCACCTCCGCACTATGATGAGACAATTGAGGAAGACTTCAGCAGAACAAGCCCTTAGTGGAGTGGAAATGTCAAGAGTAACTCAATCTTGTTCATTCATGAGGCATTGATTAAATGACCAGAGATGTGTAAGGTTGTTTGCTAGGCTTTACAGAGATGAAAAAGACCGTCTCAGCCCTCAGGGAGTTTGTACTCTAGTAGGAGACATAGACATGTACACAGATATATTGAGTTTAAATTTTCTTGAAAAAATCTAAATTCTGATTTGAGATGGGAGAGGGTAAGGAGAGAAGTTGAATATTTTTTTAAAGAAATTAAAGAATAAGAAAATCTAATTTCTGTGCTCGTACTAGGTGTAGACTCTCATCACCTCGTATCTGTACTACTGCAATAGCCTTCTGGTTTATCTCCCTGCCTTAAGTCTCTCCTTATTCTATTCTGACCCTCTACTCAGCTATCAATGTGATCTTCCTAAAAGGAAATTCTGACTAAGTTTCCTTCCTCCTCCCCATCACCCCCAGCTCAGTGGGAAGGGTAGGAGGGAGGTTTGGGAAAGATGAGATCAGTTTTTAATTTGCTGAGTTTGACATACTGGCAAGATAGAGCTTTGAGGGAATAAACCCTCCTCAGGCTGACATGGCTCTGACATTCTTTGTGGTAGCGGAGTGAGAACTGGCTTCAGAGTCAAGAGGATCTGTATTTGAGTCTGACTTCTGAAGCGTACTGGTTGTGGGACGCTGGCCAAGTCATGTAGCCTCTCAGTGTTCTAGACAATGCTTTAGCGCTATAGTTTGCAGAGCGGGTGCTGACCTCTTTGGTAAAGGGAATTTCCTCACCCAGGATTTTGCTCTACTCGTGAAATTCTCCCTCTCTCTGTCCTTAGGTTACCTAGAGTATATATGTTAAGGCAGAGATCATTGTTATGTAGGACCATTAACAAAGGCTTCCTGGAAGAGTCAGATGATCTGGCTTCATTCACATCTTGATTCTTTTCCTAATTAGCTCTGGAGCCTTTTTAAGACTCCATTCATATCCGCCTCACTTTTCCTTTTTTGAGCGTTGCTTTTTTTCAAGAGGTTTCATCTTTTGTCATCTTTGCTAATGCTGGAGAGTCTGTGGAACTGTGGGCAGAGCTGTGAATTCTTTTGGTAATTACGGCGAAAAAGCAATCTGGAATTATGCAGAAAATTCGACAGTTTACCGAAACTCTGTTCAGAAGACAAAGATTTGAATTGGATTATGATTATATAGTAATGATGCTACCTTGGATTGACGAAGTCATAGGATCTCAGGATGGAGCGTTAGAAGGGACCTGGATCGTTTCATCAAACAGCATCAAGCTACAGGTCTGGAAATGTCGGATTTGGAGTCAGAGCACTGGGGCTCAAATTCTAGGTATCCCACTTACTGCCTGTCTGACCGAGGGGAGGCACTCCACCCTTGTGCGGGCTCAGTTACCCCATCTGTAGCATGAGAAGTTGTCTAGCTGACCTCTAAGATCCTTTCCAGTGCCAAGTTCTTGTTCCTCAAAATTCCCATTATTGGACGTATGGCTTTAGGTGGTAGATGGCATGTTTCATACATGCTAAAATACTCACAGCAGCACTTTTTGTGATAACAAAAAGAGTGGCAGCAAAGTAGGTGTCATTTCATTAGAGAATGGCTAAATAAACCGTGGTATATGAACCTCATGGAATATTATTGTACTAAACTGATATGAAGACGTTCAAGAAACTTGAGAAGATTGATGTGAACTGATCCAGAGAGAAGTAAAATGAAAACAGTTATGCACAATGATTAGAATAATATAAGCGAAAATAGAACTGATTGCAGATGAAATTAGATGAATCCTTACATCTAATCTTGGTCCCAGAGAACAATTGATGAAACATGTTTCTCTGCTCTTGGTGGAGAGGCGGGAGGTCTGCGGGGACATAACGTTCCCATTCTATGTCAGTGGTAGTTGCTATAGAGGATAGTTTTGCTTTGCCATATTTAATTGTTATGAGGAATGTTGCTTTGTGGGACATGATTATGGTATAAAATATCCCATATACACTTAATAAACTAAAGGACAAGCAAATAAGGTGAGGGATCATAGATTTAGACCTAGAAGGGACGCTTAATCACCTAGTCCAGGGGTGGGGAACCTGCAACTTGGAGGTCACATGCGGTCCTCTAGGTCCTCAAGTGTAGCTATCAACTAGAGGGCTGCACTTGAAGACCTAGAGGGCCATAAGTGGCCTCAAGGCTGCAGGTTCCCCACCCCTGATCCTAGTTTGTAGATGAAGAACCGAGGCACAGAAAGACTAAAATGATTTGCCCCAGGTCACATAACTAAAAAGTAGTAGTTCTGGGAGTTAAACCCAGCCCCTTTGACTCCAAAGCCAACATTTGCCCACTGTACCATGCTACTATTGAGATAATCTCCAAGTCTCTTCCATCTCTGTCCTGTGATCCTGTGACTAGAGAGACCCAAGGTGGCAGCATCATTATAGATGAAATAATACAGTTCAAACCCTGGCCTTGTGACTTCTGATTCAGTTTTTCCAGTATGCTACATTCCATTTCCCATGTCCTGGCCTTCTCCAGTCTGTGACAGGCCTCACTGCTTGCCAAGACACCGTGGAAAGAGTTGTAGAGCCATTCTCTTCATGGAATCCTCCACCTATAAGGTCCTCCCTGACCTGCAGCTAGTCCATAGGCAGAGTCAGGCTCAGCATTCAGTCAGCCCTTATGAGATGGGTCTCTCCAACCTGTCAGGGCATATCAGCCCTGCCCCAACTCAGAAAAACATGCTGCTCACAGCCAACTGAAATGTCAACACAACAGGGGTGAGAAAACTATCCAGGATCTAAATTAACCTGTGTTCTTGATAAGCACAGGGA
>CM053772.1:241952033-242107886 GCA_028658325.1 Potorous gilbertii | reverse complement strand
TTCCCGCCCCCCCCCCCCCCCCCCGTCCTCAAGGACCTTAGTCTAATAAAGGAGGTGAGAAAAACACACAAATAACCACAATACAAAGTAGAATATGGTAAGTAAGCATTTTCCATCTGATAAGTCTCAGTCTTTTGACATAGCTGTCAGCCCCCAGGTACCAGTTATTAGTCCTTCCCAATGACTTCGAATTTACCATGTTATTTATAACAGTGACAACAATCATTAGCATTCATATGCTTTAAGGTTTACAAAATACTTTGAATTTGCTCACTCATTTGTTCCTCACAATAAGTCTAGGAGGTAGATGCTTATTTATTATTCCCATTTAACAGATGAGGAAACTAAGATACCTGTGCCCAGGGTCACACAGCTAGTAAGGGTCTGAAGTAAGATTTGAACTTAAGTCTATCTCACCATGACTTCCACATTTTATCCATTATACTACTTAACCACCTCCATATTTTGCATAATTTTTTGTTTTTTACACCCTCTCCTCTGAGTGGAACACTGGAAATTGAAGTACCAAACTCCTTCCAATGCCTTCCTTTATAGATGGAAGAAATTTCACCTCATTCCACTTTGCATCAGCTACTCTGCCTGGTTTCATCTCCATGGAAGAAGACACCTGGCTGCAGGTGTGACTTCGTTCTCTGCTGCTTTCCTGCGGCATGTTTTCTCCTTTATTAGATTATAAGCTCCTTGAGGGCAGGAACTGTCTTTCTTTTTATTAATTGTATTCCTAGCACTAAGCACAGTGCCTACTGCACATAGTAGGCACTTACTGGGTTGGATTATTTGCTTATATACCTGTTGTATGTGCCTTACCCCATCTCCTACCCAGTAGGATATAAGCTCCTTAACAGCATGGACTTGTTTTTTCTATTTAGTATTTATTTTCCCTCAGTTACATGTAAAAACAATTTTTAACACTCTGAGTTCCAAATTCCCTTCCTTCCTCTGAGTTCCAAATTCTCTCCCATCCTCCCCCTCACCCCCACTGTCATTGAGAAGGCAAGAAATTTGATATAGGTTATACATATGTGTAGTCATGCAAAACATAGCCATAATAGTCATGTTGCGGAATAAATATTTAAAAAAACTCAAGAAAAATGAAGTTTTTTTAAAAGGATGCTTCAATCTGTATTCAAACACCATCAGTTTTTTCTCTAGAGATGAATGGCATTTTTCATCATGACTATTTCATTTTACATCCCCAGAAGCTGGTACATAGTAAGTGTAATACTTATTGAGTTGTTTTGAAGGAAGTAAAAAGGGAGGAAACAAGTATTTATTAAGTATCCACAATGTGCCAGGTATTATGCAAAGGTCTCATTTGATACTCACAATAATACTGGGAGGTAGGTGGTATTTTTAACCCCCATTTTACAAATGAGGAAAATGAGGAAGGGAAAGGCTATGTGACTTGCCCAGCATTACACAGCTGAATTTGAACTCAAGTCTTCCTAATTCCAGGAACAGAGCTCTATACTAAGTTACCAAATACTCTCCTAGAGGGCAATAGACCAGTGAAGAGGGTAATACAGTAATAGCTTAGGGAAGAGATAAAGAAGGCTTAGACTGAGATGATGTCCATGAGGAAGAGAAGGTGGGACCAGATGGATGTTATTGGGGAGCTAGGATCCACAGGGATTGAGTGGATAGATTCTAAGAGATGATGGCTTTCTCTACTGCTATGGAAAATGAAGCGTCCCAGGGACTCACAGGCATCCTATGAACCACCAAGTGCTGCCCAACATGCCAGCAAGCAGGGGAAAAATTCAGTGGCACTCAGAGGCTGATTAAGTGTGGACTGAGAGGGAGGGTGAAGAGCCCACTGGGTCTCTTATCCAGCTCAATAAGGCTCACTCAGCCCTTCCCTGTGGAGTCTTTCCCTATCATTTTCTTTTTTAAAGAATATTATCATGATGCTCTTTTTAAAAATATTGCTACCACTTTCCAATAAGATTCCCCCACTCCAGTAGAAAAAATAGCTTCCCAACCAAAGAAACACTCTAAAGCAAGACAGATTTCCCCACTGGCCATGTCTGCCAATGTATTCCTCACTCTGCACTGACAGCCTACCACCTCAGAGCTTACTTCCAGTTGTTGGTCTATGATCCTCTAACCTCTCCACCAAAAGGAGGGCGGCATGCTTCATCAACAGCTAGTTCCCAGATGGGTTCACAATAATCTGTTCCTGAATCCAGGAGAGTTCTATTGCTTTTCAGCGTTTTCTTTTGTGACCCTTATTCTTCTGATCTGGATTTCATCAATTTTCAGCAGTTCATACAAGTCTTCCTGTTTCCCTGAATTCTTATTTGTCCTTTCTTACAGTACCTTAACAATAGAGCCGTTAGTTGGCACAGTGGATAGAGCCTGGAAAGAGTCAAGAAGACCTTAGGTCAAATCCAGCTTCAGATACTTACTAGCTATGTGATCTTGGGCAAGTTATTTCAACTCAGTTCCCTCATCTGTAAAAACAGAGATAGCACCTACCTCCCAGGGATGTTGTGAGAATCAATCGAGATAATGTTTATGAAGCCCACAGCACAATGCCTGTGCCCAAAACACGGTAGATTCTATAAATTGTTAGCTACTATTGTTACCATTACTCCAAATACATTCACATAACAAAAGCTGCTTGCTCATTCTCCTGTCAATTTTCTAGTTCTTTACTGTTACAGAAATGCTAAAATAACTGCTTTTGTACAGATGAAAACTAACTCTGCCTTGGCCCTTCTTGAGATATCTATCAATTAGGAGCAGCTAGGTTGTACAGTGGATAGAGTACCAGTGCAGGAGTCAGGAGGACCTGAGTTCAAATCTCACCTCAGACTCTTGACACTCACTAGCTGGGTAACCTTGGGCAAGTCATTTAACCCCAACTGCCTCATCCTAGGTCATCTTCAGTCATCCTGATGAATATCTGGTCATTGGATTCAGATGTCTCTGGAGGAAAAGTGAGGCTAGTGACCTGCACAGCCCTTCCTCGCTCAAAACAAAGTCAAGTGCAAGTCATGTCATCACTTCTCTGACAGCATGGTCTTCAAACAACAAAGCACAAACACATATATCTATCAACCAATAAACATTTATTAAGTATCTACTATGTACCCGGCACTATTATGTGTTGGAAGGGGGTTCCATTATGAAGGGTCCCTTTTGGACCCCCTCCTATAGTTAACTAGGATTCAAAGTACCCATCCTCTCCTTCCTCCCTCCCCTGGCACATGCCCAAGCTCATGCCTTGGCCCTACATGCTGCACTTGACCAAAGTGCTTGGGATTCTAGCTATTATAGAGTCTTCTCTGGCTCTTCACTCTCCCTCTAGAGCTTCACTTAATCAGCTTCTGAGTGCCATTAATTTTCCCTTCTGAGTCATGGCATGTTGGGCAATGCTTAGTGGCTTATGGTATGTCTGTGAGTCTCTGGTATGTTTCATCTTGAAGCATCTTCCGTCCTTCCTTTACAAAGAGCTTACAAGCTAATGTGAGAGGTGGGTCAGTCAAAAGGTATTTTAGCTGCAGGGAGGAGCTGTGACTTTGCCAAAGGGAACCAACTCTATCTGGTAAGTCCCTGAGAACAGAGAAATATTATAAGGTTTCCTTGACTGAGGATGTCAGGAAAATGACTGTACTGAAGACCTTGGGGGCTCTGTCTGCCTGTGCATTAATTGCCATGTTTTGTATGTGTGGCTTTGGTTGCCACATTTCTAATCTGGGCTACAATCCCACACACTTTGCTCACATGCAGCATTTGGGGCCCAAGCAGTTAGCCATGTGCCCTGGGTCGGGGGAGGAGGGGGTGCCCTGGGAGAGGAAAGAATGGGTACTTTAAGTCAGGATTAATTTGTTTCTTTTATCTCCTTAGCCAATAGAATGGCAGAGTTTGAGCGAGGCTTTCTATTCTTAGACAAAGCGTGGAGCTGGATTATGAAGGGGAGAGGAACAAGCATTTATTAAGCACCTACTATGTGCTAACATTCTACAAATATTTCCTCATGTAATTAGGGTTAGGAATCCTAAAGGGATTCTAGGAAGGAACTCTTCACAACTGAGCCCCCTCCTACCTTTCCAGTCTTCTCACACACAGCTTGCTCCCTGACCTGCATTCTGATCCAGTGACAGAGGGGCCTCCTGGCTGTTCCACTCACAAGACATTATCTCTTGGCACCCGCCATTTTCTCTGGCTATCCCCCATGTTTGGAATATTCTCCTTCCTCATTTCTGACTGCAGGCTTCAAGTCCCAAATAAAATCCCTTCTTTTACAGGAATTCTTTCCCATCCCCTTTCAATTTTAGTGCCTTCCTTCTGTTAATCGCCTAAAAGATTGTTTTATGGTGAATTCACATAAGGCAAGCACTCACATGATAGTCAAAAAAATCAAAACAAGGGCATTCTCAAGGTCTCTCTTAAGAACTCTGGAACTGATTGTATGACATGGGAGACCCTGGCACAGGACTGCTCATCATGGCATGCCTGCATCAGAGAAGGTGCTGTGCTCTGTGAGCAAAGCATAATTGAAGTAGCTCAAAAGAAAAGCAAGGGGTGAAAATTTAGAGAATACACCCCAAATGTTCACATGGACTGTTTGTGCCAGACCTGTGGTACAGCATTCTGAGCTGATCAGCCACAGTCAGACACACTGTAGCTTGACTCTAATATAGTGATATTATTTTGGTGCTCTTTGAAAATGAAGGACAACAACTAATGAATGAAGAAAATTTATCCTGTATATAGCTTGCTTTGTATGTGTCTGGTTGCATTGTTAACCACCTGTTAGATTATAAGCTCCTTGAGGGCAGGGACTCTCTTTTATTTCTTTTTGTATCCTTAGCACTTATTACATCACCTGACACCTTATTACATCACACATAATAAATGGTTATTGATTGATTAAGTGAATCAATTTTATATAACAAAATAAATGTAGGAATCAACTGGAGACTCTTCTGCCCCAGGACAAGGTAAGGGAAATTGCTTGTCTTCAAATGTGTCACCCAGAAATGGACATAATACTCTAAATGTAGTCTGACACCACTGTAGAAGGCAAGGGAAGTAGTAACTCCCTCTTTGTTTCTCTTAAGCACACACATATGTATGTGTTAGGGTTAGGGTTAGGGTTAGTATATGTGTGTGGGGGTATGTATGCAGTGTTCCAAAAGTCTTAGTGCAGTTTTAAACTTAAATCTATTCAAGTCTACAACTGCATTAGAACCTGTGAGACATCTTGGATAGATTAGAGAGACAATATAGATATGCATGTATTCATATGTATATATATGTATATATGTCAAATACATACACATATAGATTTGATATCAAAATCATATATTGAATATATATATATGTATACACACACACATTGAAATCTGTTCATTCATTCTCCTGTTAACGAGCAATCGACAACAAATGCCTATATATAGAATGTCAGAAAGGAATCTGGGGAACACCGGAAGGTTAAGAGATTTGCCTAGGGTTGAAAGCCAGTGTAAATCAGAAGCAGGACAGATAACCACGATTAGTGACTCAGAGGCCAGTTCCCCCTTTGCTGAGCCAGGCTGCTCCTTTCAAGGCACTCTGAGGCAATCATAGTTTTTCTAAGCTGCTGTGCCATGCTGATGATGCCCAATAACATGTAATCCAATCACCTTCCCTGCCCTACACACATTTTTTGAATGAATTACTATAAATTTGAGGGAAATAGTTTTAAAGCTGATTTTTTAATCCCAGCAAAAGACTTCTTTGTGTATTGTCCAGACTTGTGTCATTTCATCAGTGTAGCAGACATCCAGCGTGGAAACTCCCTCTCCCATATCAACAACAGTAAGTCTCTGTAACTGATGATCATAGATTGCTTGGGGGTGTGGAAACTGGGGAGGGAAGACATTCAGAGGTTAAATGACTTGTCCATAGTCACATACCCATTATGTTAGAGCTAAGATTTCAACCCAAGTCTTCATGATTCCAAGACTGGACCATTACACACTATACCATGCTTTACATTTATACCTATTACATTTAATCTTTTTAGATTTGATCCATCATTCTAGTCTGCCCTAGCTTTGGATCCCAATACTTAGTCATCTAAAGTTTTAACCATTCATCCTAGCTTCATGTCATCTGTAAATCTGACTAGTATGTAATCTTTATCTCCATCTAAAGTACTGATTTTAAAAAATCAATTAAATAGTGCTAGCTCACTAGAAGCTGCTCTTCAAATTGATGTTGAACTCTTGATCTATTTTTCCTCTTTTCTTACTATATTTCTTATTAACATTTGTTTGTGAAGATGTTGAGTTCTAATTCTCTTCTGCCCTCCCTCATCCGTGAACTCCTGATTCTTTGGGTCCAGTCGCTCAACCAGTACTGAATCCTTCTCCATTTCTTCATCTTGTTCAATGAAGTGAATGAGAATTTATTAAGTGCCTATTATGTGCCAGGTTCTGTGTTTAGAGGTGTGGCAAAGAAAGGCAAAAACCAAAAACACTCCCTGTCCTCAAGGAGAAAGACAACAGGTAAACAACTATGTGCAAACAAGATAGACACAGGATAGATGGGATATAATCTTGGAAGGAAGGTATTATAATTAAGAGATCAGGAAAGAAAACATCATGCATAAGGTGGGATTTTAGCTGACACTTGAGGGAAACCAGGGGATGGAGAGGAGGAGGGAGAGAATTCCAGGACACGCAGACCTGAGAGATGAGGTATCTTGTTCAAGGAATACCTTGGAGGCCATTGCATTGAAGAGGGCATGTAAGGGTGAGGAAAGTGTAAGAAGACTGGAAAGGTAGAGGATTTTACATTTGAACCTTAGAGTGATAGGAGCCACTGGAGTTTATTGAATTAGGTAGGAGGTGATGAAGGTGGACTGTGCTTTAAGAAAATCAACTCGACAGCTGATTGGAGAATGGTTTGGAATGGGAATAGACTCCAGTTAGAGAGACGAATCAGAAGGCTACTACAATAATCCAGGCATGAGGTAATGAGAACATGCACCAGGGTGGTGACAGCTTTATAGGAGAGAAGGGGGTACATATAAAATATGTTATAAAGGTAAAAATCAACAGTATTTGACAACTGATTGGAATTCAGGAGGTGAGAGTGAGGAGTGGATGATGACACCTAGGTTATGAACCTGGGTGACTGGGAGGATGGTGTTACCCTCCACAGTAATAGAGAAGTTTGGGAAAAGAGAGGATTTGAGGGAGGGGGAAGATAATATTTATAAGAGAGATGGTTGATCCAATTATACTCTGTTCAGATCACTGCTGTGTTAGAGGAGTCTAGTTGAAATCTGGAGCTGTGAATTTACTAATGTAGGTAATTCTCCAGGGAGAAAACTTCTTCTACCAGGACAGCTTGGTACCTTTCCTTCAACTTGAAGTCTTGGAGAGTTTTCTTTGGGTACTGAGAGATTGAGTGATTTGGCCAAAGTCACACCAGCAGTGTGTGTCATATGCTGGCCTTGAACTCAGCTTTTTCTGACTCAGAGGCAGATTCTCCATCACTACTCTATGCTGCAAGCAGAGAAAGAAAGAAAGAAAGAAAGAAAGAAAGAAAGAAGAAAAAAAGAGGAAGGAAGGAAGGAAGAAAAAGAAAAGAAAAAAGGAAGAAAAAGAAAAGAAAAGGAGGCGGGAATGGTATGGGTTTATTTGGGATTGGTGCGCTGGTTCTCAGTGGTGGAAATCCCTTTTTAAAGTACTTCCTTTTAGGCCAAAGCCTTGGAAGACTGATTCTTACCCCGAGCCCCCACCTTTTGCCCCTCGCTAATCTGCTTGCCGATTTAATGTCAAGGCTTGGTGGAGTTTGAAGCGCCTAGGTCAAATAGTCCTTGGTCGTCCTTGGTGTACACTGATTGTGGGGTGTTGGTAGTCCCCAGAGACTTTGCTAGTCGTTAAAGATATCTCTAATCTCTTTGGGAAGGGAAACTGAGGCGGAGATGGGGGGAAAGGGGGAATGGACTTGTTCAAGGTCACACAGTCAGTTAGTGACAGAATTGCGACTAGAGCACAGCTTTCCTCTTTCCTAGACCAAGGCTTCCTCCTCCCTCGCACCATTTGCACATCACCAACCAAGGCCCCTGGGTGCTGGGTCCATTTGGGCTCCCTAAACTCCAACCGAGCTGCAGCTGCTGGGAGAGGGGAGCACCCATGACTCAGTAACTGTGGGTGCGTCTCACTCTGTTTTGTCGGAGCCCCGGGACCCCTCAGCCCTCCCTGCCCCACTCCGCCCCTCTCTCAGGCATCTCGGACCGCCCCAGGAGTACCAGGGTTCCAGCCAATCCTGGAGGGAGGCGCAGACAGCCCGCCTCCGATCGGACTGCCCGGCAGACGGGCTGGCAGGCAGGCTGACTAGGGAGCTTTGCTGCGGACGGATCTCAGGCGGGTACCAGCCGTCGCATCTCCTAGTCCTTTGGGTCCGGCCCTCCTGCTCCGGGTCCCCGGGGGAGCCGCCCGGTTCTCCCCGCAGCGGCGGCGGCGGCCATTCGGGAAAGCGCAGGTCAGCCAAGCTAAGGCCACCGAAGTACAGGGGGCCAGTGGCGGAGGCCTGATCCGGGGGAGGGAGTGAGGGAGCTGGGAGAGGGGATGAGGGGGGGTATCCCTAGGGATCAGGCTGGCAGAAGCTTCGGAGGGGGGCAGAAAGTCAGGACTGCTGGGGAAGCTGGGGAAGCTCCCCAACGAGGGGAGGGTGGGGGAAGGCGGCAGCGCTTGGAGAAGGGACAGGACTGAGCCAGGGACTGGGAGCATCCCTGGGGAGGAGCTGGAGGGAGTCGGGGAAGGAGCGAAAGGAAGGGTAAGATTGGAGGGAGGGGGAAGGGGTAGGCGTAGAATGGAGGAAGGGAGGCCAGAGAGACAGCTCTGGGAGGGGTTCAGAGAAAGGGACGGGGCATCCCTGGGGAGGGGCAGGAGGGACAGCACAAGGGGAGAAGATTGGAGGTAAATGGGGCGGGAGGGAGAAGGGACAGGGCTGGAAGGGGACTCGGGGAAAACCCTGGGGATGTCCCTGGGGAAAGGTTGGAAGGGGGGAATTGGAGGGAGATGAGGAGGAAGGGAGGGTGGAGGGAGGCTCAGGAGAGAGACTGGGGGACTTCCTTGGAGAAAGGCCAGAGGGAGCTGGGGAGCGAAGCACAGAGCCCGCGGGGCCCGTACTGGCCGGGGGATGGGGCTGGGCTCTGAGCCAGGGCCTAGAGCATCTCCTGGAGCTGGGCAGAGAAAGGGAGGGAGGGGAGACTGGCCGCGGGGAAGGGAAGGGTGCTGGGATGGGCAGGCAGCGAACTGCAGGGTCAGGGAAGCAGCGGGACCTGAGCGTCCCCCCTCACCGCCCGGCTCTTTCCCGCACAGGCAGCCGCTGTAGGCGCTGAGGATGCTGCTGCTTCCGAGGATGCTGCTGTTCCCGAGGCTGCTGCTGCTGCTCGGGCTCCTGGCGGGAGCGGGGCGAGCTGCCCCGGCCCCCTCCACCCTGCCCGCCAGCCCCTCTCCCTTGCCCGTGGTGCAGCGGGAAGGGCCCCTGCCTGCCTTCACCTTTCCGCAGGAGGAAGCCACCCTAGACGAGATGTTCCGTGAGGTGGAGGAATTGATGGAAGACACGCAGCACAAGCTGCAAAGCGCCGTGGACGAGGTGGGTGCAGCGCGGATCCAGTGAGCGTGCCGGCTTCTGGGCTCTGGGGAGAGCAGCCCAAGCAAGCCATGCTCTGGGCCGGGTTACTGGCGGGTGCCGTGCGGGTGGGCGGAGGTTCTCGTGTGCCCCTGGGCCGCCAGGCAGTCAACAAGCGTTTACTGCGTGCCTGGACTGTGCTGAGAGCAGGGGGCTGTGGCCTAGCCATCTTGGGCCCAAGTTCATCCGGAGGGACCATCAAGGCACCTACCTTGCCTTGGGAGAGAGAACTGAATAGAGCTTCTGGAAAGAAGCGTTAGGAGCCTTTTGTTGGAGAGCATGATAATGGCAACTCCTATTTGGTATTCCCTAGTCCGCAGGAGCTGGGATTTCCTGCTGCTGAGCTCATCCCCTCAACCAGGTGTTTGCTCCCCTATGTGGTGCCCTGTGGCTCCTTCCATCCTCCATCGAGGAGAATCGGTAATAGAAAAGGATTCTGGGAGGTTTAGGGTCTTTGTTATCAACGAAAATACAGTTTGCAGACAAGAAAAAGAAGTCGGAAATGTTCTTGCCCCTGGGCCTCCCAAATGAGGTCAGGCTTTCAAAGGCACCGCCAGAGCAACTCAGCGATTATTTATTAATCATTCATGTTGTGCAAGGCTCTGTGTTGGTTTCTGAAGATACAAATACAAATCCTGACCTCGGGAAGCTCTCATATACCGAGGAATAGGACGGTACAGATCAACTGCAAGAGAGAGAACAACTAACACCTAGTGGGACCAGGAAAAGAAACTTAAAAAGAAGAAAAGAATTTGAAAAGGCAAAAGAGAAGAGGGAACCTACTCTAGGCATAGGAGTATAGGGAGAGAACTGGGGCAAGAGCACAGACAGGACATAGAACTCGGAGTTTAGAAAATAGCTAGGAGTCCAATGTGGATTCCCCAAATAGAGAGTGTACAAGGAAGCAATATGAAATAAGTCTGGAAAGGGAGGTTGGAACCAGATACTGGAGGGCTCAAAATGCCAAGCTGAGGACTATGGATTTGATCCTCAAGGTAATAGGGAGCCCCGGAAAATTTTTGAGCAAATGAGTGATGGGGGAAGATTATTTTGGCAGCTGTGTGCATATGGCAGATTAGAGCTGAGAGACTGTGTGTGTGGTGGGGGGAGGGGGTTGTCCTTCTTTCTTGAAGAGGACTGTGACATCAGGGAAATGACCTGGCTTGCATTAATTAGATTTGAGTAAGGGAGGGCTGTACAAAGTCACCAGACTCACTTTCTTCTCCAGAGCCATCTGGGTCCAGTGGCCAAATATAGATGAGGATGACTGAAGATGGCCCAGGATGCAATGGGAGACCTTGGTCTTTTTAAGTGAAAGTCTTTCAGTGGTGTTGACCCGTTCTGTGAATAAGCCTATTGAAGAAGGGAGACAAGGAATTGCCCCTTTAAAAAAAAATCAGAGAAGGGAAGACCCTGAGGCTTGCTGGTTAAAGGACAAACATTCACTCTGAGCCAAGGAGGGCCCCCAAGATAACTATTAAGTGGTGCTTGGACAGGGATGTTTTGTTATCAGATCAATGAGATCCAGAGTGAATTGTATTTTAGGTTTGGGAAAGAAATCTAGCCAATAAACCTCAAGATAACTAGGTAGGTTTCACCCATCAAAATTTACCTTCCTTTGGGCAGAACATCACTTTAATTTCTGGAGATTATCTTTACCTCAACTACCTTGGAATGAAATCTTTCCTTCTAATAAAGAAAAAAATAACTAAAAAACACCAATTTTTAAAAATAATTGATACCATAACTACACTTGACAATGTATATTGCCATCCTGCACCCATATTCCCTCACCTCTCCTACACGAAGTAGGAGATGTGTTTCATTTTCTGTTTTGGGCCAAGATTGGGTATTAAATTTACTTAGAATTCATTGGCCTATCTTTTTTCAGGGCTTAAGGTTAGAAATTCATCCTTCTGACTCAGTTAATAAACTCTTCAGAAAAGAGTCGGCTAGAGGTCCAAAGTGACAGGAAGTCCAATCCTTGCCTCTTTCTTCTTTGGTCAGAGTGACTCTGACCAAGCCTATACTTTTTTCTCCATCCAGTGCCAAGAAAGATTTACAAGCTGTATAAACTTTTCCTTACCTAGAGTACTACATATAACACTTGACTTAAATATCAAGATGTTTCTTACCAAAAATAGTTCTTTTGTCTTTTCTAGCCCAGCATTGTTTAGGGGTCCCTACCACACCTTCCTAGTTGAGATATAACTTGTATCAAAAGATTGTAGATTTAGTTGGAAGAAATCTAACAAAATCATCTGAAAATCAATCCAGATCATCCAGTCTATACTGACCCCTTCATTTGACATTTAAGGAAATGGAGATCCTAAGAGGTTGTAACTTGGTTGTGATCAAATGGAGTCCATGTAGGATTGTGGAAGGAGCCCTAGAGTCAGAAGACCTGAGTTTGAATCCTAGATCTAACTAGCTATTGTCTGTAGCATCTTGGCCAAGTCATTTAACTTTTCTAGGCCTTTCAGCTGCCTCATCTCTAAGAGACATCAGTCTAGATGATATCTAACATTCCTTTGAGCCCTGACTTTATAATCCTACAATTCTATAGCTAAAGACAGTTGCCCCAGTGACTCATCTTACAAACAACCTGGCTTTGATTCCCAACTGATACAAAAATGGTCTAGATCCTGGAAGTCTCATTTTTTATTTCCTGATGTCTGCCAAAGGATGCGAGAATGGAGTGATAAGACAGAGGGAAACTAGGCAGGCCCATGAAGTAGAACTTCAGCTTTACTTTGTTCTGTTTTCAGAGAGATACAGCTATGCGAGCTGTCTTACTCAAAACTGACTCATCCATTTCCTTTAGCTTATTTCAACTTCTTCTAGGCAAGAAAGTGGATTCCCACCAAAAAGAAAGAGGCCAACCCTATATTTTATTTCAGCGTTGAAACTTTTTCCCATTTTCTGTAAAACTTGAATTGACATTTGAAATTTAACTCCAAGCAGGCATCGGCGCTAGAAGGAATCTGGTAATTACTCAATTGATCAAATGTAAATTCAAAGTGTGGCCGTGTCTTATTTTGTGGCTAAATTGTCCACAATGGCCAGATGTTGCTCAAAGGGCCAGTTAGTGTTCCGTAATGAGCATTGGCTAAGACTGTTGTGAAGGGTTAGTTTAAATCCTTCCATGATGCTAGAAAAACCAGTGATGGAGAGATAGGAATAGGGAGTGACCAGTGGCCTTAATCAGAGTCTGAATATCTGACTTTAATTAAATCCCCAAGTCACTTTACCTGCCTGAGCCTCAGTGTCTTTGTCTGAGAAATGGAGATAATGATACTTACAAGTATTTACCTTGAAGGCTAAGAGCAAATGAGTTAATTCAATTCACGAACATATGTTAAGCACCTACTGTGTTCTGGCACCATGCTAGGTACTAGGGACATAAAGATATCAATAACGGCCCTTGCCTTTGAGGAATTGACATTGTAATGGGGATGCTACAGCATATTTATAAATAAAACCAAAATATATGAAAGGTAATACAAAGCAACTTCAAGAGGGAGAGAGTATCACTACTTGTGGTGACATCTGAGCTGTGCTTTGAAGGAAGTGAAGGTAAGGAAGATGTGTCCCTGATGTGGGAGACCATTTATACAATGACATAGAGGCAGGAGATGGGATGTAGTGTATTGGGAACAGGTGTAGATTGTGGTAAGGAAATGTTTGTAAATGTAATGAAGAGCTATAAGTAAGTTTGAGCTAGTAGATGTACTTGCTTGCTTTCTCTCTCTAGGATTTCAGTTTCCTCATCTATAAAATAAGAATATCGGACTAGACAATTTGTAAGTCTCCTTCTAAGTCTAAATCTTTGACACTTTAAAGTAAACATCATGATGGATTGGTATCATGGAATCTGAACTGGAAGGGGACTTCAGAGGCTGTCTGGTCCAAAATGTACCTGACTGAGAAGCCTCTCTCTACAATATTGCTGTCAATTGGCTATTCAGCATCTCTTTGAAGATTTGAGATGTAAAGGAACCTATTGTCTCCCAAAGAAGTCCATTATCCTTTAGACTGGTAGTTTCCCCCTGTACTTGTTCAGTCATTTCTCAATTATGTACAACTCTTCATGACCCCATTTGGGTTTTCTTAGCCAAGATACTGAAGTGGTTTACCTTTTCATTCTCCAGCTAATTTTACAGATGAGGAAATTGAGGCAGAGTTAAGTGACTCAACCAGGGTCACACAACTGGTGAGTGTCTGAGGATAGATTTGAATTTAGATGATTCCAGACCTGGCACTCTATCCACTGTGCTGTCTAGCTGCCCAGCCTCCTCTACATACAGGGCCTAAATCTGCCCCTCTGTAGCTTCCACCCATTGTTTGACTTCTGCCTTTTGGGTGTAAGCAGAATGAAATTAATTCCTAGTTAGATCTTGCTAATCATTTCTTTCCTGAGGCAGTTAGGTGGCATAGTGGATAAAGCACTGGGCCTGAAATTAGGAAGATTGAGACACTTGGTAGTTGCGTGACCCTGGACAAGTCATTTAGCCTCTGTCTGCCTCAGTTTCCTCAATTGTAAAATATGGAAATTACAATAGCACTCCCCTGCCACAACAGGGTTGTGGTAAGGAAGAAATGAGATAATATCTACAGATCACCTTACACATAGTAGGTGCTTAATAAGTGCTTATTTCCTTCATTTCTATTCAATCCCCTGGTAGTGAGACTACCAGGTCTCACCCTCCAGGTGAGGAGGGTGATATATTTTTCATGAAAGCACTAATGTTCTTATCAAGGCAGCTTTATTTGTTTTCCATTTCTGAAAAGCAGGGACCATGCAGACCTTACTCAATTCAGGGCATCCATTTTTTATAGAGTTATGTCATGATTTTACTGTTAAATTTATTTCTTGACATTTCACATGGCCCAGCTGCATCAGACTGTTGATTTTCTGAAAATGGGGGGAAACAATCCAAGTTGCATTCAATTGTAAGTCATTGGTGGAAGATGTGGGTAAAGCGCCAAGCATCTGCATCACAGATTGATCCTGTCATCTAGTTTGGTGATAACAGCAGTTCATACTTATATTCTGCCTAACTCTCTATTCTAGCCCTAGTTTGCAAAATGTTTGCGTGTGTCTAGTGCATTTGATCCACATAACAGCCTTGCAAGTTAGTAAGCGTAGAGACTGTATCTTCCGCTCCTAGTAATTTGCAGAGGCAGATTGACAGAGTGAATATTTTACATGGGATCAGGAAGACCTGGGTTTGAATCTGCCTCGGAGTTTTACTAGCAATTCAACCCTGGGAAAGTCACTTAACCACAGCCTCCACTTCATCATCTGTATAATGGCAATGATAACCCTAGCTATTACTTTAAAGGGTTGTTTTGGGATCAGTGAAGTAATTTAAGTAAAACCCTTGGAAAACTTGGGAGAGCTATTGCTTGGCTTTTTTCTTCTTTTTTTCTAGAGGCATTGTAAAAAGATTGTCTGGGAGACCTAGGCTGTAGTCCCAGCTCTGCTAGAGGCAGTGTGGCATAATAGATAGAGCACTAGACTTGTTATCACAAAGTCCTGTGTTTGAATCTCACCTCAGACATTCATTAACTGTGTAATGACCCCCAGCTAATCAATCAACAAGTATTTTCCAAGTGCCTACTATGTTCCAGACACTGAGCTAGGCACTGGGGATGCAACTACAAAGTTTATAATCTAGCAAATAATTCTATCAAGGCAGGTCACTTCACCTCTCTGGGCCTCAGTTTTCTTGTCTGTAAAATGGGAAGGCAGTAGGCCAGGTGTTAATCTTTCAGCTCTAAATCCATGATCCTATTAACTGTGAAACCTTATACTTGCATCATCTCTGTGCCTCAGTTTCCCACATGTGCAATGCAGGAGTCAGACTAAAGGACATACATTTAGAGCTAGAAGGGGTCTTAGAGATTGCCTAGCCCAAACCCCTTATTTTATAGAGAAGAAACTATGACCCAGAGAGAAGTGACTTGCCTGAGCTTATCAGAGCTGGAGTGTGAATGAAGGTCTTTTTCCTCTGGATTCTCTGCTCTTTCTCCCTTACTTTGCTGCCTCTCTGATCCTTGCAGGTCCTAGCATTCTCTGTTTATTTATGATCATAGAGAATCTGATTGCTCACTGTGTAGTTAGATCGTCTTATTGCTAGATGGGCGGAGCCCAGTTGTGAGCTGGAATGAATACCTTTCCCCTAGTATCCCATTGTACCCCTAGAATGGGCACTTGGAAACAATAAGTTGAGTATGTGCCATATTTAATAGGCTACATAGTCTTTCTGTGTTAAATACAACATGCTGAATGCCCAAGTTTGCCTGCTAGGGCAATAATAGTTATGGGTGCATAAAATTTCCATGATAAAACTGCATTTTCTGTGGTTTATGATACTGTTAAAAGGCCTTTAGCTCATTCTGCTGAGAAGGATTTTACACAAAGGCTCATTTCTGTTGCATTAAGGGAAGTGGAGACTTGCTCATTATTTGGTTATTTGACCAATACAGGAAACCAAATTGGATCATTCTGATGCCAAAGTGGATTGTTTTCCCTTGGCTTAGATAGCTAGTTAGCTAGATCATTTATTAAACTCTTACCAAGTGCTAGGCACGGAAGCTGTATAGAACACATTAACCACAGAATGGCCAAATTGCCACTTCCTTCTTAGTAGATGACCTTGCCTCCTACTTTGTGGAGAATTTTGAGATGACCTAGCATGACCTCCCATCATGTAGCCACACCTAAATAGATCTTTCCCATTCTTCTCTCTCTCTCTATAAAAGTCTCAATATATAGTCTCTATAGAAAAGATTTCTCTTCTTTGAAACTAGCCCCTTCTTCTCTTAAGCTGGCTTAAAACTGTACAAAGACTTTTGGGATGCCATACATTCTGTCTTTTATCCATTTCTCTCTCCTCTCTATCCTGTCTTTCTCTTTCTCTTCTCTCTTTCTGCTTCTCTCTCCTCTCTGCTTCTCTCCATCTCTCTGTTTCTCTACTCCCCCCGCCATTTTTATTTCAAACTCTCCTCACTATAACAGAATTCAATCATTTTCAGAGTTGGAAGGGACCTCAATAGTCATCTAGGCAATCAACAAGTGCTTATCAAGCCCCTACTGTATGTCAGGCACCGTGGTAGGTGCTGAGGATATAAGTACAAAGAATGAAACAGGCCCTACTTACAAGGAGCTCAGTCCAGTCCACATCGGAAGAAGAATCCTACTCCAAAATACCCGAGAAATAGCTACCCAGACTTAGCTGGAAGAGCTCTGGGGGGGGGGGGGAATACCTATATCTAGAAAGGATTGGGGATAACTCCAGTATATTGGAAGTTGTTCTTCATATCAAGCCAAAAGTTGTTTCCACAACTTCTATCCTTTGACCTCATTCTGTCCCCTGGGACCAAGCAGAATGAAATGGATCCTTTTCCCCCATGGCAGCACTTTGTAGTTCCTTCTTCTGTACTTACAAACATTTTCACCTCTTCCTTATATTATTAAAAAAACAAAACAACCCTCTGTTCTCTGGACCATGCTTTGACCTCTGGCCACCAATCAGTCTGTTGCCCTTCTTTTGTTTCCAGTATGGCCAAACCAGTGCCTACATTCACTGCTCCCATTTCTTATTAAACCATTCCTTATGAATCCTTCACACATTGGCTTCTGCTCTCATACTGGAGGTTATCCATGATCTCTCACTTCCTTGCAGAATGTCTTTTCTCATTGACCTGCCTCCTCTGCTTGCCTGTGATGTGTTCCACCAGGGACCACCTGCTCCTTGAATCTCTCCTCATATCTTTATTTTTTTCATCCCCCTCCCCTACAAAAGAAAAGAGAAAGGAAAAGAAAATTCCAAGCTGGTCTGGCTATTCCTCATACATAACAAACACTGCATCTCCCATCTCAGTGACTTTGCTCTGGCTGTTCCCCTCACCCTCTCCTGACCTCCAGTTCTCAGAATCCCGTAGCTTTGTTTGCTAGGAGATTCAACACAAGCACCACCTTGTACATGAAACCTCCCCTGATCCATGCCCTTCCCCCTATCCCAGCTATTGGTGCTTTCCCCCCAAAAAACTACCCTTGTATTTATCTTCTTCCTATCCTGCATATGTCTATTTGTGTACATATGCCTCCCCCAAACTTCTAAACATCATGGATTGTTCCCTCTCTGTCTTTGTAACTCCAGTATGCCCTCGCACAATGTCTGGTACTTTAATGGGGCTTAGATGATTAAGTCCATGTGTCAGACCTTCAGCTGTTGGATTACAGATCATTGTTCAAGTTAAACCCATGTCTTTCAGCTTAACTAACATGGCATGGTAGCACCAGCCTCATTCTCCCTTCTCCCAACCCTAACCTCCACCATCCTGGCTGCCCATTCCTGGTAATACTCTGTCTTGTCAGTGCCTCACTTTAAGTTGTAGTACCTAGAATTGGACTCAACCTCCAGATATGGTTAAACAGAGGATGACAGCAGTATATCTATTTTCTTGTTCTATTGCTTATGACAACGGTGTAGGTGCTTCTCTATCCCTTGCCCACCATGTCCTAGAGGCAGCTGGGTGGCATGGTGCATAGAGGGCTGGTCCTGGAGTCAGGAAGATCTGAGTTTAAATCTGGCTTCAGACACTTACTAGCTGTGTGACCCTGGGCAAGTCATTTAACCGTGGTTTGCCTCAGTTCTCTTGTCTGTAAAACAGGGATAGTAATAGCATCAACCTTTCAGGTTATTCTGAGGATCAAATGAGATAATGAGAAAGCACTTGGCACCTAGTAGGTGCTTAATAAATGTTTAATGATTAAAGCACTTAGCAGAGTGCCTCCCATATAAAAACGGATTTATACAGTACATATATTAGCTATTATTTTCTTTTCATTTTTAGCAGTTTTTCAAAGAGCTTTTTCTGCTGAGGAGCAGATAGTGGTATAGTGGATAGAGCATGAGTCCTGGAGTCAGGAAGATCTAAGTTCAAATCCGACCGTAGACACTTATTAACTGTATGACTTTGGACAAGACACTTACCCTCTATTTGCCTCAGTTCCTCCTCTGTAAGATGGAGGACACACCAGAGAAGGAAATGGCAAACTCCTCCAGTATCTTTGCCAAGAAAACTCCATGGACTTTGGCCGTAGAGTCAGGTAGAGTTGGACATGACTGAACCACTGAACGATATACTTGTTTTCAGATTCTTGGGCTGAATAGGAGTAGGGTTTCATGGAATCCTAGAATTTCAGAACTAGTTATCATTTTAAGAGGAAGAAAGTAAAGTCTAGATAGGAGTTACTCTTCAAGGTCACACAGAGAGATAGTAGCACAGGCAAATCTAGGAATGACCTCTCCTGACTCCATGGTCTTTCTGGTTATGCTTAAGTCATACCACAGTCCTGACTGAGAATTAAACCCCAGCTTCCTATGCCCAAGGCAGGGATGAGCACCACCCCACCGATGACCTCTCTAGACTGTCGGACTCTAACTGATAACTTTCAGACCAGTCCAATTGCATATCAAAGTCTTATTGAATTTTTAGATGAAAGCAGAGGAGGAAGCCACCAAAGCTTCATCAGAAATCATCCTTCAAGACCTGCCTCCCAACTTCCACAATGACTCTCACAGTGAAGTCAAGGTGGGAAACAGAACTATCTACAGGCACCAGGAAATTGACAAGGTAGGAGACGTGCATGGCACCTCATCACATCTATAGCAATGAGGTCTCCTTGTATGAAGGAGGAAAGGTGGCTTCTTCTCATGGGAAAACAAAGATCTCATAAATCTTTTTTCCAGAGAGATCTCCCACCTAAGGCTGTGTGGAGTTCTCATGTGCAGGCTGAAAGGCTTGCATCATTCATTCAACCAATATTTATACTGTTCCCACATGGAGAGGATAATTATAGCCAGAGGCAACAATGAATTTCTCCTTTTCACAGGACTTGTTGAATGATGAGTGAGGAGGGATGCCCCTGGGGCAGGTGCAAGGGCCTGCCATGGGGTTTAGATGAGATACGGTCTGGGAAAGCACTTGAGACACTGTGGAGGGTTATTCACTGGGAAGTCCTGTTTGCAATGGCCATCGTCGTTATTATTTAGGGCCAAATCCGGATTACTTTTCATGTGACTGTGAAAGAAAGGATGAGTGTTAGTAATCATGCTGCTTTTCCAGGTGTGTCTCCCTCAGGAAATGATGGGAGCATTGGGACCGACTTGCTGGATGAATCTGGAATCTTGTTTCCCATTCGTCCTTACTGTGCCAATGTTTCCATCCTAGGTAACCAACAATCAAACTGGACAAACTGTTGTTTCAGAGACCATTATTGCCACCATAAAGGATGAAGAGAAAAGGAATCACGTAAGTCCTGCTTACTCCCTTTTTATTTCCAGTATTTCAATGCTGTCAGACCCCACCATTGGCTTCCACCATGAGCAAGAAGACAGGATTAGATTTAAGGCTGGAAAAGATGTGAACAGGTCATGTCATCCAATGCTGCTATTTTACAGATGAGAAAAATGAGGAAAGAGGGGAGGGGGTTATGGGATCATAGATTTAAATCTGGAAGTAGCCTCAGAAGCCATATCTAGACAGATAGAGAAAGTTCCTATTATATACCAGGTATTGTTGTAAGAGCTAAAGTTGTAAGTATAAACAAGAGTAGTCAAGCCCTTAAGGAAATGACATTGTAATAGGGAAAGAGAGCTGAAAACAAGGGGAGCTGAAAACAAGAGGGGGAATGTGTTCAGTGTCACAGAGTGAAGCAGTCTGGGAAGGTGCGTGGAGGTCTGGGCCGCCAGTAAGGTAAGGCAAGAGCCAAGGGTCATAGGCACCATGGACTACCAACATGGCAGATTAGTTCCTTTAGGCCCATGCAGTTTAACAGTAGAAGCCCAACCTCCATCAGACAGGGCAATGACAAGAAAGAACAGGCTTCAAATTGGAAAAGAGGCTTCCAGCCCTTCCAGAACTTGGCTCCCTGTTATGTCAGTCTCTGATTACCCAGAATCACACAGCTTGTCCTGAGATTGAGGTATTCCCCAATATCTTATACTCAGAAAACATAGTGGTTCATTTATGGACTAGAACTGATGGTTAAGGGGCAAGCCGAAGAGAGATCTGAGCCAACAGCAGAGATGGGATCATATATTTTGATTTGGAATAAACTTTAAAGTTTATTCTAGTTCAGCTCCTTCAATTTTACAGATGGGGAAACAGCCCAAAGTGGTTAAGTGACTTGTTCACCATCATCCAGATACGACTAGCAGAATGGGGATTTGAACTAAAGTCTTAGGATTTAAAGTTTGGTGATCTATCCACTGAACCACCCTAGTTCCCGGAAGATAGTACCTAGCTTCAAATTTCTGTGTTCTGAGGAAAAGAGTGGGCATGAATGTCCCCATTCCACCCTACCAAAATTGATTCAGAAGACATATTTGACAGACCTTGAGCTATGTCCTGTATAGAATGTCTAGGGGGTCTCTGACTCAGTTTTTTTTTAATTTAAAAAAACCTTTTGATTTTTCCATCTAATATATTTTTATTTCATTAAATATTTCTCAATGACATGTAACAAACATTTTTTACCATTTGTCTTTTTAAAGTTTGAGTTCCAAATTCTCTCCCTCCTTCAATAGGCAAGAAACTTGATATTAATTATACATGTGAAGTCATGCGAAACCTATTTCCATTAGTCATGTTGCAAAAGATACTTGTTGCTATTTTGAAAGCATCCTGAGCATTTCATGACTCCTTCTGGTCTATAGAATCGTCCTTTGCTTAAAAAAATGGCTGTTGAACAAAAAAAATCAACTCATTGGGCATGATTGACAAGGTATGCCCCATTCCACACCTGTAGTCCATCACTGTCTGCTAGGAGGCAGGAAGCCTACTTCCCTGTCCATCAGTTCTCTGAAGTCATGGTTCATTACCTCATCAATCACCATTCTGAGGCCTTTCAGAGTTGTTTTACCTTATGTTATGTTTGTTGTCACATAAACTGTTCTCCAAATATTTTCCACCACATTTACTGCCTCTGTTTTATGTGAATCTGGTTTCTCCAGAGCAGGATTTCTTAGCTCAATACCCAGAGATTTTTTAGGGAAACACTCCAGAGGATGTGTGAACTTCACGGGCCAAAACATATTTTTAAATAAAATAAAACAAACTTTCCATCTTTATCTTCATTAACTTTTGATTTCCTTTCTAATCTATGTATTTCATTTTATGCATTTATGTTCTGAGAAGGGGATCCATTGGTTTTACCCATCTCCCAAACGGGTCCAGAACACAAAAGTTGTTAAGAAACTCTGCTTTAGAAGGAGCCAGTGGAGTCCAAGCGTCTTAATAGGATCCAGTGAAGGAAAATTGCTTCCTGGCCTCTCTGGTGTTAAACAACATTGAGAAAAAGAACTGGGGTTTCTTTTATTGGCCTAGAACTCAGGCTGCTTTGGGGTTTTTTTAGGGGGAAGAGCTAATTCAGCTAACAAAAAGTAATTCAGACTAACATTTGTTCACACTTACTGTGTGCTGCATAGCCAGACTGTCCCGTGGAATGGTAGGGATTCTTAATCCCTTCCAAGAAGAGTCATGAAACCCAACCTACAACTTCATAGGGAGAGAGGAAGCTGGAGGCTGGGGAGAATCACTCATGGCTGAGAACCGAAGAGGAGGCCTAATTGTTTTGTAGAAAAGCAAGATGACGCATCTGGGGCTCAGGCTATAATCTCAGCTCCGCTATTAATTTATTGTGTGACTTTGGATCGAGTCCCTTCTCAATCTGGGCCTTGTTCCCTCGTCTGTAGGATGAGGCTACTGGACTAGATAAACATCCGAGATGCCTCCAGCTCTGGACATTCCATTCTGTGAATATCACCAGGCTATAGAGAAAATATTTTGTCGGGGCTGAGGGAAGAGAGATAAATACATGGCTGAAAAGGGATCAGAGACATTTTCACAGAAATGAAACCAAGTGTAGTAACCGTTGAGCATCCAAAACAATTCTGAGGAGAATAGGAGGATATCCAGGAGTATGAGGAAATGATAGACCATTGGGTTTGGAGACAGAATCGTTCAAACCCTGGTTCTGTTTTTATTTAGCTGTGGGATTTTGAGCAAGTGACTCATCACTTGTGGAATGAGGGGGTTGGACTATGTGACCTCTGTGGTCTAGCTCTTCACACACACACATACACACACATGTACACATATGTGTATATGTATATATACATATATATGTATATATATATTCCTATAACAGAAAGAATTAAGGTCTAGGAATGGAAAAGCAAGACAATGAGAGTTTAAAAGGAAAGGTTGGCAACTCTTCTTTGAGACTTTGTGAATTGCCCCCACCCTTTTCCTTAGACAATAAAGTACATTGTAATTAGCCAGGAAAGAGTAAAAAATGAGCTCTCTGGTCCACCTCAGAAAGAATAATTTTGTGTTTTCAGTATATCCGTCTCCAAGATAACACAGCTGGAGAGTTTGGGGCTTTATGCAAAGACCCAACAAGCTAGTTTTGAGCTCCAGCAGAATTCTCCCATCTGAACATAGACTCCCAGTATTCAGAGCTGGAGGGGTCCTCAAGAGTCCAACCAAAGAGGAATCTCCTTTCCATCACCTATCACCTAGCATAGTATCTAGCATGCAGTAGAGACTTAATAAATGTTGATCTCTTGATCCTGATAAATGCTTGGGACTTTGTCTTTAGTCAAATGTTGGTATTCTTTCTACTTTAGGATTAAAGGGAAATTGAGATATAGGTAGGCTAAAATATCATAGTTTCATATATTCTTTCATCTAACCTTGGCCAACATTTTATCTGATTCTATTACCAATTAACTTATAATTGAGTATTTCTAAGTAAGTGATAGGTTCTAGTCTATGAAGAAAGGGGAAATCATCTTTGCCCTCTTGGAGAAAGAATTTTTCCTCCTACAAATTTCCATTCCATCCGTGCCCTTGGGCTTTTGGGGATTTAATCAGGTGTTTAAAATCCTTTGGCTGGCTTGCTTCAGATTGCTATGAAGGGGAGGGCTAAAGAGAGGGAGGAGGTGAAACGCTGCAAATTGCAAGCTAGGGCCCCTTCCAACTTTCACAGTTAATGATTTTCACAGTTGCTTCTGAAAGTATGTAGCGTACAGCAGAAATTCCATCTTAAAGAAGAAAAGGTTTAAAAATTTTGTGCTTTCAGTGAATTATGACATATCATATACGGAGTCAACATTTCCAGATTTAAAATTTGTAAGCGTAGTTAATTAAAAGGCTGTCACTGGAGGATCCATATTGTTCCCTCTCCTCCTCCTTTCTTCCTCTTCTTTTCATTTCCTCTTCTTTCCTCCCTTGGTCTTTGTAAGTAAAACATGTAGAAACTTGAGGCTTGTGGAAAGTTCCAGGTTATAAGCATATGAAGACTTGAAAACTTCATACATCATGTAAATTATTGGACTGATTCTAGATTTGGAAGTGGAAGGAAAAAAGGGACAATTGAGTCTGTTATTTCTCCTTAGGAGGCTGGCCAACAGTAATGCTTTGGGGTCTCTTGTGGTTCTCTTTCTTTGCAGAGCGTTCAACTAGGACCCACTTAACAAGACAGCAGACAGACAGATTGCTTTCATGGTCAAGGCAGGTTGGGAATGAAGTGGGGAGGCAAAGACAGGGAGGGGTAAGCCGAGTCTTTGGGGATGGAGAGAGCAAGATCTTTCATATAAGGAATAGAAAGTGCTGTGTGGAGGAGGTCTGCCCCTCTGGGGTTAAGAGACAGGGTGTCTCTCATATCCTCATTCCTGGGGTGACAATTTTCGATTTACCGCAAAGGGCAAGTAGTTGTATCCAACAAACTCTGGACTGTTAGCTCATTTAGGTGAGCTAACAGGAAGGTTAGGATCCTGCCCTCCTATTTCAACAACAGAGGAAGATGAGATCCAGGGAAGAGGTAGAGATTTGCTCAACATAATGGCAGCGTTGAGCTGGAAGGAAACCCTGAGGCTGTGTAAACCAGTCCCCTTATCTTTGGGGAAACTGAGGCACAAAGAGTGACTTGCCCAGGATCACACAACTTTTGACTATGAGTCTATATACTTTCCACCGCAGCAGACTGCCTTAGCCTCTTCAATTCATTCATTCAATGATTATTTCTTTATTAAGCACCTGCTACCTACTGCATTATGCTAAGAGATAGGGATGTGAAGGCAAAATGAACAGTCCCTCCCTTGAAGGAGTCTACATTTTATTGGGGGAATATCATATTTACATGCATCAGGAAGCACGTGGTTCAAACTGTTATTTCATTGGTATGGGGAATTCCCTTGTACCAGAAAACAGCAGCTTCTAGCCTTAACCCTAACCCTAACCCTAAATGCACTTGAGATGTCAAGTGAGTAATTGATTTGCCAGTCACCCAGGCTAGCCCTCTACATGCCACTCAGTGCTCCTGGTCTTGGACAAAACACAGACAAAGTGAATTCAAGTGATTTTAGAAGTGAGTGTGTTTGGGGGTTGGGAGATAGAGAGTGACTAGCGGCTGCCCGGTATTATTTTTAAAACAGCTATTATTGCTGTCTTTTGTTTTTAACATCATATTAATTTTGTTTTAACATCATATTCATTTGCCCTTCCAAAGAGCCATCCCTTGTAAATAAAATATGATATACAATACAATAACATACAATACAAATATAAAATATATTTTGTAGCACTATACAATGTAAACAAAAAATAACATATAAGCAATACAAAAAATAACATAAACAAAGGGAAAGGAGAAAGTTTTTTTAAGCAAAACTAAACACCATTTTGAAAAAATCTGACGTGTGCTATGGCCCCCACATTGGGACCTCACATCTGAGAGGTGTGTGGGTGTCTTCCCATGCTGTCAGTTAAGAAGCAGAACCAGTGAGTGCTGACCACTCTTTCTAGAGTTGTTGATAAGAAAGGAAGGAGAAGATCTGAATAAGCATTCAGAACACACCAAGGGTGAAGGGAAAGTTTCAGGCTTTTTTCTCTTTTTGAGGATAGGAAACACTTGAACATGTTTGCAAGCATAGGGGAAGGAACATGGGGCCATGGAGAGATCACTGGATTTGAGTTCGAATTCTGCTTCTGCCCCTTGTTACCCATGTGACCTTGGGCAAGTCAGGTAACATTCTCTGAGCCTCAGTTTTCTTTTCTGTAAAAATGAGATCATTTAATCTAAATGATCTCTACAGTTCCTTCTTGCTCACAACCCTACTGGGATTGATGTCCGAAGGCATTTCAATTCCTTGGCTGTGACCTTGGGCAATTTATTTAACCTCTCTGACCATTCATCTGTCAAATGGGGAGAATTGTAAAGCTGTGAGAAAAATTCTATAGACATGGGAACTACTATTATTTTTGGGTTAAAAGTACATTTTTTCCTATTCATTAATTCCTCCCAGAGAAATATCAGCTGCTTCCTCTATAGGCTTTGCAGAATGAAATGATGATTTCTAATAATTTATTTTGGAATAAAATACAATGAAATGTTTTAAAGTTCGTAATGGGATTTAAAAAATTGGCCCTGGAGCTTTCTGGCTCAAATATCGCTTGAAATGCACAGGCCCTCCACAGGGGCTTGGGAATCTTTGTCCTCAATGTGCAAATCAGCGTATGGAGGTATTTCTTATAATGGGCCGTGACCTACATTCCAAACCAGCAGCACGTGTGCTATTCTCCTACCAGACAGCTGGTGGGGAGAGTTTCCCTGTTTATTTTTCCTTTCCATGTTTTAAGGGAGGGACCTCCTCATGGGTTGTATTTGTTTTGCTCACTTGGCTGGCATGTTTTGAGTGCATATCCTCATTCTTGAATGAACTCAGTTATTTCCACTATCCCCGCCTCTATTAATGAACTTAAGGCAGAGGTCACCCCACCGATGAGGGGCAGGCTGTAAGAGAAGGTACCACAGAAGCCTTAGGAAGGGGGAAGTCTGGAGAAAGCCCTAAGCTCTCTGCAGGGTGGCAAAGAGTAAGTGTAGCATCATTTCTCAGGGTAGTTGGGTGGTGCAATGTTGGGCCAAGAGGGGTCTTCCTAGGTTTACATCTGGCCCTAGACACTAGTTAGCTGTGTGACCCTGGGCTAGTCACTTCACCCTGTTTGCCTCAGTTTCCTCATCTGTAAAGATGAGCTCAAGAAGGAAATAGCAAATTACTCCAGTATCTTTGCCAAGAAAACCCCAAATGGGGTCACAAAGAGTTGGACACAGTTGAAAAATGACTCAACAAAAATAACATAATTTCTCTTTCTCTTTGTGAGGCATGCCTCTGGGCATCATCTATTTCCCTCCTGAGCTAGTGTGGGAGAGAGAGGCTGCGTGGGCCTCTAAGAACATAGATGGCGTCATAGATAGGGAGCTGAAAGGGACCTCAGTTCAGACCATTTAATCCAACTTTCTCATTTTGTAGATGAGGAAGATTTAAGTGACTTGCCCAATTCACAGAGGTAGCAAGTAGCAGTGGGAGGAGTTGAATACAGTTCCTTGATTCCAGGGCCAGCGCTCTTTTTACTGTACTGTACAGCATCCTTATGATCAGCAATGAACATTTTCATTCATTCAGTAAGCACTGATTAAGTGTCTACTAGATGGAAGGCCCAGTGTTAGGTACTGGGGATTAAAAAAAAGTAGTCATAGTTTATAAATAGCAGGCTCCAAGAGAACTCTGAGGGCTTTGGCTCTACCGTCCACATTTGACAAATGACCAGTCTGAGGCTCAGAGGGTTCGTGCGACTTGGCTAAAGTCATACAAGTAATAAAATCTTGGAACAAGGATTTGAATCCAGCATCTCTGACACCAGACCCAGTGATCTCTCCAGTGTACCATATTTCTGCCCTCAAGGATCTTGTATTCCTCTGGGAAAATGGAATTCTACATTTCTAATAATTTTATTCACTAAATGATGGTAACTGTTAAAAGATAGTGGATGTGACTTTGTATTTATTTGTATTTTTCTCTTTATATTTATTCTCTATATCTCTATCTATCTATCTACTTGTCTTTTCCATCAGAATATAAACTCCTTGAGAACAGAGACCTAGAACCTGTTTCAGGCCTCATAATATGTTGGAATTCTCTATTGCTTTAGTTAGTTACCATCAGATTAATAGGATCTGACGAGAGTTAAGGAGAAATTCCCATCACAAAATTCACTCATCCTGTTGTTCTTACCTGGAGGTATCCCTAGGGAACGATCACAAAGGCCTCCATGATGACAGTGTTCCATTCATGAGAAGGAGTGGTGGCCAACATCCTCATGGGTGAGGTGGGGCTTGGTAACTTCACCTGAAGTGGTGTGGGAAGGGTCGGGGAGAGGGCCTTTGGAAGGCATAATGGCAGTTTCTTAAGGAAAACAGAAAGTCTTGTGTGACTTTATTGGAGAGAGGTACCAATTATACCATTACCCTCAGAACTTGGGTCAGCTTGGTCTCTAGGCTTCTTGATTTGGTTTCTAATTTGTTTGCTTTGGGATTTCTGGCCAAGTCCATGGCATTCTGGGAACTTTGATCCAATAGAAAACATCAGAAGGGGACCATTGAAGAAATCTGTGACCCCCTCGGTAAATATTTGAACATTCACCAAACTAGCTAAACAAACACAGTAGATAAGAGCAACTTTTAAGGAGAAGATATTTCTTTTCAGAACATTCCCATGCTATATTTAAATGACATTTACATGAAAACCTATCAGTGATTTAAAAAAAAAAAAGCAAAATGCATTTGAAATCTTCCAGGACCTTTGCCTATGGTTAAGTAATGGCACAAAGTCAAAGTTCAGAAAATGCTCCACTATATGTTGATTTAAAATGTTTTTGCAATCTTTTGTTTTTACACACCTACATTTTTCATTGTATCCATCTTTACTCCCCTTCCCAGAGAATCATGCCTTAAAATAAACTCTAACAAAGATGGGAAAAGACAGCTCAGCAAGACGAGTGATGTCAGAAAGTCGGACACTGAGGTGCTGTTCCACATCCATAGTCTCCCACCTCTCCAGATCAATCAGCAAGCATTTACTCAACCCCCTACTCTGCACCAGGCGTTGGGAACACAAATGCAAAGTTAGCATACGATGATAGCTAGCATTTATTAAGTGCCTACTTTATTATTATTAAGGACCAGGCACAGCACTAAGTGTTTTTCAAATATCTCATTTAATCCTCACAACAACTCTGGGAGCTATTTTTATCTCCATTTTACAGCTGAGGAAACTGAGGCAAACAGAAGCCAAGTGACTAGCCCAAGGTAACACAGTAAGTGTCTGAGGCTGGATTTGAACTCAGATCTCCCTGACTCACTCTCTAACCCTCTATCCACTCAGCCACCTGCCTACTTCTACAAAGAATGAAATAATTCCTGCACTCAAAGAACTTACGTTCTAATGGGAAAGACAAGTATATATGTTAAAGATATTCAGAATAAATTTAAATACCAAGAAATATAAAACAATTAAATACAAGTTAGTTTGAGAAAGAGGGCACTAGCACTGAGAGTGATCAGGAAGGTAAAAGGTATCTTCTCTTAACTTTTCTTTGTGGTTGAGATCTATTTTTACAATACTGGGCTATAGCCAGTTGTCCTGATCTACATCTTGTCATTGGACCCAGATGGCTCTGGAGGAGAAAGTGAGGATGGCAACTTTGCACAGCCCTACCTCACTTAAATCCAATTTACTTGCAAGTCATGGCATCACCTCTCTAATGTCATGTTCCTTTTTGAGAACGAAGGACAAACCACACGGCAATATCATTACAATGTATGTCATACAATCTTGTTTATTTTTGGCTGTCATTCATTTGTATATTGGTTTCCTGGTTCTAGTTACTTCACTTTGTATCAGTTCAGATATATCTTCCTCTGCTCCTCTATAAACACTTTAAAATAAAGTCCCTTGAGCTTTTCTTCTCATTTCCAGTATAGCCATTGGGTCCTAAGGAATTTGACTCCTAGAAGGTGGCCCCTGATACATTTCCAATTCTAAAACCTTTCCTCGATCGACTAGTTGAAATTTATCCTGTACAAAAGACAGAAATTAAACAGTTCTCCTCCCAAGGAGCTTACATTCTACTGGGAGGGGGAGAGAAAAGTGTGGGCAAAGATATGTGGGCAAAAATAAGATATATATGTGTGTGTATATGTGTATTTGTGTATTAGTGTGTGTATGTTTATGTGTATTGGTATGTCTGTGAGTGTGTATATATGTGTATGTGTGTGAGTATATGTGTATATATGTATGTGTTTATTTGCATATGTATATATGTATGTGTGTCTGTATATATGTATATGTGCATGTGTATATATATATATATATATATATATATATATATATATATATAAGATGCACAAATTTAGAGAATCCACCCAAATATTCACATGGACTGTGATAAAACATTCCAAGCTCATATTGGTCTGATCAGCTACAGTCAGAGACACTGAACCTTGACTGTAGAATAGTGATGTCATGTTGGTTCTCTTGGAGAACAAAGGACAACAGCGTGTGCATGTGTTTATTTGTGTGTGTATGTGTATACGACACGAGTAATCTGGGAAAGGGAAGCCTAACAGATGGGGGAAGCAGGAAAGGGCTCTTGGAGGAGGTGTCACCTAAGCTGAAGCTTGAAGGGTGCAATTATTTCAAGAGACAAGGAAACCAGTACTTCTCACTGTGCTCCCAGCACAGTGCTAGGCATGTTAGAAACAGTATCTTAATTGATCCTCACAGTGGTTGAGGAAGCAGAAGTTAAGTTGCCCAGGCTCACACAACTAGTAAGTAGCTAAGGTCAGGTCTTTCCGTCTACCGCTCTATCCACTGAACTATCTAGCTAGCTCTAAAGAGAACTAAGGAGGGAGACAGGCCTGGGGTAGTTTTCTAGATGCAGAGAATTAGAGTTAGAATGCTTGTATGTCCAGCAGGTATACCAGTTTGGCAAGACACACGTGGCTGGGTCTGGAGGCGCTGCTTCACCATCAGCTGGAAAGAGGTTTATGCCAGATTATGAGGGTCTTTAAAAGGCCGAATAGAAGAGTTTCCACATGAGATAATGTAGGTAAAGCTTTTTAGAGAGCTTTAAATTCCATATAACTTTTTTGAACTGTTGTTAAATGACTGTTAGAAATTTCCCTGTACTTCTGGTTTCCCCTCATTAAGCTGAAGGTTGGTCCTGCTGCTTAGAGAAGGGGCCGAGGTGGGGGTAGAGTTGCATGCCTCTTCTGTCTGGCCCCAGGGCAGAACTATGAGCAATCACTGGTAGATAGAAGAAAGCAGATTTCTCTTTTCATCATGAGAAGAAACTTTCTAGCAATGGTAGCTATCTAAATGTGGGAGGGTTTGCCTTGGAAGGGAGTGAGTGGCATTAACCATTTAAAAGAGTTAACTAGCCTTTATCCCCTTGATCAAGTCAAATCTCAAAACACTATTCTCAACTGCACTGACACAGAAGGGAAGGTGAGTTGGGATGTTGTTTCTACCTTAGGAACCCATAAAATGTCCATTTCCCCGCTTGTTGCTACATACGCCTGCTTTCCCATCAGTTGCAGGCTGGGACAGAAAGAAAAACATCCCAAATGTTTTACCGCATTTCCAAGTCAACAAGACAGGAAACATTTGTTGCTGAGGGAACCAGTTAATATTCTGCTCTTCCCCCACCCCGGTTTTTGGTACAAGAGATGTCATCAACTTTAAACTCTGTAACTGGAGCAGTTTCTATAAAGAAGCTGGGTTGTGAGGGGCAACCTGTTGCTAACTCTGTAGGCTAGCAAATAAAACAAGCTCTGTTTCCAGAGATAAAGTGATGGAGGACTAGACTAGAGTGAATCATGGAATATAGACTTTAGGGATAGAAGCCATTTCAGGGATCATCTATAATCATGCCTTCGTTGTACAGAAGAGGAAACTGAGGCTGAAAGAAGGGACCCAAAAGTCACACTGGTAATAGAACCAGGATGGAAATCCAGGTCCTCTGGTTACAGAGAGTAGGCAGGGAAAAATCTCATCATGGTAGTAGCTAAGTCATCAACTCAAAGAGGAGTTAACCATAGTTTTGAAGCCTTAAGTCCCCAAACCTAAGTAATCAAATCAAGGATGGGTATAACGAAGAATGAAAGAGGTTACCTAAGGAGTATAAATAAGTAAACATTCAGGGAATTTTATTTGCTTTAAGAAGTTGCTCCAAAGAATGGTCATCTGTGGTATTTATCAAAAGTGTATGTCTAAGTCCTTTTATTAGATCTTAATAGATGGATTGATTGTCACAGGAGCTTGTACACTGCCATAGAGTCAGGAAGAATGAAGCTCATGTCCTTTCTCTAACACATACTGGTCATGTATGTACCCCCTGAATAAGTCTCTTTAGTTCTCAATGGTCTAGGGAATTTTCTAAGTCTAGAAGTTGCAGAGAAGGTACCCACTACCTAGAGGTACCCCTAGAGGGAATTTCCTTATCTGGGAGCCCCTTATATCAGTGGAGTCAGTCCCTATCCCTTTAATAAAGGACTTGTTTCTTTATCTACAAAGGCCTGGAAGTTTGAGGACATAGATGGAGATAGACTTAGGGAGAATGTCAGTGAAGCAAGCATTAGTGGAATGTCTCCAGAGTACTGAGGACATGGGAGGCTCACTACGTAAACCTGCTAACAAAGACAATTTTGGAAATCTGAAAAAGGGAGGATGGAGAACTAGCTGTGTGTAGAATTTGTCACCTCCTGACCGAACACCAGATAACTGGCCATGGAAAAAGCAGAATTCTAAATGAGGACATTATAAGTGGGTGGTGTGTGTATGTGTCTGAAACTGTTGGCTCCCGAGGTGTTTTAGTGATGTGATGGAAAGAAAATACAACCATGAGACTATTTCCATTCTCTCATAGTTCAGGGCTTCCCTAGACATCAGGTGTAAGGAGCCCTGAATGAGTACAGGAGATGGAAGACACAGCTAGATGACAGGTCATGGAAAATAGACCTAGAATTTTTGTGGAGTTTCTATGGTTAACATGTCTGGAAAACGTGGCTACACAAAAGGCTAATGTGATCTTGGCTGTATTGATGTCTCAAATAAAGGAGGTGATCATCTTGGCATCTGATGTATTTGTGCGTATCCCACCTTAGGAGGACATGGAAAAATGGGAGCATGTCCAGAAGGAAAAAGATGACTAGAAGGACTGGGGGGAGGGGGCATACTGGATTGTATGGTACATGAGTGTTAGTAAAAGGAGCTGGGCGTATTTAGCCTGGAGAAGACTTAAGGGAGAGATGATAGCTATGTTCAGATGTATTTAATTCACTTGGACAGTTCTTCCTTAGGAAGATAGCATGATACAGTGGAAGGAACACTTAGTATGGAGTCAGTGTATCTTGGCGACCTCAGGCAAATCACAAATTCTATAATCCCTACCTATAAAATGAGGGGATTGAACTAGATAGCTTTTGGAGTCTCTTCTGGCTTTAGATCCATTACTGTATGAAATATCTGACAGATTGTCAAGTGAAAAAGGAATTGAGCTTGTTCTGCTAGGTCCAGAGGGAAGAACTAGAGCAGTCAAATAGCATTTCCTGAGCACCTACCATGTGCCAAGCACCGTGTTGAACACTGGGGGTACGAAGAAATGTAAAAGACAATACCTTCTTTCAAGGTGCTTATGTTCTAATGGGTAGATGTCCCACAAAGAAATTTAGACTCATTCTAATTTATATAAAAATTTATATAAAAATTTCATATCAATCAAAAGTGTCCAAGAGTGGAATGGGCTGCTTCCATGGTTGTGGGGTTCCCCATTCCTGGAGGTGTTTAGACTGAGACTGGATGGCCAGTTGTCACAGGGATGCCTAAGGACAGAAGTGTGAAACTCTGCTCCATGGGCCCAGTCCTTATGGCCTGCAAAACTCCTGAGTCTGCAAAAATACAGTATAACATAAGTAATATTAATTTTTGGTTTTCTGAGTCAGTGTGCCTGATCCTTTGAATCTGACATCAGGCTAGGGGATGCCTGGTCAAGTCGGAGTTAAAATGAACAATAGCAACAATGATATAATTTTTTTAGTGCCTTAAAATTGGCAAAGCATTTTATCCATGTTCTCTTCTTTGGTCCTTACCTTTGAGGTGAGGAAGGGAGAGAGGGAGAGAGTGAGCATTGATAATAGCACCTTCTGTGGGCCAGGCATTGTCCAAAGTGCTTCACACATATTATCTCATTGGATCCAACAACTCTGGTTCTTAGAAGCTATTATCCCCATTTTAGAGTTGAAGAAACTGAGACCAAGAGAGATTTGCCCAGGGTTACACAGTCAGTAAGTGTCTGAGGCTAGATTTGAATTCAGGTCTTCCTAACTTCAGGTCTAGAACTCTACGCTGTGTCAGCAGCTTTGTTGTGACTCATCCATGGTCACATAGCTGCCAAGCTTCTGAGGCAGAGTTTGACCTTGGCTCTTCACTGATCCAAGTCTGTCACTCTGTCCGTGGGTCTCCGAGGTCCTTTGCTGCTCAGAGATCCCACGATCCTGTGTTTTTGAACACAATAGGGACCACTGCTCTGTGGTTCTTGGTAGGGAGAGGAAGGTACTCTTTGTAGAAAGACATTAGAGTTTTCTTCCTAGTGTAAAGCTTCTGACCAGTCATCAGCTGGTAGAAAGGCAGGTGGCCAAAGCCAGAGCCTCAGCTTTTAGCTTTCTTCTTTTGCAGGGGTAAATCAGAGCAATCAGGACTCACTGAGACAATCAATCTGTCCCTGTCCCTGGTGTCCAGATGTCTTCTTGACCAAGTCTGACTGAGATCATGCCCAGTTTAATCAGTCCACATGCATTTAACAGATGCTGACCATGTTTCGGGCACTGTGTTAAGCACTGGAGATAAAACGAAAGGTAAAATCATGTTCCCTGTCCTCAGGGAGCATATATTTTAATGAGGTAGACAACACGGAAACAACTTTGGATATATAAAATATAACAAAAGTGGAAGTTGATCTTGGGACAGTACTAGTCATTTGATTCCTGTTTTCTGCACAGTAAATACAGCAACCAGGTTAGAATCACTGAAGGAAATGACATGATTTCTGCTCAGGGCCAGAAGCAAGAAAATTAACACTCAGAAAAGTTACAAGACAAAACAATGGAAAGGTTGGAGACTACCTCTGTCCTCTTTCCACTTATATCACTGACTGGTTAAGTATGTGGTTGGTCTTAGCCAAGGGGTGGTTTGAAATGATTGTCATCTTGTTTTGGGTCTTGTTGAAGTCCATGGGAAGGTATAGCTGGTAGGCCCTGACAGGTCTTAGGTGAAGACTGTTTGAACCGAATCTTCAGTCCTCAGTTCTGTGCAGAGTCTAATAAAGGAAAAAGAGAGTTTTGTCCCAGGATGCCAGCATCTGTTATGCCTGGGTGCGCATTTCCTGGGGGTGGTTATACGTTCCTCTCACAGCAGCCATCATCCTTGTCCCTTGGCTGTATTCCTTGACTGGTTATTCCATGAGCGATTCCAAGCTATTCCACAGTCGCCATGATGGACCCTGCAACCCCTCTAGTGGGACTTGTCTCCATGAGTGAGGGTCAGACCATACCTTTTCCCAATACAATTGGCTGCTCCTATCATTGGACCATGCTCTGGGCAGCCATTCCCCTGTTACATCATTGGCTTTGCCATAGGTAAAAATGTTCTGAGTTATAGCTCTCTCTTTAATTTCTTAGTCATCACTGGTGTTTTCCTAACCTAACCAGAATACCCTTCCCCATTCTCCCACTCCTACCTTGGACTTTGGCCTTGTGGTTCCAAACTCTGTTTCAATACTGTCTTACCTCCCATGATACGGGACCTCAGCACAAAGATCTCTTTATTCTTTGTTTCCTAAGCTGCATTGATTTCTGTTTCCATATCACAGATATTTCTGGGTTTATGGCTCTGTCTCTCCCCACTCCCCCTAACTGGGGCTGCAATAGATAAAGGACTGGACCTGCAGTCAGGAAGACCCAAATTCAAATCTAGCCTCAGACATTTACTAGCTGGGCAAATCACTCTACCTCTGTTTGACTCAGTTTCCTCAGCTGTAAAATGGTGATAATTACACTACCTATCTCCCAGGGTTGTTGTGAGAATCAAATGAGATAATACTTGTTTTAAAAACCCTTACCACAATGACTGGCATGTGGTAGGTGCCTGGCATGTGGTAGGTGCTTGGCATGTAGCAGGTGCCTGGTATGTAGTAGGTACCATATAGATGCTTATTCCTTCCACCTTCCCTCCCCAGTCATCTTTCCCTTTTTAGGAACAACAAAACCCACACACAAGTAGATAAAACCATTGACACAACGACTACATTTGACATTGTGTGTGATGTTTGTTGCTCATTGTCCCTGTCTCTCCAAAGAAAGGACAATCCTTTTTTGCTTTCAGCTCTCTTCTTCACTGTCATCCCTTCCTGACCCTCAAGTCAATATTAAGACCTGCACCACACTCTCTTATTCTAGTAGAAGGCAGGCCTGGATAGGATGGAGTTGACCAATTTTTCATCTAGCCAATAATAAGGTTCTTTGCAGGAAGGTTCTTTCCCCCCTCCTTTCTATTGACTCAACGTAAGAAAAAGGTCCCAGTCGGTACCATGAGGAGCTCCTGATGTTCTGGAAATTCTGTTAGCCATCAGATACTACAGAATTCTCCAATGGCTGCTCAGTGTCTCTCTCACCACCGAGAAGGGGGATTTCCACTGGGTTTCTGGGTTTCCCCAAATGTATCCCCTGTCTCCAGATGGCTTAGCCCTTCCCTATTGCTTCTGAAGGTAGTGGGTCTCTTCCTCTCCAGAGCCCCAGTTACAAGAGGTATGCAATAAGGAGCTTGGCCTGGATGGTCTCCAAGGCCCCTGGTAAATGACTTTATGAGCTTCTGTGCCAGAGTTGGAAGCTCAATATTCTCCAGAAGGCTCACAGACAGTACATGTAAAAATAGCATAAACTCAAATCATTTGATTAGTAAAGTTGTGCAACCTCTCTATGTCTTTTTAATCTTGTTTGACTGTGTTCCATGTCTTTCCATAAGCTCTCCATAAAGATTGTTTTTAAAATGGCATATGTCATGTTGGATATGACAACATATCCAATATTTTATCCAACGTATACCATGTTGGTATATTTGAATATATATCATTTCACAGAGAAAGTCCATGTGTCATATCTTAGTGCCTTGCATCCATGCAACAGATGCATCAGGCAATGGAAAAGCGCCATGTTACAGGGGAAGACCAGGTAAGAGTACTGAGTATTCAATAAGAGATAAGGGGAAACATTCATTAGAATACCTGAACCCCAAACTCAGGATATATTGCAAGGATAAATAGATAAATAAGACCTGGAATCTATACCATCTGATCTTCAGGGAGACTCTGATTTCCACCTTTATGGGGAACAAGGAGAGGGCCATGGCTGGCATTTCACTCCACTTCCTTGTCTCCAAAAGGAACATTGAGCTAGAATTACTTTATGTATCGGATATTTGCAGCCTAGGGATATGATGCTCTTTTTTGGAATTCAGAATAAAACTCACTTTCCCTGGTCACTCCAATGGAGGAGGGAAACAGTATACTCTCAAGTCAACCTGGTTCCCTTTCATCAAACTTTGTTTACATCAAGGATAATCACAAATAATGAGCAAATATATTTATCAAAGTGACTTGTAAAGGAGTTATCAGGGAAGTTATACAGGCTAGTTTTCAGGGGTGAGGAACATGTGGCTTTCTAGGTCCTCAAGTGCTGCCCTTCTTTGGTTATTAAAGGTATTCTTTAACTCAGAAGTGAGATTAGCAAGGAGAGGATGACCAGGAAAATCATGTTTCTTAGTCTTTGAGGTTGCAAACATTGTGTATCCCATAGCATGTTAGGTGGAAGGAGTCGCTTACAGGTCCAGGGAGGTCTCCTGTCCATTATTCTCCTTCAGGGCATCTCTCCTTCCTCCTACTTTACTTAAATTCTTCCAGTTTTGCTTCTGAAGATTCTCATCTGGTCAGGAGTTCTATCTCTCTCCAAGTATCTGTGGCATCTCAGGGGACCCACAACCTCCCCCACCCACAACTACATTTACCTTTCATTAGAACATAAACTCCTTGGGGTCAGGGCCAGGTTGCTGAGCCTCTGCCTGGCACATGGGTGCTCATTTAATAAATGCTTGTGAGTTGATTGGGAAGTTGGAAGGGGACACTGGGCTAGAGGACATGAGTTCCATCTGGGAGAGTTGGAAAGAGGAGGAACCAGCCAGCTGTGTGACCAGGTTCCTCCAGGTTGGTCCACTTAGGTCTCTTTCTGTCTGGTGACCCTTATTGTAGTAACTGGCCATTTGGCCCTGAGGAACCGCCAGCTTACTGTAAGCACAGCTGGTGGTATTTGTGGGGGAAGCTCATGTGATGTTTCAGCCTGACTTCCACTCGTACACAATTCTACCCAACTTTTCCTACTGAAAACTTTCCATGGGTGTTACCATTTCAGAAAAGAATGTGGTTTGGAACATTCCTCACACAGTGTGGAAATGTGTAAGTGAACTGGAGTCAGAAAGTTTTCTTTCTTTGAAATAAAGTCTACTCCACTCCCTTCCCCAGGCATATCTTTAGTTCAAATAGTTGAATTTAGTTGATTGAAACCCTTCGTTTTGCCCAGTCCTCACAGTGGAGCTGTGAAATTGTAGGTAATGGATGGATGGGGGAGTACTGGGGGTACGGGGGAATTAAGGCAGGGATGGGGAATCCTGTGACCTTGAGGCCACATGCAATCTCTAGGTCCTCCAATGTGGCCCTAAAGTAAAAAACTACTGCACTTGAGGACCTAGAAGGCTTGCCTCAAGGCTGAAGGCTCCCCACCTCTGTAAGAGTTTCTACAGTATCCTCCTACCAATGAAACAAACACTTCTTCAGCTCAGGGCTTACGTTCTTATTTTTGGGGGGGAGGGGGAATGTAGTATAAGAGTTCCTATGGGGAAAATGCATGTCTAAATACCTGTATTAACAAATTAGAAAATGAATATATCACTGAATTAGGAATGCAATAAAAAATACCAGAAAACTAATCATTTAAAAAGACGCAAATATTAAAATAGAAATCCTGAAAACCAAAGAAAAAATGAACAAAATTGAAAACAATAACCTATTTTAAATGTGTGGCTTGCAAGGAAACAATGATAAATATCTCTAGTGTCTCCTCTTCTACCCTTGGCTTATGTTCTTATAACTCTGTAGGATGATTCTCCCTAGCTGTTTATTATATAAGCTTTTCCATGTTCTCTGACAAAACTAAATGATCTTTCCATGGATCTCCATGAAGTACGTTCCAAGAGGCTGGTGAAGTAGGGATCTTTTGTCCTTGGCATCATCTTACTTTGTACATTGTACTTAATAACTCATACACAGGGTTTTCTTCTTAAAATAAATAACGAGAGGTGGGGGACGATGGGTGTGGAACACTACAGGTAATGTCAGACTCTTTCAACATGCTAGTTTTGCTGCCTCAGGTTTTTTTCTTTTCTTTAAAAATTCTTTGGTATAAGGCATCATTCTTTGGATTTAGGGTGGATAAAGATACATTAGGAAATGCAGGTGGTGTAAATACAAAATTTAACAGTAAATATATATTTCCAAATAAGCAAATAGCAAGAACTGACATTCGGAGAGCTCCCAGTGGCAAAGGGCTCTACAAACAGCCTTCTTTGTGTCTGAAAACGACCCTGTGAGGCAGGTATCATAGATGTTGGGACCCTCATTTTACAGGTAAGGAAACTGAGGCTCAGTTAAGTGCTTAAGGACTCAGGTATCACAGGTGGAATTTGAACCCAGTCTTTTAGACCTCCAGTCCTTCATTTGATCTGTTTAAACTGAGATCTATTATTAATTGTACGCTCTTGATACTTCAGATCTGTGAGTTCTGTGAGTTACTGGTGCCTACCACAATCCCTCACTGCTGTTTTTATCTCATTTGATCAGTTCCATGTCTTTCCATAAGCCCTGGATAAGAGAATCCACCCAACATGCTGGAGGCCTTCCTCTTTCTTTTAATATCTCATGAACAATGTCGCTAGCATTCATCTATTCATCTTTCGGCTCCACCCTTTCCGTCATTCATGGGGTTGTTGATGCCTACAGACAAGTCCTTGTTGGCAATGTGCTACAGTCTGCTTGAATTCTCTTTAGTTACTTGTAACGTTGAATTAAATTCAATTTAATAAACATTTTCCACAACCACTACTACGTGCCAGTCACTGTTCTAAGCCCTAGGAATACAAGTAAAGAAAAAAGACAGTTTCTGCTCCTAGTAGTCTAAGATATACTGTAACACACACAAGAGTGCTGAAAACGTTGGGAGGAGGGGGAGGAGCACCAGGGCACAGCTAGTGCAGGAATCCAAACCAAGTAGAGCTGCTGATGGAGAATACAGAGTTACCTGCAAAGTTTCGAACCCTCTCTAACTGAAGGCTTTGGGAGGGGTTTGCAGCTTCACCCTTCAGTCCTCTGATTTTAATACCTTTGCTTCTCACCACCAAGAAGGAGCCAGTTCCTTTCTATCATCGAGCTCCTCCATGCCTGCCCCCCTCCTATCATCTAGTGATGCTAAGAAATGCAGCAAATGTTCCTGCACCACCTACTTCCATCCAACCCAACTTTTCTCAGCAGCGATGGGAACTTCAGTGGGAAGGGAGAGGGGCGCCTCCTGAACTTTATGTGGCAGTCCCACCTGTACTGTGGCCCCTCAGCCTTCGGAGGTCCCAGTGTCTCCCAACACTCAGTGTATGCACTGGCTAACCTCCTAAAGATGGTACAGAGATGAAAAAACAAGAATAAGTGTTGTGGGTGAGCAGATAGGGGGCACGGTAGATAAAGCTCTGGACCTGGAGTAAGGAAGACCTGAGTTTGAATTTGACCTCAAACACTAGTGATGTAACCCTAGGCAAGTCACTTAACTGCTATTTGCTTCAGTTTCCTCATCTGTAAAATGGGGATGATAACAGCATGCACTTCCCAGGATTGTTGTGAGAATCCAATGAGTTAATTTTTGTAAAGTGCTTAGTACAATTTCTGGCACAGAGTCAGCATTAAATAAATAATTATTATTTAAGTTACTGTTATTACTGACCATTTTTTTTAGAGGGGGGAATAGAAATAAAATTACATTATCTCTAGCACAGATGTTTCAATAAACATTTCCTTAGGTCCAACCTAATGAAAGGTACCATCTTCCTAAGTGCTGCTGCTACTTCCTCCATAGTACCTTGGGTGGTGCCATAGAAGCCAGTGCAGAGTTATGGAAAAGCTGGCAGAACCGCTGCATTTCATTTATTGCCTTCCCCTGATTTCATTTACAAATGTTCTTGGGTTGATCTGGTTTAGCAGGTTTCAGGCCAGGCTCTCTGCAGACTGGCTTCCCCCCAACTTTTTGCTCTTTTTATGAGGCACCATTGCCCACTTTCTTCCATCATCTTTGGCCTTAATGTTTTGCAAATGAGCTTGTGCTTTAAATCAGTGTTGCCCTTGGCTTTTACAGCCATTTGCTTGGCAAAGAGATCAAGTGTTTGTTGGCTAAGGTAGTTTCTGGGATCTTTCCATCTTCTCATTGTGGCAATAGTTTTTAACCATATTTTATTGATACTTTTAAAAATATCACTACCCCTTTCAAAAGTCTGCTCCCATGCTCTGCCCTTTGTAGAACCCTACTTCATAAGAAATAATGAAGCAAAACAAACCAACACATTGGCTGTATCGGAACATGCGTGCCACCTTCTGTCCCAGTAGGCCACCATGTCTGTGGTGAATGAAGGAAGGCCTGCTTCACCATCAGCCCTCTGAAATACTGATTAGTCCCTGTACCTATCAAAGTTATGAAGTCTTTCGGTGTTCTTTTCCTTTCCCTTATTTTTGGTAATTGTGTAATTTTTGGTAATTGTGTATATATTGTTCTCCTGGTTCTACTTACTTTGCCTTCTTTCAGTTCATACTGGTCTTCCAAAGTTTTTCTGAATTTTTCAGATCAATCTTTTCTTACAGAACAATATTATTTTAAATTCCATCTACACAGTGTGGCAGTTATTTTGTTTAACTTCTCAAAGAAATGGTGAGTTAATGTCTTTCATTTTGTAAATTCTAAAAAAATGGGAAATAGATACCTTGCTTAACAAGTCATGCTGCAGCTCTGTAATCCTATGCATAGAGTCTTCTCATGCTCACCCTTCTGATTTGGTACAATAGTTTGACCCTTGTTCTAACTAGTTGATAATCTGAGTGTGAACAACTCATTCTGAAATGATGTGGGCACTTTCCTGTATAAAATGTAATCAGTTTTGGTTTTTGTGGTGATATTTAGTGTCTGTGATGCCCAGCTCTCTCCCCCCTCTCCTCTCCCTCTTTCTTTTTCTCCCTCCCCTTCCTTCTTTCTCTCCTTTTTCTCTCTTCTTTTCTCCCCCCTTCCCCCTCTCCCAACTCCCCTTGTCAAGACATGTCTGTTACTGTTCTGTAACTTACAGTCTGACAAGTGCCTGGGGCATTGAGTCCGAATGACTTATCTGGGATCCTGCAGCTAATAGATATCATTGGTACAACTTGAACCAATTCTCTGTCAATTCTACCACGCTGCCTCTCATCTTTCTTTTCTTGATGATGATCATAGTGATTTTATACATGTGTTTGTATTACATGTATGTTACATACATATGTGGGAATTAAAGTTGTCCAATCTACAATCAAAGAGACTGAGGCAGAGCTCTGAGCCAATGGCACTTTATTAAAGGGTCCATGGTGCCCTCTAATGAAGTGGACCCCAGATCATCCTCATGACCTGAAATGTCTGAACAGTCTAAAGAGGCTATATAAAGTACAGAATCCCATGGGTTGATAGAGCTTACTTTGCAGGCCAAAAAATGATGCATCAGCTAGAAATGTCAGCAGGGGCGTCTCCGACTGGGCAAAGCATGGGGCATTTCCACTGAATAACTGGTCGTAAGATGGTCACCTGCTGGACAAGAGAGAGTGGTCTCTCTTGAGAGGTACAAAAATGAGTTGAAGGACTATCCATGTAATTGAGTCACCTCCACCACATTGGGCTTGGTCACCATAACAAGGGAAAACAAGGGTGAAGGGCTGCTAGTTAGCTTCCTATTATTAAGCCAGTGAGCAATCTGCAGCTCACGACTATGGGGCCTGATACACAGAACTTATAATTACTACTCCTATAGAGTCAAAGCAAGCTGATTAATACTGATTGGAATAGAATAGGAGTCCAAATGAATTATTTCTCACATATACATATATATTTTACATATATGGCTTCAGAGTTGTTAAGGCTGTGCTCACTTGCATTTCTTAATCTCAAACCACAGTGGGAGTGTTTTTTTAAGGTAGTTTTTGTCACCTTCCTCTATGTCTACTTTCAAACTGAAGTCAGTTAAGCAGGTATTCATTAAGCACTTACTTTAAGTGGGCAGTGTAGCTAGGTGCTGAGGACTCAACAACCAGAGTGAAATGGTCCCTGTCCTCAAGGCGCTTACATTCTAGGGGGTGGGAAGGGATGACAGATTACGCGAGTAAGTATAAGAACAACTGTATGAGGTAGAGCACTAACACCTAGGAGGAAGGAAGGAAAGCTTCCCAGAGAAGGTGTCCTGTGCCTTGAGTTTAGAGGGAAGGCAAAGATTCTGAGAAGGGAGAGCATTCCAGGCATGAGGAATGACTTACGGTAATACCTGGAGAGGGAGCAGATGAAGGACTAAGTTCTACTAGTCTGGTAGGTAGAGTTTGTGAAGGGAAGTGCCTTGAGAAGATTCTAGAAAAATAGGTAGGAACCAGAGAGAGGATCAAACGCCAGACTAAGTACTTTTCATTTTATGCTAAAGGAAATGGGTAGCTACTGATGGTTTGGAGGTATAGAAGTGACCAGGTCAGATGTGTGTCTTTGGGAGAATTACTTGGACAGAAACATGGAGGATGGATTGGAGGAGAGGAAGCAGGGATGAGAGACCCTAATTGGGCTTGTATGATATTAAAAAATTTTTTTAAGGGTCACAAGACACAAACTATAATAGAACTAATCTTACTGATTTTCCAGAGACTCTTATGTAGATAATCTTTTTATCCCTTTTGTGACATTTTTTTTTTCAGAAAATGCTTTAAATAACTAAAGTAAAGTTCATTTAGAGGCTAGTTCCAATAAAAATGTAATTTTTTTCCTATGGAAAGCCACGGACCTCCTGATATTTATCCTTGGACTCCAGGGTAAGAACTCCCACTTTAAAATAAACAAAAACAATCTACCTTTGGAAGTCAGTGCTTCATCTCCGGGATGCTTGGTTTGACTCCTTAGATGTGGGATTTTTGTTCTAGGGATGGCATGTATCAAAAACCTAAATGAAGTGTGGGGATGAGGTTTGAGGTGATCAGCTGTCCTGGGGAAGACATGATATTCCTTGGAGTCAAAATCCAGCAGAGATGCTGATGGAGAATGGAAAGACCCTGGCCTTCTTGCTCCTTCTCTCATGAGACAGTGATAACTAGACAGGAGGCCAGAGAGGTTCAGTTGTTCCTGGTTCAGTGAAAGGCTCTCTTTTTATTTATAATGAAGACCCAAGTTACACTTGCCAGATTCCTGGTGGGGTCTTATCCAGAAGATTCCCACTGTTGGCATTGGCACTGGGTATCTCCCATGTCTGGGATTCTCTTCTTCCTCATCCTCTCCTCCTGGCTTCCCTCAAGTCCCAGCTAAAATTCTATCTTCAACAAGCCTTCTTTCTAAAATGACTTCCTAATGATGCGTATATGTATATATCTTATTTATACATAGTTGTTTGCATATTCTATCTCCCATTAATCTGTGATCTCCTTGAGAGCAGGGACTGTCTTTTGCCTTTCTTTGTATCCCAGTTCTTAATACCGAACCTGGCATATAGTAAGTACTTAATAAATGCTTGTTTAGTAACTGATTAACATCTCTAGAACACAACAGGAAAAGAGAGCAAAGGGATACATCCAGAGATTTTCCAGAGACTGGGGTGAAATGACATTTAGATCATGGTAGAAGGGAGTATGTGATAGACTTCCTTTTGAAAAAAATGTTTAACAGTCATTTTTTTTTAACTTTGAGCTTCAAATTCTCTCTCTTCCTTAATCCTCTCTCCCACTCATTGGTAAGGCTAGTAATATGATATCAGTTATACATGTGAAGTCATCCAAAAAATATTTCCATATAAGGTATGTTGTAAAAAAAATTTAGAAAAATACAGATAATGAAAATAATTCATTGAGTGTGGAGTTAGTGAGACCTGAGTTCAAATCCAGCCCCAGATACTTGCTGTGTGATCCTGGGCACATCACTTAATCCCTGTTTACCTCAGTTTCCTCCACTGTAAAATGGGGATAATACCTGCCTTATAGGATTGTCACAAGGATCAGATGATGTAATATTTGGAAAAAGTATTTAGCTTAGTTCCTGGCACATAGTAGGTGCTTTATAGATGCTTATTCCCTTCCCTTGTACCTGCAAGTTTGTACATAACAAGCAAACCCTTACCTCTCTTTAAAAGTATAGGATTTCAAAGTGGTAAGTTAGTAGAAGATTGGGGATAGGAGGGTAGGGGAGAGGCAGAGATAAGTGTAAAGTGAAAGTGAAAAATTAAAAATACTTACATAGAACATTCCAGAAAAATGAATGGTAAAATTATAATGAAGATGACAGTATTTCATTTAGGCAGCTAGGCCTTATATTTTTGTTGCTCTGTTTTGTAGGGAGAAAAAAAAACCCCAAGTAAATAAAATCTTCCTCCCACTGGCACAGAACATACTTTATTAAGGTCACTGTATTTCCCAGTTAGAAATGGAGCTAGTGTTTATGCATCGACGATGCTGCAGTCAATGCCTTCACTGGTTATGGTTCAGAAAGCTGCCAAAAAGGTTTCCTGGGTGAATCTGAGGAAATGAAGAAATCCTTCGATAGATGCAATCACTGCTTTGACCTTCTTCTGGGGGGGGGGCAGGAAGCTCCTTCTTAGAGTCTCTTCTCCTGTGACATCTGTGACCAGGTTTACTCAAGGAGAGGCCTGAAGTTTGTGTGTCAGTTTGCCTTTTTGACTGAGCAAAGCTGAGAAGTTGACATTAAAGGAGGAACCTTTTCAGATGTAAGGGCAACATTCCACACCTCAGAAGAGGCTGAGTCTTGAATAGCTCAGTCACTTAGGAGCAGGCTAGCCAGATGATAAACCTGCCCCAGGGCACAAAACATTAATATCTTTGACCGCACTTGATCTTCTGGATAAGACCCCAACAGGAATCTGGCAAAGTGTAACTTGGGTCTTCATTATAAATAAAAAGAGAGCCCTTCACTGAACCAGGAACAATTGAACCTCTGGCCTGTTGTTTAGTTATCACTGTTTGTCCTTCATTCTGGAAGAGGGAGGTGATGCCATGACATTCACGTGAATTGGATTTAAGTGAGGGAGGGTTGTGCAAAGTCTGAAACCCTAATGTAGTCAGAGAGGAGAGTTTCCTGCCAATCTCAGACAAGTCGTTGTCCTTGCTGAAAGAGGGCAATCATCCAGCTGAAGAGAGTACAGAAATATTAAGCCAAGTCAGTAGTGAAGACTGCCATTGCCCAGAAAAGAGTAAGCCTGATTGATCATCCCTGTACCCTGTGAAAAACCTAGCATCTGAGGAACCTGCCCAGTCCAAGATGGCAAGAGCCCAGCGGCCAAACAACCAGGCAACTTGCCTGATCCAGTCAAGGAGCCATTGAGCCTGATGTGCAGTGAGTTTGCAGCCAGAATGATCTGCTTGACCATGCTAGCAGTGGATTGATCCATGTAACAGACACCATGCCATCCCTGAGAGGAGCCAGTCAAGGAGATCATCGAAGCAATTCATGCTTCACAAGCCTCAGAAAACTTCTTGAATACCCATCCTTCAGAGACGGTGGCCTTGCTCTTTCAGGGGTATGAATAAAAGTAATAGCAGCTGCCCCTGGACACCCAACCCACTAGTGCCAGTGTAGACTGGGGGAGTAAGTGCAGAGAGGGCACCATGTTTGTATTCTTATGAAGCATGAAATAGAACTGATGAACACTCGACAGCACTAGTACTAACTGTGGGGTACTTTCCAGGACCACTCAGCATGTGTGTGGACAGTACATGACTCTTCAGCCTGGTTGCCTTTGACATAGTAGCAGAAGGAAGGGACTCTCTCAGAAGGGAAGTACATCTCCAAGCCCTTTCTGGAACTTGTCTGTCTCCTGCCTCTTTGGGAAGGTTGTCCCCCATGCAAAATTCTCTGTCTCCTCACACCTCTTTAATTCCCTAGATTTCTTTAAGGCAGTGGTTCTCATTTTTTTTTTATCTCAGGAAAATTACTGAGAGCCTCACAGAACTTCTACTTATGTGGGTAATATATATTTGCATTTATGGTATTAGAAATGCAAACTGAGAAAATTTTAAAATATATGTGTATTCATTCATTTAAAACTATAAGAACATATTAGCATAAATGACATATTTTTATGAAAAAACTTTTTTCCTAAACTAAAACATTTAGTGAAAAGGGTGGTATTGTTTTACATATTTTTGCTAATCTCTTTAATGTCTGTCTTAATTAAAGACAGCTGCATTCTCATATCTGCTTTTGCATTCATTCTGTTGCAATATGTTGTTTTGGTTGAAGTATAGAAAAGTTTGGCTTCACACAGTTGGCAAAGGGAGTTGGAAAAGGGAGGAGTATTTGAATAGGCAAATAACATCTTAGTCTTAATTTGAAAATGGTTTTGACCTCACAGACCCCCCAAGAAGCCATAATCCATACTTTGGGAACAGCAATTAAAGGCTTGACTTAAGCATCATCTTCTAGAAGAGGTCTCGTTCCTGCTCCCCTCATGTGTTAGCATCCCATTAATCATTTTGGATTTATTTTGTATATCTCCTGTATTTACTTATCTGTAACATGCTTGTCACTCCTAGTAGAATGTAGTCTTCTTGAGACCGGGACTGTCTCCCTTTTGTCTTTGTACACCTAGTGCTTGACACATAGTAGACATATAGTAAATACTGGTTGAGTTTTTGGTCAATGCCTGTCTTTGGTTTAATGTGTGAGTGGCAGTGTGATGTGCAGCCAGTGAGGTCCTCCATTCTATTGGAGAAAACCTGCAGAGAAAGCTCAGAAATCAGTTATCTGAAGACAAAGGGCAAATGGCCAAAGAGAAACATGACCCAAAGGTCATCCTGCCATCTTGTTTTGCCTGTCTCCTCCTCCCTCTCTCCTGTTGTCTTGGAATTCCCATCCCAGCACCAGGAACATTCAGGTCTCCTGAATGGGACCTTCCACATACATATTCCAGAACTAGCTCTGGAGAACTCAGAGGGCTCATGACTCACACCCCACCAGCAGTGTGAGTAATTTCTCGTCTAGCCACATATCAACCTTCAGACTGGGACAGAAGCCATGGCCAGGAATTGCAGGCAGTAGGAATTTTTCTAGCCTCACTTGCCTAGACCCAACTCCACCTGCATTCAGTCTTACACACATTCCATTTAATCCTCCCACTTCTTGTAGAACTTTGCATATCTTCCTCTCCAGAAACTCTAGAACATTCTTTTCACCTCTTTCAGCTGCCTAGCCTTGCATCAGGCAGCTTTGATGTCCCTTGTGAAAGTCAGATACCCTCTATATTTGAGTGATGTTTTCTAGGCATCCGAAGACAAGGCAAAAAAAAAATGATGGACTTGAATTTTTCACATAATTGCCTTAACATTTGAATTCCTTTGGTTGAAGGGGACAGATTCGTCTATCACAGGATACCTTGAGGCCGTGTAGCAGCACTGCTGACTAAAAGTCCTCTCCTTTTTGTTGGAGCTCACTAATACTTCCTAGTAGGGTCTAAAGTCGCATCTGTGCACCTGCCTCTGCCCCTTTGGATGCTCTACGGTCCCTCTTGGTGCCTGTCATAGACACATGATGGATGGATGGATGAAGTGCTCTACTTGGAGTCAGGGTTCAACTCCCATTGAAGACACTTTACTGTGTCATTTAATCTCTAGGCCTCACTTTTTCATCTGTGAAATGGGGTTGGAACCAAATTCCTTCTAAGGAGGTCTAAGAAAGATCCTGTGATGTTTTGATTCTGATTTAGCCATAGCTGCAGTGTGAGAAAAGTGAGAAACTTCCCCCACCCCCATGATCTGGAATACATATATGGGGCTTCATGTGGACGTCTGAAGAAGAGGCCTGTGGGCCATCCCCATTCCAGGTTATTGAACCAGTCTGGCCATGTGTATTCTATCTCATAGGCACCACCTGATTTGAATACCTTGACTCTGAGTGGTGCATCTATAGATCAGATGGAGTTCAGACTAAAGCATTGTCACTGTTTAGTTCTTGGTCACTGACCAGGTTCTGCAGCCTCTGTACCTCCCTGGGGAGACTTTCTCTATAAATGTTACCCCCAAAAGGTGACTTAATAGTTAAAAAAAAGAAATTCACAGAATCATTAATAGACAAAAAACTGCCAATCTGACAAAATCTGATTTTTTGGGTCTTAGAGTAGAGATAAAGGATGACTTTTGGACCCATTTCTCAGGCTAAGGGGACTCCTTCAGGAAGTAAAGGAATCCTGGCATTTGTCTCTTCCTCAGAGGGGAACCAGATTTACCTGTAGGCTTTTAATCTCGTCCTGACTATACTCAGCTTGATGTGAGTCTACCATCAGTCACCTGAACCTCAAAAGAAGAAGCTAGAGGAGAAAACAGAGGAGCTGAGATCAGAGCTACCAACAGTGCACCTGGCTCCTCAATGGCCCCTCCTCCAGCTCCTGCCAGGCTTGTGACTCGCCTTCCATATTCCCTGACAGTTTCACCCCTTTGTCTCAGGTGACATTAATGGATTTACTGTAATCTGTCCTGTTGGGCAGATGAGGCCCTTCCTGTTTAGCTGGGTTCTTACAAAAAGTGCCAAAAAAAAAGAGGGATTCCCTGGGTGTCCCTGTCTCATTGCCACCCACCTTTACCTGGGCCACCTCTACCTTTACCCTACCCATAGTATATATCAGTACTGGCCAGTAATTAAAATCACCTCCAGACTTCACATCCACTGTCCTTTCCCCAGCTCTCTCTTTCCCCACACAAAAACTACAGTGGGGCTCAACGCTGTGCCAACCAAATATTTACGTTGGCCGGGACTTGGTTATCATAGTTTCCCAAATGGTGATAAAACTGCCAAGCAGTGCCAACCTGGGGCTCAGCACCCTCTCCAGATGGCTTTGTTGTCAGTGACTGTGTGTCTGTAGAACATCCCCCCCACCCAACCTCCACCCCACCCCCAACTTGATATCCATTCCAGTTACCCATGCTTGGATACCCTTATTCTTTCTCAGACTCAGAACACAGCACCGGGTCCAAGGGCTTGTACGTGGAAACCATTCTTTCCTTCTCTCCATACTCTAACAGCTTACCCCCATCCACAGACTGTATTTACTCCATGCTCAGTTTTTCTGTCACGAACCCTGTTCTACTTCATTCTCTTGCTAACTGCTGCCCCATCACACATTTACAGCCACCAAATCCCTACTGAAGCTCTTTATATGGACCTGGTGGGAGAATCCTTGATTGCAGACAGCTGTGTGAATTCGGATTCTTCCCTGCAGAACTGCTTGTCTGCCTTCCTTCCATTGAGATTCTCAGCCTTAGCTTCCATTCAGTTGGTCCCTGGGGCTGGGGACCCAAAAGCATTGGGTGACTTGTTTTCTTAGAGTAGAGATGATTAGGGGTTAGGGAAATGTCTTTTTGGGAAAACTTCTTTGGCAGTGAGGGGTAGGAAATCTGAAATTTATGCTTTTGTTTCTAGTATACTTGCTGGGTTAGGTTAGGAGATGGTCTCTAGACCCCAGTTCTTTTGCTCTCACATCTCCCTGCTCAAAATAGGCATTCAGTAAACAACCTTGAGCAGCTGCTGCCTATAAGACCCAGAAGTGAGTGTGAACCGTAAGGGTGTGGCAATGTCTAGTTCAAAGGGATCATTAGAGGGAGGTGAAATAACATTCACCCAGACAGCCTCTGATTTTTCTATTTTATAATTGCCCTTTTAAAGTCATCTAGGTCAAACAGTGGATAGAGCACTGGACCTGGAGTTAGGAAAACCTGAATTCAAATTCTGCTTCAAACACTAGTTGTGTGACCCTGGGCAAATATCATTCAATATCTGTTTGCCTCAGTTTTCTCATCTGCAAAATGGGAATAATGATAGCATCTACCTCCTGGTTTGTTGTGAAGATAAACTGAGATAATGTTAAAATGGACTTTGCAGATTTAAATGCTAGCTATTATTTAGGGTTAGTGAAGATTAGTCATTTCCTGTTTAGGAATTCACAAGGACTCCCCTTCCCTTCCTCTTCCCTTCCCTTCCCTTCCCTTCCCTTCCTTTCCCTTCCTTTCCCCTCCCTTCCCTTCCCCTTTTCCCCCTTCCCTTTCCTTTTTCTTTTCCTTTTCCTTCCCTGTTCTCAAAGTAGGACACCTAAGCCTTCCATTGACAGGGCCCCAATAAGGCAGCTTCTGGTGTGGGTTTGGTTGCTGTGTATGAGGGATTTGTTCCTCCCAGGCAGTATTTGAAGAATATAGGGATTGTTTGGTATCCTCTGCACAGGTAGCAGGGCAAGGGGTGGAACATAACGTTTTCATGAGCACTTTGAAAAAGTGGGGTCATGGTATCACTATGAGCCTTTCATAAAATAAAATTCATAAAATTTCATAAAATTCATCTTTGTCCTGCCTTGCCTTGCTCTTCCAGATATGATACTAACCAATTCCTTCTGGAAAGGAGCTTCAGCCAGAAATCTCTGCATCTAGAGTTAGATGTATCTTCTGCCTATCTGTTCCCTCTCTGGACTTTCCTGTGGTTGCTATCAGGCCTCTCAGGCAGCCAGGAGCGCTTGGTCTCTGAAGGCCAAGGCTCTAAGGGTGTAGTGGAAAGAACCTGAGATTTGGAATCCTAAGATCTGGATTTGGATCCTAGCCTAAGATCTGGGTTTGGATCCTAGCTTTTGGCTCACTCCCTTGGTGACCTGGAGGGAGATATTTCCTCTCACTGCCTCAGTTCCATCATCTGTAAAATGGGGGAGGGGCCAGACTCATATTGATCAGGACCCATGATTTCATTGCTGTAGGATATTCTTAGTGTGAAAATTTCTTCTCCAAGGGCAGATCAAGGATTATTCTGCAACTGGACCTGGGTTCAAATGCTGTCTCTGATGGATTGATTTAATACCTGTATGACCCTTGGCAAATGACAGCTTTCTTCTGTCTTAGTTTTCTCATCTGTAAAATGAAGGGATTAGACTAGGTGGCCTTTGTTTGAGTTCTCTCCTTGCTTTGACTCTATGACTCAAAGAGTTGCCTGGCTCATTGACGGATTCAGTGACATACCCAGGGTGACTAGCCATCATGAGTTTAGAAGCAAGACTTGAACTCAGCTCTTCATGACTCTGAGACTGGCTCTTTATACCACATTCTCCTCCTCCCCCTTCTTTTCTTTTTCCTTTTCATTGCAATAACAACAGCATTTTAACAATAACAATCCTTATAGAGTGCTTTAAGGTTTGCGAAGTACCTAACATAACGTCATTCAAGCTTCCCAACAACTCAGTGAGGTAGGTGTCATAATCCCCATTTTACAGATGAGGAAAATGAAGGTGAGGAGATTAATCAAATTCCTGCATCAAACAGCTAGTAAGTCCCAAAGGTGGGATTGGAATCCCAATTCAACCCTGCTTATGCTCTGCTTCTGCTGGAGGAGAAGGGAACGAGCATTTATGCATAGTCTACCTGCTTTGTGCCAGGTACTGTGGCAAACACTTTTGTAAGTATCATCTCATGGGATCCTCACCACAACCCGGGGAGGCCAGTGCTGGGCTTCTCCCCATTTTGTTGTTATTTAGTCATTATTTAGACTCTTTTTGACTCCTTGGGGGTTTTCTTTGCAAAGATTAGTGGAGGGTTTGCTGTTTTCTTCTCATTTTACAGCTTAGGAAAACAGGTTAAATGACTTGCCCAGGGTCACACACATGCCTGAGGCTCGATTTAAACTCTGGGCTTTTTGACTCCTGATCCAAAGCTCTGTCCACTGAGTCACCAGCTGCTTATGACTTTTCAGGGAGCTAAGACCCAGCCCCCTCTCTTAGGGACAGGACATAGCCTAGTGATCTAAGCCATATCTTTCTGGGGGAATAGGGAACTATGGAGAAATTTCTTTCAGTTAATCCATCAGGACTGAATTCCCTTACAGGAAAAACATCAACATATTTCTTGCTTCAGCCAAAGCTCAGACACTGGAGAACTTGATGGAGCAGGCTACCAGCTAATGTGATATCTTGGTTCACTGAGGGGTCACCAGAAAACCTTTTTTCATTTCAGCCCTTGAAGTTAGAAATCTTTCCAAAATGCCTTTCCCTGTTTACTTTCCCACCCCAGAATTGCCCATTATGCAATGTTTTCCTAGTGGTGGAAGCTCTTGCTGGGTCTCTGGGGGGTAGGGGGGTAGGAAGGGAGATACACATAGAAGGTGAAGTGTATAGTCCAAGATAAGCACATGAAATTTGCATACTTTCCCATGTAACCCTGCTCTCTGCTTGTTTTCTTATTAATTCATTCTCCAGAAAACAGAAAGAACCCAAACCCCAGTTAACTGAATACTCTACCTGAATGCCTTCTAGATAATCAGAGTTTTCCTTTGCTTCCTCCTTGGGGCCAACTATCCCGAATTCTCCCAGTTTGGAAGGCTTTCTCCAAATCTTCGTGGGCCAGAGATGAGTCATGAAAATTCCAGCCTGGTGTGTGATTAACTGGAAAATTGGCTTGGCATCCTTGGTGGGTTTTTCGGGCAGTTAATGATTCTGCCCTCACAAAAATGGCCCCTTGCATAAGCCTGGAGGAACTGTTTGAGATGACTGGGCTTTGTGACAAGCTCATCCCCAGCACTCCAGCCTCAGTGACATTGAGTGAATTGTCACCATTCTTGGTGACTGGACCAGCTTCTGTGGATATTTGAAATCCAAGCCCTGGATTTACTTTACGTTAAGTATTTAACGTCTGTCACCAAAAAGCCTTCCATTCCCTCTAGCTGGAGAAAGGGGGACTTAGAACAATTTCTTTTTTGTTGCTTTTTCCCTTTATTTTATGATTGTGTGCAAGATCAAGGGAAATTTTCCTGGCACAGTGTCTAAGCCCAAACTATTCAATTTTCCCCTCTACCCTTTCTCCTTCCTCCACAATGGAACACAACTAAGCCTGAGCCAGAGTCTGGTGGAGAACTGAGAGCTGCAGTTTCTAAATATATACCTCTTTTGCCTGACAAGAATGACTTTGGCTGGTTACCTCTGGGTTATTTCTTGTGAATTCCTCATGTGGGAGGGGAGAGGGAGGGCATGTAGCTGAAGAAAAGGCTTCCCTCACTTGGCTGCTTGGTGGCTGTTCAATAAAACAAATATTTGTGAAGTACCTACTATGTGCTAGGCATCATGTGATGTGCTAGGGAAACTGGAAAAAATGGAAATAATTACTTTCAGTTCCACTTCTTACCCTTCTAACTTAGTCACCTCCTTGCTATCTCACTCTGGAGATGCCTGACCCTGTGACCAATTTGCCTGATGGATAAGTCCCTGACCTAGACCAGCCTTCTTAACCTATGGGTTTTGACCCCATATGGGGTGGAGAAAAATTTGGCAACAGTCAATAGCTTCTGAACTCACAAGGACCAAAAATTAATTAAAAATCGAACACGTAATAAATCTGAGGGGTTTCTGGTAGCAAAACTGTCCTGCAGCCTTGGTTCCAAACACAGGGCGCACACACTTTGCCCTGTGCATGCTGTCATGCCACCCAGTGTCAGTGAAGGCTGCCAAAATGTGCGTTTAAGAAGCCCTGCCCTAGCAAACCACTTTGTGTGAGGTCATGCTCACCTGCCCCCCTGGCTTCACTCCTTACTCTGGACTTACTCTTTCCTTCCCCTCCAAAGCTCCCTTTTAATTTTTGTCTTCACTCATTAGGAGGTAATCTCTTTGAGAAGTAAGAACTGCCTTTTGTTGGCTCATATTTACACCATCAGTCCTTAGCATAGTGCTTGGCACATAGTGAACACTAAATATTTTAAAGTCTGGATTTTATCCACCTATCCAACTATCAATCCATCTGTCTTTCATCTGTCTATCCATCCATCCATCCATCCATCTGTCCATCCATCTATCTATCTGCCCATCCTTCTACCCTCAAAGAGTTTCCATTCTACTGGGATGTGATAAAGGAATGTTGAGGGTATGAGACAGGACCTACAGTCAGCAAACCATCAGCAGAACAAAGAGATGACTTTCACAGGTAGCTCAGATCAGAGCTTTGAAAACACTCTATGCCTGCCCCAGGCTCTCAAAGACCATTTCTTTTCTTTCCTCTAACTAGAAAATAGATTTAGAATAGCCTCTGCTGTTTTTATTTTTCTATTATTATATGACTATTTCTGAGAAGGATCCAGATAGTCGGCATCTGTGGTTTTAGCCAAGTGCAGCAGCCAGCAGCACCTTGGTTATTGGTATGTGCCACAGGAGAGTTCCCTAACTTACCCACTGGCTGTCGGCCCCATGTCCTTATCCTAAATGGGACAAATGAAAAATATTACAAGATGATTAGGCAAAGCTGCCTAGATAGAAGCAGACCTGAGGGACTCACTAATTCCCTTCCTCCTTGTGACACTGGGCACCTGTGGGGGTGCGATAGGGGAAGATGTACCTTGGGGAGAGTTCAATGATAACTCAGGACCCCATGACCTGAAGGGATGGGACTAAGGATAGAAATCCTGCAGGGACACTTGAGGTGTTTTTTTCATACTTTCTGTGGGCAGTTTTGGGTTCAGACATTTCTCCAACCTCCAAAGCTAAATGTTTTTATATTTTTGGCTGCACACGTGATTTCCATTGATATAGGGAACTCCTGGTGAGAAACTTCCTCTATTAACTTGTTGTCTTAGAGGAGGTGTTCTTAACCTATTTTGGGCAGCTAAGTGGTTCTGTGGATAAAACTTTTGGTCAAGAAGACCAGAGTTCAAATCTGATCTCAGACACTTATTAGCTTTGTGACTCTGGATGAGTCACTTAACCCCAGCTTGCCTCAGTTTCCTCCTCTGCAGAGTGGGGATAATGGTAGCACCTACCTCTCAGAGTTGAAGATCAAATGAGATAGCAATTGTAATGCACTGAGTACAGTGACTTGCACGTCGTAGATACTGTGTAAATGTTAGCTGTCATTATTTTGTGCCGGGAATCCCTTTCCCAATCTGGTGAAAGCTCTGGGTGGGCCCTTTCTCAACATTAAGATTTCAACTAAAACCACAGTTAGAGGCAGGAAAATAATCCAAGGATTCAGGAGCTGAGCCAGGTGAGGAGGGAGTTTGGCTGGCATGAGTACTTCCCCAAATGAAGGTTTAGGGGAAGAACTCACCAGTGAGAAAAGGAGGTAGCTTCTTTTAAAAATACCTACTGTGTGTAGGATACTGTTCTAGGTCTGGGGTTACAAAAAAATAAAAAAAAATGTGTCACTTGTCTTCAGAGTTTACAAACAGTTGTAGTAGCAGTCAGAATTTATATAGCACCTCCTAGATGCCACGTACTGCACTAAAGCACTTTACAAATGTCTTCTCATTTGATTTTTACAACAAGCCAGAAGGTGGGTACTGTTAGAAGGAATCTGGTATTTGGACCCAGTTTCTCTGCTTCCAAATCCAGCATTTTTTCCACTAATAATAATAGTTCTAATAATATCTATTTGCCTCAATTTCCTCATCTATAAAATGAGCTGGAGAAGGAAATGGCAAACCACTCCAGTATATTTGCAGGGTCACAAAGAGTCGGACATGACTGAACAACAACATATGTGTATATATATATATATATATATATATATATATATATATCACTTACTATTCTCCTAATAATCCTGTGAGATAAGTGCTATTATCTCGTTTTACACGAGTAAACTGAGGCAGAGTTTAATTGACTTGCCCAGGGTTATGCAGCTAGCAAATGTCTGAGGCCAGATTTGAACTCAGGAAGAGGAGGCCATGCAAACTCATCTGTCTTGGGGATTAGCAGCTCTTTCTCACATGTCTTGCAACAGCTGTGCTAAGTCAGCAGAGGATGGCCCTGGAGTTGGATACACTGGGTTTGGTGATGGGGCTGTGCTGAGTGATGGTGGTGGGGTCACTGCATGAGAACAGAATGTGCTGGTATCAAAGGATTCTTAAAATGGAAACTCTCTGAGGGCAGGGATCATTCATTATTTGTCTCTGTGTCCCCAGCACCCAGGACAGTGCCTGGCCTGCAGCCAGCATCTAATATATGATTGCTGATGGATGAACTGACCAGGAGAATACCAGCTTCTGGACTTTGTAGATCCTGATTTTGTCAGAGAGAGGTTCTTAGGGTCTGATGTTAGTGTATTTGGGTTTCCAATCAGCCTCCGCCCTTGTGGTACAGTAAAAAAAAGCAGTAGATTTGTAGGGAGGGGACCTGAGTTCAAATTCTGTTTCTGTGTGCCTCTAAAATCCATTCCAGGATCTAAATCCTATTATCTTGTGACAGCGTAGTTAATGAGAGGAGAAGGGGAGTTTGCTTTGTTGGCAAAACTTTCCACATTTGAGTAACTTAGACTCAGAAGGTCAGGGGTAAGGCTGACCTCATTTTACCAGTGGGGAAGACTTACTGAAAGACCCATAGCAGAGCACCCAGACACAATCCCAGGTCTGCTATATAAAGCACTGAGAAGTGGGCCTGACACAGGGGAGATGCCTAAGAAATGCTTATCCCCTCTTGCCTCTTATTGTACTATGTGGTCTCCCTTGGAAGGGATCCATTGAATTGGTCTTCAGAGTGGTTTGATTGGCCTACACTGGGTAGTGTTATTAGCTCTGGGCTTGGGTCTTCTCCTTGTCTGTTACCTTTGAAAGGACCTGGCTGCCAGAAGCCTGGGCACAGCTCCGTTGCCCCCCTTTGTCTGTTCAGTCAGGTTGCTATGAGATTAAGGGGAGAGGATTCTTGGCTGCCATTTGGTGATCATTTGGGGGGCACAGTGGGTAGTAGGAGGAGATGAATTCTGAAGAGGATATTGGAGGAGAAAGCCTGGAAAACTGTTAGATGGTAAGGTTAGGCTGTGGGCTCTCCTGGAGTGATTCCACAGTCTGTTAGAGCACAGCTCCAACCTCGTAAGGATGGAGCCCCCCCGCCCCCCGCCATGGCACCATTCTTTCCTTCTCTGAACACTCCTCACCCCCAGCTCTAGGTACCTCCATGGCTGCAGCCATCGGGCGGTAGAGTTCAACCAGGACCCCATAAAGTTGTTGCATTAGTAACAATGATGAAAATCCATTGACATGCTGTTGCTGGAACAAAGCCTCTGTCAGTTTTTCACTAACAAAACCTTCTGGCTCATCTTCTTCATTTGCAGATGTGAATGCTCAGTGTGGCCCAAACTTGTCAGCTAGAAAGGTGGAGCTGCCCCGGGGGCCCAGGGTTCAGAGAATCATTAATATTCCATGAATCTGGGGATTGGGGATGGGGACGATGCAAAGATTGCCCAAGCAGCCCCTACCCGGGTCAATGCCAACAGAGCAGGGTATATCTTTCTCTCCCTCCCATAGGGCTGGTTTTTGTTTGGCAAAGGTATAAGGGCTCTTCCTAACCAGGGACCTAGAAAGGCTCCTTCTGTACGCCTCTCTTCTCCCTCCCCCCTCCTGTTTTCTTCTCTCCTCCTCTCTCCTCTCTTCTCTTTGTCCTCCACCTTCCTGTCCTCTCTCCCCAACATTCACTCTCTCTCTTCTCTTTCCCAGACTTCTTTCAAGTCACACTAACTCTTCCTGTGTCTTTACTGTAAGGCCTGTAACTAATTACTTTATAAATTAAATCCATCTGTTCAGTGTATTAAAACCAATCCTTAGGGTATCTGTGTTACTCTTTTAGGGTGTGTTCAAATAAAGGACACAAGCACATAAGCTTTCGATTGTGTAGGGTGAGGGATAGGAAGTGTAGGAGGCAGGGGCTGTAGTGGAAAAATACACTGGGCTGAGTTAAGAGACCTGGGTTCTTTTTCACTTTATTTCCCCTCCTCCAATTACATCAAGTACATCTTAAAACAATTTTAACATTTTTTAAAGTTTAGAGTTCCAAATTCTATCCTTCCCTCCGTCCTCCCCTCCCCTCTCTCAGAGACTGTAAGCAATTTGATATGTTATATATGTGCAATCAAATAAAACATTTCTGTATTAGACAGTTTGTATAAGAAGACTCAAACAAAAGAAAGAAGGAAGGGAAGAAGGAAGGAAGAAAAGGGAAGGAAGAGAGGAAGAAAGAAAGAGGCTTTACCTTACGTCTTTTTCCTTCCTCTTCTCTTTATGCATCGAAACACATCCTTAATGCATATGACAGGGAAGAGCATGTCACTCCTTTGCTCCAAATCTCTTAATGGCCTCCCCATGGTCTACCCAATAATGTTACCTGATAGGATGAACATGATGGGAGACTACACATTTTCTCCTATTCTCATGACCTCTTATATCTCTCCATAATAGAAATTATGCTCAAGGGATAAAGCAGTTTTAGTTATCTCCACAGTCTAGGTCACCAACATCCAAAATGGACTAAGAACCCAATTAACTAATAGCAGAGAAGGCTAATCTCCAAACCCCTAACACACTCAATCAGCACCCACCACAAGGCCAGGGCCACACAAGCTGACCCACAGGCTTGCAGTAGAATACAACTTTCCTCATAGAACCATGAAAAATAAAAAGGCAGAAGCTTTTTTTCTGGGATAACAGCAAGGCAGCACTCTGTGCTGTAGTAGACGGTTGAGAAACTGAGGAAACTGAGGCAGGACATGTATGTGACTGAGTGGCACACTACTGAGCCTGAGGGAAAGAGCTCAGTCTCCAGGTAGGGCCAGTTCTATTCCCCCAGAAGTCATTTGGGGCAAGTACTAAGGGCAGTGAAATCTGAATTGCCCAACATGGGAGGTGACCCACCTAGGGAGCCTCTAGAGAAACTGTCACCAAAAGAGAAATCAGAAAGTGAGCAGTGGGGGAAAATAAAGAGGAAAGGCTAAAAATGCCAAAGGTTTCAAGAGGAAAAACAAATCAGTTAAAGATCTTGAGCGTTAAGCACATAAACCAGTGGGGAAGATATTAATAGCAGAATGAAATATGGTCTCCAAGCACCTAAAAGAGTCCAGATAGTTATGAATAGATATTGCAAGATAAAGGAAAATGGATCAGTGCTTGATGAAGCAGAGGAATTTGTGGATTCTCAGAAGATCATGAAAACACAAAATTCCTGAAGAGTTTAAAAGAGAAATAACAATTATGAAAGCAGAATTTATGACCTGCATAATTGATAAACCAGAATAAGTTAATAAATGTTTGATGAATCGATTAGAAGAAAGGAAGAAAAAAAAAGAAAACATGATCTCCATAGAAGCAAAACATTGATCTTAAAAGATAGTATGCATAGACAAACTTAAGAATTACAAATCTTCCCCCAAAAGCCACATGTCAAAAAGCCCCATTCCCATAATTCAGGAAATAATGCAAGAAAAGTTTCCCATATTTTGAACACAGAAAATAAAATTTCAGTTAAAAGCACCTGCAGATTGCCTTCAAGAAAAAAACAAAAAAACTGCAGTGTAAACCCTATGGTGAAAACCCCAAGATATATACTGGTTAAGTTAAGCAATTCCAAGGACAAAAAAATTTTTACAAGTAGTCAGGAGAAAGCTCTTGAAATATAAAGGAAATTCAAATAACAGGGCTATTTTGTACCCACCAGAAATTGTAGAAGGGAATGGATTAAAAATATATTGTGAACAGCAAAGGAACTCGATGCAATTCAAGGTTACGTACCCTGATGAAGAAAGATGGACAGTGAGTAAAAAGAGGTGTTCAAAACATTTCTAGAAAGAAAACTAGGTCTGAATAAATGATTTTTTTCTCAAAATTATTTGTTTCTCAAACACCCCAGGCAATAGAAATACAAGAAAGGACAGCCAAGGACAACAAGAAAATAACAACAAAGAGACCATTAAGAGGTTTCTTTAATATCACACAGGGAGACAAGGATGAAAGCAAAGGACAAATAAAAGCAGTTGTAGAAAGGTATCAAACATCAAACACCTGTCTAGAGGTGAATCAATATTTTTGTCAGACTAAATTAGAGGAGGAGAGGGCACACAAAAAAGGAGGAAGAAGATAAAGGAGAATATGCATTGAACTCTAGTAAAAATAAAAGGTCAACAATAAAGGGGAAATAATTCCTGTAGTCTCACAGGAAGAAGAGCACCTGGGTGAAGGGAGGGACTGAAAAAGGGGGAAAGAAAGGAGGAAGCCTTGTTTCAGTGGAGGGATGGAGAGTTATTGATAAATGGAGGAGGAGAGAGAGTCCATGAAGGGAGATGCGTGTCATCTCAGGGACCATCTTTCCTTAAGGTGAAAAGAATCAGGGCTCCTGGGGACAGTTGACATCCAGAAGTTTGGGAAGGCCTGGCCACAGGGATAACAGTACATGGCAAATGGGAAAGCAATTACCAAGGAGAGAGCAAAGATTAGCAACGAACTGTACAATCAGAGACACAGGAAATTCCTCCAACGAAGCAATATCTTCTCTGTAATTTGCAGGAGTTAGCATTTCTAAGAGTAAGTAGCACAACAGAAAAAAAAGGGCCCGGGGCCATATCTAAACAGCAGTAATTATTTACAGGGAACCCAGAATAGGTATCTTAGATGCTTCAATTCCATGAAGAATACAGATTAAAGGACCAAATGAGTGTAGCGGTCATGAATTAAAGAATAAAAGTTTAGACCATATGGAAAGAGAAGATAAATTATTAGGATAATGAGGGAGGGAAATCCTTTTTTTTTTTTTTTTAAAAAAAAGGTTCAGAAAGATGAAATTTTAAAAAACTAATGAGCCAAGTTAAAGGGAAGGGGGAGCAAGGGAATTTTCTTTGCCTCCTTAACTGGCAGGGAAAGAAGGAGGGGAAGAATTAAATAGCTAGATAAAAGGAAGAAAAAAAGAACTAATAAATAAAACACTGAACAAGGGAAAGATAAGAAAGAAAGAAAATTTGGTAAGAAACCAAATACTGTCACCTGGTCACTTTGGGGAGGCTTTAGGCAGCAATGTCCTTTTGTGAGAGTACGTGCCACTTGAGGACCTTTCCTGGAACTGATCTCAGCCATTGAAGACCTTTCCAGTCTGGTACCACTCAAGGCTTCCAAAATGGTAATAACCAAACTCAAATAACAAGTGGGGCCACTAATCTGTACATAAGGATTCCTGCAAACTACATATTTTCTTAGTTTTAACATGTAATGTTATCTATGTTTTATTGTATTTTTATTCTGTTAAACAGTTTCCAAGTATATTTTAATCTGACTTGGGCCACACTTAGAAATGACGTTTTGACATTTCTGTTCCAGCCTTATCCTACACTCTTTCTTTCTACATATTGTACATTCCAGCCAAATCTACCCCTCTTCAATCTCTAGATGCTGTCCTTTCTCGGTGTCTGCTCACACTGCCTGAAATGCCGTCCCTTTCACCCTGTTGAATTTCTCCTTATCCTTGAAAGCCTGACTAGGAAACCTTTGGTGATTCCTCCTGTTGACAGTGACCTTGGGTACATGCCTACTAGGCACTTAGCATGGATTCATTTGCACTGTAGTTATAATATATAATGAACATAGGTTCATTATGTCCCCCTACTGCAAAGCTTAATTTAAATTCAATTACACAAACACTTTAAGTATCAAGACCTGTTTTGGGGAAGAGACATAAGCCCCAGTTTCAGTTGGGTTGGAAAGTAAACACCCAAAAATGTCTCTGAAAGTGGAAGACGGATCATGTTTTGTCTAAACTTGATCTTTTCCCCAGCATGGAGCACAGGGTTTTGCACACAGTAGATGCTTAATAAGGGCTTTTAGAATTGGATCAGATGGAATTGACTGGGACTGATAGATGTCTCTGCATCTTTAGCATGTAATAGTGACTATTTTAACTACACTATAATATCACTTTAGGTTTCTCTTGATCGTATTTTTAGTCACAACAAGGTATAGAGGGGAGAGTGCTAGATCTTGAGTCAGGAGGAATCCTACCTTTGAAAACCTGGGAAGGTCACTTGAGCTTCAGTTTCCTTATCTGTAAAATGGGGATACCTACAGCTTTATTGTGAGTCTCAAATGAGACAAGCTAACATGTAGATAAGACTTTTTGGCTGCAAAACAATTAAAAACCCAGCCTGTGTGATGAGAGCCATTTGTTCAATGATTTAGCAATTCCGTTCCTCTTCTAGGAGTGTATCATCGATGAGGACTGTGGGACAGGGAAATACTGCCAGTTTTCCAGTTTTGAATATACTTGTGAACTCTGTAAGAACCAACAAACAGTAAGTAGCTAAGCTCTGTGAAGGTCTGACCAAGATGTTTCTCTGGTCTTACTCTCTTAGAAGACATTTTGCAGATGCTTCAAAATCTGACTTTGGTACTGGCCCCCTCTGGCTCCCCAGTGTCCAATCCCTTAGGAAAAATTCCAAAATCCTGTGTCCACTGCCCAGTGGGCACCCCTCAACTCCTAATATTCCTGGAAACACCAAAGATAACACAATTCATTTGGGGACTGATGAGAAGATGGGAGAAATAGTCGGCAGAGAAAACTCTAAATATAGTCCTGTCAATTTCCAAAAGTACAGACACCTTCCTGACTAGCATAGCCAGGTGAGAAGATCCAGTAGCATCTCTATCTTCTAGCCAGACTGGGGCTGAGCATTCCTACCTAATGGAATACCTCTGTAGGCTATTTAGGTGTGGAGAGTAATCAACCAGTTGTTTTCTGAGAACACAGAGATAAATACATTCTTTGAACATACAGACATGCTTGGGGAAATAAGAATACTTATTACTTACTAAGAAATACTTACTAAATAATACTTAATAAGAAACAATAATTCCCCCTTTTCAATAAAAGAATTATTCTGAATTTAACACCTCCCCCCAAACTATGGAGGAGAAAGATCTCCTCTATTTACAGGTTGCCTTTTTAAATATATAATGTATTCAATGTGTTATCTTCAAAATTTTCCTGTTTTTGTATGTACTTTCTGAGCTTCCTTCTTTTCTGTGCATGTCAAAAACAACTTTCGTGACCTTTCTTCCTTTGTTGTTTTTTTGGGGGTAATATTATCACAACCTCCTGCCTCTCTCTTAAGTCTCTTCTTGGTCCCCAATAAAGAGTGCAGTTCTTTTAACAAACAAGCATAGTGTACGTAGAAAAACAAGTGCACACATTTGCCAGGTCCAAAGAAGCACGTATCATTCACTGCCCTGGGTCCATCATCTCACTGGCAGGAGGTGGGTAGCATGTTTTATCATGAGTTCTCTGGGGTTTTGGTTGGTCTTTGCATTGATTAGAATTCCGAAGTCTTTCAAAATTGTTGTTGGTTTATAATGTTGTTACTGCACAGATTGTTCCAGTTTTCATTTCACTCTGCATCACTTTTTTTGAAACCATCTTTTTAATTATTTTTATTGTACAATGATATTCCATTATATTAATCTGCCATCATTTGTTCAGTCATTCTCTGATTGATAAGCATTGCCTTTGTTTCCACTTCTTTCCTACAAATAGAAAGAATTGCTATAAACATTTTTTTTTGTATATTTGGGTCTTTTTTATTTCTTTGATATTTTGGGAGGTATAGTGGTATCACTGGTTCAGTGGGCACGGACAGTGTAGTGACTTTGGTGAGAAAGTTCCAAATTACTTTCCAAAAGATCTGGATGAATTCACTGTTCCACTACCGGTCCATTGGTTTTCCGGTCTTCTTACATTCCTTCCAAAATTTATTATTCTTTTCATTAATCTGATATAGGTATGAGGTGGAATTTCAGAGTTACTTTAATTTGCATCTTTCAATTATTAGTGATTTGAAACATTTTTTATACAACTCTTAGTATTTTTTATTTTTTCCTTTGAGAGTTGTTTTTTCATAGCCTTTGTAGTTTATCTATTGGGGAATAGCTATCATTCTTAAATATTTGAATCAGTTTCTTATATATCTTGGAAATGAGTCCTTTATCAAAGAAACTTACTACAAACGTTTTTCCCCAATTAACTAATTTTCTTCTAATTTTTAACTGTCTTGTTTTTGTTTGTGCAAAAACTCTTTAATTATATGTAATCAAAATTGGCTATTATATCTTTTATGATCCTTTGTATCCCTTAACTGATCAAGAATTTTTCCCACATCCATAGATGTAGAAGATAATTTTTTCCTTGTGCTTTCATTTTGTTTATGATTTTGATATCTAAGGCATATATTTACTTGGAGCTTATTGTGGGATACGGTATGAAATCTTGGTTTAGACTTAATTTCTGCCAGACTAGTTTCCAGTGTTTCCTGAAGTTTTTGTCAAATAGAGAATCTCTACCCCAGTGGATACAGTTCGAGGATTAATAGACTATGGTGCAACTCCCATTTACATAGTACTTGCTGTTTACAAAGCACTTCCTTCAAATTAGCCCTGTGAGATAGGTAATACAAATATTCTCCTCATTTTACAAACGAGGCAGTTAATGTTCAAAAAAAGGGGAATAGTCTTTTCTAGTATTATATAGCTAATGGCAGCATCCAAATACGGCACCAGGACCTTTGAATTCAAATCTGTGGTTATTCTCACTCTACCAAAATTTCAAAGTTAAATTGTGCAATCTGAGTTAAATTAAATTATTAAATTAAAATGTAATTAAAAATTAAAATTAAATTAAATTAAAAATTATTAAAAGAATCATTTTGTAATGTGAATAATCAGCGAGCTCCTAGTTGAGCTACTTTGCAAAATCACAAATTTGTGCGTTCAGTTTTTCTAAGGTATGCCTCGCTCCTCATCCAAACCTACTGCTTACTGTTGGTTTTACACACCAAATTTTCCATCCCCTTGAGACTTTGCTCACAGTCCTCTCATTATTACTAAGTAGTTAGTCCCACCCAGTTTCCCTATCTCTGTCTTGTCCTAACCTCTGTCCAGGTGTGAGTGCCCTCATTCCCTGTTTTTGTCCCTTTTCTCAAGCGCTGCTCAAGAGACAGCGAATGCTGTGGGGACCAGCTCTGTGCCTGGGGTCACTGTGAAAAAGCTGCTTCCAAAGGAAGTAATGGGACGATCTGTGACAACCAGCAGGGTTGCCAGCCTGGCTTGTGCTGTGCTTTTCAGAAAGGTAGGTGGCCTTCCCTGTGTCAGCGAGAAGCCCTGTTTCGATAAGATTGTGTCAGGCAGTAGCAGACTAGAAAACTAACTATTCTTCCTAGAATCGCAGGATCTCAGACCTAGAGGGCATTTAATCCAACTCGTACCAAAGCAAGAATCCTCTCTCCAATATTCCTGGATGTCCCTGAAACATTTTAGTGAGGAAGGACTGAGGAATTCCATCCCATTTTTGGATGGCACTAATCCGGAGGATGTTTTTCTTGATATACTGGCCCCAATTTTGCCCTCTGTGGCCAAGCAGAGTGAGCTTAATCCCACATCTGCATGCCAGAGTAGCAAATAATTGAAGCTGTCTAGGGCATCCCATCCCTTCTCTCCCTTCTCTTTCCCACCCCTAGTCTTTTCTCTGAGGGCATCAGTTAAATCAAAGGTGCTAAGGAACCCTCTCTAGACATCCCTGACACTCCAGGGATGGAGAACCTACCGCTTCCTGAAGCAGTCCATTTCAGACATGCCTAAGTTTGGAGAAGTGTCTTTACAAATTCTAAAATCTACTTCTTGACACTTCCACCCGCCCCCATTATCCCTAGTTTTCCCCTATGGAGCCAAACGAAAGAAGCCAAATCCTGTGTATGTGTGTGTGTGTGTGTGTGTGTGTTGTATGTGTGCATGCGTGTGCTCACACCCACATGTATGTCTCTCTAGGGGTCTGGAATCAAAGACTTCAGCGACATCCTCAAAGGAGGATGAGCTGATGTCCGAATTTTTTCCTTCCCAGGAATCCCTTAATCTCAAGATAGAAAGGACGGTTCTCAGTACATTTTTCCCAGGAGTCGAATCTGCTTCCGTCCCACACTCAGGAGGCTGGAGGCATAAGGGGATCATTATGATGGTGACTTTAGAACTGTCCAAATGGGCTAATTGTTTTTAAGTCTTCAGGATAGTTTTCTGTTCTATTTCTCATTTGGGCTCCAGAAGCGGCAAAGTATAGCCAGTTACCTGATTGATTGACTGACTTGTTCAACAAGCATTTCTAGGCTCAGGGAATGAATGCAAAGACATAAATAAAACCATCTTCATTCTCAAGGAGTAGACATTCTACATAGGAAAACAATAGCGTTTATAGAAAATTGGGTGCAAAATACATACAAAGCAGGGAAAGGTTGAGAGATAAGGATAGGTTGCTTCTATAGGAAGTAACATCTGACTTGAGCTTTGAAAGAAAAAAGGGAGGTGATACAGATGGGAATACAGTGTCATGGACCAGAAATAACACAGACCAGTTTGACTTGGAAAGTAGAATGGAGAGTAAGGTCACGCTAAAAAAAACACAGAAGAACTTGTATTTTATCTCAGAGGCAAACAGGAGTCACTGGGATGGTTCTTAAGCATGGGAATGGCATGGTTAGATCTGTGCTTTAAAAATACCAATTTTGCTGTTAGGTAGTGGATGGTTTCGGGAGGGGAGAGATGGAAGGTTGGGAGATCCAAGAGGTGGTTATTGCAAGTCCATGTGAGAGGTAATGAGAGTCTGAGGTGGCGTGTTGACTGTGAATAGAGCAAAGAGGGGAGATATGAGACATATTGTGGAGGTAGGAGCAATTATAAAGACTTGGCCACTTAACAATACAAGAGTAAGAAGTCAAAGGTGATTCTGAGGTTGGGAATATGGGTGACTGGTGGTGCTCTTGACAAAACAGGGAAGTTTGGACAAGGTCAGTTTCAAGGGGAAAGAATGAGTTCTGTTTTGGAAATGTTGTTTGAAATGATTATGGGATATGGCATTGGGAGACCAGAATTGAAAGTCTTCTGCATAGATGTGATGATTGAACCTATGGGAGCTTGTAAGATCATAGAGGTTGTAAATGGAGAAAAGAGCCTTGAGGATATATCCATGTGTGAGGGGTGGAACATGATGACCAAAAGGAACGAAGAGGTAATCAGATAGGTAAGAGAAGAGCCATGAGAAAAGAGCATCACAGCAATCTATGGAGGAAAGTGTTTCTAGGTCCTCGGAGGAGAGAATAGCCAACAGTTAAAAAAAAAGTCAAGAAAGAAAAGGAATATGAAAATGCAGTTGGATTGGCAAAGGAGAGATGAACAAATGAATGACACTTGAGCAAAATGGTATATAAAATGCAAGATAACTTCTGCCCTCAAGGATGGCACATTCTCATTTGGGAGGTCTTTGGTAACCTGTGATAGAGAGTTTCAGTTGATTAATGAGGTTGGAAGCCAGATTTCAATGGGATATAAAGTGAAACAATTTCCTCCATGATGATTCTCTAGGGGCAGTGGGAATGGGAGGGGAGCAGATGGAGCAAATATACTCGATATCTCTTTTCCTTGCCAACTTGGGGGTAAGTTCAAGGGTAAGGACACCTACTTTTTCTGTATCCCCCATGTAACTCAGAGAAGAGTTCAGTAAGGGTTTGTTGCCCTCTTGCAGGGCTGCTGTTTCCTGTTTGCACACCACTGCCAGTGGAGGGAGAACCCTGCCACGACCCTTCTAACAGACTCCTGGATCTCATCACCTGGGAGCTGGAGCCTGATGGGGCACTAGACCGATGCCCATGTGCCACTGGCTTAATCTGCCAGCCACACAGGTGAGTTCTCCAGCAAAAACAAAACAAAAGCTACTTCTCATACACACCAGTCCTTTAAATATTTCCCAATTCAAAGGGTGACATGAGAGAAAACAAGGCAGCACAGTATAGTGTTTCCACTCTATTGTTTCCAGAGCATGGACTCTGGAGTCATAGAAACTGGGTTCAAATCTCAGATTTGATACAATGCCCTTGTGACCTTTGGGAGGCATTTAGCCTCTGTTTCTTGGGTTGGACTTGATGGCTCCTAAAATCTCAAGTTGTAAATCTATGATCCTGATTTTGGCACAGTGAATAGAGAACACTGGACTTGGAATCTGGAAGTTCAAATCTTGCCACAATTACTAGCTGTGTGACCTTGGTCAAGTTCTTTAAACTTTCTCAGCCTCAGTTTCCTTACCTGTAAAATGGGAATCATTATAGCAGGATCAAGTGAGATAACACATGTAAAAGTGCTTTGCAAACCTCAAAGTGAGATATTAATGCTAGCTCTTACTTATTCCATCCAAGTGGGTAGTTGCATCACCGAACCAGTAGGGAGAGTGAGTAAATGTAATTACTGATTCGGATCGGTTGAATGTGTCAGGCACTCCTTGAATATTTCTGTGCATGGAGAAATTAAAAAATACTTTTGAAAATGCCTGCAGAACTTCTGTGATCAAGAGGCACCAAGCCACCGTGTCCATGCTTTCGGCAATGTTGCTTGGGCTATAGATATAGAGGTGAATACAAGAGCCTCACTGATGCTTCTGAGTTGGGATCTGGTCGCCATTAAAGTGCCAAAGCCTGAGATTAAGACAGTCACGCTGGAGAATTGTGACCAAATTTAGCCGCTTGCTTTCCAGGCACAGCTTGGTGTATGTGTGCGAACTATCCTTCAATAACACAAGGCGTGAAGACAAAGAGCACGCCATGACAGATGAGGGTCTTCTATTCAGCTTGCTGCCTGGAGTCATTTCTGAGGAACAGGAAGAGGATGGAGATCTCATCCAGGAAGTCCGTAGGGAACTGGAAAACCTGGAGAGAGATCTTTCAGAGATCTCTCTAGATGAGCCTGCTGTGACCTCTGATCTGTTCTATGTAGATGAGATTTAAATCAACAAGGACAGCTTTGTAATCTAGTTTTTGACAATTGTAATTTGTGTATATTGTTTTGCTTGTATAGGCTCCAAATACATTCACTGTTGGATAGAGGTGCAATTCAATAACTAATATATTTTGAGGGATTATTTTTCATGCATGTTCAGATGAGGTTTCTTTTACAATGTGGCTTTTTTTTCAGTAAATTTACACATCTGGACCAAAAAAGGGTTGCACTGAAAAAAAAAGTTAGGCTTGCTATGCTTTTGGTCAGATGACCTAAAATTATGGGTATGAAAATGAATTCTTACTTTTGCACTTGCTCAGCTTAAATTACCCCAAACATTTAATATGAATGGTAGGGAAATGGTATTTCTCCCTTTAAAGTGCTTTGAAAGCTTTTGGTAGGATGAGCTGTAAAGGGAAACAATTTTCCCCACTAATGGTTCTTTTTTTAGGGACAGTGAACTTTAGCCATGTACAGAATTCCTTGTAATTTTGAAAATATAATCATAGTGAAATATCAACAAAAAGTTTCTGAGTATTCTTTACACTAAAAATCCAGATGTCCAAATCTTAAAAACAAATCTTCGGTCAACTCTACTGAAAACTGAAGTGCAGTCAAAATGAAATATAGCTGTAGAAGAGTCCCCCAAACCCTCTGAAACTGAAACCTATTTGCTCATCAGTGACACGTTCTTACCAACTTTCTGCACACAATTTCCTGGTAGAGACACGGTATTTTAAAAGTTCTTTTGTGGCATTAACCTTAGTAACCTGGTATGACTGAGGTAAAATGTAAATACTAAAAAAGGAGGACTCTGTGCAGCTCTGCTTCTTTTACATCCAATTTACTTACAAGATGAGACATCACCCTCATGATATCACTGGTCCTCTTTGAGAATGAAGGACAACCACCACCACCCCCCACTCTGCCCTCAAAGAAAACTCTTGGGGTGAGTTAGATATTTACAACTTGTGCAATTATTCTTAAGTCGTTACTGAGCAATCTTAATAAAATGGAAAGGTTAGTTATTGAGTAATTGCTGCCCCATGAGAATTGTTTTTTTTTTTAATCTAAGTTTCCATAAAAAATTAATAAAACCAGTTCTTACAGGCTATTAATGAGTGAGAGGCAGTGTGGTATAGAGAATGGAGATCATTCAGTCAGAATGATCTGAGTTCAAGTTCCATCATGGATACATAATGGCTTTGTTACCCAGTACACCAGGGAACTCTATTATAGAGATGCTGCAGATGGGCATTGATAGAATTGCCTCATGGGGTGTTCCTATGCCAATAGTATCATGAATTAGAGTCACTACCACTGCCCTCTTCCCCTACAAAAATGAGTGGGAATTATCTTGAAAAATTAGTTCAGTACCTTTCACTTAAGCACTTCAAACATCAGAAGAAAATACGGTCTAAAAAGTACACCCTTCCATTCGGAGGCCAAATGATGAAGTATTAATCTAATTTTCTATCGCTAGTCCAAAAATATTTGAAAGATGGTATATCGATGATCAAGCATGTACCGTGGATGACTTTCTGGGACCAAAAGCTAAAAATAATTTTGGGGTAAAACAACATTAATGAACTATTTCCAAAGACACTGAAAAAAATTATCCACTATTAGATAATTAATCGCTTAGAGATAGCTGTGATTTTAAAACCACATTTTACAAAATATTTTGTGATAATACAGAATCTTGATTTGAAGGGGAACCTAGACATAAAATGGTTCAACTTCAACCCAATGGAATAACCCTTTTATAAGTGTCTGTTTCCATAAAAACACATCCAAGTAACATGCTTATCACCTGAAATAGCTTTAACTATGTTCCTCCTTATAATGAATATCTCCCTAAAATTTCTACTGAAGGACCAGTAATCTGCCCTCTATAACTATACAAAATTTTAATGCCTCATCTTGAAATTTTTGAAGACAATGATCATGTTCCTTCTGTCTTCCTCTCTCAGATTAAACATTCCCAGTTCAACTTTTATGACTTCAAGTCTTTGGTATTAATACTGGCTCTGCCAAACTAGCTGTGACAGTGGGCAAGTTACTGAGCATTTTTGGATCTCCCACTGCTTCACCTGTAAAACAAGGGGGATGTGCAAGATAAAGACTAAACTCTTTCAGCTATAAAATTTTCTGACTCAGGTGGTTTCCAGGATTATGGTTATTTTCTGGATCTATCGATAAAGAGATATAATTATCTTCAGATATTTATCAAGAAGATCTCACTTGTTAGATAAAAAGCAAAGAAGTGAGGGCATCTGTAGTAGCCAGCATCATCCAACTCTTTTTACATTTTTACCTTGTTCTCTTCCTTTGATTCATTGTCTGAGGGAAAAAGTTTGCTTCATCAGTCTCACACTTACACATTTTTGGCCATTGTACTAGTTCTCTTCCTGTTGCCTACACACCCAAGTGTCAATCCTACTGACCCAGCTTGAAAATACTTGTCCTTGACTCTGCCATTTCTCAAACTTCAGTTCTGTGCCTCTTTATTCCCTTTTACTACCCAGAGGTTCTTAAGGATTAAGATTGTCTTAACCTTTCTGATCCTTCAGCAGCCTGATAAATCCTGTGTACCTTTTCACAGAATGTTTTTAAGTGCACATGATAAAATGCCTAGGATCATAATGGAAACCAGTTCTATCTAGTGATTTTTAAAAAATTTCATGGATACTAGGTTAACTGATGCTAACCTGTACCTGTCCTAGGTATCTATTCTTACTTCTTCCAATTCCATTACAATACACTACATCTCAATCTGTTACACAAAGGCTAGTAGTGAACCAAGGCTTTCTTCTTATCCTCATCAAGCTTACCAACAATCTTTTAACTGCTAAATCTAACATCCTGTCTTGGACTTTGCAGCAGTTTTTAGCAGTTATTCACAGCCTACTGGATAGTCTTCCTTCTTGGCTTCCATGACACTACTGTTCTTTCCTTTTTAGTTTCCCTTGCTGCGTCATCATTATCTTCCACCCCTTAAGTCATGAGTATCTTCCAAAGCTATACCTAGAACTTCTCCTTGGTTCAATCTCTACATAGATGTGGCAAGTAGGTGGCAGGCTGGATACAGCATTGGAATTGGAATCAGGAAGACCTGAATTCAAATAAATCCTGACATGAGCTGTACGACCTTGGTCCAATCATTTAATCTTTCTGCCTCACTTTCATCTGTAAAATGAGGGTTTGGACTCAGTGGTCTTACACATTTGACATAGAGGTGTCAAATACACTCGCCATATTCAACCCACAAGTCTTTAGGGTACAGACCAAACCAGATTAAAATGTAATTTGGGAAACATTTTAAATAAATGAAAAACTCAAAAAAGCATGTTATTGTGATCTTCTAAGTCAATATGCAACCTGCAGATATTCTCACATATGGCTTGATATCCCCCCTTGCTCCTATTTGAATTTGATGCCTCCAAACCTAGCAGGCAGCCTTAATCTCTCTAGCCTCCTACCACCAACTGTTTAGTGGACTTCAATCACCTATGTCCTACTTACCAGCAACTCATACTTAACATGTCAGAAGCAGAACTAGTGATCCACCCTAAACAGGTCCCTCCCCCAAAGCTCCCTATTTCTGTCATGGGCATTACCAGCCTCCCAATTACCCAGGCTCCTGACATCAAAGTTGTCTGCCTCTTCCTTCTCTCTGGTTCATCATTGATGTTGAGTTGCCAAGTTTTGTCAATCCCTGGCCTCCCTCCCCTCAGATTTCTCACTTTTCTTCCCACAATCTTTCCACTCTGAATAGTAGAGGGGCTAGAAAGCTGACTTTAGAGGCAGGAAGCCCTCTGACATGCACCATTCAGAGTCACTGGCTCTAGGTGAGTCCAACTACTCAGTGCTCTAGACAAAAGGTATCAAACTCTTAAATAGATTGCATTAACTCCCAGGATTTTCTAAGTTTATATATGGGCTGGAGGATGTTTAATCTTGATGCTCTAGACCAGAGCACTGAGAGTCTAGACAACTAATAAGGCAGAAGAGGGGCTGACTTACGCTAGGTAGAAGTTTTCATAATGTAGCCCAGATTTAGTTCCCATCCCTATCCAATCATGTGGCCACTACCTTAAGGCCTTCAGCCCCTTTCACCTTTCTTACTGTAGTTGCCTAATGTTTTCCTTCCAAATTTCTCTTCACTCACCTGCCAAAATAATTTCTTGCAGAATACAGGTCCAACCATGTCAGTTCCCATGCTCAAAAATCTCCAATGGCTCGCTATTGCCTCTAGGAACATACTACCCCACCTTGGAGCCTAATGTTTACTATTCCAGCCATCATGCAATTTCTGTTGAATGCTCAACATACCAGTGAAGCCGTACTTGACATTCTATCTACTGATACATGTCTATGTAACATGCTGTTCCTTCTCAGCATCCTTCATTTAGGGGTCAGTTCTGTTGTCACCTCTTTCAAACTACTTTCTCTCACTTTCTAGTTGTTAAGGACTCTCTTTCTTAAAGTTACCCTCTTTTTTCTTTTTAAATGCTTATCTGTGTGTATGGTATATCCTATTTTCTCCCCTACATGGTTGAATTAAGCTCGTTGAGGGCAGGAACTTGTCCAACGTCAAAAAATTGGATTTTTTGGAGGGGGAGGACAAGGGGATCATTTAATGTTTATTTAATTGAAATGTCATTCTCAAAATATTATGCCCATGACAGTCCAGAAATATCCCAAACTGTTCAAAATACAAGGGGCCTGTTTTATGTGATCTTGATGCAATATTTCCATGAATGCAGCCAAAAATTATGTAAATATTTTCAGCACCACTGTTGTTACATTTTGTCAAGGCTACTAAAGTTATGGATGAATTCTGTGGTCATGGAACCAAATGATAGCAACAGACCCACACTGGTGATGAAATCAGTGAACTTGATGCTTGCCATGCCTGACTGAAAAAGCACTGCTGTGCCAAGCACTTCAATATATGCCCCATAAATGCAGGTAAGGAAGCGGGGTCCAGGCTCCCTCCTCCAGTGCACTCTCACTTCAAAGCCCTTTGCCCTCCACAGGAGCTGGACCATGACCCTGGGCGTTGTATGTTTTGCTTTCTCTGATGTCCTACAATTCTAAGTTATGTTGGAGGCCAGTCTGAGGTTATCTGAGAAATACATTTGTTCTCAAATTCAGAATGGAAGAAATTAATTCCTTAGATGATGTTCAATTCTGAAATGTTAACAGGGTACTGAAAAAGTAAGTTCTCCTTTTACTCAGAGTATTTTAATTGCTTCCATTTTATATATACTATACTGAGTAAATTTAACCATTACCTCGTGTTTTTAGAGACCCAACACATATTATTTGTCATAAAGCATGTATTTAAACAAAATTACATTCAACATCTACTCAGATTCTAAAACCATGAAAGTTTAATAACTAAAATAACACAACAGAATGAACAAATGTTTTATTGGCATGTTCATTGTTGTAAACAGCATCTGGCATGAAAAAAGTTTACCAAAACCTTTTACTGATTTTATAAATTAGATGGCATTTCCAAAAATTATATAGAATTATTTTCATTGATATTTAGCAAAGCGAAAACTTGCTGATTCTATAGTCTTCGCGAAGAATTCATGTTGACGGTACCTGTCTTGTAGGATGACCTAATCTTATTAGCAAATTACTTTGTAAGATTTTAAGACATTTCCAAAAGTTAAACTACATGTTACTATAAATCAACTCCAAAAATTAAAGTGTGACTTACAAGGGTTCTAGAAGATTCAAACTTGGAGTCTTCAAAAATGAAATGTACAAAAAAGGCAGCTGAATAGAAAAGCCTCATTAACAAAGAAAAAGAAAATCCTATAGGGCCCAGCATTGTGATAACTGAGAATTAACTTTAAATATGCTGCAATACTTTCAGATGTACACAAAGGTACACAGTGAAAAATGAGGTGGGAAAAGATTAGCCATGGTAAATATGTGAACTGCAATTCTGGTAAGTGAAAGGGCAAATTTTATTTACAATGTTGGATGAAATAATGAAAGTCTTTTCTACATCTGGAACCTAATAAAGACCAATCCCAGTTACAATACTGTAGCAAACTTAGCCATCACCTGCTGGGAACTTGCTAATGGGACCTTCCTGATGTTACTTTGAGAATAATGTTCCTAATACTTAAAAACAAAAACAAAAACGACAGCCCCCAAACAAATAAGCAAACAGAACACCTTCACACTTCTTACTGTCACAGCTGGTTCTGATGACGACTCCATTACGTCTTCAGCTCCTACTTCTGCTGTTTTCTGTGAGTTAACACAAGTTGCATTTACTTCCGAATTGTCAATGAGGTAATGTGTGTATCAGTGAAACAAAGAAAATCATTCATTCATTCATGGCCTTTGCACAGCTTTTATTATTAAGCTATGAATATCCTGTTTGAGGCTAGTTTTACTAGCTATTATGTGCACATTTTTGTCCTCATAAATGTTCACGCATTTCCCCCCACCCCCTTTCCTAGTTATAGGGTTTTTATTTGCACGTCCCTTTTAGCTTTACAGTACATTTGACTATAGTGCACAACATGATTCCAAGTTCGATCAGTGACCCACTGGCCACTGAAGCTTCTGATTGGCCAGCGGCATCCCAATCAGTGCTGGTGTCATTACTTTACCCCTAACGAGCGTCCGGCCATAACGGCACTACACAGTAGTAGCAAACTTTCCAATTAAAACAAAAAATCCCCCAGGGAAAATGCTATACTAGAAGAATCAGTCTTGAGTCAAATCTTTATTTGGTGCTCCATCCAGATAAATTTTTAGTGCTTTTTCTTTACGAGGAGAGTAAGTTACACGATGTCCAGTTTTCTGGAGCCGGCTGCTTTCCTTTTTCATCAGTTCATTTCTTTGCTCATCTGTCAATTCCATTATTTCTTCAGTTTTATCCCTAAATTCAAACAATCACATCTGTTAAAATTAATTCTTCAACATTTTACAAGGGAAAAAAATACATGGGTTTGTATAATGTTGATATAAACTGAAAAAACAATAATTAAACTAGTGAAATCTTCAGCAAGATGAATAACCAAATACTTTCTTTACCACTATTCCCCTACCTCCACCCCGTCCCCACCCCATTCATTATTTCATCATTACTCCTTACCTTATTTAACCAGGAAGTGCTAGGATTCCTGTTAGAAGTTAAAGTATCAGTCACTGATGTAGTTATAAAGTATGACACACAGGCTGCCTAGCTACAAAAAACAGTCTAGAAGGGTATTAATAAAAATGTGTCTTTAGCAAATAGCTAACAAAGACAGTTATCCACACGAAACTAGACTTGGTTTTACAAATATAATTATAGTAAAAGGTAGTCTGACTGCCTACTGTAGTCAACAAGTATGCCATCAACATTACCTATAAAATATCACTGCACCATCATCACAGATATAAAGGGGCCACACATTCAATGTAGAAACTTTAGGATTCCAATCCAAATCCTGGTGAATTTCTAGGACAGATATGTCACAGGGAAATGTTCCTCTGCCCTGAGAAAGAGAACACATTGCGTGAATACATTAAGCCAGCAGACACGATGGTGCTGAGGAACACTAGACATCACTGGTCTCACCTTTGCAAATTCAAGATCTCCTAAAGGTATCCCGCTGATTTCGCAGAGCTGGGGGAAAACAACCAAATATGTTTGTGATGACTTATTTTTCTCAGTCTCCCCCACTGTATATATATATAATAGATTAAAATTCAGAGTGAGAAAGTATGTGCTATGTATAAGAAACCATTGTACTCCTTTGTTTTCGTTTTACCTGTTCTTTGCCTTCTAACCAGTCTAAAAATCAGAGCGACTGATTAAAAATGAGTCGATAACTCAATAAGCTGTTCTGGTGGTGGCAGCGGGTACAAGGCCTTTCCAAGTATTAGCTGCCCCACAATCACAAAAGAAATATGTGACTATGTCAAAGTTGAGACTACTATTAGCTGCTTTCAATATTCCAACTCAAGAAATTGTTTCTGAAAAGCTCTTTAGCTCTAAAAAAAAAAACCCAAATCACGTCATCTAAAGAAAGAAAGAAAATATAATAGTACATGACAGACAAAGGAAATTCACCTTCTCTCTCAGTTCCTCAACACTACTGCTTTCCAACACCACCTCTTGGAAAGGGTCCAGTCTCATCTCTGATGGCCTCCACCGCCTTGAGAGCACAGCCAGTTGGGACATGGATTTCATCTTCTCCACCCCTAAGAAATTCAAGACGAAGAATTTATCTTCTCACTAAAGAATAACACAGTTTATTTTGGTAAAACTGTTTAAAGTAAGAAAAATGGAATTCTAAGTACTGTCAGAAACTGAACTGGCAAAAAGTAAAGAACAGATCATGAGTATGTCTTTTTTTAAAACTCAGGTAGTTATAGTTACTTGTACAATTTCACTATTTCTCCCTACCTCCTAAACTGAAGAAGAAGAGGGGTTACGAAGGAAACAAAGGTAATAGTGCTGCCAGACTGATGGATACACCGTCAGCCCTTTACCCTCCCCCTAACCAGTAACAATTCTTCTGTTTCCTTCCAGGGTTGCTTACTCAAGTGCCACCTCTTCTATGGGGTCCCACTCACAGTTAGGATTCCCTATAAGCGGTTTGTTATAAATCCTCCTCAACACTGATTATTTTCCCCTTAACTAAAATGTCAACCAGGAGGGTGGAGACCACATCCTTCCCAACCTGCAGTACAGGGTGAGAATACACAAGAAGGGCTAATTCAAAGTCCAAATGCCACTTCCCTTGTAATTCTTAGGTCCTGAGGCCTGACACTGCTTTGGGGGAAGGTACCTGGGCTAATACTTAGCCCTGATCAATGAAGAGAGGGAGTGGGGTGAGGGAGAGCCATTGACACTGCCTGCCTGTGTGGCCCTAGAGGGGAAGGACTTGCTCAGTAGGTGCTTATCTGCACAGGCAGAGGAAACTCCTTACCAGGATCCCTCTACTGTAAAACCACAGCTACTATCAGAAAAATAAAATCACTTCTGTCAAACGTACTTTTTAGATCTCAGTTTCTAAAGAGGAGAGAATCCAAATTTCTTCTCAAAAAGTTAATTCTTAATGTAATGCAAAATATGTCTATCGCTTGCTGCCTATTTATATAGGCTGATCAAAACTTCAGTTTTTACTACTTTCTAAATAGTTCTGAAGACAATAATTTCCTGATAATGCATTGATAATACCATCAAGAGCTTCAAGGAAAACCTCCCAGTTGCTGGAAATATTAATATCCTCTTCATAGACATGATAATCCAAAAAGACAGTGCCAGGATTCTTCCATGTTTTCTTTCTTAGACGAAACCTAAAAAAGTGTTTAGACATATTAAACTTCTCCCCCTTCAAAGTTTTTACCTTAAAAAACAAATGTAATGCCTAGGAGAAACGTTCACTGAAGAGGTGGGAAGACAAATGCCTAAAGGAAAGGCGTACCTGAAAAGCCCTAACGCTTGCCTTTGAGGACAGATCTCTGTTGTGAGGGCCATCACAGACCCCAAGATCAACCTCCTCGTGTTACAAAGGAGGAAACTAGTGCTTGCTGAATGAAAGGGAAGCACTTAATTTTGAACAGCTCAGAGAACTCTGAACTTGTTTGGCCGGGATGACAACTGGAAACGATTAATCTACGCATCCATTCTCCTTTAAACTATGCCAGCAGAGCATGCAGATATCCTTTACCTGTCAATGCTGAGTTCCAGTCCACACTGTTCCCTGAGCTGGGGGAGAAGTTCTTCTTTAGACTGTCGAACAGTCATGCCTTTAGCAAAAACCGCATCCAGAAGAAACCTACAGGGCTGTAAATGCAAAAGACTGGCAAGTGTCAGAATTCTTGAAAATACAGAGCTGCGGCATTCAGCTGTGTTATTTCATACTTGTATACCAAAGATGAAAAGAAGAAATGCAAGGAAATACAATGGCTGAGAAGGCTCAAACTAGACTTAACACAAAACACACAAACCAGGGCCCTACAGCAATCTGAGAGAAATTCAGCCAGGCGGTGGCAGCTTTGAGCTACGCCTTCTATTATGTCACCACACTTTTATTTCTCTCTTATATCATTATTTTACTTTACATGTCTCTTCTTTTTCAAGACACCAGTCCCCTTAAGCAGGGAGCTAGTCTTTCCAATTCTTCCTGTTCCCCCACAGCACCACCACAGAGCCAAAAATATCTGCTTGTTATTTAAGAACTGAGATTCAATTAAGATAAACATTCTAGTGAAAGGAGAAAACTTAAAAGCCCACATGGATCTTTTTACTGTGAAATCCCTTTGCACAGAGTGCCTGCTCACCTCAGGTAATCCAAAGTAGCTTTTATTCGTATGGGGGGACCCCAAGCCCTAAAAATCCTTTCTCTATCAAAGTCCTCCTTTCAGATGAAGACTTTATTTTGATCAAACTTAGGCTGTTATCTGCGACGGAGGCAGTAGCCACATCAATGAAATTGCGTATCATTTGAAGTAGTAAACGTTCCAAAAACAGAGGAAGGCATCTTACTATGATTCCAAAGCGATGTTCCTTACCTCCTGCTCATTTACTAAAAGCTGGTACACTTTGACTCGGTACTCCCCCTTCTTCAGCGCTCTCCCCAATCTAATTGTAATCTAAAAGTCAGAAACAACATGTCAGAGGCAGGGTAACAAAGACAATGAACAATAGTTACTTAGGGCTTAGCTGCCATGACAGCAAAATTACATTTTCAAGGTTCTCAACTTTACTTGATAAGGAAATGAACAAATGATGCTCTCAAATCTGGCTCTAGCAATTAAATAACTATTTTCATTAACCTTGTTGTCATCTGAAAATGATGAAAGTGTTTCATTCAGTCGGACGCTCTCAAACTCCTGATTGCTGGCATAGACTCGAAAAACTTTGAAGTGAGAAGACAGAACTCCAACAAAGGGTTCCAAATATTGCTTGAAGGCAGCCAGTGTAATTCTTTTATCAACATGCACCATCAACCCTAAGCAAAAATAAGATTTTTTACAAGTCTGATGACATAAATGCAACAATAAATGAAACATTTGTGCATTTTAAGTAGAAAAGTTCAATTTCATTCATGCAATCAATATTTAGGTGCTACATAGTACTTTACTGTTAAAAGAAAGTGCAATACTGAATAAAACAACACTTGCTTTAAAATCGTTCGAAAACAAATCCTAATAAAATGAAAACCTTTTAGACATGTTTGAGTATTGATTTCTATGAATAACTAGAAAGCCAATTGCCTGAGGTTTCCTAGTAATTTCTGGCAAATATGGGGAAATAATGTACATAACATATATACTAAAAGATTATAATTGTTAAAATATTACCTGCTCATTAACTCCTGGAACACTACTCCTGGAAGACATTTTTAAAAAATCATCTCTTTGTCTCCTACTAAAACACTTTTTTTAATATGTCAAAGGGGAAAAACACATATAGATGGTTACATAAAACATCAGCAGTTTAATTTCAAGAAAAACTACTCAAGCATAAGTCTCGCTGTAGTTATATAAGCTGTTTGTTTACTAATTCTTTCTAAATTGTGGCTCTTCTAGGAATATTACCCCAATTTATAGCATATTTCTGTTATTCCAACAAAAAGCAAAAGCTGAATATTGGTTACTTTAATTCACCATTCCTACAATAAAAAGAAAAAACACTACCACAGCATTAACACACATTTCTTCTCTTAATACCCAGCAAAGACTGGGTATATAGTATTATATTTTTCTAGAAGGCAGGAATTGCTGCATAGTTTCAGTGTTATATAGGTCCATTTTGTGGGAGGGCAAAATGTGTCCTCCATGATATTAATTGCAAAAATTCAGAAATATACAGCCAATTAATAGCTCTAGTTTGCCTTAATTCATCCAAGAAGCATTTATCAAATGCCTTATGTATGCCAGGGACTGTATAACCACCACCCATGAAGAGATGTATAAATTTCCTTTTTCAAACAGTTTATATTTTTAGACCATGGAGGACAGTTCCATGATTACTGCTTGTCTAGTGTTGTCCTAGCCTCTACTGTTCAAGTTTCAAGGTGTGCCAACCAAGTAACTGGTCCAAAAAACTCCACTGAGAGAGACTGTAAACTCCTAAAAGCAAGGGCCATGTTTTGTACTCTATGAAGTACCCAGTATGGTGCTGTATTCAGAGGCTAAACGAGTATCTGTTACTCTGTACATTCTCCAGGCTATTTCAGCTCCTAATCCCTGGAACATTTGAGTTGTTCCCTCTTAATGCCTACATGTTCTAGTCTCCACACTCAAAAAATGTAAGAAACATTTCCAGTACAGAGGTAGTATGACATTTTTACACAGGTACAAAACTTTCCATTTTTTTTTCAATCATTCATCCTCACTGTTTTCATAAAAAGGTCCATGATGACCAATAAATTTCCTGGTTCATATCTGAAGGCCAAGGGTTCATTTTTCAACAAATATTATTTGGATTATTGATCACTCAATGAATCACTTTACACTTGCCTGGACAAAAACCTATCTGCAACTATTCTATTCAGTCACATGATCTTGTGAAACATTCTTGAAGCTTTGGGCCCTCAGTCTCATTATTTCACGATCTAGGAACTTAAATGTTATCTGCCAATTTGCAGAATTCCTAGGACTCTATCTTAAAATTATTTATAAAACCATGATAAACTAGACCCAGCTACACTCACTGAAAGATCTTATTTTTTACAATTTTCTTTTCAAAGACACTTGTATTTATCCCTAAATTGTGTTTGTTATTTCTAAATTCTGTGATAAAAAATTTGTTACAGTTAGTCTTTAAAAAAAATCAAGTTGCAATTAATCACTGTAAATGATTCCCCATCGACATCACTATTCTTCACTTAGATGATTTTCAAGTCACTTTGTCAGGTATGGCTTTCCTTCCTAGAAAAAATGCTGATGTGACATCTATCAGGCACACAGCCTACTGATTCTTTATCTGAACTTTCTCAGAATAGACATTTGACGCCTTAGTTTTAGGGAACCTGTTGGAAGCCTCCTTAGATTATACTGATAATTTGCTAATTGAAATTTGCTACTTGTAACCAACTAGTTACAACTTTTACCTGATAAGGGAATTGATTTGCCTCAGGTCTAGGGTATGAATATGATGGTACCTCACAAGGTACAAGGAAGGAAAGTGTGTGCAGAGAAACCCATCTGATTTCTCCAGCTACATCATGGCTCTAGATTTTCATCAATTTCCTTCAAAATTCTTGGTTAGAGGTCATCAGGTTCTAATACTGGCTACATATGGTTTTGTCAATTACCTTTAGAACAAGGGTTCTTAACTTTTTTTGTATCATGTCCCTCATAAACTTACCTTTAGTGGTCTGGCAAAAAAGCCTATGGATCCTTCTCATAAAATATTCAAGATTACAAAAAAATCCAGTTATACTGAAATCCAGCGACCAAAACTTAAACTAAAAAGCGAATCTCACACACCGCAGGTCAAGAGCCCCTGCTGTAGAACCTGTGTACTTCCTATTTTTGGTCTACTGCCTTTGACTCTTTTTAACATCCTCCTCAGTAAAGACTGAGACAAAGATCTGATTTCTTATTTCAGTCCTTTTTCTATCCCTTAGTTGTCTTTTTAAAAACCTATTATTATTAACAAGTGGGGTATACCTTAGTTAGTTTTGTTCAAACTTTTCCTTAGTAAAATGAAAAGATCTTTTCTTTTACTTTTCCAGCTATTCATAAAGATATTTTCTTTTCTTTCCCACAACAGGGTAACTTAAAAAAAATTAGAATACTTTACTCCCGGATTTTTGAATATAACATACTTTTTTAATAGTCTCCATGCTTTCTTGTGTTACTTATTTTTAAAACTATTTCTATTTTGCCCCAACCAAAACCATCATTTATCACAATTCCCTTTTCTAAAATAAACAATAGTTTTAACCTCTTTTGCCAGAAAGGCTCTATAGGTTATCTGTATGTAAATTTGCCAACTTAACTTTACCAAGAAAATTGTAACAAAAAGCTATAAAGGGCAAGATTTTTTTTTTTACAACTTTGCATAAACTTTACAGCTTTCACAAATGAATTTAGAAGTGAATGTAATGAACTCCCCAACTTAGCTAAAGATTGCTTACATATATACCTAACTGCAATATTAAGTAAGATGAGCACGGGTACTGACTTGTGAAGCTTTAAAGAATTACATACATTTATGTCCTTCCCCAGAACCTTCATCTGCAGCATAGGACTCTGCTTTGAAATACATGTACTGTGTCTCTGCCCTACTCTTGCCACTTTCATCATATTCGCTGTCAGTTCCAGAGTCTTCTTCAGCTGTGTCCCAGGTCTCTTTTTTTCCTTCATTTGCCTTAGATCTTCTACTACTTGTGATACTATGAGAGTCAAGTCCATTAGCCAGAGGGACCGGGGCACTGTCTGCATTGCACAGCGTGTCACTGCTGTGACTGGAACTGAGAATGTCACTGTCCACAGAGCTTGTGCTCCTGTCGTTGTTCACATCGGAGTCCGACCGCTCTTCAGACTGGAAGTTTTCTGGATCGGAAGTCTGAATCTGCTGTTCAAGCTCTCTGTTCTCTACTGATCCCGAAGAGTCTCTCTCATTTAGAGGGGATTCAATGTTTTCAAAATCACTTGTCTCTGTACTTTTGCTACTGTCTCCATTATCTCCATCTTGGTGCTGCTGCAGAGACAAGCTTTTAAGTTTTTCAGTACTTTCTTCTAAGATCGCCTCTACAGATTTGAGGCTCCCCAGGGCTCCTTTACCTCTTTCACAAGCATCATCTACACGGCCAGAATCCCCACCAGCTTTCTGGTACGCTGTTCTTTTAGAATGAGATCCTGGAGACTGTTCAGGTAATAAAACAAATAGTCTGATTGTGTTTGCGTGTCGATCCAGCAGTTTCCACAAATGAGAGTCTGTGAAGGCCACCTGGCGATCCAAAGACTCAGAACTTTCGACAAATACCTAAACGTAAAGGCAGAGTTCTGTTACATCACTGTAGTCTCAGGTTCTCAGTCATCACATGAGAGTTAGAGTACTCAAACAAAGGATACATACTGAATTGGAACGAAATTGTTTAGGTTAAAAGGCAAGTACGTTCAAGTGTTTGTCAGTATACAAACTTACTGCAAAGACTGAGAACTGTGCAGAGTTATTCTCATGAGTAAATCTCTTATGTGTAGCATTCTACTACTTAGGAAAACATATTCTAAACCTTATAGTCACATTCAGTCTGAAAAGTTTAAAAAGAATGTGCTGTCCTTGGTAGACAGATGGTGCTGTCAGGGGGACGGTGAGCAGCGTACACATCTATATGTCTCTGAGATAGACGGCTGATTATTAGTAGGGTTACTTCTGCCATTAAGAAAGATTTTCCTTACTGAAAAGCTAACTGACTTGCATGGAAACAGAATTTGCAAAGCGGACCTCTCCAGTTTCTACTCCATTATTTCTTAACCAGTGGAAGGAACATTTTGATGTATTAGGAAGAAGTCCTTGAAATGACACAAAATTCCGGGTTTCTTTATAGATCTTCTCTTATTTTAAACCAGGAAAATGGTGATGGTGGTGATCATGGTGGAAAAGGAAGAAAGGATGGCATTTATATATGCATATACAAAGGTAACAGAAATGAGAGATGGACAGACCAGCAAACCTGGCAAATTCACAAGTGTGAACAGATTTTAAAAGTTTGGGAGCTAAAGCTTTAATCATGTGAGCTGAAAATGGACATACTAAGATGTTTAAACTTAGAAATGCAAGTTTAATACATAATAATGGAAACATTTTAATACTGTAGGTAAGACATTGAACATTTCCGGGCTTCAGTTTCCTTATCTGTAAAATGAAAGGATTAAATTAGATGTTTTCTAAGATTCCTCCTGCTTCTAACAATTTATAAAATGCTACAAAAGACAGACAACAACTAAGTTCACATTGAAATTTGTCTATAAATTTTATAAAAAAGTAATACAGATAAAATATTCTAAAGTGGAAAAAGTGGAAAAGTATTGTGCCTTCCTGGTGGAGAGAGCACTGGGCTTAGAATCTGAAGACTTCTCTTCCTGAGTTCACATATGACCTCAGGCACTGCCTAGCTCTGTGACCCTGCAGAAGTCGCTTAGTCCTGCTGGCCTCGGTTTATTCATTTGTAAAATGAGCTGGCGAAGGAAATGCTAAACCACTCTGGCACTTTTGCCAAGATGACCCCAAACAGGATCCGGAAGAATCAGACACACTTGCACAACAGCGACAATAGAACCTGGGTCTTCCTCGTTCCTTCCGTGTTTTCTCAGGAGAGTACGAACCCCTAAGCTCCATCTGGATCTAGTCAATGCTACTCTATCATTGAGCCTCCCAAGTTGCACTCATGGTGAAGGGGCTAAAAATCAGATGCTTCCTATTACAATGCTACCAAAAGTGGATTTGGAATTTCAGTTTGCTAACACTATAATAACTATTGCATAGCATTGTTTATATTTTGTTTGGATGCTTAACTATAAGGCTCTATAATACCATTTAAGATAAAGCTCAAAAGCAAAACTAAAACTGTGCAGATAAAGGCAAAAGGACATAACATTCTAAGTGTCTTGTCAGGGATACGGATGTTAAAACACAGTGACACCATTACTAGGCCTATGTCTCCAAGAAAGGAAAAGGGTTCATATGTAAAAACGTATTGACAGGAGCTCTTTTCATAGGAGCAAAAACCTGGAAATTCAGGGCCATCTAGTGGTGCCTATCACTTGTGATGCATGGAATGTGTTACTGCACCATGACAAAAGGGGGTGGTTTCAGAAGTACTTGGAAAGACATATAAACTGGTTCAGTGTGGTAAGCAAAACCAGGACAACAATTTACATAATAATAACATCCTTATAAAGAAAAAACAACTTTGAAGTATGTACAACCAACCCCAATGCTGGAAGACCAATGAAGAAGCCTATCACTCACCACCTCGGATGTCAGATGATTGACTCGAAACGCAACATGAGATGTTTTTAGAAGAGCCAAAGTAAGGATTTTTTTTTTTGCTTTATACCATACAGATTTATTATTTTTTCTTTCATTTTTTGAGGAGGAGGGAAGGGATTAAAAAAATAATACAACAACAATAACAGAACATGTTTACATAGTATTTACTATGTGCCAGGCACTATGCTAAGTGCTTTTAAAAATACTGTCTCATACACTGGGAGGTAGACGCTGTTATTATCCACTTTACAAGTGAGGGAACTGAGACAGGCAAAGGCTGAGTCAATTGCCTGGGGTCACAGAGTTAGTAAGTATCTGAGGCCATATGTAAACTCAGGCTGTCCTGACTCAAGGCCCAGCACTCTGAAGGGCAAAGGGAAGGGGAGGGATGGTGGCAGAAGAAGACAGCTTGTCATTGGATTCTTCTCCCTTCCCCTCCTCCCCCAGAAAGAAGGAATCACAGACAAGCAGGACAGCTTTGTAAGTTACACGCTGTATTTATTATATGCTTAAAAGATAAAAAGCAAGTTCTGTGTAATGGAGGCTCACAGTTTTATGTACAATCCTTTCCTTTTGTTCTACAATGTGTAGGGAGATGTTTACTTTATTTGGTGTTTGAAGTTCAGAGTAGAAATAACATAAAGTTTAAAAAAATACAGACTCCTATTTCTCACTGCTGCCCTCCCTCTCATCTGATGACGATGCTGGCTGTAGCTTGCTTTATTTCAAAATATTTCTCTGGGTCTGGAAAGGAGAAAAAGAGGCAACTCTAGTAGAAGCATGGCAAGCAAAACTTAACTTTTGGCATAGAGTAAGGTGGTAAAGGACAGTACAGTAAAAGCCAGCATAGTTGTTAGAGTTGGCCTCGGTTAGGAAGACTTGTGTCCAAGTCTTACCTTGCATGAACCTGGTCAGGAGGCAACTCTTCACAACTCTAAGGGGCAGAACAGCTACTGATGTGCATTAGTAGATGGTGTTCCCTACACTGATGATGTTCTAGATATGGCCCCCCTCCTTCTACTCCAAAAAGGTGCAGCCCGATTAGGAAATTAAAAGGTCAGGCAGCCCTAGTTATTGAGAAGAGCATACTGATTACTGAAAAATCTCTGAAAGTCAAGAAAAGAGTGAAAATGATTAAGTCAGAAGGTTGAACAAGATGCTGAAGTAAAGAGAGGAAAATGAATGAGATCAGAAAAATGATCAAGAAAAAGGGAAAGCAAGAACTCTTCGAGGATGTGAAAGAGCTAGAGCAAACCAGTGAGAGTGGGCTTCATTATGGATTAAAATGGTAATTACTTCAAAGCATAAATAAATCCAAAAAAGAAATGATCATTAACTTTCCACTCCTTCTTTCAGTGTGTGCAAGCCTTTGTGAAGGATTTCCTCTACGCAAGGCTTTTCACTCTGAAGAACTTGATACTGTGAAGTCCAACATGGTGCGGATGGGGCTGTGGGAAGACTGAGCTGGCAGAAATCAAACTTGGGAAGCAAGATGAGGAAGCTGGAAAGGGAGGTTAAAGTAGTCTGTATTTTTATTTGGATTAAATGTGACTCATGTAGGAAATGTAAGGGGAGAAAGTCAGGCTTGGACTCAGAAAGGTTTGGGCTCAAGTGCCACATTCACTTGTCTGAAGCGCTGGGCAAGTGACTTACCCCTTCCAGGGAAATCTCTAAGATGAAAAGTTGCCAACAGTTACATGGGTGGAGGGAATTTCCTCACTAGGAGTCTCCTATACTCATGAAATTACAGGTTCAGACAAAAAAAAAAGAAAAAATGTAGGAAAGAGTCATTAGAGACATACCTTGTTACTTCTAAAAAAGCCTTCTGCCTTCAGCGTTTTACTGGGCACGTTGAGAAGACGCAAGTCATTGTAGCAGCGTTCCAGAACTATTCTCATTGTTTCAGCAGGCAGATGTATAGTCTATAAAGGAATCATATTACAGAAGAGGACATGAGACCTTAATTCAGAATATGACACTGGTCCTTTTTTCAATGGGTTAATATGACAGTAACTTACCGAAGTTAAAAAATGCTCAATATAATCTTACTAATCTCACTTATTTAAACTCTGCCGCTTGTTAGGAGCCCAAAGGAACACTACAAAAGTGATGGTACAACAAAAATCTGGACGTAAAAATGTTTCACTTAAGTCACTTTAATTTAAGGGATTAGAGGAGAAATCTCATTCAAAACCGAAAAGTTTACCTCTTTATGGCTGGCATTTAACCATCAATTAAAATAAATTGCTTTTCTTTATATTGTAACCAACCAATCAATAACATTCTGATAACTCATAAAAAAGCTCAAATTAAAGACAATAAGAGTAAATTTTGTCTGACAAACATATTTGTTTCTCATCATGTCTATGAAAATGACTGAGGAAACATCTCCCCCAGTCAGTCTTTAAAAAAATGTCCCAATACCACTGTATGGTTACAGGAACAAACCAGTGCTTGGCTGGTAAAGACACTGCCAATCTCCAGTTCCAGTTTCCAGCAACAGAAAGAAATAGAGACTGAGCTACTTTTATGCCTCTGCTCCTTCACAGAGAGAATACACTAAGAAATCTGCTCACACAACAAAGAGGAGCATGGAAGAAGCCTGCCTAAGGTAGTAATGGTTTGAAGTGCGCTGACACAAGTTACCCCTTATTTAGGCCACCCCCTCCCCACAATTAGCTAGCATGTTCTAAATTCTTGAAGAACAGCAAGAACAGAAAAACATATGTTAAATAAAGGTTAAAAAGGACAGAACCTGTCCAATGCCTCCTCAAACACAAAATGCTAAGAGAGTTTCTCTCTAGCATAGTCAATAAGAAGACCAACCTAGAGAGCTAGAAAGACCTGGGTTCAAGACATGCCTCTGACACCTAAGCAAGTTACTTTACATATTAATATTCCAGGCAATGTTCTTATACCTAAGTCAAAGAAAAGTTGCTGATCTGCATTGCTGAAGGCAGTTTCCACACCAGGAGTTCCCCACTTACTAAACTAAAAGCTACTTATGGGTAGTAAGCAGGCCTTATTCATCTCCATTATCTTCTATGGTTTATCAAGGCATATAGTAAGTACTCAAAAAAGTCTGCTGACTAAGGTATGTTTGGAATGTACCTAAAGTAATTCTTCTGGGTCAATGAGGATGAACAAATATTTAGTGTCAAACCTTTTTAAGAACAATCTTTAAAAAACAGAAGAGAAAACCACTAAGCATTCTCAAAAACTGTGGTGATTAACTCACTTAAATTATTCACATCTTGCACCTGTCAAAAGTTGTCCTTTGAAATGAAGCATTCATCAGTGTTGGAGAAAGAAATGCAACCATTAGACATCCTTCTCAAAAATGTTACTGTGCTACTGAAGTTTATGTATGCTAAAAACTAACCATAAATCTACATTAGACATGGAAATTATTTTCTTCCATAACACAGTCTTACAGACTGTGTTATTTAAAAACTTACCTTTGAAATAAGCTGCTTAAATTCAGTGACTGTTTGATTTAAATAAGCTCGTACGCTAACTGGAGGAGCAACAGACTCTGTCTTTATATCGACCACATGGACTTTCACCATCACCTCTGCCACATTTGAAAAATGTAAGAACAGAATTGCTAAGTATTTAAAGCAATTGACTTAAACAAGCTATTCATAGTAAGATTTTCAATAGTCACAAAGATGGGAATTTATTTTTGTAACAAAACAAAAAATGTACATAATAATGTACAAAAGGTACACATTTAGTAAGAAACTGTCTTTGCCTGTCTTCATCAGAAATCAATCAAACTTTTGATAATGAAACTGAAAAAAATTCAGTAAACTTGGCTCCTAAAATGCTGCAAGTTAATAATAAATGCCTCACTATTGACTTTAAATGTGACTTCTACTCTATACGTTACCAATAAAGCAATATGCACTCCATTTCATATAGAAAGAACAATTTGATCTGTCTTCTAAAATGAGAGAATATTACTGAAATGTTATTTCCAGGGCTCTACTGTGACATTATCCGAAGTACCAAAGTACAGTTTTGACACTCTCCAAAATACGAACTGACACCATTTAGTTATCTTAGATATTGGTCACACTGAAACAATAATGAGCTGGCCTTTAACGTCTCCCCTAGTCCATACCACCGCTAACAAATAATACAACCTAAAATGTTTAAAATTATCTTGTTATAAGTAAAGATCTGTTGGGAAAACTATTTCACTAATTTTCTTAGAAACTTTTTTCTAATCCTTGTAGTTTGAAGGCCCTTCCATTCATCTAATTATCTTATTCTAAAATTTAAGCCCTGCTCTATTTAATTGTGCCAAAGGAACAGGAATTTTAAGCTGCTTCAGTATTCCCAGGGCATCTTCTCCTGAAGTCCACAGCATCCTTTCCCTCTCTCCCCTCTAAGAAGTCATGGAGAAATCTGAGGGTTGGTCCATCAATTTGGGTAGGGAAAAAACCTATGACACTTTTGTTTTCATTAACCTCTAACTGAAATTTAACATTTTCTTCATTTATGAATGTAGCTGAAGAAAAGCCACTCACATATTTTAGTAATTTTTGTTGTAATAAGGGAAACCCAAATACTCACTACCACATGTCATAATATGAGAATTAAGATGTAAAACTTCACATCATACACCCTTTGTGCTAATCATGGTTTTGCCTCTGGTTTCCTGTGATTATGAGTAAAATTCAGTTTAACGAATATCAGTGAATGGCAAGTAGTGTCACTGAGTGTTTATGTAACACCGTGCATTTTCCTAAGTGCCTTCCTCACAGGAGTATTGTTAAATAGGATGTTCGGTGATTCCTCTGCTTAATTTCTGTCATCCTGTAAGTGCTTTCATGAGGAAAAGGCAGACTAAGTTTAAATGAAGTTATCTCTAAGATGAAGTTACTATGGTCACAGAACTGGAATCTGAAGGGATCTTAGCTATCATACAGTCCTATTCTCTTACTTTACAGAGGAGGAACCTGAGCTCCAGACAAGTGACTTGCTACAGACTGCACAAGTGGTACGTGACAGCTGGGATTTCAACCCAGATTCTGACTCCAAATCCAGAATGTCTCCCTACTCAGTCCACACTAGCACTTCCCTACATTACAGGAATACTGCAAAGAAGGTGCTCCATATCACTTATACGCAACATGACAATGAATAATTCTGTACATTTTACTTTGAAATTTCCCTTCTGAAACAGTGCTACATAGCTAAGTAACATAATTAGCCTTTTGACTTAAAGATCCTGTACAAGGAAGAAGGATAGTTATCTTCATTTTGTACTTGGGTTGTATTGCATTCTCTACATATTTCTTTGTACACATCCCTTTCGAATTGTTAAAAGGTCATAAACACTAAAAGGTCATTCTAAAGTTTGGAACAAGTAAAACTGTTCAAACCAAGTTCATTCAACTTAAAAATAAAAAAATTCACCCTATATCACCTCTAAGTAAACACACACACACACACACTCACTCTCTCTCTCTCACAGACACACACACACACACACACACACACACACACACACTTCTTACCACCAGGTTTATAAGACTGGAAAACCTGATCAGGTTTTCTGGTTTCCAATAGTAGATCAAACATGTATGTTGATTTGACTCCACCAAGTAGAAGTCCCATCGGAGTATCCTCTTCTCCTTCATATGACCGTTCTAGATAATCATGAAACTCATCATACTTAACAAGACGACAGCAGTCCAGGGGAATGACCTCTTCTAAATCCATCATCTAAAATTGGAAAAATTACCCCACAAATTTTATTTTTAATCTCTATCAATATTATTACCTATAGTCCTAAATATATACTTGTGACTTATATAGATACACAAATACAATAGATTTAGAGATATAAATGAAATGCTTTTAAAATTAAAAACTTTTCAATGCAAATGTCGAGGTTAAATTACGCTCAAAGTCAGGGTAATATATATTGCAGGCTACAAACTTGTGAACATATAAACTTGTGAATCATAAGGGGAAAAACACCACGATTTAAATACAGGAGTCACTCCATCATTTGTTCAATTATAAGGAAACAATCACTGCCATAAATGAGTAGGGGGAGCCTTACAGCAACCTACCTTGCATAACAAGGAACTACATTATAAGAGCTCACATTCACATAATTTATAAAGTACTTTTCTTACAACGGCCCCATGTGCTAGGTGGTTTAGGTTATTATCACTCCCATTTGTAGACTAGGGAACCAAGACAAAAAGGAGTTAAAGGATTAGCTTCACTATTAACTGATGGCACTGGTGCTGAACCTCATTCTTTTGCCTTCAAATCCAAAACTCATTCCAGTCCACATTCCAATGTCAAATAGCCATTGTCCAGTACATAAAGATCCTTCAGGCTGCATATTGACTTAGTTTTACAATGTAATGTTATCTTTGTTATCTCTATTTTATTAAATATTTCTCCATTCCATTTTAACATGGTTCAGGAAGCACTTGATACCTTGATACCTCTGCATCAAAAATAGGTCATCTGCACTACCAAACTTGAGTCTGCCTTTTCCTCATGAAAGCACTTACAGGATGACAGAAATTAAGCAGAGGAATCACCGAACATCCTATTTAACAATACTCCTGTGAGGAAGGCACTTAGGAAAATGCACGGTGTTACATAAACACTCAGTGACACTACTTGCCATTCACTGATATTCGTTAAACTGAATTTTACTCATAATCACAGGAAACCAGAGGCAAAACCATAATTAGCACAAAGGGTGTATGATGTGAAGTTTTACATCTTAATTCTCATATTATGACATGTGGTAGTGAGTATTTGGGTTTCCCTTGTTACAACAAAAATTACTAAAATATGTGAGTGGCTTTTCTTCAGCCCAGGCTAATTCATGTTGAGAAATGAAGACTATCGAAGAGGAGGAGAATGTGCTCCAAGAGAGGGATGTGAGGTACATCCTTTGAGAGGATCCCATGCCCAGAAAAGGACGATTATTGGGGCTCCTGCAATGAGCTGTTTTCCTTACTCTCTCCGGACAACTGCTGCTGTCAGGTCCAGAACTGAGTGGAAAAAGAATGCATTATGATTTGGGAATGTGCACAGAGCTGTGCTACAAAAGTAAGCTAAAATTAGCAGCCTAGGATCTCTAAGATACTAAAAGAAAAAAGAAGAGGGTTTCCAAGCTGGACAATTTACAATGGAAAGAATGTATGGGAAAACATGGACATGACTGTCAAAGGAAAACCAAGGTTGTGGCTTGTGCCTACCTGCAGGAGTACTCTCACATATAAAATCACAAATCTAAGCACTACTCTCTTACTTGAGAATGATTATAGATTGATAAAAACATAAAAGCTATTTACTGAAATGTAAATTTTGCAAACAGTATGAGTCAACATACCTTATAAGCTATTTCTACTGCTTCCTTTAGGGTCTTATCTTTATGAACCTCCAATTTATTTTCCATCATCACCTGTTTCACAGGATGCATGCAGAATAATTTTATCTGTAACACAATTTAACACAAATTTAGTAAACATTTAACCAAATTTCACATCTTCCTAAATTAAGTATCTTTCTTTACACAAAATTTAAAAAAATTATTTAGATTCTCTGACAAGAATGTTTTTATTAAAAAATATCTGTTTTGTTATTTGGTAATCCAAATTCTGTTATCTCCAAACAAGCAATGTTAAACCCATTTAAGCCCAGAGCCAGAATGCTCTTTAGTCAGATAAAGGTGAGAAGCCTAACCTTGCAGGTGTTGCGCTCAATTTCACGCTGCCTCTTCTCTTGTTCCTCCAGCTCTTTCTCCTTTTGCACCAAGTTCTTAATGTGCTCTGGGTAGTCATTCACTTCTAAGAATTCTACCAAAACAACAATCGTGATCAGGCATTTTCATTCACACCGAGCCCTGGGATCACCACCAACCCCCGACTGTGACTGTAACGTAAGAGGGGCAGCCAGGACAGCTCCTGCCGCCCTGCAGACCTCCTCTTCTCACTGAGATCTGACAAGGATCACACTGGCCACAAGTGCTCCTTCGCCATTTCTTATGACAGCATACGAGTCAAAGTGCTATGAGCTGAGTTCTGAAGAATGAACCTGAAACTTAACAGCTAGCATTTAGAGAGGGCTTTATCTTCTGTGGTCCTCACAACAACTCTGGTAGATACACATCACTACTATTCTCATTTTATGGAACTGAAGCAGCCAGAGGTTGAATGACTTGCTCAGGGTCACACAGCAAATAAGGGGGTGAAATAGGATCTGAACTCAGGTATTCCTGACTCCAAACCTTCCCAGCCTCATGTAACTATCAGGAAAAAAGGAGGATGAGACACTTCCCATTTTGACTCTAGATATTTGGTCAGAGAAGAAAGATGGGGCGAGAGAGGGAGAGAGGTTGAACAGTGAGAAAGGGTTGATTGGAGACACTGCGTGGATGTGTATGGGGCAGACAGAGAAAGTGAGAGAGTCACCAGACCTATGATAGCGCTGGTGTAAGCAATTTTTGGTAGGTAAATTCCAACCAATGTGGATAAGGCAACTGCTTTTACAACAAGGGGAATACCATTTCCCAAAACTTTTACCAGCTCCAAAGTCCCATATCATTTTTCTTGGCTTTAAGTTATTTCAGTTTCCTATCATTTGAAGAATTCTCTCAAGAAATAGGTGTATATATTTATCTGTACCATGACTAATCCACTGACATTTCTCCCAATTTCTCTGTCTTGGAGAAACATCCTTCTTGGTTATATTTTGAATAATTCATTCATATCCTTCCTTAATCCTCCCATTCTAGACCTGTAATTGATTAGAGTGAACCTACAACCAATCAGGAAGCCCTCCATGTTACAGAAACCTAAAGGAGTTAAAACATACCACAGCTCTTCTTCATCACTGTCACCGCTATCACAGTTGTGGTCACCACCACCATTACTATCTATACAGTGCTTATTCTGTGCCAGGCAATAGGCTAAGCACTTGACCCATATTATCTCATCTGATCCGCACAACAACCCTGGCAGGGAAGTGCTGACCTTCCGTTGCCTCCTTTAGGCTGTTGCGGATGAAACTGAACAAAGACAGATTGAGACACGTTTTCTCTAAACAAGACAACGTTTTATTCCAAGGTGTTATCTACCAATAAACTGCGCGAACAGCTACCTCAGCTTTGCCAAAGACTCCAAGATGGGGACTCAGTTCCTTTTTATAAGAACAGAGTAAAGAGTAAAAGAGGGTCAGTGGGGAAATAATACAGTCTGTTATAAGGCTGGTGATACGGGGATGAAGACAACACGACTGGTCACATGGCTGAGGCACAGGGAACAATGTGACTGGTTGAAGCGGGGAATGGAGGGCTGTGACTGAGAATGGGTGAGTTTATTGTCTGAGTCCATCTGCAAGAACAAAGACAGGGGGCCAGACTTCTTCGTACAGAAAACCAGACATCCTTGAAGGAAAGCGTGGTGGAGATAAGAGACCAGACTCTCTGCTGGCTCCCCGCACCCCAAGGATAGGAACATTAATGAGCAGGAGAACTGGATTTCTAAACTTAACTTCAGGCCAGCTGACAATGATACAGAATCAGTTTAGTCTTCTCAAAGCTCAACATTTTCTTTCTACATCATTTCACCATCATTCTCCAAGTTCCTTCCTTCTGGTTACCCCTCTTCTAGCTCTTCCTTGCATCCTATCCTTTGGGTCGTCCCCATCAGGTATCTTCTCCAAGGACTGTCAATAATGGCTAAGACAGAGAACAAGGTAGCCTGGATATCCATTAGAATTGACATTTATCCCACACTCTTTCAGGCCTAACCTCGAGTACCGTTTCTAAAAAAGTACCATCTTTCCATGTCCTTGCCAAGAGGTACAGCAGATTTAAATGGGAAACACAGATCTGGCTATTCTGTTCCTAGCATGGAAAGAGGTAAGTGATAGACCCATAAAACTGAAGCTCACATGTGGCTTCACAGATAAGAAAATCTTCTGAGTTATAACGAAGTCCTATACTTTCTCTGGTCAGTACTGATTTCAAAATAGTTATGGTAAAAAGAACTAAATTTTAAAACAGCATTTTACTTTTCCTCCATGGAAAGTAAAATCATTTTATCTTTATAACACTATTGTTTTCCTTGTTAAAAAGGGAGCCATGTCAGTGATGTCCTAGCAGGAGGAGTGAGCGTTTCCTGAGAATGCGAAGTAGGCGCCCTCAGCTGCTGTCCCTTGTCAATACCAGAATTTCTCTTCACAAAGAACAAAACAGCAACAAAACCACATTCTCCGCCATTGTGCGGCACAGCTGCTGGACATTTGTGCATCGCGGACCCTGACAGTGCATGACATACAGCTTAATCATTCTGGCATTTCCCTCAGTGTGCTGCATGTGCTCATCCTTCGTTGCCATCGGAGAAATGATGACATGACTTTGCACCTCACTTTGATTTGAGTGAGGGAGGCTGTGCAGGTCACCAGCCTCACTTCTCCTCCAGAGCCATCTGAATCCAGTGACCAGATATTCATCAGGATGACTGGCAATGACCCAATATGAGGCAGTTGGGGTTAAGTGACTTGGCCAAGGTTACACAACTAGTGAGTGTCAAGTGTCTGAGGGGAGATTTGAACTCAGGTCCTCCTGATTCCTGCACTGGTGCTCTATCCACTGCATCACCTCGCTGCCTCAGTGTGTTATATTTTGCATAAAGTATCTGCTAGAAAACAGAGAGGAACCGCCCCCCCGCAAAGACACAATTTCTGAGGGCCTTTTAACTAAAATAAAATAGTATAACCAAAATATCTTTAAACAACCACCAAAACAACATGACTGCTGAGAGATCATAAGCAGACAGTTATAATTTATGCTTTTTCCTAGTCTACCCAAGTTCATGAACAAGCATCAAAATGAAACTGTTTTTTGTTTTCTGAGCACTGTTCTTTTGCAGGAGGTGCACTGGGAAGATGAACAGTGGCAGAAAGGACAGCCTCACTAGTGAAGAGACTGGTCCCAACTCTTACCACCTTGGAGGCTGTGTGACTTAGGGAAAAAGCTGGAACCTTTCTGGGTCTCAATTTCTTCATCTACAAAATGGGGATTTAAGAAGATCCTGGAGTTTGATTTGGAAGGAATGTTAGAAGCCATTGAGGCTAACCTCTTCATTTGACAGATGAAGAAACTGAGCCTCTAGAGAGGTCAAATGACTTGATCCAAGTCCAGTTGGTCATAAGCAACACAAGCAAGGGGTGAATGAATTGGGACTCTTTCCACAGCACTGATACCTTACAATGTCTACTTTGACGTGTTGTTATGAGGATGAAGTGAGATGAAAATAAAAGTACTCTGTAATCATAGGTATCTTATTGTGACTCCGTTACAGGAATGTTAAATGTTAAATCCAGTTAAAAGACAGATTCTCTTTGTTTCAGAGATGTAAAAAATATCTCATTTTTGCAAAAATACTTGAGACAGATTTTGATCAAGTTATCATTTGAATGTTAAAAAAGAAACAATGAATTTTAAAACTGTCGTTTAGATGCTTTCTATAAAATATAATTTTAGGAGAGAATACTTAAAATTTTCTTAAATAGAGATGTTACTGCAATTGTACTTCTACAGAGCAGAAAACAATTGGGAGTCAGCTCATCTTGGTTCTTATTTTTTTGTACTAAAGGACTTTATTATAAAGTGACTTCAAGGTATGGGTTTCATGCTGTAACCTACCATTGGTTTATTTAATATTGAATAAGGATTCCATTGCTAAAAAAACTGAAAACAACCCTAAAACTTATCTTTCAAACGTAGTGACCATTTTGGCAAGATTTCTTCTATAAAAAATATTCTAATAAGAAATATTCTATGCAATGACTATATTTCAAATTCTAGTTCAAGAAATATGAACATAAGGACAAGTGTCAAGCTCCTGACATGAGAATTCTTCTACATACATTGAACTCCCTAACTAAACCTTGGAAGATGTTCATCCAGTGCTATGTGACTGGAAAGAAAATGCTCCTATAATTATGTTCATAAAATCAAATTGTATACACTTACTTGCATTTCTCGAAGGATCCTTCAATCTATATATAAGCATATATGCATTTGTAGAGCTAGTAGGAAGACAAAGAAAAGTCAGCTGTGACTGAACTTCATTTTATTAGGTCAAAAGTATTTATAGAAAATACTCTTTCCTACTTCATATGACTAAGAACCGTTTGGCTTCGTTCAGAGGTTCACACTTAAACCGCTCTAGACATGAGTGAAACTTTCTTATGCTTGTTAAGTATGCATGGAGGAAATCATTCTAATACCTCCCTTGATAAGTCATTCTGTTATCCAACAAGCTTGTTTCCCAAAGTGACTTCCTGTAACTAAAGTCCCAGTTAAAGTACATTACTGTTACCACGAAGGTGAGGACAAAAGATTCAAATGTACAAATCTAGCTGATGATCCATCCTGTGCGCCACCTTCCAAGAAATCAGAAAGTTACTAACCTGGCAAAGGCACTAGAATAATATCCTCGACTTCCTGAAGAGCCACCATGGGTCTTCTTAATGTCCTCTTGGGTTATCTGAAATGTTACAGCACAGTACTTTGTTATGTAAAATTTTTAGTTTGACACTCTACATTGTCACTAAACAAATGGAACTGCTACATTTAAAGGTGAGCACAGCAAAGGAAAAAGAAAAGGAAAAGAGAGGGGAACACACACAGTTACAACAACCACTCACATCTATTAGGTCTATGTAAAATTTTCAGGTGATAGCTAAACATAGTTAAAAAAAAAATCAAATTTTCATCAGTAGTCAGTGCCCACCAATGAATTTTAGCTTGAGGTGATTAGGGGACAATTGTAAAAGGCCATGTAAAGAGAAGAATCAAAGAATTTTAGCAGCTGTCCAATGAGGGAGGTGAAAATAGCAGAGTATGAAGAAAACCCAGGTTCTGCTCAGTGTCCTCCACCCCCAAACAGCTTGCTGACAGGCAGACGGGGCAGAAATCTTTCAGGCTTCGCTTACCCGACTAACATGCTGATCGTTGAAGCTGTACCACTGCTCGTCACTGAATGACTTTATGCATGCGTAATAATGGCCACCAGCTGCGCTCCCCGAATGGACCATGACAGAAAAGAGTTCGTACAGCAAGGAATTCTGGAATGAAAAGCAGCAACGCGGAGTGAGAAGAGAAGCGTCTCATTCACCTACATTCCCCACACTTACAGTAAGGCCACCGGGGATCTCGAGCTATGTTACATGGGAAAACAAAGGTGATGAAAATGATATGAACCTACAAGTTGTCAGACAACCAGAAACAAAATCTGAAGTTTGTTTCTCGCGGTGTAACAACTTAGTATCTATTCCCTCCACTCTAATCATGATGCACACTAAGAAGCTGCCGAGTGAGTACGAAACAGGTCTACGAGTGGCCCACAGCAAGGAAAAACAAACGGGAAAAATGTACACAATGACTAGAAAATGGATTCTTCTTTACTAACACAATTCCGGGGCAGCCAGGTGGTGGAGTGGATAGAATGTGACCCAGAAGTCAGGAAGATTTGAGTTCAAATCTGGTTTTAGACACTTAATGTGGCCCTGGCAAATCACTTAACCTTGTTTGCCCTAGTTTCCTCATCTGTAAAATGAGCTGGAGAAGGAAATAGTAAACTGCTCTGGTATCTCTGACAAGAAAACCCCAAGTGGGGTCACATCTAGAATTGGACACAACTGAAACAACACTACTAACGTAAAATATTCTTCCAGAATGGGGAGACAAGTGGTATCATTTTATGAACACTGAGATATGGGAATGACCACACTGGTGATGATTTATTTGAGATTCTCTCCATAATAATTTACCCAGAATTATCCTATACTCATTTACAAGCAAAGTTCATTGCTCTCTGGATCTTCCAACGCTACTTTCTCAGTTAAAAACTCAATGGTTATAATAAAGGACTATTTTTATGGAGTTTTCTAGAATAAAAAAATTAAGGAGAACTAGACTAGGTACTTTTCAGTTATGAATTCTTAATCAAACAAGGATAAAGGTGTTTGCAAAATACAGAATAGTTAACTTCAATGAAAAGAACTGTAAAGTTCGTGTACAAACAAAATCGATGCAATTAGGATAAGAAGGGAAATTGCTGATTAGGGGGAAAATATTTGTATCAAGTATCTCAAAGAAAGATCTAATATTCAAGATATATGGGGAATAAACATGAACAAATATCTTTCAAAAGAAAAACCTGAGCAGCTCCATGAAAGGCTGATTGATATGGCCATTGTTAAGAGAAATGTAAGAACCCCAGATGACAAATCCCAACCAACCAAGTGCCAAAGAGGACAAAAGATGAGTCTAGTTAACATCTGAAGACTTGTGGGAAACTAGCCACTGAGGTGGAGCTGTGCAACAGTCACTGACCATTCAAGAAAGCATTGTGGAATTAGGCCAAGAAAGTGACTAACACGACCGTATTCTTTGCCCAAGGGATCCTCTAGAGTTTTTATGTTTATGGAGGCACATTTTTATGGCAACAGTAGCAGAGAAGTGGAGAAAAAGCAGAAGTGAACAGATGTGGGAATGGCTGAACAAAATTCTATGAATGTAACAGAACACTACTGTACCTTAAACTATAAAGAAAATGAAGAATAAAGGGGCAACAGGAAGTCATACAAACTAAGACAAACTGAAGGAAACAATATACACAATGACTATTTGTTTTGCCCTCCAAATTTATTTATTTTCAATTTCCAACAACCACTTCCATAAGTTTTAAATTTCACAATGATTATTTTCTAAAAAAGCTTTTATTACTGTCTCCTGTTTCTTACATCACCATAGTTACCTTAAGGACTTCCTCCCCCTCGCAGAGAGCCATCTCACATAAAAAAAGTATTTTTTAGGAGAGGAAAAACAAATCAGCACAACCAAGTGAACAAGGTGGAAATGTACCATGTGTAGCGCCTGTGGTGACCTCCCACCTCCACAAAGGGGAGGTTGAGGGTGCTCTCTCCTACCTCTTCATTTGAATTCTGCCTGATGGTTATAATTTCGTTACATTTCTTTTGATTTTTTTGGTCTGGTGCTGCTCTTTCCATCTATATTGTTGTAGTTACTGTATACACAGAGTTCTCTTGGCTCTGCTGACTTTACTCTGCATCAGCTCCCACAGATCTTCCCATGCTTCTCTGTTCATCACACACATCATTTCTTATGGTACAGTAATATTCTATTACATTCATGTACCACAATTTGCTCAGTTATCCCCCAAGTGATAGGAATCTGTTTTGTTTCATGTGCGTTATTTCCTGTAACAAAAATGCTGCTATCAATATTTTGGTGTATCTTCTTATTGATGGCCTCCCTGGAGTGTAAACACAGGGTCTGAATATTTTGGTCATTTTATTTGCATAATTTCAAATTGTACCATTTCACAACTCTACCAACAATATGTTAGTGTGCCTATCCTTCCACGACCCCTCCAAAACTGCGTTATTGCCATTTTTTATAAGAAGTCTCAGGGTCAATTTTGATTTTCACTTCTCTTATTAGCGATTTTGAGCATTCTTTCATGTGGTTTTGAATACTTAAAACCTTATCAGAGAAATCTGACCCAAAGATGTTTTTTCCACTTGACTACTTCCTTCTTATCCTGGATGCATTCATGCTGTCTGTGTAGAAGATCTTCAGTTTTAAGTGAACAGTTAACTACTTTCTCTTGTGTCAGCTGCCACATCTACCTATGGCTGTGAGATATACGATCTGCTTCTCTTCTCATTTTTTTTTTTTTTGGTATACTCTACAATAGTGGAAATGGAATTAAAACATGATCAAGCTTGGTCCCAAACAAAAGATGAGGAAAATATACCCTGCCCTGCTCTACAGAGCTAAGAGTGTATGGACATAAGCATGAGACACACTGCCAGACTCAGCTGATATGTTAGTTAATTTTGCTCAGCTGTGTTTTTTTGCCTCTTTACTTCTTTTTTACTCTTTGTTATAGGGGAAGAATACAAGTAAAAGGAGAGAGATATGCGGTAATGAAGATGTAGAAACAAAAGACAATACAAAACCCATCAAGTCTTTATTTCCCTTAAATGGTGCTCTTATGAGTGTGGGAGAAAAACATGGAGACAAATACACTACAGAGATAGTCCCCATCCGCATAATCCTAATTAAACTTCGCATCTACTACTTAACATAATGAAGGAACCTCAAAAACATGTATTAATAAAAACTTGGGATTGTTGTGGGATATTAATCACTTTAGGGTTTTCATTTCTTTCATATGATTTAAACAACTCTAATAAATGGAAATAGGTACTATATTCATAGCTCATGGATTCCCACAGAGTTAGAGATGTATTCCAGTGTACAATATTTAACACAAATATAAGACAAACTTAATTCAACAAGTATTTATTAAGCTCTTCTTGGATACACAGTTGCCTTGTTAGGCAATGGGAACACAGGGATGAAAATGATGGTAACTGCCCTCAAAGATGTTGTAATGTAACAGGGGCCAAGTTTCCCTTACAAATATGAATAAGTATGAAGCAAATAAAGATAATGAAAGGCCACAGGGACATAGATTGACAATTAGAAGGAACATTAGAAATCATCTGACATGAAGCAAGGGAAAGAGCTCCCGATAAAGTGACTGGAGCTCAGGATGAACAGGGGAAGAAGGGAACAGTGATAAGACTACAATAAAAGAGGTATCTATTTCAACTGTGCCTGAGAGGAGAAAGTTTTCAACCGGCAGAGACAAGGAAGTATTCTAAATAAGGGGAGTGGAAAGAGGAGAGGAAAAATTTTAAACAGAAAAACATCATGGCTAAAACACAGATGCTATGAAGGAGGGTAGTCTGAGAAATACAGTGATAAGGTAAGAATCATCCAGACTGAAAGATGCCTTATGTAAAAACCTGAGGAGTTTCTAGAAGCAGCAAAGTAGCACAGAGATAGAACACCGAACCAGGAGTCATACCTCATACACCTATTAGCTCTACTACCCTGGGCAAGTCATTTAACCTCTGTCTACCTCAGTTTCTTCAACTGTAAAATAAGGATGGTATTAGCACCTACCTCAAAGGGTTATGAGGATCAAATGAAATTATTTTTGTAATGAACTTAGCAAAGTGTCTAATCTATAGCAGGCACTTAAAAAAATGCTTGTTTCTTTCCCTAGCATCACCCTCTCTCCCAATGTGATGCAAGCTTTAGCTAGGGTAAACTGAGTGAAAAAGTATTTATTAAGTGCTTACTATATGCCACGCACGGTGCTATGCACAAGCAATACCTCTTCAGCAGCTCAAACTCGAATTAGGGGAGAAAATGTGTAAAGGAGAGACCAGCTGCAGGCAGGATGAGGGCAGAAGGACAAACAGCAAGGTCCAACAATGATCAGGGTACAAGCCCACTCAGAGGACAGGGAGAAGGGGAGGTCAAAGGCCTGGCTGTCCTCCTTTTCATTACAAGGATGAGAACTGGAGACATGCAGTTCATCCAGTGGCATCCTGCATCTTGGGAGGAAGTAAAGAGAAGGCCGGGGGAAGAGACATGAGGGTCCATCACCACCACCAATTCTTCACAGGATGCATGGGGAGGATGCACAAACAATATTATGAAACAGAATGAAGAAATGACAATGGAATAGATGTATGAGTGAGTGAGAAGAGTCAGAGTTGACACAGGGTTTGAGCTGGTATGATGATGACAATGGTATTCTTAGCAGCATGAGCTGAAAGGTTAGCACAAGTAGGTTTGGGAGAGATGGTAAGTTTTGTTCAATTCCACTAAAAACACTAATGCTTCCTATGTGCCAGATATTCTACTAGGCACTTGGAATAATGAGATTAAAAATGATAGTTCTTGCCTTCAAGGTACTCACATTCTACTCAGGGAGCTACGACGCAGTCACAATTAAACACCGATACAAAGAAATGTATAATAGGACAAAGGAGAAATTCAGACAGCGTTCCATAAAAAAAGTGCTGCTTTGTTGTTCTTGTGGTTGCTTTGTCCCCACTTAGAAAGGCAGGTCCTGACAGAAGCCAGGTCACAAAGGGCTCTAATTACAATGAGAAGTTTTCTTGACAAGGGAGCCGCTGGAGCCTGCTGAGCAAGGGACTGGCACAGATCTTTACTCTAGAAAAAGTACTTTCCTAGCTGGCTGTGTGGATGATAACTTAGAGAGGAAAGAGGCGAAAGTCGGGGGACTAAGCGGGAGAAAGTTATTAACAGTCCAGTTGAAAGTTAAAGAGGGCCTGAACTCTCTAAGCCTGGAGATGAGGGTAATGCAAGCAAGGGTTTAAGTGAGCATCTGTTGAAGATACAGTCTGAGACACAGTGCTTAGCGCTTTACAATATTACCTCATCTGACCCTCATAAGCCCCAGGGAGGGAAGTACTACTATAATCCCCACTTTACAGGTGAGAAAGCTGGGACTGATGCTAAGTGACTTGCCTGGGGTGATACAACTAGTAAATATCTGAGGCCAGATTCAAATTCAGGTCTTCTCAACTGCACACTCAGTAAAAATGATGGTTAGAGGTAGTTGACTATGTGGGGAGAGGAAGAGTGATGTTGAGAATGTATTAGAGGTTGGGAACCTTGGTGACTAGGAGGAATGTTAGTTTCCTCAATAGAAACAGGACAGTTCAGTAGAGAGGCGGGTTTTGGGGAGAAAGAATGAATTGTGTTTTAGATACATTGAATTTGACATGCCTATAAGATATCAAGTTCAAAATATGTAATAGAGTGTTGGCAGCATAAGCCCAGAGATTAGAATAGACTGAGGCTAGACATATACATATAAAATTTAGTGTTTGATAAATGCAAAGAACTAAGCTTTGGGGTCAAGAGCTCACTCTCTGACAAAATCTGCTGGGAAAACTGAACAGCAGTTTGGAGAAACTAGGCAAACCAGAATCTCACATGGTATACAAAGACAAGGTCAAAATGAGTACATAGATTAGATATAAAGGGTGATATCATAAGCAGATTAGTAAAACATGGGAAATTTGCTTGTCAGATCTATGGGTAAAGGAAAAGTTTATAACCAAACAAGAAACAGATAGGATAATGGGAAGTAAAATGGATACTTTTAATTACATTAAAAAGCTTTTGCCCAAACAAAACCAATGGAGTCAAAACTAAAAGGAAAACAGGAATCTGGGGGAAAAATTTATAGGAAGTTTCTCATTTCTCAAATATATAGGGAAACTGATCCAAATATTATAAAAATAAGAGCCATTCCCCGATTGTTAAATGGTCAAAGGACATGAATAAGTAGTTTTGAGAAGGAATCAAAGGTATCAACAGTCACATGAAAAAATACTCCAAGTCACTACTGATTAAAGAAATGTAAATCAAAATCACTTTTAAGTAATACCACCTCCACACCTAACAGACTGATTAATAAGACAGAAAAGGGAAATGATAAATGCTGGAGGGGATGTGGAAAAATAGGCTTAGAAAAAAGAATGTGAAAAACAAACAAACAAATAAATAAATGACACACACACATCTAAGAGTCACCTGCATACAGGTGACAAATGACTCCATAGGAGCTGAATGTGTGGATGGGATTTGGAATGACGATCCATCAAGGAGACTGAGAAATGATCACAGAGGCAGAGCAAGCATCAACAAGTGGTCCTCCATGGCCCAGAAGAGACTGGCACTAATTTAAGATGTATGTATTTTACCCCCACGTTAGACTGAAGGCTCATTCAGGGCAACAAGCCCTGAGCATAGAAACCTGCACATGTGTTTGAAGATTCAAAGGAGCTGTGTCATTGAACCCTTGGGTGCAGCTGTGAATCGCTGTTACAGGCATGGTTTCCCCACTTGTTTGCCCTCAGAAAACCAGACATGGTACTACCAAGCTAAACGCAGTGCAGAACGGAGAAGAGCTCTCTGAGCTATACAAGCCACGGTCCAAGTATCAGGCAATCATCCCTTTCACAGTAATTATTCTCAACACTCTATTGGATTTAAAAAATCTTACTCAATCTGACTCTGGGCACCTCTTCAGGGTGTTGGTCCTAGGTCTGTCACTGTCACTATCTCTTGGCAAAGTTATTTTATCTGGATACCTCCATTCAATAGTTCAATACAGCTGAATATACTATTAGGGCTATTTCATAAGACGTTACCTAAACCAAAGCCCTTCCTTCCGAAATCGTTGTATTTTCTTAGTATTTGTGTGTGACCACATTAATAGATCAAAGAGGAGCTCTCTTAGAGAAGACTTAACACTGTGATTTATGATAGCTCCCAAAACATTTTTTCGAGAAGCAGTGGCCCTCCTATTATCAGTAAGCAGAAGCTGTCCCCTGGCTCTATTCACGGCTCCTTGGCTTGGTAACCCCTCCTCCCAGTGGTTGCCCATATTGGTGCTGGACATGGAAGGGGCATCGTATCAATTCTGCCCTAATTGTACCTCAGAACTCTTGAGGTTCAAGCCGTCCACAAGGCTCAGCTGCCCTGGTAGCAGGGATTATAGGCATGTACCACCGTGCCCAGCAGCTCTAGTAATTAATTTCAGAGACTTGAACTTTCAATTCAATATCACAGAGAAAAAAGGTACCTTTTCAAGACCAGGTTTTGTAATCTTTTCAGTTCCACTATTACTTTCAAGGCAGATTCCTTCATCGACCCCATCATCATTTGAGAAATCGTTGCTCATCTGATCACTGTGACAACTGCCTTCATTTTCAGCTCCACTGTCGGTACAACTCTCAGTCTGAGGAGACTTCTTCATAACAAATAAAAGTCTTCTTAAAATTTATGAGCCACATGAAGTAATAATACATACAATACAAATACATCCATTTGAAAAAATTAATAGAATAAAATTTCAAGATGAGCATTGCAATTCATAAAATGCCAAATTTAACAAAACGGAGTTTCAAAGTCTTTTAAAAAGAGAAAGTCTTGCCATCAAAATCCCAATTTTTATAAATGATAAAAGATTCAACTTACAAATAAGATATGTGCAATCAGGCTGCTGACTAGTTGAAAGGGTTAAAATTAACACCAAATTAAGAGAAAACTAAAGATGAAAAGACACTAAACAACTGGAAGAACTCTGAACTCTTCAGAGAAGTTATCAAGGGGAACTGAAAAAGACAAATGTTGTATCACTATTTGTCACAAAAAGTTTAACCCAAAGGCAAAATGTCAAACAGGCTTTTTCAAAAGAGCCCCCAAATCACCTTACTTGGCAAACATTATCTCTGCCACTTAGAGATCAGAACCAACGAATCAGAACCGTTTTAAAAATTCTTCAGTAACATGATGAAAATTTATAGTACATACTGTCTTAGAAAATAGTGGAATTGAAAAAAGGTCTAAACAAATATTAGTGTGAAACCGAAATGAATTATAACATTCCCAAGAACATTCTAAAATGTTACATACAAACATGTCTGCTTTGATAATGACTTGTTTTCATCATCAGTGGCAGAGGAACAACCACATTTGGGTTTTAAAAAATGTCGGGTTCTAAAATGAAGAAGTAGAAATGGCACCTAGGGAGACAAGTCATAGGATTACAGCTTTAGGGCCGGAAGCAACTTTGATGGTAATGAGTTCCAAACTCACTGGGTAGATAAAATGAGGCCCAAGTGCACACAGGTGGTATGTATAATATATATAATACTAATACATTATATATATTATTATATATATAAGGCAAAGCCATGCCTTAAATTCAAGTTCTGTGATCAATCCCAAAGCTGATACTTTTCCCACTGTACTATGCAAGGACTATCAACAATACATACTAATCTAGCCAAAGAAACTTCATGCAAAGACTTAGAGAATCTCCTAGCCATTTCTGAGGTGCCTGAGGGAGATCAAAGGAAAATGTGAACAGCTGGTGGGAGACGGCTGACGCTCAAGGTTCCGGAGACTATCAGCTCACAAGTTCTGCCTGTCAATTTCCCTTGCATCCATTTCTGAACAGGCCAGACTGTATGTTTTGTTTTTCAAAGAAAATGAAGGTAGGCTTGAAATTTCTTCTCTGCTTTTAAAGACTTCTCTAACACTCAGCCATCCTTTAAGTGAAGGACTCTAGCACAGTATGGGGAAATAGTCACTAAGGTCAACCTGAAACAAAACTAAGAAAAACAGGTTCCGTCAGTAACCCCAGAATAGGTTTGAGAAGAGTCTATCAGATCAAGTATAAAGACAGAAATCCATGCTGAAGACAACACAATCTTGAAAACATCAAGGGAGAAGACACTAGAAGAATGGGGGGGGAGGGTCACATTACATATTAAGACCCTGAAAGAATCAATTCACAGTACAAGAACAATCGATACACCTAATTTCTCATCTTCATAAATTTTATCGGGTATTTTTGTGGAAACTATGAGAAGGGACAGGCAGAATTTCATAAACTATTAACTACAGCAGACCCTATCTAGTTTATCACTGATATTATATGTAGTGCTTTAAGTTTCACAATACATTTTACATATCTCATTGCCTACTTATTGTTGACTAAAAAAAGCATTTGGCTTGGGAGAACAAAATATAGCCTTAAAGGCTCTCCTCTAAGTAGTTACTCATACACATATAAAGATCATACAGTGTTTCTTGACAAATGCAACCACAAAACTGGAAAACAGACGCTTGATAAAGGCACATTCTCCACTGTCATGGAGAATTTCTTGCTCTATATCTAAATGGAAGGATTCCCTACAGCTGGTAAAATACTTCAGATTATTCTGTTTACAGATATTACTGCGCTGACTGAGCCAAACTCCAGAACATCACAATGCCTCCTTAAGGAGATTTATCATTTTTCTAATAATCCATACAAGAAAAAAATTAAATGGATGAAAAAAGGTATTTGACATGCAGTTTGGATGGCCAGTCAACTGAGGTGCTACATAAGTGCATAAGTGGAACAAGCACTACAGATGGATAATGAGTTGGGTCCAGAATTGAAGAAAAACGGTAGGACAGAATGTATTTGGGAAATTGTGCAGTCCTTTTGATCATCCCAAGTTAGTTCCTGACACAAAGACCCTTATTTCCAACATAAATGTTCTTTCAAAGAGAACGTTTTAACTCTTTGTGGCTTTGAATCTTGGAGCACAACATACTCTGAGTATATTGTAAGTTGTAATTAACTTAAAGAACAGAGAGACTGTCATGGAGCCAAGACACATCAACACATTCCAAGGGAGGATCTACTCCCACAATTCAGTGTAAGGGAGAGCTATGAGGAAGCATAGGATTGGAAAAGACAGCAGTCAAATCACATGGTGGGAGTACAAGATAGCAGAGGGCAGCTCAAGTATACCTCCATGAGCACATGGCCCAGATAAGGGCTCTTGGAGTATGAGATGGAGGCTATATAGAACCCACATAAGCATGCTCACTGCATGGGGTCAAAAGGCTGTGATAAAGTTCACTCTGCTCTGACATAGGGGAGTTCACTCTGCTCTGACATAGGGAACATTTCCAGTAGTGAAATCCACAGAAACATGATGAACTGTGATACCATCTGTCTATTTTAAGTCATTTGGGCCCAGATCAAGTGTAATTTTTTGTTCCAGAAAACAATCTCTTGGCACTCAGAGAAAGCTTTCCATATGCAAATATGTGGACTTTGACTTACTTAAATCAAGTCCTTAAAGGGCATGCCAAATCAACTAACCAACATTTATAATCTACCAAAAGCCTCCAGTAATAAAAGAGCAATCATTTTTCCAGAACAGAATGAGGTTCTCAGATTTTTAATTCATTTCATGAGAAGGCCAGGATCACCGCAAAAGGGCATAGAAGAGAGTTGCAAGTGGAAAAATCTAACAAATTGTCATGAACTCTTCATTTTAAAGCAGTGAAGCAAACAATGGTTCTTGCTCTCAACATTAACACATTTAAAAGCTGAAATTCCAGGGAGGAACCCTTTAGACAGCCCCAACCCTCTCCTCATAAGCCTGAGACAACTACCAAGAACAAGGTCCCTTAAGCACAGGAATTCCCCCAGTGGTGCTGGAGTGGGGGACACACACACCATTTCAAATAGAAATGGGGGCCACTAAAGTATCCACTTGGGCAATACTTGGGAGTGTTGCAAGCCAAAATGCACACTGCGTAGTTGACAACTCTGCCCAAACTGGAAACATAAACTCCTTGAGAGCAAAGTCTAGATATAATTTTTTGTACTTGGATACCCAGTATTTTAGCACAGTGCCTGGTACCATACTAGCCACTTAACAAATGCTCCTTCGTTCATTTCATTCACCAATGTCCTACTCTCTAAACAGGGAATTCAAAAATATTAGAGCTTATTTTATTTCCAAAAACATATTAATTTAAATAGTGAAGTGTTCACAATTTAGGGTAGGTAGAGAAACCTCTCATGAACTTAAACATTGTCTGCAAACCCTGGCATCTAAAAAAAAATTAGGAGAAGCAAAGAACGTTCATCAAGGGATTAACTTCTGTGATAGTAAGTGGCATACTTTAATGCCTAGGCTGCTCACAAACATAGAGTAATTTAAAAGACATGTCAAATTTAAAATAGAATACTGCAAAAAATTATATTTACCTCATCTTCAACATCAATAAATGTACTCATATCAAGCTCTTCGGGGAAAGTCATCCGGTCATTTAATTTAATCCTGTGCATAGTGGTGTAATCAAAGTCAAACCTTTTCAACTGCAGGGTCAGCAGATATGGGAAATGCAAAAAACGAAGGCCCTAAAAAGAAACCACAGATGAGTAACAAGTGTTGCTCCAAGCGGTCTGTGTGATCCAGCTGAACAAGCAGCACTTACCTTCCGTGCGTCACACTTCTTCTTACACCGCTCACAAAAGTACTGATTGGGGCCGTCCAGGATCTCTGGCTGTATAAATGCATGTAATGCTTCTTCCTAGTGAAAGAAACAGATTCCTTTACAGTTGTTACTTTAAAGAAATATGTTAATGACTAGGGCCTGAACAGACATCGCAATTACTAAAGATTTAAAAGTAGGATGGTCAGAAACTTAGAAAACTGAGAGGCACAAAGAAAAGTATTAGGAAATGGTAAGAAAGGGTAACTTCTACCTAGAGATAACGGTCATATACTGAACTAGCATCATATTTCATTCAGCATCAGAAATATCCACAAGGCCTCATCCGCCTTCCTATTTTTAAAAAATGTCCCTGTTATTTTGCACATCACATTTAATAATTTCTCTGGAATCAAGTTTTGTATAACTCATTATGCAATGCTGTATTTTGCTAATTTACCAACCGCAGTCCTCATTCCTTTGATTTTAAAAGGATTATATCTTTCTCTTTGAAACATTAGTAACTCAGTATTTCATCTCATGCACAATAAATCCAAAAGAAAAGAAGTGGTATTTGGCTATATTTTATACATATCTGCTATATGTATGTATGTATATGTGTATATAGACAGACAGATATACATATACACACACCCATCCTCATTCTTCTTGGATAATTAAATACCTGTTAATGATGCATGTTACCTATACAATGAGGTAGCCAATGGTAGACTTTCAGTACTAAATCTGGCTCTTTATGTCCATAACCACATTTACTAGTAAAAAGTGAAACAATATTAGTTGTCCTATTCTCAAAACGTAATATATTTTAAAAACTTATTACAAGAGCTTCCGTTATTTCAAACTTATTACTAGACTTTCTCAATCAACAGAAGTAAGTCTTTCTTTTCTCAATTTTGCATCCTTAAGAAAAAAAGCATACCACTTTTGAGTTAATTCTTAACACCAATAATTTTTCCAGTTTTCTAAAAGACACAGATCATTTAATGCAAAAACTGAGCTTGGCATTATAATTTCTACCTGGCAGAACTAGTAAGAGCTTAATAAATACTTTTATCTAATCTAATCTCAAAGTCCATCTGAGGTCATGTTCCCCAGTAGAATTAAAGAAGAAATACCAACGGACAAATGCATATTAATATCAATTTAAAGAAAATTGGGTCACTAATACAAACATGTTATCTTCAAAGTAATTTCTCTTGATATGGAAAAAAGTTGTTCCTCAAAAGCAGAATAAAAAGGGGTGTGGTCTGGCAAAATAGACTCACCAATTGCAAAATGGCTGGCACACAGCTTATAAGATTACTATCTAAATGCTGTTGTTTGGTGGATCCCACTTTGGGAAGAGATCAAGGATATGAGAAGGTATTCAAAAGGCCTCCAAATGCATCCCTTCTCCCTCCATTTCTCTCTCAGAACACAGGGAAGCACTAAGAACAAATAACAGAACACATGTTGGCAGATTTTTTTGTTTGGTTTTGTCTTTTTTATAGCCCCTGCTTTTTCCCCACAATCAAGAGTTCTACTAATAGTCAGAAGAGACTTTTTTCAAATGATTTCCCCTAAAGCATTTTTCAAGATTGAAAAGAATGCCAAATTCTATATGAAAGACTACAGAAAGAAGCAAAATTAGTTATTGTTTAAATAAAGAAGAAAGATACTTCCTAGATAATTTACAAATAAGAAGGAGTTTTGGAAAAATGTTAGTCTTTCAACCGGGCTTACTGTTGACCAATGACAGCTATTTATCAACTGCATAAGGTGCCAAATTATTGCTTTCAAAACAAAGTAACAAAAATCTGAATATGAAAAACCCCTGTGTTTCTTCTACAACTTTTTGCACGTGAAGACTGCTCAACAGCAAGCCTGATACCCTAAAAGTAGACTGCAGAAGTATTTAACTTGTATGAAATACAAGGCATTTGCCCACTAGATTCTTTAAATCTTGCCTATGTATTTCCTTAGCTATTGTAAACTATAAATATCATTGTGAAAGTAAATGTTATGATGATTAGTCATGGTAATAGTAACCCATGCTATTGTAGGCTATCACAAAATGTAGCAGAGGCACTCATTCAATGTCTGTAATTATCTAGTTTTCTATAATGCATATTCTCCAAGAAATATTACTAGACTAAGTTTAAACCAGAAACTTCTGGAAACAAGTAAAACCATTTAGAAGCTAGTCACATTACAAAGTACATTAAAGTTTATATTCATTCATTCATTCAACCAACAAATAAATGATGTAAATGATGGACAAAAGTGGTAATGTCAATTTATGCAGACTGAGAGTGATGTGCAAGTCAACAAAGGACCATACCAGAATATATTTTATGTATTAAAATAAAAGTGACGTCCCTATGAACTGTCAAATACTGAATGAAATATTATGAACAATGTTTCACTGTTACCATTAAGGATTTCACTGCTTACCAAAGGTCTAGAGTAATGACTGCTTTCTTCTGATTTCTTCAGCTTTACATATTTAGCTGCACTTAAAAAATTCACAAAAATCATGTGCTAAGTATCTGACAGTTTGACATCAATAGACATCGCTATTTTTGATCACCTTCCTCTCTTGTACCGTGGGGCTTTTTTGCCAAGAATACCACCAACTTTTTGAAATCGGGTATTCTCAAAGCTCAATCAGAGGTTAGGAGAGATAAGTAAAGTTAGAATCTCCACACTTTCCCATCCATAGAAAAGAGAGCATTGGCTACCCCTATTTTATAGGAAAAAAGACACAAAAATAGCTAAATCAATTGTCCAAGGCATCTCATCCTCTCTGACTATTACTGTCCAAGAGAACTACTGTTCTGCAGTGTGTAGGGTAAATGTTTTATTATACTTCTTGTTCAACATACTTGAAATTATTTTATTTTTTAACAGAAAAAATATAATAGCAACAAATCTATATGGATGATGGATAATTTTGCCAATAAAAAAGAAGCAGAATTCAACATGAATCATTTACCAGCTGGTCTTGCAACAAACTATAGTTTTAGATAAAAACATATTTTTTTGAAGTCATATTGTTATATGTTATCTTTGAATGTTGTCTTTCTAATTAACCAACTAGCAAATTTATTAAGCACCAATTATATATCAGTCAAGCACTGTATTACCTACTAGGGAGAGAAAGAAAAAATAAAACACTTCCTGCTATCAAGGAGCTTATACCTTATAAAAGATAACATGTACACAAATAATTATATAAGAATAAATAAAATTTTATTTTTGGGAAAAAAGCACGAGTAGCACCATGGGATATAGCATTTCAGGTGAGCTTTTAGGAAACGAGGAATTAAGAAAAGGCAAAAGTAAAGGAGTATATTCAAAAGATATGGATTGTATCCTCCACGTAGTTTCCACATGGCTTTGTGCTGAGACATCTACTCTCTTCACTGGCCTTCAACGATTAGCAGTAAAAAGACATGCTTTGAACAAGGAGACTAGTTATGCCTGGTGATACATTTGTAGAACAAAGTTTTTCCTTAAGCAAAGCTCTGTCAGAGAGGGACAATTTGAAACCAGAGCCTCATCAATACCACTGTCTAACCGAATGAACCAATCATTTAACCACATGTACATGAAGAAATGGACCACTGTATTTAGGGCATGGAATGTGCCAATTTTATACCTTCCACAGCACCTAGCAGCGTTAAGCTCAAAGGCACTGATAAAATTTAGTGTCTTACCAATTCTCCATTGAAAAAATGCAGAAAACACAAAGGAACACAAGTTAATTTAGGGATGAAAAAAAATCTCCCTTTTTTTGTATAATTTGTTTCTTCACAATGCCACAGAGCAATCTGATTATGTGAAATGTAAGCTCCTTGAGAACAAGGACTGCTTTACTTTTACCTCTGAATACCCATTGTCTACCACAGTGCTTCCAAGGATTCACAATTCAATCAATACAGATAGTCACTGCACTGACAAAGATCACAAATGCTCTATAAGTCAGCAGATGATCTTCAAGAGTAATTGGTTTTCTCTGATTTGGCTAGGCTGATTCTTGGGCAAACTGAGAGAGTCCATCATTGGCATCATATTTAAAGTCTTTCCTGTTTGGCTGAACCTGTCAGTTTGTGATGAATTAGACTGGCTTTTAAGAACACAGGGTCACCTCCAGGCAGTGATGAAACATCAAAGATGGTTATTGAATTGAACTTGTTGAATCTACAAAGATGAAATTTAATTTGATATATATATATGTATGAGCTGTGTTAAATTAAGTTTCAGTCCCATGTCAAGCATTTTCTAAATTATAACCATTAAACAGACAATTCTATCACACTGGATTTTGTTTCTAATTTGTAGCAAGATACTCCCACAACTAAAAGTAATTTTAAAAATCCAATCTTTCAGGTTTTATATATGCCATTCAACTTAATTATTACTGCCTAATAATTGTAATTAATTCTTTAAATTTGTTTATAAGCAAACTTGGATGAATACATATATTACAAAGTCAGAATTTTGTTAAAAAGATATAGGCTCAATTGTAAACAGGAAAAAGTGTAATTTGAAATGAACTTAGTACCTCCACTACAATGTATGGCTGTTAAGTGACAAATTTTTACTATATAATTAATATTATTTTTTTTAGTTTGTATTGATGAAGCATACAAAAAATAAGTAAAAAGAAAACACTGTCTAATCTAATAATCTTTTTACCATCTCAGTTCTTTAAAATCAATAACATTAGAAGAAAAATATCAGAACATTCTCGGAAAAAATCTGTTAAAGAAATCTCATCAACATTTCAAAGAAAACATAACTTAGAACCAGAAGTTATATAAATGTGATAATTGGAATGCCAGAAAAAATATTTCATTAAGAGTTTTGAAATAATAGTTGTTTTGAGATTTATTTTAACAAGTTTAATGCCATGATAACATTAAAAGAGAATGAAAACTTGCAGATGTTATACTGAGAAATCAGAGGAATGTCAAATCAACTTTTATTTTAACCTCTGATTTGCATTTAGGTGGAGGACCTCTTAAGTGAATTACTTAGAATTCTGGAGTGTCACAGAAGTTGAAATAAACCTTGGATTGATGTCAAAACCCAAAATGCCTTGCAAGTTCAAGTTCTTTTAAATATCTATGAATTTAAATGATAAAGGTCATATTCTGCGATAAACAGCCACATATGACGAGGAAAGTGGTTAATACATAATAAAACAAATGCACTAAATTCCACTAATGAAATCAAGAAACTAAGTATACTTGCATAGCATAATTCAAATTGAAGGTAGAAATTATTTTCAATATTTTAAAGAGTTTTATAAAACTCTGAAAAAGTTTCTTTAATCTACATTTAAGAAACTGGATTCTTAAATGTGCATAATACTGAAAAAGTACACAATGGCAAGCAGTGATATAACCCTAACTTTAAACACTATGTAATGACAACTCATGTTGATTGGAAACACTAAATTCTCATTTCAAACTTCATAAAACAATGGGAAATCACTTACCTCTAACTAGAGTTCTCTGAAGGTAGTATCCTCCTTAGAACCCCTATCTTGGGTAGTTTCGCCTGCTGCAATTTCCCTCAGGAGATACTAGCAAAGTCTAATCAGTTTTAAGTTCCCTTCTGCAAGCCCTATTAGCGCATGTGTGTAAACCTGTTTACATACTGCTTCATAGCTGTGATTTCCGATTCCCAATGAACTACTACCACCACAACCACTGCCGCCATCACCATACTGCCATACCATCACCACCACCATCATCTGTGGATCAATGGAGGATACTACCTTCAGAGAATTCCATTTAGAAACAGGTGACTTTTCCCTTCTCCAAAAGCAAGTATCCTCCATATCTTTCCACTGTTAAAGTTTACAGAGCTAAAAGAGTATCTATTCAGAAGGTAAATGAGTAGAATAATTTATTGGTAAAACCAAAAGACTTAGCCAAACCATCTTATTTATCAACATAAAGTTCAGCTATGCAAATGTCCAAAGTCAAAATAATAAGATGGTTTTACCAAATTCCAGTAAATTCAAAATAAAAGGGAACATGAAAATTGACTACATAAAAATCAGAAGGACATTATTAGGGAAACTGGAGAAAATAGTCTTGATTGCTTGCTCTAGATTATTTGGAATTACCTTCTACATTGTGGCTTATTTTATTAGGAAAATAACAATAACAATGAAGCATATAGCTCTGAAGTTCTTCAACAAATATAGACATATATGTAAATGTACATATATGCACACACAGAGCTACATATTCAATAGATTTTTTTAGTACTTTAGCTATCAGAAATGGCTAAAAGTCAAAGTAGCCACAAAGAGAAAAATAAATTTTAAAGTATTTAAAATAGCAGTCTGTAAAGTGCCCAAGTCTTCTCTTCTACCTGTAAATCAGTGCTAAATAGGGGCAGGTCTCCCCTCAACTACTCACTCCAGAATAATGGTTCTTAACTTCCTACTAAATCACATCCTGGCATCCACAGATAGGTAATCAGCAGGCTGGAACTAACTGTAGAAATTTTGCCTCATACTTTACTTAAACAGTAGCCTGGACTACTCTAAGGGAAGGACCAGGGAAGAGCATGGAACTGGCAGTCCTGGCTGACTGTCAATTTCTTCTGTGAAAGTCAGTCTGTGGAGGATACCACTCTAATACCCAAACCATAACCATCCATGGGGCAAAGAACCCTCAAACTTTACAGGGGATCTGAAGGCTCAGATACAATCAATCCTGGCTAAAAGCTATAATATAAAAATTGTTCTGGATCTGAATTCTATGTGTGAGGGTGAAACGCAAAGGATTCTCAGTCCCCCGTCACACTAGGAATATTTATTCCACAGGCCACAAGCAAGAACTGAGATCAGCTACCTCTGATTACAATGATCTCTTTATTGTTTGTACCACACATTCATTCTGGTAATTACTCATCTACATTTTTTTCCTCTTATTTTTCATCTGTAACTGGTATCCCATTGAAGAAACTTTTAATCCCAACGGGGATACAAAATATTATTTGACTTTTGTGTGGCCCTCAGCACTACAGAACTAGATACTTAGGTACTCAATAAATACTAGAAATATGTTTAAATATAGTTATAAATCCTTAAGATATTAATCCTAGTCCAGAAAATCACTGCTTCCTTTTTGCACATTATATTTTGCTTGGAAATTCAAATTAGTGTTTTCAAGCTACCCCCCACTTTGTTTAAAGAAAAATTTATTTCACATCCTAATCAATTTAAGTGAAACGTTAATCCCTATAATGACAATAAATTTAAGATGAAATGGAATTAAGGATGAATATATTTAGCTTTCCTTTCTAAAAAACTGTAATTTTACTAGAACTATTTTAAGGAAAATTTGCTAAATTTTTAAAAAATATATTCTTTAACAAACATACACATTTCAGGATAATACCCAAATTAAAGTTGTTCTTGTAGTCTGGAACCACAGAAAATATTTACAGAGCTGGCTACTACCAAACGCAGACAATGCTTTTGACACAAACTATAGCCAGGGCAAATTTTCTGAGTGGGCTTGCAAACAGGTAATATCTGTGCAAACATGGAACAGGAATAAGCCAATCCTCAAACCTTGAAGTAGTTCTCACCTCCTTAATAACCGTTTCCGTCATCCCCACTCCCCCATCCAACTCTTATTCCTTCTCTGAATCTTTACTTTGGAAGAAGTAGTGAAAATCAGTGGGTTAAGAAAAATCAAGTTGCTAGGGGTAGATGGGGAAAGAATTAGGTCTAGAGTTTCAAATCAGAAAAGTAATGCCTGACTGTCAAGCTGATGAGAACTTTGTCTTTAAGAAAGAAAATCAAATGTGTGATCATGTTTTCCATTTTTGTAGATACATTATCTGTGGTTTTCATTTAAATTAAGTTTAAAAAAGAGAGAATATATTTTCTAAAAATTTAGCCAGTCTCTAAAAGCAAAAACTATTAATTTTCAGTTTTCTAGGTCTCACTCCTCACCTCTCCCTGCAAACAAATTATGTTTCAGCACAGAAAAGACTAACCAAAAAAGCACTTATAAACTGGATTATTCAAATCAGAAAGGACAATGAAACCAATTTTATCTACTACTGGAAAGAATAAAACCCTTAGCCATGAGGCAGTACATTGGCATTTCTTTTCCTTTATATACATGCACTATTAGGACTCACTGAAGGGTCAAAAATCTTTTAGATCTTGCTAGCTTAACTGCAGAATGATAACAACCCAAGAGGGAGTATCTAGGATGATACTTACCTTAAAATAAATTATACCACTGTGCTATTATGTATTCTGCGTATGGATACACAAGCAGTCAGCTGAAAGGTACACACCACACTAGCAAATGCCTGGCTGGAACCATAAGGTCGGATGACCAATGGAATGTCAAGATATGTGTCGATTCTCCAGCCCTCATAACCACATTCCAGACACCTCACGTAGTCCTTCAGCTTCCCTTGATACAATTCATTTATAAGATCAGCCTAAAAGAAGAATATTTTTATTTTAAAAATGTTCACTGAAAATTATTACAATAATATGGGATATCAGAGGAACACTCAGTATCTCTACAAAATGCTTTCAAGAAAAACTCAATTTTGTTATTAAAAAGTAAAATCCTGCAAAGCTTCAAAACTTTATAATTTATCTAAAATCCTATGAGACATAGGTAAAACTTATTTACATATATTATCAGTGTGAAAGACCAATGAAATAAATTTAGAAAGTTCATTTTTAAATCAGTCTACCAAAAACTATATAAGACTATTTAAATGAATTTTAAATGAAATTTGTAAGCACATTATCCAAATAGCGCACACTAAAAATTACTTTACATCACAACTAAAAGGCATGCCATGATAATGCCAATGGAAATCAGTCATAATTACACATTTAAAAAAATGAAATAGTCTTTTCATTTTAAATTACTCAATACTATCCTTCTCTCCCCCTCCATACTTATTTTATAAAAATAAAATCACTTACTACAGGGTTCAAGCAAGGATTAAAACATTCCATAATAAACATAATATACATGTAAGGCAATTCTTTTAGAACAACATTATATAATTTTCTAAATAGTTTAAAAGCTGTTAAAATACTCTATAAAAGTTTCTTTAAAATATCCTCATTCAAAAGAAATGTGATTTGTCCACAGGTGAGCTTTGTGCCTTTTGACCACTGCACACTGAATTTCAGAACAACCCTTTGGGGAAAGGAATCTTTTGTGGAAGACCTTTCTAATTCCCATGTCTTATTTCCTGACCCTCACTTCTGATAAGAGTGCCCTGTTGTTCTTAATTGAAATGATGGCACTAGGAAAGGAAGTAAGAAGGAAATTTTAGATCTAATTAGTTTTTCCCTTAATTTCTCAAGCATGTATACTGATAAGAAAATAGAAGGCAATCCAAGGAGTGAAAGAGAACCAACAACAAGGAGACAAAGAAAAGGTTTTGTATATCCGTGTGTCACATGGTACCTAAACTAAGCTTGTTGTATTTTATTTGGGTATTTGTAAGAAAAGCAGTTTTCCAGCTTTAACGTCCTTTGTAACTGTGAGTTATTAACTCATTTACCTTAAGTGAAAGGCACAGATATGTCCAAGTGCTCTCAGTAGATTAAACGCTTTGCTAGGAATGGTAAACGCCCTCCCACTGCCCAACCAAACGGGCATCTAGTCTCCTAGTCCTCCTGACTCTGACCCTATCCTACAGGAATATATTCGGTTAGCATCATGGACTTACATCCTGAAATGCCCAACAGGCAGGTCGTGATATCTCAAGAAAGACTATAGCTAGATCTATCCATTTGCTTCACAGAGATGAAAATAAATCCATAGGAACAAACGATGTCACTGAGATAGTATAGAGTAAAAGGAGGGGCCCGGGACAGTCTTGGGGTACATCCATAATCAGTGGAAGAGAGGTGGATGAACAAGACCACAAACTTCCCTATTTCTCTTGAGGGTATTCACAAAGCCATTCACAAAGGTACAGTCACAAAAGATCTGTGAACTCAAGAGGTATTGACTCCTCTCTCTCCCTCAACCCCACATATCCAAGCAGTTGCCAAATCTTATCATTTTTATCACCACAATGTGTCTTACACCCATCACCTTCTTGTCACTCTCCTCGTAAGCCCAGTCCAGGTTTTCAGCACCTCTCTGCTAGACTACTATAGTAGCCTCCTGATTACTCCTCTGACTCAAATGCATCTTCCATAGAGATGGCAAATGATATCCCTAAGGCACAGATCTGACCATTTATACTTCCCCTTCTCCAAAAGGTCCAGTGGCTCCCTATGGCCTCTAGGATAAAATACAACCCCCTTTCTTGACATTTAAATGCTTTCCCAATATGTGTTCCAGATTATGTACTGCTTCCTTTCACTCATTCAAAGGTCCATTCATGAACCATGTCCCTCACAAAACCCTTCCTATTTCTCCTTATCCTACTCTTTCAAGAGCTAATACTCAATTTCCTTATGTATTTACTTTGTCTATACATTTGCTTTGTTTAGCTTTGTATCCATTTATACGCTTCTATATTGTTTCCTCCAATATAATGTCTTCCCTGAGTGCAGAGACAGTAGTGTTTTCACCTTTATATCATCGGTGCCTGGCAGTCTGTCCTGCTGCTGGAGATGAATAAATGTTCAATCATTTTTAGGATAGGCTCTGTCTCCTGACCTACGCAGTCCAAGTCCCTGAGCCCTCCGCGGCCCATGGTGCTCTGCATATATGAGCTTGTCTATGCTGGTTTTTACTGAGGATGGTCATAATGATGATAGATTCTGAATACGGGTAGGACTATGGGAAGGAACCTCAGAAGGAGACGGAGGACTGGGGTGGCCTAACACAGGAGTTAGGACCTGAGTGATACATACAATCTGGATTATCTGATGGCCTCCATAGCATCTAGCACAGTTTGGAGAAAGAAGGTATCATGTACTCTGACAGAAATAAACCAGGCCTTACTTTCAAGCTCTTACGATGCCTTCCACTAACAAAAATAGCAACCCTTTGATAGTTCTTTGATAGTTCCTCTGAGAAAGTGCAATAGATGAAAAATTCATTACTAGTTGTGACCAGCTCACAGCTGTGCCCCTGTGAATTTAGGGAAAGTGGCACTCGGACAACAGACATACATATGGTTTACCCTCAGGTCTATATTCGCAGGCTTTCCAGCTTAGTAAGTTCGGTCAGGAGGCTGAAGCCTTTGAAAACTAGGGCAACTGCACACCATGAAGAGGAGGACTTCAGCAGTCACCATTATTTTACAAAGCTAAACTGCCAAATGCCTACTTTGAGAGTCAGCATGGCACACTGAAGAGTTCTGCAGCTTTTGAATTAAAAGAAATCTGGAATTTTTTCAACCTGACACTAACTGCATGACCACAGCCAAGTTATTCAATCTCTCTGTGAAATGGTGATAATACCTGTAAGTCACAGTTTCACATGACTTTTGTGAGGACAAAATGACAATGTTAAAGCACTTTGCAACTTTGATTCTTTTGTCTGTACTTATTCTGGGAAAATGTAAGATCAGAGATCAAAAATAATGTAGACTCTCACCTTCAGCATGGTAAAAATATAAAAGGTCCTATCACTGGCTAAGAAAAACCAAGCATCAGTATAGGCAATGTCCTATTCCACATAAATATTCCTAGAATTTATGCTATCTACCCCCACCCCCACTCCACCAGGAACCAAGTTAAATCACTCTACTGTGGTGACTGACCATTGAAACGGTCGAGTAGGCAACAAACACTTACTGAATGCCTACTGTCTCTGAGTACTAGCACACTGGTACAGCAGGTATTACATCTGCCTAGAAGAAGGAGCAATGGCTAGGTCCTGCTATTAATTCCTTGTTCTGAGACACACAAGCTATGTGACCAAATAGAGAAATCACTTAGCCTCTCTGAAATTCAGTTTCTGTAGCTATAAAATGTCTATCTCATGAGACTGATATGAGGAAAAGTCTTTCTGAATCTAAAAGCATCATATCAAAATTTGCTTTTGCTGACACCTAAGACCCACTATAATTGGACTTTGCTCTGCTTACTGGTTTTACTTACAACAACTGGGATAAAATTTGCTCTGGGCTCTTCTGGAGGACACAAAGCTAGGCCCAGGGAGGAAAAGCTTTGGGGAGGCAGGCAGATCTTGGCTCAGTGTTGGGCACAACCTCTTAAATAATTACAATTTTCAAAAAGGAGAATGGACCGCTTAGGGAACAGGTAGGTTTCCTTCTTGGGAAGTAAGAGGAACATCAAATTGGAGGTCTGCAAGAAAAGGGCTGTCACAGACAAAAAGCCTGTTTGGTTTGCTAGATTAGACTGTCTTAAACTCCCTGACAGCTCTGAGACTTGATGAGATTCTCTATTTCAGTCAAGTCCACTGTCTACCTCCTGCCCCTTAAGAACATCAGATCAAGTCCTGACTGAAAACTCTGCTTGTGCTATCTCACTCCCCATAATTCCGTGACTTAGTTCTGCCCCAGCCTGTGCTCCAGGACTGCTGCGCCATTTCCCCTCCTCTCATTAAATTAAGACCAAACTTGGTCTCTACCTCTTATACGAGGCCTTCTCTAAACACTGACTGATATTCCTCCTCTTCTCTGAAACTTAGAATTACTTTGCTAAATCTACTTGGCACTTAATTGCATACTGTCTTTCATTATTATAGTAAATATGTGTGTGTGTGTGAGAATGTTTGAATGTATGTATCATATATACCTTAAACTCCTACCAGGTAGAGTCCACAGAATAGGTTTTTGTTTTGTTTCTGGCATCCTTGCTCAGTGCTAGGCATAGCACTAATCATGTTTTTTGCTACTTTGATTGGGAAGCTCTTTTTCTTATGGGCAAGGCTGCGTGAGAGACACGCGATCCATCACATCTCAAATTTCTATGAGGTTTTAAGCTTTAGAAAGTGTTTTCCTCACAACAATCTTGTGGGGTAGGAAGTAAAACATTATTACCCCTATTTACAGATAAAAAGACCGGAGGCTTAGAGACTACATGACTGAATCACCCAGTTAAGTGCTATAAAGCTGATACTCAAAACCAGGCCCAGCGCTCTTTCCACTAAAACATGCTGCCTCCCCCAAAATATGCAAAATACACTCAACTTCTTCCACTTTCTACAGGTAGTAGAACAAAGGGGTTTGGATTAGATGGCAACTAAGATTCTCTTCCAGCTCTAAAATTCTAGACTTGTAATTCTATTTGCCTTCCTTGCCTGGCATGCACTCCCTCCTTCCCTCTACCTCACACAGTCCCTCCTTTTCTTTGAAATACAACCCAAGTACCTTCTTGTTTCTGTCAGTCAGTCAGTTAATAAATATGTATTAAGTACTTATGTGCCAGCTATTGCGCTAAGCACTGGGGATAGAAAGAAAGGTAAAAGACAGTCCTTGCTCACAGTCACAGAGAGGAGACAAAAAGGCTAAACAGGAGAAAATCAATAGAGGGAGAAGGCCTTAGCATTAAAGGGACTGGGAAAGGGAAAGTAGAATTCCACCAACCACTAATACACTCCCTCCCTGATGACCTTGTACTTTCTATCTAGTCAGAATAATTCATTTTACATTTATGCAGTGTATCTTTACACATATGCCTGCTGTCTCCCCCATAAGAATGTTAGCTCCTTGAGTAGAAGGCATGTTTTATTCCTTGTACTTGAATCCCCAGCACAGTGCCTGGCATACAGTAGGCACTTAATGAATGCTTACTGATTGATAAGTATATTCTGACTATTAGATTACAGGAGAAGAAATTAGCTAAGTACTATAAAATATAATAATATTCAAAATGAAGGACAAACTTATTAATTCAGTTAGTAAATGAAAACCCCTACTGATGATTTTATATAACAACAATAAGACAAAATCACCCCAAAAGAATTTCTAGCACTCCCAAGTTTAAAATATAAATTACCTGCTCTGTTTGCTTCCACTTCTGTTCCAATGCATCAAACATGACTCTACAAAGTTCTTGTACATCATGTTGTTGCCAAGCTGTCACAAAAAGAAACTTAACTTTATTAAAAAGGCAATATTAATTAACATATAAGTTAATACATTTTACAAATAGAAGCTATAACCAAACAAGTGTAAAAATTCTTGGGTTGATGAAAACATTTTCTTTTTGGTACTTTTACATTTTTAAATAAGTATGCTGAACTGACAAATAACACAAAATATTAAAATATATTTCAAGGGGATTTGTGATTTCCTTTATGTGAGTACTCCCTCACTCATGCAGATCACTGTGTCCCACTCTCTCCCTTCATTCCCTCCCCACCTTCTCCCCCTCCACTGCCAAAGTCAAAGACCATCCCCCTAAGTTACTGTCTTCCTTGCCCACTCCCTCCCAGACCAAGTGGTGGCCAACCTTCTGGTGAGGTGCTTCTCCAGACCTCCCCAGACTGGCTCTCAGACTACAGCCACACAGTTCATCATCAGGATCACTCTTAAAGCCTTTCTAGCTTAGCAGGATTTGTCAGGATCTGCCCAAAATATTCTTGAAGAGCCCAGGGTCACCACCATGTCTTAGTGAAACACTAGAGAGAGACTTCAGTGAAAGACTACGCCATAAAAGGAATGTAATTAACCTAAATTTTAATATAAAGCACCATACATTTCCAAGTGCTATCACTAAGCCAAGCAATCATTCTCTTTTCCTACAACAGTGACTGTAATTTTACCCTCACTACTATCCCATCCGAAGCTTCTTGTAACATCAGTTGTTTCAATTGCTCTCTTCTTGCTGGTTTGTAATAAAACAAAGAGTCTCTGAAGCTGGTATGGAATGCTTGTCACAGGATCTTCTTCAGATTCCTCAAATTCCCACCTGTAAAAGTGAGATAGGTGAATAATATTTTAAAATTATCCAATATGTATGTTGGCACTAATATCAATAAAACTTAAAAAACAGTTTTGGAAAATCTTCATGTTTTCACATGCTTATGATTTCTCACCAGAATTTGAGTTCCAGATCCCCAACTCCTAACCTGAATATCTCAACTTGCAACTCAAATGTTAGTGACGATTCAATATGCCTCAAAATGGATTTTTCTATCCCATTTCATTAAGGGGCACCACTATGATTTGAGCTATCTTGGCCAGAAACTTTGGCACCATCTTTTATTCTACCCATTCCTTCATCCTTTACAATATCTGACCTACTATGTAGCCACTTCCTTAATTGTTCAACCCCAAAGGAACCTCCCTCCTGCCCCGAGAAAAGGAAGTAATGTGAGCCTCTTCTAAATACTTATACCCTAAGTACTCATTTTAATATTTCTTTTAAAGTACTTGAATCTACTTTAGTCCTTTAGAGTAAAAGAAATAATCTGGGCTATCATCCCTTTCATGAAGCTAGTTATCTTACCCAAGATGTTTCTCTTCCATAGGATCCTGAAGTTTGTTGGGACATCCTACTGTTTGTTTTTCCAGAATGACTAACTCATCTCTTCCTCTTAGTTCCCATGACTACCACTTCAGTGGAGGCTTTCATCACCTCTTATCTGGATTATTATGATAGCTTCCTAAATAGTCTAACTTCTTTCATTCTCTCCCTCTCTTAAGATAAAAACTGCATATTGATGCAAAATTTTCCTTTAATAATGTTTTCGTCATGTCACTTCCCTATTCATGAGAAAAAAAAAACACTAATCTTTAACAGATGCCTTTTCCCTATGACATCAAGGAAAAAAATTCTGCCTTTTATTCATTTTCTGCCTTTTATTCAATGCTATCCCTCACTCTACTGCCATGCTATCTATAAAACCACACACAAATAAATTAGTATTTAATACTAAGAGCATTGCAATAGGTCTTAAGAGAGACGAAGTATGATTAGACAGCCCTGCCCTCAGAAAATTTACAGGATGACAGATGGAGAAAATGCTAACATAGATAGGTATAAAACAGAACATTAAAGGACAACTGCTTTACAAAGTTACATAATAAAACGCTACCCAAGACCTGGAAAGGTCACAGCTGACCAAGTAGACTGGGAAAGGCTTCCTGAAAGAGGCAGCATTTGAAGTTGGGATGAGAAAGGATTCAAGACACCAAAGGCAGATAAGGTCAGAATAGGGTAATGGTGTTTTCAAACTCAAATAAGCAATTCCTTTGGGGCACATGCTGACTAAGAAAGCACAGATTAACATTATGTTCTATTGTATTAAAATTTGTTTTGTTAAGCATTTGAGGTTCCTTCCACAACCTTCTTGCCTGACTCCTTTAGTCTCATGGCTTTGATTTAGGGAACAACCTAAGCACTTACAGCCATGGCAAATGAGAGCTGGGATGTGTTCAAGGGACAGAGTGGTTAGTTTGGCTGGTGTATAGATCACATAGAGATATGAGAGAAGTTTGGAAAGACAGGGCTGCGTCAAGTTATGGAGGACCCTGAATGCCGGGCACAGGTAAAAACTACTTAATAGGTAACAGACAACACGATTTTTTGTGTAAAGAAATTACTTGAACAGATCATTATCCAAGCAACAGTATGAAGCACAGCATGGAATGGAGACAATCAAGGAAGACTTTCATGAAGCTGACACGGTGGTGGCAATGAGGGAACAGTCCTTGGGTAGGAGCAGTGAGACCACAGAGAACAGGGAAGGCTGAAGAGATAATTCAGAAAGAGAACAGAATCTAGTAACAGCTGCCATGAAAGGCAGGAGAGAAGGAAAGTCAAACATGTGTGCCCCGGCGAATGACAAGGCTTCGAGACCACTACTGGAAATAAGCATTTGTGTGCTCTCCAAGGTGATATCCTAACCCCATTTGCCACCCCTCAAAAACATTATGCTCATTCTGCTTCTTCAACTTTCTTTGTAATTTCCCTTGTTAGGGTTGCCTTCTCTTCTGTTTTTCCAATCACTTTCAACGGAAAGAGTACTCACTTTACCTGGAGCCAGGAACACCCAAGTTCAAATCTCTCTTCAGAAGACACTCACTAGCTGGGTCAGTCACTTAACCTCTGTTTGCCTCAGTTTCCTCATATGTACAATGGAAATAATGGCAAACATTTCCCAGGATAGTTATGTGGATCAAATGAGATAATTAGTATTTATGAAATGCTTTGCACACCTGCAAGTGATACAGAAATGCTAGCTATAATCACTACTGTTGTTACCTCATGCACTTTCAAGGCCAGCATGTCAGTCTGGACTATTATAACTAAGTTACATGACTGTAGGGGCACTGCTTTCTTCTTCTTTCATCTCTACCACCACCTCTAGCATATACATGCACAGTAAATACATAATAAATGCACAGTAAATAAAGATATGAAGCTAGGTCACAAGATGTTGCCAATTTTCTCAAACTTAAAAATTAGGCACCAGAAAAATGTTCATGTACTTAATGTGGAGTTAATGCAAAATATCTAGCAAAAAGAAATAATCTACATTTGAGATCTCATCCCTAGACAGTTTTTATTTTTTAAGGATTGGTATGTTTTACTGAGACAACAGATACGTCCCCACAAACTCTCTTACAAATTCCATTTCTCCCCAACTAGCTGGTCTTTAACTTGGACAATTATAGCATTAGCATGTTTCTAACCAGTTTTTTGCCTTTCCATGATGATTTCATCTACACTGTTGTAATCAAGTCTCCAAGATTGTAAACTGCAGAGAAGGTGCCAATCTGAACCAAACCAGAAAGTTTTTAATCCCAATGAAATTAAAGGTTCAGTCTATCCCTGTTAATGAATAATTAAGCTTTTAAGTGCCTAGTATGTGCCAGGCACTGTGCTAGGGTACAAGGAACAGAAGTACAAAGATGGAGACAGTGTATACTCTCAGGGAGTTTACATTCTGACAGAGAAGACAGGAAGGACAACACATAAGTATACAAAGAATAAGTGTAAAGAGAATAAATACAAAATAGTGAACAAAGTAGTTAGGGAGGAAGACGAGCAGCAAGGGACTTGTGAAAAGGCTTCGTGCAGACCATGAGACAGGTGGAGATGAGGAGGGATTGCATTCAGGAACAGAGCATGGCCAGGGAAAAGGCACGGAGACAAGACAAATGAAAGGTCCAGAAGAAAAGAGAGAGGGCCACTTTAGCTGAATCAGAGTGTACAGGAATGCCTCTGATGTTCAGTGAGGTGGAAACAGAGATGGGGGAAAAGGTTACAAAGGGCTTTAAATGATAAACAAAATAATTTGCAGTTGATCCTAGAGGCAGGAAAAAGTCACTTTGGCAGCTCTGTAGAAGATGAATTCAAGTGGAGACTAGAGGGGAGTAGACCAGTTCTAATGATAGAAGCTAGAGGAGATTGAGGGGTTGAACTAAGGTGGTGATTTTGGGAGTAGAGAGAAAGGCTCAGATATGAAGAGTCAGATGTGAAAGATGTTAGGGACATAAAAATGGCAAGACTTTGTGACTAGAAATATGGGGGTAAAGGACAATGAGGAGAAAAGAAAAGTAGAGATTATGAACCTGGGAAACTAGAAGAATATTGGTGCTTTCAAGAGAAATGGGGAAATTTTGAAGAGCCACAAATATTGGGGAGAAAGATAATTCTTGTTTTTGATTTGTTGTTTTGGATTTGTTGCTTGGGTGAGTCTCAGTCTTTGGACATCAAAGTATTTTTCACATTTGTTATGTACTCTAAAATATACTTAGGGAATGGAATTTAAATGTATTATAGATCTGACATAAATCTAAATATTCAGGTAGTTACCTGCAGATGAACCGTGCAAAAGTCAGTTAATGATACAGGATTGAAGCTCAGGAAAGAGAATGTGACTAGATTTATATTTCTAAGCCATTGACAGACTGATAATTAAAGTTAAGGAAGTGAATTAGGTCACTAAGTGTAATGAGAGGAAAGAATAGGGATCCTTGAACAGAATCTTAGGGAATGCCCACAATTAGGGGCAAGACATGGATTACGAACCAAGAGACTAAGAAAGAATGGTCAGATGAGGTAAACTAGGAGAAAGAAGCATCATCAAGTAGCGTCCAGAGAAGAGACAGTATCTAAGAAAGTACGTTCAAAAGTGTCAAATGCAGCAGATGGGCTGGGAAGGATAAGGTCTAAAAAAAAAATCATCAGATCTGGCCAGTAAGAGATCAATGGAACGGTAACGGAGAGAGCAGCTTCAGTCAAATGAGGAGGTTGAAAGCCAGCATGCAAAGGGCTGAACAGAGATAGGACAAGTGACACCTAAACATCAGGTGTAGACAGCTGCTTCTAGGAGTCAGGCTAAGAAAAGGAGGAATGACTGAGAATGGAAGTTTGAGGAAATCTGATAGAGTCTAGTGAAGGCATTTAAAAGATGGGCGAAGCTTGGCAAAATCCCTAAGAATGGTGGACAGCGTTCTCAAAGATGCATCTTATAAGAAATGGAGTTAATATATGCCTAGCTTTAAGAATGTAATTACAGAATATAAGCTTAAAATGGATTAGAGCACAATGACTTAACTTACAAAAGAATGCTTTGCTTTCATTCGGTTATGGCAGGGTTTCTACAAAAACTAAGTCCCCTTAGTGTTGGTATTCAACATGTTGTGTGAGAGACAAACGGAGCCCAACTGATCAAAAAACTGAACCTGAAATTTTTAGGAAACATTTGTTTTACCTAATTAGCTAGCACACAGGAACTAATAGTTCAGAAGGACCCAACCACCTGCTTCCTGTTACTATGAATATGTAACTCGCCTGGTATCATGCTAGTTGGATGAGACAAATAAGGGAAGAAAGGAGGGGGAATAAGCTTTTATACGGTGCTTGCCACTTGCCAGTCACGACGCTAAGAACTTGAACAACATCTTACCTGACTATTCCTAACAACTCTGTAAGATAATGATGTTGTTATCCCCATTTTACTATTGAGGAAATGGAGGTAAAGAGAGGCTAAGTGACATGCCCAAGGTCACCAAGTAGATGTCTGAGACTATATTTGAACTCAGGTCTTCCTGACCCCAGGCCAAGCACTGAACTTCCTAACTGCTTTGTAATTTAAGCTAACACCAGTTAATAATATAATTAAATTCATCCTATTACTGAAAAACTGCTACATATCTACTATGTGAAGCAAGGTATACCTCAATACACCTTCAATATTTTAAAGACAGATTTCACCCGAGTATACTCCCTCAATTGATTATGGATCAGATGCGGATAAGATGCAGATGTTTGTAGCCAAAAACACATATCATTTGGAGAGCAACTCTCTGGTGATGAGGCTTTTTGGGCTGGTCCTCAGACATACATACTCACAGCTTCACTGGTATCACCTTTAAGAATTCAGTTATTTCCACATTACGTATGATACGAAACTTTTGTCAGTGGAAGACTTCTAATAAAGGACACCATGTGTTAATTAAAACTGAAAATGTAACTTTTTAAATTCTATGTTCAATTAGAAGTCTGTTACAGATGACAAGGGAAAGGAGAATTGTTTAATATATTCAGATTCCCTCAAAATGTAGTTTCCACATTTAACTTATGAAGCAGCTGTGACATGAAAATTAAGTTAAAAACTGATATATTGTGTTCACATAGATTTAAAAAACACTTTAGTTTAAGTGTAAACATATTTCTAAATTTGTTTCACATAGAGAATATTAACTTTTGAGATTTCCCCATTCAATTACTTCTCCCTCTAATCTTTTAGACTCTATCTCTTAGAGAGCATCTATCTAGGAAATGTCCACTTCTGAGTGATAAATGAGAGGCCATGTTGGGTGACACACTCACAACTGCAGGGGCCCCAAACCTGCGCAGGCCCTGTTCTACACACCCACAAAATGCCAACAATCACTTAGCTGCTCACAAGAAAGCAACACTTACTACAAGTGGGAGTTATTTAAAATGCAAGAAAGTAAATTTAGTTTGGTTGTCAGAACACCTTACAGTTTTATGCCAATTACCTTTTAAGTTAATTTAAATACTTACTTATACAATGCATTTCTGAACTCAGGAGTCATGAAAAGTGTTTGCAAAAGGCTGTTCAAATAGCAAGTCATTGCTTGATTTACTAATCCCACATATCCTTTAAAAAAGAAAATACAAGCACATAACATAAACCCACATTTAAAAGGGAACATCAGTAAGGAGAGGACAATATATTTTAAGCATTTGTAAGCCGTAATTATTCATTCAGAACAAAAGTAAAAGAGGCTAATATTATAAAATTTGTAACTCTAAATTACTCTGGATCTTATTCAGATACCTATTTTTACCCTGTTTCTGTAAGAAATTTCCATTTTTGACTATAAACTCCCCAATGGCATGTCAGACTGCTTCATGTTATAAATAATAGCATATAATACATTATATATTTATTATGCATCTCAAAGGGATATAAAAAAGCTTTTAATAGTAATGAACTGTTTTATTGATATGAAAACAACTTCCTTAAAATTTAGATTACAAAAATATTACAAATTTTAAAAAAAGCAAGTCATTTGTAGAGCTATACTAGCAAGCACAGCCCTATCCTTTCTAAACGACATATAGATAATTTTAACCTTAATAAAATACCTTCCAGAATATTAAGATGGGATGGGATGAGATAAAGGGTCAAAGGAAGTATTTTAAAGAGGATAACTAAGGAATGCCCTTTGCTTAAGGCAATGAAGACATCAGAGAGAAGGCAGCTGGATCAAACAGGACTCCTATCAAATATTTAAGAATCCTAACTTAGCCTGGTTTTGTTTGAAGCCTGATTTGTTTCACTGCCTCAAATGACAGATCACCATCTAGTATATTTTTATTGAGGAAAGAGTTCTTTCAAAGAACAGCTCTGTTTCAAGTGATTTTTGATATAAATGCCATTAGATTTTAAGAATGTTTTCATAACTGAATCAATAGGATAAACAGGCATATGCCATGTTAGTGGGAAAATAACTCAGAAACCTAGAAAATTCTTCTCAGTTTCAATTATTAATCAGAGTAAAAATAAAATCATAAAATAACACAACAAAACAGCAACCGTCACTATAAATTAGTTTTAAAATTGCAATGTCTGTACAAAAATTTGTTTTGTTTAAAATTAGATTCATAAATGATTCAATTCCTGAATAAAAGCACAAATAACACAAGCAGATTAGGCTGAAAAATATGTAGGAAAAAGAACCAAATACAAAACAGGAAAGAATTTTTAAAAAGTGAAACTGTTCACTTCACTATGAATGGATTAAACTCCAAGAGTTTAAGTCCAGTAAAAGTCCTGTGACCTCCAAAAAGAGAAGATAGGAATGCTTCCAGATGTATTCCAATATGAGTGAAATCCAAGAAACTCCTCTTCAACCAAAACAGGGAATTCACTCCCAACCTCTAAGAATATGCTACATTGTTAACAGAAAGCAGCAAGACTAAAAGGTGGAGCCCAAGGGGAACGGCTTTGGTCAAAGGAGTCTTCACTGTCATGTGCTAACTCAAACAAAGAATTGTGGCAAACAGAGCTCGTGCTTCGGGCTCACATCAGCCTGCTGTCCCGAGGGTCCACCCTCTCAAACGCCCTGAGTGCAGAATGAGTGCCTCCTGAAGGTGCCCCATTCATTCTTCTTTCCTGTTCTCAGCGGCCACCATTCATCGTCTGACCCTACTCCCGCCCCTCACCCTCAGATACTTGTATTCTATTTGCTTTCATCCTCCTTCCTTCCTATCCCAAACTGCATCATCTATTTTTCCTGTATTCCACAGTAACAATAAGCTAATGTGAAAAATTCTTTCTAATAATCAAAAAAGGCTACAGGAATTCCGAAAGGATATTTTTCTCCAGTCTTTGGCTTGATGTGCACATTTTAACAAGGGCTTCTGTAGGCAAATATGTTGGAATATAATTTTTTGAAGAGTTGTATTATAACATTATTACCCAGAATGTTTCTCCCTGAAATAGCTAACATTTCTAGTTCTAGGTTCAGCTTTGCCATTAACTATCTTGGAAAAGACAAAGCTTCTCTAGGCTTCAATCTCTTCATCTATAAAAGGAACAGATCAAACTAGTAAGTATCTAAGGTCACTTCAAACCCTAAAATTATCATTCTCTAATAAAAATGAATTAATATGAAAATCTTACCTGTTTCTGATTTATTCAAGATAGAAGAATAAGAGTAACTCTGACTGACATAATCAGTGGTGGAGCCTACAGAACCTTCTCTTGGCAGAGGGCCTATAAACCTATCTTGCACACTGTCATCTGTTGTACTGGTGTCCTCCTAAAAGTCAACATAATAGTTAATGAACAAATTTGCGTGATGCAATTAAAAAAACCACACAAAACCAAAAAAGTACATAAAATGTTGTCAATTACTACATTTTACCGAAGGACTTTAAAGTAGGTAAATAAAATAACTACCTGAATATTTAGACTTAGGTCAAATCTATCATACATTTAAATTCCATTTCCTAAGTATATTTTAGAGTACATAACAAATATGAAAAATACTTTGATGTTCATTTTACAGTCTCTGGAGCCCTGAGGCCACAGAACAGGCATAACTATTCCTGGCTTCTTGAAAGATGAGCCACTGAAGCACAGTCTGTCAGATCTTCCCAAAACACAATGGCGTCAAATATGGATCAAGGGATGGATTCGGGGTTAAGTCTAGAAAGGTTCATTACTAGGTTTGTTGTAAGATCTTAAATAAAATTATTTTGGCCACAGCAATTTATGAACATTACCAATTAAGTTAAAGATGGAGTTTGATCTGCATCAAGAGAGATATTAACACTAGTAACATTACATATCACTTAAATATTGAAATCTATAGGTTTGTAGTTCATACTTTTATGATATATTGTTGGTCATATCTATAATGTTTTTAGGGTCCCTGGATCAAACACTTAGAACTAGGCACTGTACTGGTCACACAATCTAACTCCCTCATTTTACAGATGAGGAAACAGGCTCAGTGACTTGCCCAAGGTCACAAAGGTGTGAGTGTGGGAGAGCCAGAATTCAATCCCAGGTCCTCTGGTTCCAGATTCAGCATTCTTTCCACATATTGCTTCTACTAGGAAAATTTATTTGGTCAGGAACAGGAACTTTCAATTATAACATTATTCAATTATAATCAGAACTATTTATGATGCAGTTTCAAAAGCAAAAATGTGGCCAAAAGGAGGAGATACTGATACAAAAAGCTAACTAAGTTTTTTTAGGAACTGTTACCCTTACCCTTAACCTACCCAAGACAATTTATAACCAATCAAAATCAAACAGAGAAAAGCACCCAAGCCTTTATAGAAATCACTAAATGGATTTCTGGAAACTTGGCTGGGTATCTACGCAATAGAGGGGGAGGACATGCAGGTTACAGTAGCCTTACCGATACTATCTGAGGCTGTTCACCATCTTTATCTGTCAAATGCAGAAAGTTTTTCTTCCCAGGTTCAAAGTTAGTATCAAGAAGAGATTTTTCACTGGTGTGATCCAAGGGAGCCTAAAGAACATAAAATAAAATCTAAAATTATCACAAGATTTTAAATTATAGCAGCAAATCATTAGGATCACCATATAAACAGACAATGCCCCTACTAGATTTGAACACAGGCTCTTCTGAAACCCATTCAGTAAGATTCTTTTAATCCAGGCTTAGCAGTAGCTACCTATGCACCGACACAGAGAGGTGGGGAGGCACACTTTACTACATGGGCCAGCAGCTATCCTGGGCAAAAGAAAGGGACCAGATGAGATGATTTCTAAGGACATCTTGGCTTTAAATCCATTGATTACATGACTTGTGTGCTATCAATATTGGGAGATTTTAATGAAACAGTTCCTAAGAAAACTACTTTGGTCATTTTATAGACTAGATGAAGGAAAGGCAAAAATGGTGAGAAAAAAATGTTAAGTCCCAGACAAGAAAATCTAATTATAATTGTTCTTATGCTTTCCAAAATATATACAAAATGGTACTCATCTGGACTCCGTCAAAAAGAGCTGAACGTAATTTTGTACAACTGAGAAAACAAAAGAAATTTATAAAATCCAGACACTTTTTTCTATATAAGAAATTCACTATATGTTAGAAAACAGGCCATGAAATGTGATATGTGGCTTAAAGCAACTCCTGGTTTTCTCCTCAATTCTTGCTTTGTGGGGGAGAGGGTGGAGAATAACTTTCTGAAGATGTATAAAGGTTAAGTGGGCGGTTGTCCAAAGACCGGGCACTTGGGATTCACCATCAATTAACCCGGCAACAACATAAATCAGGGTCTGGATCTGGAATTAGAGGCTCTGGATTTAAGGCACAGGTTGGAGTTGGACTTGAAGTCAGGAAAGATATGGGTTCAAATACTATACTAGATACTTATTAGTGTAAAGCATTATAGCATTATTAAAATCCTGGCTGTCAAGAGTAGCTGTGTGACCAGGGGCAAGGACATGTCACCTACACAAGTTCTCTCATTTGTAAAAATGACAGGGGTAAGCCTTGGGGATCTCATTCAGCTTTCACAATCGGTGATTATATAATACCTCGTCATCTACCTCTCAGGGTTCTTGTGAGGATTAAATGAAATAAGGTATGTAAAGGATTGTTTAGAACCATTATAACTGAGAGCTATTCTCGTATTTTCCTTTTCTTCTCCCCCATATTTTTTTTTACTTCCAACTATAATGGTCACTAGAAGAGATCTGAGAAATTACTTCCAAGCTAGCTGCCTCTTTTACATCCAAGTCCAGATTGAACTCCCTTATTTCCTTGGGCTCCTCAAATGGCTGGATTCTTTCCTGTCTGAATTCCAGGTTCACTCATTTAGCCTCAAGTCAATACTGTTCCCTCAAAAGTCACCTCAACATCTTACTTCCTGGGCCTCTCCTGGACTGTGCTCAGAGAACGTCCTATTTTAATCAGTCTCTCCCTCTGACTGTCTTATTCTTTTCTATCCTTCTTTCTCTGTATTCGGTACTATTCCAAGTAGATTCTTCCATCCCCTATATTTTTAGTTTGCTCATTTTAGGTTCTAACTATTTTTGAACTCACAATTTCTCTAAAAACTTCCAAACTAAGCACCCCTCCCAACAACCTTAGCCTACCTGACTTGCAGAGAGTTTATGAAGATTGATCAGCATTTCAAAACTTCATTAAACCCACAAATCCTGCCAGCATTCTTTCCCTCTGAATACATGCATACTTAAAACCTCATTTTTACACTTTATTTCTGTCCACCAATCTATGGTACTATAACATATCCCAGCCAACCCATCAGTTGTTATAAGTTACAACTTACCAGGTAAACGCAATCAATGCTACCTGTGAATTTTCTTTAAACATTTCTACCAGATTAGGCTTTGAGAAAGTATTTGCATACTGCAAGCACAATGGAAAAAAGTACTGGGATGTACACAAACAAATTAGTTGGGGTAGCTAAGTAAAAGGTATTTTGTTTTCAAACAAATTAAAAGGGGTTCAATTGTCCCATTTTAAAATTAAGAACGGGGGAAAAAAACTAGATTTAGCTTTTTAAAAAATGATAAGGACTCACCTTTATAGTCTTTTAAGCTGTAAAAGACACTTTACTCACAGTATTACATGTCCTGTGGAGGCTGCAGCGTTATTATTCCTGTTTAAATATATTTCAGTTCTCTACTATGTATGGACAGCTACAGACAGATATTCAGGGAAAAGAGAAGACAAAGACATTGTAGCAGACTCCCATTTAAAAGCTCTTTGTTTTAAAACATTACCAAGGGAAAAATAAAGCTTGACTTCTTCAAGAATAAGTCAACAGGAAACCAAGTTGTAAAAGTTTCAGAAGCTGCTAGACTTAAAAGTATAAAAGTGGTGTCTCCAGCAGTTAAGAAGTAAAAAAGCAGAGATGTTCTCAATATCCCATACTGGAAAAACAACAATCATCCCTCTTTGTGAGTTCTCTATGGGCATAAGGGATAGAGACATACATAGAGAAGAGGGGAAAAAAGTTGGACTTTGGAGATAGCAAAGCTAATATTTGTACTTTTGAACAAGCAGAAGGGGAAAATGCCTACCAGGCAGTTGGAAATGCAGGAATGCAATTTAGAAGATAGGTTGCAAATGACACAAATTTGGGAGTCAACCATCTACTGGTGATATCTGAATGGAGGAGAAAGGATGGAGAGAAGGTTATGGAACATGCCCTCTGGAATGGGAAGAAGAGAGGAAGGAAGGGAAACAAGTACAAAATGAGGTGTTCAGCAGTACAGTAAACTGCATGACCATCAAATAACATGAGGACTAAACACAAGTCACCGGGACTGGCAGTTCTTTAGGCTATCTGGTAACCAGAACAGAATACTGCAAAGAAAAATCAGGTTAAAAAGGGGTTAAGAAGTGAAAGGGTAATCAGAAAATGAAGGTAACAAGCTTAGATTCCTCTTTTCAGTAAGACTGGTGACAAAAAGAAGGAACTAAATAAGACAGTTTGACGAATTGAGTGAGACTTAAGGAAGTCTTTGATGTTATGCTGTTTTTAAAGGCTAGGAGACATCTGAGTATTTTGGTCTGTAAAGAGGCAACACTAAGGAGAAAATGAAAATACAAGAGTGAGACTATCTAGATAACTGAATGAGCAAGATCCAGGAGTGGATAACAACAGATCAGATTAAGTAGAGAGGTGACAAAGGATAATGCTGGGAAGCAAGAGGATTTCCTCTTCCTCTAAGGTAGGCAAGAAGGAAAGAAGTCAGCTTAATTCAACAAAATTTTTATTGCATACCTACTACGTGCAAGGCACCATGCTAAACTCACATGAGAAAAAGACAAAAAACAAATAATTTCTGCCCTCAAAGAACTTACACTCTATAAGGGGAATAAAATGCAAACCCAAGTAAATACCAAGCACATATAATTTCATAGAATACCTGGTACAGAGTAGGTACTTAATAAATGCATTTAGACTGACTGACTGATCCCAAAGTTATTTCATGAAGTAAAGATGCCACCAACTTGGGGAACAAAGAAATGCCTTGTGGAATGAATAAATGAAAAAGCTTTATTATGCGCTTACAAAGTGCAAATTCTGTGGTACTCCTGGAAAGATAAAAAAGACAGTCCCTGCTCTCAAGGAGCAGGACGACCACACAAATGGAGGTCTTCAACTGTAAATAAGATTGGAAGGTCTCATGGCCCTTCTGCAAGACTGCATCTTCTTTAATATCACATCCTTTGACTAAATCACATCAATTTCCCGTTGCAAATCTAACAGTGCCATAGAGAACTCTAGAGCACCTTACTGAAATAGCAGACTGGGGGTGGGGGAAGGAGAGTATCTAGGATGGGAAAACCAGCAAATAAAGTAAGAAGAGACAAAACAATAGCCAAGGGAACAGATCATGAGGAGAAGGGTAAGAAGCCAATTGGGAAACAAGGTATTTCCATCACCAATTGAGGATGCAAAAAACTTTGGTGCCAAAGAAGGGGTCAGCAGGCTTCTTCTCCCCTGGGGTTTGCTTCCTGGGATTAATGCAGTAGGGGCTGATGTGGGGGAGGGGGTACACTGGGAAGAAGGGAGGCCACTGCTCCCAGACTCTCAGGCTTAATTAGTGGTCAACAGTAAGTGTTTAGCACCTAAATTATCCTTTAAAGAAAGCTGAAATGTCTAAGAAGTGATAAACCTGGATGTGTAGAGGCAGTCCAGTTTAATGAAATGTACACTAGACCAGGAGGCTAAACGAAGATTAGGGTCCTTTTTCTACCACTCCCTTAGGTGCAGGACAAATTGCTTAACCTCGTTGGGTTTGAGTTAGCTTATCTCTGAAACAAGGGTAATAATATTTACAGTACCTATCTCACAGGGTTGTGTTAGAAAAGCGCTTTGTAAAATGAGATATATGAGCCATTGTAATTATTATATGCAGTAGAAGGTAGAATGGGCAGAAGCAGAGGGAGCTAACACTGATAGTTTCTAGCTTTAGTAAACTAGGAGGTAGGCAAAGTGGGGTTTTCAGTGGGGAAAAGGGTGAGAACAGCTGCTATGGGCAGTCAACAACTACTGAACACAGGAACTGCTGAGGGACCAAATGAGATGAGAAAGCATGGGTGTGTAGTTTAATGATTTGCTCCTGTAATTTTCTACAGCCTGAGAACAGAAGAAGAAATTGGTCCAGCACTGAGAACTGGCATGATTGGTTGGCTGGTTGGTTGTCCTTCATCTTTGAAGAAGACCAAAATGACATCACCATGATAAAGTGAAATTTCAATGTGTCCAACTGGCTGACCAGACCAGTACAAACGTGGAATGCTCTTCCACAGGCTGGGCAGATAGTCCGAGCATCCAAATTTGTGCATCCAATGTTTACTTTGTGCTGTCTCAATTCTGCTTTGCTCAAAGAGCACAGCACCCTTTCTGATGTGCGCACGCCATGCTGAGTGGTCCTGTGCCAGTGTCTTCCATGTTGCAGTCAAATTCAAACTTCTTGAGAGAGACCTTGAGATTGTCCTTGTATTGCTTCTTCTGACCACCTGCCCCATGTGAGTTCTCTATAAAATAGTCTTGAACAATGTGGCCAGCCCATCAGAGTTGCCCTTTTTGAAGTATAGTTTGAATACCTGGCAGTTCAGCTTAAGCAAGGACTTCAGTGTTTGGTACCTTATCCTGCCAGGTGATCCTCAGAATCTTCCTAAGATAGTTCAAATGGAAGAGATTCAGTTTCCTAGCATGGCGCTGGTAGACTGTCCATGTTTCACAGGCATACAACGAGGTCAGCACAATGGCTCTGTAGACCTTCAGTTTGGTTGTTGGCCTACTACCTCTTCTCCCCCAAACTTTTCTTCAGAGTGTTCCAAACGCTGAACCTCACTGTTGATGTACACATCCCTGGAAAGTACACTACCAAGGTAAGTGAACTTCTCCACAGCATTCAAAACTTCTCCATTTGTTGTAACCACGTATGGATGGTGCAGTGGTGGCTGATGGAATACCTGTGTTTTCTTGGTATTAACTATTAGGCCAAATTAGTACAGGCAGCAGAGACTTGATCCATACTTTGTTGCATCTCAGGTTCAGAGGCTGCACTGAGTGCACAATCATCTGCAAACAGAAAATCATGCACCAACACTCCCTCCACTTTGGTCTTGGCTTGTAGTCTTTTTAAATTCAAGAACTTACCATCAGTATGGTAGTTGACCTTGATGCCATGTTCATTCTCACTGAAAGCACTTGACAACATGGCTGAAAACATCATGTTAGAAAGCATGGGAGCAAGCACACAGCCCTGTTTCACTCTACTGGTGACTGGAAAGGCATGAGAGCATTGCCTATTACCCAGAAGCCGGGCAAACATGCCATTATGAAATTGACGTACAATGCTGATAAATTTCTCCAGGCAGGGAAATTTTGACATAATTTTCCATAAGCCCTCATGACTAACAATGTCAAAGGCCTTGGTCATATCTACAAACATTGTGTACAGACCTCTGTTTTGTTCCTGGCATTTCTTCTGGAGATGTCGGGCAGCAAACACCATATCAACTGTTCCGTGGCCCTTTCTGAAGCCACACTGTCTCTCAGGTATATAAACATCTTCCAGGTGAAGGATCAGGCTATTAAGAAGGACTTTAACAAGAATTTTGCCACCAATGACTAAGAGAGATCCCCCTGTGATTGTTGCAGAACAATCTATTCCCTTTACCTTTACAGAGATGGACAATGGAGGCATCCTTGAACTCCTGAGGGTAACCTCCTCCTGCCATACAACCTGGAATATTTCAGTCAGCTTTTGTATGAGCAATTATGCCCCTACTTTGTAAATCTCAGCTGGAATAGAATCAGCTCCAGGTGCTTTGCCACATGAAAGGAGCCTAATGACCTTCAAAACCTCTTCTTTAGCTGGAAGTTCAGCTAAAAAGGGATTGATTTCAGCCTGAGATAAACAGTCAATGATCTCAGCATCGGCCAATGATGGTCTTTTGAGAATACTAGGGAAGTCCATCTCTCTAGGACAACATCCTTATCATTAATCAACGTGGCTCCATCAGCACTGAGTAGTTGTGATGCACCATAGGTTTTTGGTCCATAAATAGCTTTCAGGGGATCATAGAAGCACTTTGGATTGTTACTATCAGCATAAAACTGAATTTCATCTGCCTTTTCACTGAGCCAGGAATCCTGCATCTCTCTAAGCTTTGCTTATACTTTGCTTTTGATGGAATTAAATGCATGGCTGAAGGGGTGCTGTAGAGAACCTTAGTAAAATAGCAGACTGAAGATGGGGGTAAAGGGAGGGGGGAGAGTTTTCAGGATGGGAAGAGTGGCAAATAAAGTAAGAAGAGAGTAAACTGTAATAGTTCAGGGAACCGATCACGAAGGGGATATTGGCGATGAGGGAGACAAGATGCTTCATCAAGTGTTATTCTATCATTCATTTTGGGAAATAAACTATTCTGTCCTAGTTAGTTTTAAAGATGGTTTCTATTTCACAAGTTAAACTGAATTTGAGTTTCACCTTTTTGTTATCTCAGGAATCCGGAAGCCTGTTATAAAATCTAGAGTCAATTCAGGTACAAAAGCACTCAAGTTATGAAAACATTTTAAAAGTCTGACTAGTGTTAAAATAATAGCAGTAGTAATTTTAGCAAGTTGAAATCAGATGAGTTAAACATAGAGTGTTACCATGTCAGCAGCACTGATTCCACTTCCCCACACTAAATCAAAGGTTCCATTTACATAGCCCACTTTGCTGGCCACGTCTTCAAATAGTTTCGTCAGTGGAGTAGAAGCTGGTAAATTTAAAGTGATTCGTTCGTTGACTGTCTTTGAATTAGTAGTATCTTGTATAATACATAGAACTCTGGGTTCTTCAGCAGCATTTTCTATCTGAAAATGAAAGAATCAAAATAATTATTTGCTTTTTAAAGTGAAAAATTCATATAAACCCATGTAACTTTATTAAATAAGCATTTTATAGAAACTAAGGAAGTGCATTAATCACCCTTTCTGGGTCCCAGCTATGACTACGATTACTACTAGTATTCAAAATTCTAAATAAAACTGTGAGCAATGGTACAAATATATCTTTGTTTTAAAAAGGTAAGGGGCATATTTCAGAATGAGGTACACTCACCAACTTTTCTTTTTAGTTTGAATAGATAAGAAATTGATATGTGAACAAACTCTTAAGAATGAAGCTCCATAAAGAAGGTACAGAGTAACAAATAAAATTTACAGTTAAGAGTCTGGCACATTTAATAATATGTAAAATTTCCATTTTATGGAATGTGATAATTAGGTATGAATGCAAGCAGTACAGGTATTATTCCTTTTTTTTTTGTTTTGCAGCTAAGTAACTTGAAAGTCTATTAAGTGGCACGTCCAAGATCAAGCAAGTATCAGAAAAAAGTGTAGAACTCACACCTTTTAACTCATAATTCAATGGTGTTTCCGTAACACCATTTTGCCTTCAAGATGGGTTAAAAAGCTACTGATTTTATGGGCCATCCTAGAAATCTACTATTTGTAGTATTTTCAAAGGAAGTGTTTCTGTAGGAAATATCTTTAGAGTTTCAAATAAGCAAATTTAAAAACTAACTTAGGGGGGGAAATCCCATCAGTAAGCTGGGACTGACTACCTATACTTTAGCCTATCCTCTACTTTTAAAATGGCAGCTCCAAAATAAATTGTAACAAAGGGCCCAGTTATTAGTGGGGTTTAAAAATTTAAAAAAAAATTGTAGCTATAATTTCATTTTCCATCTACTCATTACCCACAGCTTTCACCCAAACTTTTTTTGGGGGGTGGGGGAACAGCACCTTAAAGAAACAAATCCCACCTATGGGACTTGCCAATTCTAACCAACGTCAATTGTGCATGTTTTTACCTACCCTGAACTTCACTGGCACTCAGAAACACTGACTATTAATGTTTTCCATTTGCACGTCTTGTTTCCCCAATTATATATAAATTGTTGGCAGGCACTATGCCTTCTACTTATTTTGGCTCTTCTGTGGTGCCTACCACAAGGCTACAGTGTTACACAAATAGTACATTACTTTAAAAAAACAACAACTGCTGAATGACAGACTATAACTGCAAAAAACACCATTTTAAAATGGTTTAACAATAACCATCCAAAACCCTTTAAAGTATTTATTCATATTACAAAAATACAACTAGGAAATGAAAGGGAAAGGGACTATCAGCTTGAAAGTCACTAAACTATGCAGACAAAATGAGGAGAAGACAAATACAAGGTCTTTCCTTGTTCCCTTCAACTCCTGAAATTATGTTTTGTTACTTTAAATAAACCTGACATTTACCTACTGGGGTCTATACTGTATTTCTTCCATAAGCTCCTTAAGGACAAGCACGGTTTCTTTTTTTACTTGTATTCCCAGAGCCAAATGGCTGTTGGTCAGAATTAAATGTGAAAGAAGATACATGCAGAGTTTCAGCCGCCCCGTGTATTATCATGCAAGAAGCATTTAAACAAACAGGATGACTTTTACATTTCTTCCAGATTCAGATTTCAGATTATATATCAATCAATGCAGCACATGCACATACTCAATTTAACTGACCTGACAGACCACTCAGAATAGCAGGGCATTCTGAAAATGGGGGCTGGGAGTGAAACCTTTCTTAATAAGACCATAAAAAAATTATTAGCAGTTATAGCTAAAATGCCAAATTTCTGCCTTCTAGAAGGCACAGGTGTTCACTGTCCCCCAACTCCACCCCTAAAGTATAGAGATAAAGTTAAATTTTTCTGAATATTCAAGTAAGTTTGTTGGGTTTTTTCCCTTGAAAGAAGCAAATAATGAGTTTTAGGGAAAGTTACATCTAAAGAGGCCTGGGAAAAGTTGTCTACCTAACAAAAGTGCCTAGATGTAGCTGGCAGCAGATACTGTAGAGGGCAGCAGGGGTTTTGGTATTCTTGACCTGCTTCTGACTAATAAGTAATAAACTAGCTGGCAAAGTAAAAATGATGAGAATATTTGGAGGAAATGGATTATGTCACATTAGAATTCACTGTATGACAGATAAGGAAGGAATTCCAGGTGTGATATGCACCCTAGATTTAGGAGTTTAGATAAGTAGCTCAAAGAAATTGTAAGAGGTAGGATCCTATGGCCTGAGACTGAAAAAGGGAAGTCAATTCAATATTTAAATGCAAGCAAAATAGTAGTAATTAATTCCAAAGAGAAAGGAAAGATTAAGGATTTAAAAGATTAAAACAATACAGATGTCTCTGCGAAAAAGGCTTATCCATGAACTCAGTTTTTTTTAAAAAAATGTATATGGAAGCAAGAGAAACTGAGGACAAATATTTTAAAATAACAAGATCCTATAATGGGTCAGGAAGGCTATATAAAGCCAGAATAGGCTGAGTTATGTACTGTATGGTGTATGTATGGTGAAAAAAGAGGACCATTTTAGCTAGGTCAAGGGAAGAGAAATCTCAAAGAAGGGACAGGGGTCCTGGTCTGGTGGAAATGGGAAGATAATAACAGAGACAGGGTACAAAAACTCAACTAAACGTTCTGCATGTTTCCTCTAACAAAGTAAATTACCTTCAGACTGGAAAGGACAAAACAAGCATAGGTAACAGGGAACCGAAATCCAAGGGAAGTATAAAGAGAGTATGGTAACACATAGCTTCAACCTCAAAGAGCTCAAGTCACCCAGTTCAGGGGACTAGAAGGAAGTTGCATGTATGATTACTGATTGCCAGTGATCTTGGAGGAATCACAGTGAACTAGGAAAGGTGATCCAAGGCTTAAGTAACTACTGTCTCAGTTTTCATAAGAGAAAGAAGACAGATGCTTCAAACTATAGGCCAATGAGCTTGATGTCAATTCCTAATTAATTTCTAGAAGAAATGGTTCAAGGAGTGGTTTACTAGAACTTAGAAAAAGAAGAATAATCATGAAATTCAGCATGAATTCACTAAAAAGCTATGTAAGACTAATTTAATTTCCATTTTGGATGGAACTACATAACTAGAAGATCATGGAACTGTCATGAGTATGGATTGAACAAGTTTTAATTGCCTTTGAAAAAGTTGCATGATACTCCCTCCTATAGTTGGAAACAGATTCATGGAAAAGATGACATTACAGTTAGGTAGGCTAACTAGTTTGCTGACAAGACCCAAAGATTGTTAATTAATGTCAACCTGGACAGAGGTTAACTCTGATGCATGGTATCTTTATCCAATGTGCAAATGTTATCAAGTTGGGAGGGGTACTGAATACAGTGAATGACAGCCTATCTACACACACACACACACACACACACACACACACACACACACACACGATACCACTTCTGCCATACTCTAGCCAAGTCCAACACATTTGAGCACTGTTCCCAGGCTGGGCTTCACATTTTAGAAGGGACTTGATATACTGGAATGTATTTGGGTTTGAGAAGCAACTGAGACCAGAGAAGAGAAAGCTTGGGTTAGAAAATGACAGCAGTCTTCAATTATTTAAAGGTTGTGTGGACAGAGATAAACTTGTTTTGCTTGGCTTCAGAGAAGAAACAGCGACCAATGGTAGAAATTACAAAGGCAGATTTTAACTTAATATTAGGAAAATCGTATCATGACAACTTGGAGCTATTCAGAAAAAAAATGGGCTATTTCAGGGGATAGTGATTTCGGTCACTAGAAGTCTTTCAGCAGACACTGAATTGCCACTGATTGAGAATATCAGATAGTCCTCTGAGGTCCCTTCAAATTCTAAGATTCTTCAATTTTATACTTCAAACAATCTATACTTTTCTTTTTTGGAAATTTTGGCTTCTTACTGGTTGAGTACAATGAGTAGCATTACTGTCAAAATAGAGATAAAAGAAATAAAGATGCATAACTGAAGTTTAAACTGTCACATTTTCTTTGAGAATATATTAGACTTCCTGGTCTTTAAGGTAATTAATTATCTTTCTCAGCAGGTAGCATTTACAGAAAAAAAACAACCACAATATTCACCAGTACCTCAGAAATACTTCAGAGATGCTTAAAATTAAAATGAAGGTGGCAGGAAGGTGGCAGACTTACAAATGTTCAAAGTGGCATCAATGTATTATAAAAGCAATCTATTAAATATTTGAAATTCTTTTAGTCAGGGTTTTCTAGCATAAAACTTAATACTTACAATTGAGACATTATACATGAATGCTTAAAGACTTTACTATCTATAAAAAGAGCCAATGATTTAAAATGTGAAACTTTTTTCCCCTCTTAGTTGCTGTTTTCAAGGAAGAGTAAGACTGTGGTCATAATCTTAAAAAACAAACAAAAAAAACCCCCCAAATACACACAACTACCAATGTTGTATTTCTAGAAAATATTATTTTCCTTGTTCATTAGAAATTACCAAACTCTTTGATATGATTTAGATTGGGTTTTTCCTTTTAAAAGGAGATTGCCTTTTTCAAGTAACCTATAGTGAATATTTAATTATCCTTAAGCTCCCTTTTAATTCAGAAATTTCTGTAACTCAATGATTCTAAATAAGACCTTACCATATAATGGTTGAGGAATGAAATGGCCAAAAATGAGAAGAGTCCAGGTAGGAGTAATAAGAGAGAGGAGAAAAGGAAGAGAAGAGGGCAAATAAAAACATTTAAGGTGGGATTCTGGATAATAGGAAAGTGGGGCAACTGCTGAGGATGTACCAGCAGCCAGCAACTTAGTTCAACAAAATTCTTTAAGTTTCAAATTAAGAGATCAGATTACCAGTGCTATCATTTTTTAAAAATGAAGATATCTGGAAGGCTAGGCATCAAAATGAGCCAATCAAGTGCTTTCTATTTTGGTTTTTAAGGGAGTGGGACAGATAAAAATTTGCAATGTGTTGACTTTTTTCCCCATTAAGATTGGGTGAGAATAGAATAGTTATACATGCATAAATTAAAAAAAAGTAACATGCCATGTTATCAAAGACAATTACAATCATGCTGTTATTGTTCTATCATCACATTAAAACCTTTACTTCAGCTGTCTACCTGTGAAAATTTCTTCTTCATTTCATCAAAGATACTTTGTCTGCATCTCCAAAACACATCCTATGATACATAAGAACAAAATAAATTATAAACCATTTCTTTAAATGGAAGAGCAGTGAAAAAAGTTCCTAAATTAAAGTGATCATATAGGAGAAACTAAGTATTAACTTGTAAAGAAAGATATCAAGACTATAGAAAATAGGTCTTATTGCAACATACAGGAAGGAATACTGAAATACAATAGGTATATTTCTGAGAAATTATGCAAAGAATCAAAATTTTAAATTAAATCTTATTTTGAGTATACTAGATCCTTTTTTTTAAGCTAGAAAAGGCTTTAAAAAGCATCTGCTGAAACTGTCATTTTAATGACACGAAGGGTTCGGACTAGATGATCTCTAAAGCCCATTTCAGTTTAATTCACATTTTAAAATTATTATGAATTCTTTTGTAAAGTAAGTAATAGCTCTCTAATATTGTTCATTTATACTTTCAGATTTTCACAGAGTGAGTTTTCTTAACATAAGGTTAAGTGGCTTTGGTTCAAATATAATTTGAATTTGGCTAGTAATTTTGCTCCTGAATTCCCAACACCTTTTAGTTTCACTAAATATTTGTCTTAGATTTGATGAGCAGTATGGGCACACTATACTACAGGAGTTAGTATCTACTGATTTCACCCTTTCAATTCTCTCTTTATTCCCCTCCTCCAACCCACTTGCTGCTTAAAGTATCTTAAATCAAATAAATCCAAATTAATGATAGTAAATAAGATGATCTTATATTTATGTCAACATACACCAAAACTGTCTTAACATGTTTCCACTTATTAGTGGCTAAAGAGATCGTTGGGAGCACCTCAGTAGGCACTAGGAACTGGCATCAACACCTGTGGTCCTACAAGTACTAATCATCAAAGGCTTAACTCTTCTTTGACTTTGTAAATCCTTAATCATGCCCTGCTTTGACCATCCTCAAGTACCAAAATAATTTTTAAAAAATCAAACTTCACACTACAATTTTAAATTATATATAAATTATTGGGATCCCAAGTTTTCTGTAAATAAAAATTCCCTCCTCTCAATCTGGATTTATGTTTTCATCAGTGTAGGGAATCCAGTATGAGGAGATTTATGTAATTTTTATCTGGATTTTTATCTGGATTTATGTTTTCATCAGTGTAGGGAATCTAGTATGAGGAGATTTATGTAACTTTGCACAACTTAGTCTTAGAATTGCCAAGGGCATTGAGATGTTAAGTGACTAACTAGCTCAGGGTCACAGTCAGTATGGGTCAGAAGTCACAGTGAAACCCAGGTCTTCCTTACTCCTTCTATCTAACAAGCCACAATGTCTCTCAAATATTTCATGTTTGAGTAAGTCAATTTTGTAATAAATTAATTATTAATAACTTTTTTACACATATAGCTATAAAGTGTATATATATGTATGTATATGTAACTTTGATCTCAACTACCTTTTTTACACATATAGCTATAAAGTGTATATATATGTATGTATATGTAACTTTGATCTCAACCACCTTTTTTACACATATAGCTATAAAGTGTATATATATATATATATATATATATATGTATATATATGTATGTATATGTAACTTTGATCTCAACCACCTTTCATAGTAGATGATATAAGTATTATCTCTATTTGACAGACAAGGAAAACCAGGCACAGAGTGAATAGGTCCAAACTATACAATTATTAAGATGTTATAACTAGAATTTTAATTCAGGTTTTCTGAAACCAAGGTGAACCCATTCTAGTACACTTGCTACAGAATACTTCGATCTGCTTACAGTTCAGCACTATACAATTTACAATGAAATCCAGTAATGACCAAAGCAACAAGTGAGGCACCTTCTCTACGTTTCTCACAGGAATGATGTGGCAGCTTAAAAAACAGTAACAACAACTTACAATCTTAAGTTATATTTATTTAGCAGCCCCAGATGATGGAATGGTGGTAGTCATGACAAAAACAGGGAAGTCTGAATCAAGAGCAGGCTGAGGGAAAAATGAGGACTTTGGGGCATGTTGGATTTCATGAGTTGGTAGAATTGCTCAGACGGAGACGTCCAGCAAACATAGATGGTTCGAGTGGACCTTGGCCAGAGTATTACGTAAAGAACTCTGGTTATGTTCCAGACTATACTAGATGATCTCAGAGGTCTCTCCAAATTCTTAGATTCTGTAATGTGATAATTTATAATAACACAAGACTGGATAAAACCAGTAAGGAATAAAACCTCAGGGGACATCTATACTTAATGCTTAGAAGAAAGATGATACATTAGCAAGGTGATGATACATCAAAAGGCAGACTTAAAAATCCAACAGAGTTGCCTATCAATGAACAAGTAATTTTCTGAGGAGGTGAAGTAGACTACTTATGGGCAAATCATTTGATCTCCTGGGCCTCAGTTTCCTCATCTATAAAATTAAAGGCCTGTGCCTCTGAGGTTTCTTCCCACTCAAGCCCTATGATCTATAACCCTATAATCTTTCCCTCATATCACTCCCAGTAACTGATGGTTCACAGAGAACCTGGCTGTAAAAAGGACTTGTGATCAGTAAGGTATCTTCCCCTTCAATGATTTTATCTTTAGAGAGGTGAGGAAGACAGGCTCTAAAGGAATAGACCTAGAAATTATCAGCATATGGATGACAGCTGAAGATGTGAGAATAGATGGGCTCTCTGACAGAAGGAAAAATAGAAGGTCAAAGATGCAATCTTGGGAAACAGCTGCAGTTAAGGGATATGAAGAGCTAACGCTGACATCACTATAAGCAATCAAACTGCTTTACATTTGCTGTCAATCATATCATTTGTTGAAGACACTGTAGGTAGGAAATAGAAGATAAGCCACCAAGGAACAGCTGTAATGGTAAGAAGAGAACCAGAATAGGAAAAGGGTCACAAAAGTGGGGGTGGGAAAGAGGAGCCTGTGATTTCAAGAAAAAGAAATTGATCCACAATATCAAATTCACTACTAGATGTGACAAAGATGTGATCTTTGAGAGAAATTTCAAGAGACTCATAAGGACAGAAACAATAATGGTGGTAAAGACATGGAGGCAATAAAGATGAAGCATGAGACAAGTCTGACAGTAAAAAGGAGAGATCATGGCACAGTGCTTAAAGGGGTAAGGAGATATAAGCAATAGTTTCCAAGCTAGGCAGACATTAAAAAGGGGATTAAAATAAGGATTTTGTCCAAAATTCACTTAATTAACAGTTCATGAAAATGAGGACAGCGTAGAAATGTTGTTGTTCATTCTTCATACTCAAAGAAGACCAATGACATCACAATGTTGGGGTCAAGATACAGTGTTTATTGTGGCTGATAGGGAACCAATAGTCCATTTAAGCATTTGGGATGGTGATGTATCTTACGTTCCCTTTGTGCCAGTGCTATTTGGCTTTGTTCACAGAGCATTGCATCTTTTTCAATGTGAGCAGGCCATGCTGGGCAATCCTGGGCTAGAATCTTCCAAGTCTTACAATTGATACTAAAGTTCTTCAGATAACTTGACGGTGTCCTTGTACACCTTCTTTTGACCTCAGTATGAGGGCTTGCCTTTTGCTAGTCCTTTGTAAAGCAATCTTCTAGGTAAACACAGGTTTGGCATTCAGGCTACGTGGCCAACTCTGCAGTAGAATGTGAGTGCCAAAGATTTCTGGTGCATTTCAACTACTCAGCACTGTATGGATCAGTGATAAGGATGTAAACTTGGAGAGCTGGGATGAACACTTTTCAGAGTGCTCTCAACAGACCATTATGAACCAATGCTGAAGCCACTGACTGTAGACCTCAGGTTCAAGTTAATCTCTCTCTAGCTGAACTTCTCCCATCTGTTATGAGGCTCTTCTTGTATGGCAAAGCACCTGACACTAATTCCATCCCAGAAGAGATCTGCAAGGCATAGGCTCCACTGCTTATACAGAAACTGACTGAAATCTTCCAGGTTGTATGGCAAGAGGAGGTTATCCCCCAGGAGATCACAGTTCCACTGTCCATCTCTATATAGGTTGTCCTGTAACAACCACAGGTGTCTCTCTCTTAGTCACTGCTGACAAAATGCTAGCCAGAGGCCTCCTTAAGTGGCTGATCCTTCGTTTGGATAGCTTGTCATCTACCTGAGAGTCAGTGTGGTTGACAATGGTGTTCGTTGCTGGATAACTCCAAAAGAAATGTCAGGAGGAGAACAGAAGTCCACACACAATGTTCATCGACCTGACGAAGGCCTCTGATACTGTCAGTTGTGAAGGTTTGTGGAAGATCATGGCAAAATTTACTTGCCCAAAGTTTACCAATATTGCATGCCAATTTCATGATGCTACGCTTGTATAGATTCTAAAGGACAATGCTCTCAGGATTTCCCAGTGACCAATGGAGTGAAGCAGGGTTGTATGCTTGCTCCTGTCCTTTTTAGCATAATGTTTTCTACCATGCTATCATATACCTTTAATGAAGATAAAAACAGCATCAAGGTCAGCAACTGCACTGATGGTGAACTATTTGACTTGAAAACTGGAAGGAGGGTTGGTGCATGACTTTTTGTTCTAAGATGATTGTGCATTCAATGCAGCTTCTGACTTGAGATGCAACAGAGAATGGGTAAATTCTCTGCTACTTGTGCTAATTTTGGCTTGACAATCAACACCAAGAAAACAGAGGTTTTCCACCAGCCAGTACCAAGCTATCCATACGTGAAACCACTGGTTACAGCAAAAAAGAAAAACTGTGAATGCTGTGTTTAAGTTCACTTACCTTGGTAGTATACTTTCCAAGAATGTCCACAAAGATGATGAGGTTGATACACACAGTGCCAGAACTAGCTGAGAATTTGGGAAGCTCCAAAAGAAAGTGTGAAAAAAGAGGTATCAGACTGCCTACCAAACTGAAGGTCTACAGGGCCACCGTGCTGACTTCATTGTTGTACATCTGTGAAAACTGGCCAGTCTACTCGTTCTATGACAGAAAACAGAACCATTTCCATCTGAATTTTCTTAGGAATATTCTGAAGATCACTTGGCAAGATAAGGTACTGAACACTGAGGTCCGCTTTCAAGCTGAACAGGGCAGAAATAAGAATTTGAAAATTAAACAAGTGAAAGGTAATACTTGGGATAGTAGATATATAATGTAGAAATGATGAGGAAAGGTCAAGAGAAAATGTGACTAGAGCAGGGACATTATTTTGGCATAAGAGCATCAAGAGAAGAGAGAATACGTGAATAGTATGAGCAAAGACATGGAGTTATGAATGAGCATCTTATGTTTACTGGACAGTGAGAACAACCTCATTGGAGTGGAATTTATTCTGGGAAGAATGGGAAATAGAATGGTAGAAGAAGAATCAGAAGCAGATTTTGGAAGCCCATAAACACTAGTTTGGAATTGATGTCACCAGCAATGGGAAGCCATTGGGGTTTTCTGAATGGAGGAAGGGAATTTAAGTAATATTTTAGGAAAAGTAATCTGACAGCTAGGTGCAGGAAGTAGAAAAGATTGAAGGCAGAGTAGACAATTAAGAGGCCATCACAAAAATGTAGTTCTTAGATGTAAGGTCTAACATATGATATAGAAGTGGAGACAGGAAAGCAACTGATAGAAGACAGACCTCCAAGAAGAAAACAACCACCACCACAACAAAAAATTTTGCTGAATGATTTATCAAAAGAGGGGAGGAAAGAAAAAAATCAAACATGACTCCAAAGATTAGAAAACAGAAAGGGGTCTTGTTCTCAAACAATAAATAAGCTCATTTTTAAACCTGCTGAATGTAAGATTATGATTGGTCATTCAAGTGGTCCTATTAGCAGTTGAAGAATAGAAGTGGCACTTAAGCTGAAGAAAAAGATGCGAATTTCATCAATATAGGAACGCTGACATATTTTAAGAATGGAAAAATTAACTAACAGCCTCTCAGAAGGAACTGGTGATTATTTTTAAAGAACCTTTTTTTTATGTGCCAGGCACTGCAAAGTACTAAGGATACAAAGAAAAGGCAAAAGGAGCTTTCAAGGAGTTCAGTCTAATGAAAGTAGACAAACTGTTAACAACTATGTACAAACAACATATAAAGAGACTAATTGGAGAAAATTAACAGTGAAGGCGCTAGGATTAAGGAAGATCAGGAAAAGCTTCTAGTAGAAGGTGAGACTTGAGTTGGGACTTGGAAGGAAGCCAGGAGCAATGGTCAGTTAAAATACCTAGATTTGGGAGATGGAGTATCTTGTGAGAGAAAAAGAAGGAGGCAGGTGTCACTGGATAAAGGAGTACATGGGAAGGAATTAAGAAAACTAGGTAAGTAGGAGGAAGCCAGGTAAACTAGATTTTGGAGGTAATAGGGAGCCACTGGAGTTAAATGGTGAGTAGGGGTGACATGGTCAGACCTGAGCTTTAGTTAAATTGATTTGAGGCTGAAAGGAGGAAGGATTGTAGTGGGGAAAGACAAGGTTAATTTAAATATAGTATCACCTCAACTTTACAACAACAATAAAAATAGAACTTTTGAGTAACTGCCACAGAGATGAAACCAGAAGTCAAACATCATCAGAAACAGATTTTTTTTTTAAAGCCAGAGTCATCAAGTTTTATGAAGAAAAAATGCTCTGAAAAAGGTAAATCATGGTTGATCAGTGATGGTCATAAAAGTTAAATACTCCACTGGGTACAGGAAACAGGAAAGACGGACCCCAACTAGATAGAAGGTTAATAAGTAGTATGTATGTAGAGGGAAGATAGAGAAACACAAAGACACTTTAAAACATTTAAGAGGCACTGGAGGTTAACTAAAAAAACCTATTTCTCTGTCACTTAGTGTACTGTCTTGTCAAATACAGTGTAAATCATCCTACTATATAGATTCCAAAATTTCTTTCAGAAAAGGGAAATGAGTAAAAGCAATTATTCTGATCCTAAAAAGAAAAGTTATTTCTAAAAGAGAAAATAGACAAATATTGAGGGAATAGCTATTCAAATTCCTTGCTGGGTAAAATAATTGGATAATTGTTGTTGGATAATTACTGTACCATTCACAATAGCTAGATCAGAGCATTTAGACTGTGCTTTGTTATTTGTGATTCTCAGCAAAGTGACCAGAAGGCATACCTCTTTCTTTCACAATAGTCAATATATGTAAGGGAATTGCCAACCCCCAGCCTCTTGGACGGCAATTCACTGGTCACGACATGAACAAGATGGTGGCGGGAGGAAGAGTTCTGCCCCTGTTTTGCTCAAGGCTATTTTCCCAGGCTTCTGGAGAACAAAGAAGGCCAAAAATGTTTTCCTTTCTAGGGGATATGTGTCCGCTCGGGGCAGTCCTGGTCAAAGGTATATTACTTCCTTATAAGGGCAAACTAATTGCTGATAGGTTCACTTACAGCTCTAGTGTCAGAAAAGAGATAAAAGCACCGCTCACTGCTTCAATAAACCGAGTTTTTACTATCTTGTTTCCCGCCTCGGTCATTGCTTACAGCTACACTCCACCAAGGCCTGCAGGCCTCTGCTGGTCAGATAAGGCCTGTGGGCCTGAGAGATCAGGC